>CM062808.1:187934843-188579947 GCA_031772625.1 Pinus tabuliformis | reverse complement strand
CGTATATCATCTGAAATTTAAAAAGGAATTATTTGGCTGATAATACTGATTCACACCCCCTATCAATATTATTTCCAACACGATGAGGATCCTAAACTTGGGTTGTTCTAAGAGTTTTTAAGGAAATTTCTTAGAGTTACGATTTTTTTTTTTTTTTAACTAAACATTTAAAAAGGGTTCCCATTCATATGTCTAATATTAACTATCACGATATATGAATGGCGAGGTTGTTTCATAGTACAACAATTGGAAATTCACTTGGGAGAACCAGTTATCTCTAATTGGTTTTCTAAAATTTCTATAACTTTCAAAGTAAGAAGAGTTATAGGAATAATAATTACATGAGTTATAAAGTAAACAAAATTTCTCTAGAATCATAATCACTTACTCAATCTATTTATTCAACTACTTTACTATTTGTAGTGATAAAAATACAAATTCCTTCACTAGTCAATATTAAGATTTAAAGAGATATAGCAGGTGTTTTCTACAGATTAGTTTTTGGTGTTTACTCATTTATCACAAATAGAGCCTCTGCTACCAGCAGGCATTCATAACCTCGATAGGGTTATCTTTTAACCAACAATGATTCAATGTCCCATTTGAAGCAATCTTCAAAATTCAAAATGATTTTCACTTGCTTTCAGTGTCATTTGGATCTTGTCCTTTTTCTTTTTTATATAATCTTGTTTTTTAAGTTTCTTAAAAGACATTGTCTAGGCTAGGTAACCTAATAATGGTAATGCCACTCACTGGTTGTAATTAAACTAAACACGTTGGCTTTTGATGATACCCCTTGTCCTTTGATTGATTAGATCATTGGCTATTACCCCGTTTTGGTATGCAGTTTTGGTAATATCAGTTTGTTGGCATTATGATACAGGTGTTGTCCTTGATGGCAACTCACATACATGACAGTTCACAGTGCAACAGGCTAATAGCAAAGGATTACAGATCAGACTCCAGAAATGGTTTAAGAAGTATATGTTGGTTCATTTTGTCCAAGTAGCGTATACACGAGGGTTAACAGGAAAAAAGGGGTGTATATGTACACACGCACTTTCACAGAAGGAAAAACATGTATGGGATGGAAAATCAAGGTTTTGGTCCAAGGTATTGGTCCAAGGCATTTGGTTCAAGGTATTGGTCTGAGGTATTTTGTCTGAGGTATTGGTCCGTGGTATTTGGTCCGAGGTATTGGTCCTAAGTGGTTTTGGTCCGACGTATTGAGAAAGGCCTAAAACTATATAAGGAGGAGAAGATCATTAGGCCATGGTGTGCAAGTGAATGGGTTTTTGAGGAATACTTCTATCTGAATTATATGTTATGTTGTAGTGGCTATGATTATGAGATGATCTGAAATATTTTGTGCGCCTTGGATACAATGTTAGATCAGGATCATAAGAACTGAAATGACTTATCATTGCATGATCTGATGTTTATTGGGCTAGATCTGAATACTAGAGCATGTTTTATTCTATAAATGTTATGATATAGGTATGATAGAAGTCTGGAATAGTTGTCAAGTTTTAAGTTAGTGTTTTCAGATCTTTACGCAGGTTCGCTTTGATAAAAGCGCGTATACACACTGGTTCGGCACATCGAAGTAGTGTATACATTATCAAATATGATGTTTAAATTTGAAGTTGGTTCTAGTTGTTGATGCAGAGTTCTGGGTTCTGCTATGTGCTCTCGTGATTGTGTTTTGGTGACAGCGTTCTAAATGTTCAGATTGATTGATTGTGATTTGCTGAAGTAATGATGGGTTTTCAGTGATTGGTTGTATTGCAGTGGTGATCGATTTTGAGCTTCAATGTTGCTGATGGGTCCAGTATGAAAATTTGATGAAATGTGGCCTTCAGATTGTGTTGTTGTGTTCCAAGAGTATCCAGTCTGAAAATTAATGAAACATGGTCCCTGGAGGAAAAGAGAAGGTCGTAGCCTTCTGTAGGTCGGAACCTACATACTGGTAAACATATTGGCCATTGCAAGAGCCAGGGGGTTGGAGCTCCCTTCCAGTAGCAGTTGGAAAACGAGTGAAGGTTGGAGCCTTTTGTAAGCTGGCGCCTATGTACTAGTAAATGGGTCGTCTAGTACAAGAGTTAGGGGGTTGTAGCTCCCTTCCAGTAGAAGCTAGAGAACGAGAGAAGGTTGTAGCCTTTTGTAGGTGGGTACTTGCGTATTGGTATGACTCTGCACCAGTACAATATTGTAAACAAGTTTTTCTTATATTAAAAGAAGACAACAACAAGTGCTTTTTGTCCCTTATTGGTTTTCCACCTTAAATATTGGTGTTCATGTGTGTCGCTTATGTGTGATGGTTTATTCTGTTATTACTGTACATGGTTACTATTTATATGGTTAATGAAGTACTGATGCACTGATCAAAGATCAACATAAGATGAATTAACTGAATCATAAGTTTTTTGGATATACGCTGGTTGCTTTCAACGGAGTTGTGTGTACACGGCAGTTACCTTCATTGAAGTAACGTATATAAATCTGAGTATGAAATGAAAAAGTTATTGATTTTATAAAACTGTTTCATCCCCCCTCTTAGTATTATTTCCAACACAATTTAATTATTTCCCTATGATCATGGTAAACAAGCTCGTAATGAGACTTATTATCTTCTAAGTTTTGCATATTTTAGAATTACACTCTGTAAAAGGAAAATTTTATCAGATGGGGTGAATCATTGGCTCTTTTGAGAGTTTTAGATGATACTGATATAGTTTTAAGATACTCATCTACAGAAAGTTCTGACTAGGTTAAAGATTCTTTTCTTGACTGATAACAAAACATCTATACTTTGTAAAGGTAAGAGTTTGTTCATAGAATAAATGCTTCCGCAATATCAAGTTTTTTCCAAAGAAATCAGGTTTACTTTGATACTCAAGTGCCCTAATTATTTCTTTAACTTTCCCTACTTATAGAAGTTAAAAATCAAAAATATTATCAAAGATTTTATTTTGAAAAACCAAAATTAAATACTATATAACCTTTATTTTCCTAAGAATTTTAAAGGGGATATGATAAGAAATTAGAAGAGGTTATCTTCTAGGAAAAGTATTTCTTCAGAATTTTCCCATTAACGGGCAAGGAATCTATCCTTCCTGATAAGTCTTGTAAAACAAATGTTGATTGACCAATTTTCTCAATGATTTGGAAAGGGCCAAGCCATAGTTTTTTGAATTTGGCATGTTTACATTTTTCCTCGTGTGCTTTCTCCCATTTCAGAACCAGATCACCTACTTCAAAAGTTTTATGACTAGCAAAGGTTGTATCAAAAGAGTCTTTGACTAAGTGCTGATGATGGAAGTGGGTTTCTTTAGCCTTTTCTCATTCATCTTCGAGCTTAATAATCTAGAATTGTCTTGCTTAGAGAGAAGAGGAAGGGTTTTCATCGATGAATTGCACTAGGGTGAGAGATGGAATTGTTATGTTTGTGGGGAGAAAAACTTCTTTTCCATAAACTAAAGTAAAATCAGAAGAACTGATGGAGGCCATCTGTGTAATTCTGTCTGCCCAAAGAAAAAATGTCAATGCTTTGTGCCAATTCCTATGATTTTGGTCAATAGTCCTTTTGATGATTCTGATGAGGTTTTTGTTTGTCGATTCTGCTAATCCATTATGTTGTAGATAATAGTTGGCTGAATACTTTAATTTAAAACCTCGCTTTAAAGCAAATTCCACCATTGTATTTCCAGAAAAATAAGATGCATTGTCAAACATTAAAGCTGTAGGTAAGCCAAACCTAGTAATTATGTACTAATCAATGAATTTTGTGACATTTTTTGCATTAGCTATCTTTAGTGGGATATCTTCTACCCATTTTGTAAAATAATCAGTAGTTGTAAGGATGTATTTGTGCTACTTGGAAGAGTTAGCAACAATCTCACCAATTATATCTAATCCCCATTGTTTGAATAGTCGTTGGATGTTTACTGGTTGTAGAGGCAATGCTAGCTTCTTTTCTCTTTCTGTTGCAGTTTGACAAGTTTTACACTTTCTTGCATATTCATGTGCATCCTTAAATATTATTGGCCAATAATAACATGAATGCAGGATTTTGTGAGTTGTGGTGTTTCCTCTGAAATGTCCTCCAGCTGGTCCATCATGTAAATCCTGCATGACCTTTTCAGCTTCAGGTTTTTCTAGGCATCTTAACAATACTGAATCATAATTTTTCCTAAGAAATACATCATTTATTAATTCATACTGATTTGATTTCAACCTTAAAGCACGCTTTGTTTTATAATTGAGATGCACAGGAGCATATCCATTCTTCAAATAAAAATTCAAATCAACATATTGTGATTGTGAATCTTTGAGGCTTACCTCTGATATTTGCACTTCATTACCTTTGTCTTCTTCTGTTGATAAGTGGGAAGCTCCAATTAACATCCTGCAAAAACCTTGGCCCTTAACAATTTTAGCTAGTCGGATTTCTACATTGTACTCTTGAAGCGCAATAACCCAATTGGCTCTTTTCTTCCCTACTTCTCTTTGAATCAATAATTGTCTTACTGCAGGGTAAGGTACTACTATCTTTGTATGGGTTTTGAGAAGAAAAGGTCTGAAATGTTTCAAGGTTTTAAAAACAGAAAAAACTTGTTTCTCAACAGCTGAATAATTTGACTCGGCAGCGTGCAAGTTAGAACTGAAAAAAGAGATGGGTGCCTCGATATTTTGATCATTCAATTGTGTTAACACCACTGCATATGATGTATTGGATGAAAAAGAGTACAACACAAAAGGTTTGAGAAAGTCAGGAGTTGTTAAAGAAGGAGCATTGATAATGGATTTTTTTAATCATCTCAAATGACTCTCTTTCATCTTTACCCTAGTTGAAGATTGCATTTTTACTTATCATTGCTTGAAGGGGTAGGAAAATCTATGAAAAATCTTGAACAAATCTTTTTACAAAATTAATTTGGCCTAGGAATGACTGCATGGTCTTTTTGTTATGTAGGAGAGGAATTTTTTCAATCTCTTGGACTCTATCAAGATCAATGTAAATCCCTTTTTTGGACACTATAAATCCAAGTAGTTTGCCTTCTAGTAAAGCAAAATAAGATTTTTGGGATTTAAAGAAATGTCATATTTCTTCCATCTTTCAAAAATGTGCTTTAGGTCATTTAAATGATTGTTTTTATCCTTAGAATAGACTGTGATGTCATCTAGGTAAATAACAACTAATTTATTAATCAGACCTTTGAAAGAAATATCCATAGCACGTTGAAATGTGGCACCTGCATTTATGAGTCCAAAAGGCATCTTCTGATAAGCGTATGTCCCCCACTTGGTCCTGAATGATGTCTTCAATCTGTCATATAGATGTACAAGAATTTGATTGTATCCTGAAAATCCATCTAGAAAAGATATTAATTCGGAACCTGCAACTTATTGTAATATTTGTGCCATAGTAGGCAGAGGAAAGTTATCCTTTTGACAAGCTCTATTCAGGTTTCTAAAATCAATACAAATCCTAATATTAGTGTTATTCTTCCTCACAGGGACCATATTTGAAACCCACTTTGAGTGTCTAACAAGAAAGATTATTTTGGCTTTGAGAAGCTTGTTCAATTCAGATTTGATTTGACTTTCAAGGTTTGGGTGAATTTTCCTAAGCTTCTATTGTACTGTCTTTTTATTCAAAGTCATTGCTATGGTATGTTGAATTACAGAGGTATCATAGGTCTTGAGATCTGCATAGTCCTACGCAAAGACACCTTCATATGTTTTTAACAACTTAATGAATGATATCCTTTCTTCGGTTGATGAACCAAGACCTAGGCTGACATTTTGAGGTTTTTCAGTTGAACCTAGGTTTACCACTTCAAATCTCAGACTGGAACTCTGAGTTTTGGAGTTGGTAGTCTTCTTGAATCTATCCTTTAAATCATAGAGATCTTCCATCTCAACTACAGACTTCAAAATTGGGTTTTGATCTTGTTTATGGTTGATTTCCAGATCTTGCTCATGTTCATCTATGATTTGTTCCTCATAAGACCCTTATGATGTAAGGAAATTGATTATATCAGCATCATTATTAAACACTCTCCAATTTGTCACATTATCAGGAATTGACGGCCTAAAAATTAACTCTATTGAAAATCCATCTGGACTAAATTCTTTCGAAGGTATAATCTTGGATGCCACATTAGCAAGTAAATCCGCATTTGCGTTTTGCAATCTGGGAATTGAAGAAATGTTAAAAGCAGTGAAATGAGAAGTAAGATTTGGGCAAGAGATTGATAATGTATAAGGTGCCCAGACACACAATGAATTGTGTTTATCACCTTTTTAACTATTATTTCAGAATCTCCATATACTTGCAAATATTTGACATTAAGGCCAATGGCTTTATACAACCCTTGAATCAATGCTTCATATTCTGCGATATTGTTAGTGCATTGAAATTAAAGTCTGTAGGCTAACATGGTTTTCTCTCCTTGCGGCTTGATTAAAATACATCCTGCACCTGCACCATCTTCGGTTTTGAAACCATCAAAATAAAGAGTCCAAAATAATGAATTATCTAAAATTTTATCTACTATATTTACACACTTTGAAGCATCTGTTTGTGAAAAAATTTATGTTTGAGACACTACATCATTATTCAGAAAGGGAGACCTTTGAGCATTAAAATATCCCAAAAATGACTCAACTGAGTAATTTCCAATGATATTATTGGTGAAAGCAACAAGTTCATTACTTCCCTCGAGATCAGTGACTGTGTATTTCATGAACTTCTCTCGGTCTACTCTGATTTGGTTTGGTTTACCATTGTGTGGCAACCACATGTGAGACCAATCAGTTGTGAAGTATCCGTGCAACTTTTCAGACCAATCCCTACTTAGAATTAAACCATAAAATTTGGGGATATCAGCCACTAGAATATCGATTATCTGTGAAACTTTTGGATTAGAGGAAAGCCTAATTGAAATTGATGCTATTTCTCCAAGTACCTCTACTTTTGTCCTGTCCAATTGAACTATGTGTACTGCAGATTTTTGAGGTGTAATATTCAATTTGGTGCACATGGTCCTTGGCATAATATTTGAAGAGGCTCCTGAATCAACAAGGCAATTATGGACATTTCTGTTGAAAATATCATAAATAATAATAAATAGAGGTGTATGAGAGATAGACCTATCACCTATTAGGACTAAATCTATCGGATTTACTTTATTTGAAGAGGAGGGAGGTTTTCCCATATCATAGGCAGCTTGAGTAACTACAGTGGATGGTAGAGGGGATATAGGAACTGCTTTTAACTCTCTTAATATAATTTTCTATTGTTTCTTAAGTTTAGTGAGTTCGTGTAATGAAATGTTTGATCTCATCTTTTTCATATCTTTGACTATGTTATATTCCATTGTATCTGAGATTACCAATGTTTTGGAAGCATTTGGAGGATCTAGTGGAATAGGGTCAGTTTGACTAGTCTTAGACTTATTACTTACTATTTTCTCCTTTACAGGAGTAGTAGTTTTCTGTTTCTGATTTTTTATAGACATATCAGGAGAGTTTTTACTCCTTGTAGTTATTGGCATAGCTTGTTCTTCTTCTTCAGTTGGAAGAATTAAATCCCACATTCCATTTAATTCAACTTCTTCTTTTGTTTTGGCTTCCTCTTCGGCTGGTGAGTTTTCTTTTGTTTCTTGATCAGATTCAGCATTTGAAATAATATTTGGTGGTTGCGATGCAGAAGAAGGGTTCCGTTTGAATGAGCGAAAAGGTTTCTTGGGAGCAAAGGATTCTGCGACCTGCTTCTTGATTTCGACCATTTCTTTGGACATGGTTTTTAATACTTTCTGAAGGCCTTCAAGATCGAAAGGGTCCTTTGAAGTTTTCTTTTTTGAATCATCCTTAAATGTTACTTTCTTTGACTTCCTTGTGTCTGTCTGTGATCTTTTTTCTAAAGCTATAATTCTTATTTATACAGACAGGGCTTCTTTCATGTTTTCAACAAGGGTAGCTTTATTGGCTCTATCTACAAAAATTTCAATATTAGAAAGAAGGGAGGATATGTACCATTCTGTTTGTACATGTACTGCAGGCTTTGAGGAAGCTGGGAATTTTTTAGTAACTTGTTAAATCTGGAGTTAAAGTCTTTGATCCTTTCATTTGAATTTTCTTTTAAGTTAGAAAGATCATTGATTAAGGATGATATGGTCCTGTCATCACCAAATTTTGCAAGAAATACTTCTTGAAAAGTATCCTAGACTCTTATTGAACCTGTTGAAAGGGAAAAATACCAAGACCCAGTAGATCCTTGGAAGGTATAAGGAAACAATCTAATTACAACATCTTCATGTACAACTCCATTAAGGTTCATGGCTAAGATGAAGTTATTTAGATGTTCTGTAGGTGGAAGGCCATCATCAGGATTGTACTTAGGTAACCATTTTTCTGGGTTTGTTGGGAGAGCATTTGGATTAGCAACCAGAACAACACCAGGATTTGTCCAAGGTTGAGAGGGTTGATTGGCCATAGCTTGAGTCGAAGACTGTGAAGATGGGAAGGTTAGTATAGAAGTAGGTATAGATGGTGAAGAACTTACTACTGAATTAGTACTACTAGTAGCAGTACTAATTGGAGAAGTGGATAGTTGAGAAGAAGTGGATTGAGTAGAAATGGATGGAGAAGTGAATGGATGGAAGGGTGATGTGATCTCACTAGTATTTGATTCAAATCTTGATGTGATAACTTTCCTACATCATGGAGGGATGGGAAACTCAAAAGGAGTTACTCCAAGCCTTTCACTTTGCAATCTAGTTAATACACCAGTTTCTCGTAATAAGGAAGTAACAATTTCTTCAAAAGCTTCGGGCTTCTCTGGTTTCTTGGCAGAAATGGATATTTGTTCCAATTTGTATATCAAAGAATGGACTTCAGGAGACTCGTGAGTGTAATATGGAGAAAGTGGTTGCCTTACTACTTCAGGAGATTAGGGAGATGTTTCTACAACTTCAGATTTCTGATCCAGAGATTTTGAACGAGATCTAGAAGATGTAGAAGTCGTGGAGGGGTTTTGACTCTTATGAATGTTTTTTGATTGATATTTAAGTTTATTTGCCATTCATATTTAGATTTACCTCCTTCTAGCTCCAAAATGTTGAGGGCCTCATATTTCTACTGCTCCAATATGGGGGATAACCACCCGGTTTGGACCTTAAGACAACTCATTTTCCATTTAAAATTGTGGCTTCGACTGGGGATGATGGGACCAGTTCCCTAAGATGGCTTTTAAGATGAGAGTGGGTGGTTTTTCAAGTGATTGCAATAGAATAATGATAAGTAAATTCCCTATTCTATCATGCAAGTCTCTATCTAACTTAATCTAATATAAACCTGGGTATTTATGTATATTATGTGATCTACAAATATATTTGCTTGAAATTTGATAATAAAAATCAATCACGCATAAAACAGAGATGATAACGTGTAAAGATAATTTATTTGACTAAACAGTTAGTCAAAGAAATGTATAAACTATATCGCATATGTGATGACTTATATATGAAAATAAACAATCTCAGCTAGGCATCATACAATAGTGCAATTAATGCTTAACAGAAAGAACATATCTCATATACAATCCATGAAAATGAAGTGTTGTCACTAATTAAACAAAAACAGGACTAATCATACAAGATAGTAGTACCATATATGTGAAGTTCTGCTCATTTGACTAATGACATAGATCAACTCCTTTCTTCAGATCAAATTATCTTCCAAGTATACAAAAGTGCATCAACAAAGGAAAGTAGTCTAATATTTAAAAGAAACGATCATGTTCCATAATTTCACCAAAGCATTCACAAACTTACAATAGTTCATTCTTTGCAAATCTTTTTGATAAAATTCTGGACCTTTCTCTAAATGCATGAGAAGGGTATAAATATTATTCTAACTAATGATCAAAAATAGATTATACAAAAATTTGAGGAGGTTTCAAACAACCTTCCTCCTAACTAGTTAACTAACTATAAAAATAAAAAGTGATTTGATGAGCAGAGGCTATTATGATGATTTGTTTTCTACCAGCTTGTCTTTCAAATTGCACATATCGGCCATCGGTTTGACTTGAGGAGGTGCCCCAAACTATGTTCTAACCTGTCCTGTGAAAATTGAATCTATGAGAGGTGGCAACATACGCTGAGTTGAATGGAGTGAGCAGTAAAGGGTCATGATTTGACTATGTGGCTTGACAAAGTATTGCCAATACGACTCCCAATCAGTCTTTGCTAACTTTTTTATTGCGTCCCTTTTAGTTTCTTCTCTTTCCTTCCATCTGTTATGCAAGTCATTTAGATCGGGCAGTTCTTTTGGGTTGCCTTCTTTCACCAGGTTGGTGGAAAACAAAGTGTGGTTTACCACCTTTACTATGTTCTTTGACACCCCAGCCACTCTTGCCACTGCTAGTTCAACTTGTTTGATCCTTGCATCCCAATCTATGAAAAGAATGTCCTTGTGTGTCTCCTCGATCTCAGGCATATTAACTTTCCTTCCCTCTTTTGTTTCTTGCCATTTGATGAACTCTGAGATTCTTGTGTTTAGATCAGTAAACTCAGTTCTCTGGTCAATCGCTTTATCCGTTAGCTGGTCACTAGTGATTAGATAAGGAGTGATATGTGACATCTTTTGGAAAAATTGTTCTTGATGTTTTAATAAGAAAGAATTTAGCTCTAGTGCCTCTTTGATGAATTCCTCGACAGTAGGAACATCCTTATATCTTTCCATGGCTTGCTGCAAGTCTTGGAGTTGCATGTTTTTGGTCGATATGCCTGCTTCATGGCTTATCTTTAGCACCTCCTTGCTCTGTTGTAATTGGGACAGTTGCTCGGCGACCTACCTGTTCACACTTGCCTTCTCTATTTCGAGTTGTTGCTCGAGTTGTGCAATTTTTTCTCCCTTCTCCTTTAACAAAACAAATATCTCGATAGCTTTGTCCATGGTGGCAGTTGCATGTGCTCTTGTAAACTGTGACCATCTAGTCAATTTTTCAGGTGGGTTGGAAGGGGTGTCCTTCCAAACTATCTCCATTGGCTCATTCCCATGTGGGAGTTCGAGTGTTTCTATCCTTCTCCTTTTTCTATGTTTCCTTACTACAACCTTATGCAGCGGGTTGTAGAACACATCAAGAGGAGGGATTTCAGTCACCTTCAAGACAATTTTCAATGTGGGCAGAGCGGGGATGATTTCGGTCTCCACAAACATTGTCGCTTGCTCATCCATTGGTTCAGACTCTGTATTTTTCTAAACATGCAGAGGAATTTGATACTCTATAGTTTCCTAGGTATTTGTTGTCTTGGGAGTGTCTTGCAGTTTCTCATTGAATTGATCCCACTCCTACTCCGAACTTCTACTTTTGATCTTTGAACCGATATATTTAAGTGGGGTGCTCATACCCTGCTTTTCAGTTGACTTTTTGCTAGATTCTGCTGTATTCTTGGTGTCTTGGGCCTTTCCTGTATCCAGTGCTTTCCATGTATCTACTTGAGACTCTATCCAAGAATCAGGTCCCTCGTTGTTGACAGTCACACTGGGCGTAGGCTTGCCCTCAATTTTTAACGAATGTAGTGGGATTGCGTTGAGCCTTTTGTTTTTGAACTCCTGAAATCTTTCAAAATCCTCAGGACTCAAATTTTTCCTTGCCCATTCAAATGCTTGTTCGAAGGATTGAGCCGACTGTAAAAGGTCCTCAAAATCATTATCCTCATGGTTATAAGGCTTGATCTTTACTACAGTAGTGATGTTATATGCTATCTTGTCTAGATCAAAATGCCTTTTGGGCAAAGTATGGAGCATGAGGCTTTCCAGGCTTACTGACTCCTTTATTACATGGTTAAAATTTCCGAATGAAAAGGAACCGCACCTAATAGGAAAATATGGCCATAATAACTTCTTGCTTTGTTTTAGGACTTTGGTCAAGCCTTTCCCCACGGTCTGGCGAGTTATTTCTCTTGCTAATAATTTATCAGAGACATACAAAGGGAGGACATGTGGGTTTGATGTACTACCAAAAACCCTAATGTATGTGAACCATTCTTCAATAAAATACTTTCCGACAATGAGAAGGTCTGTGGCGGCTTCTTTGGAAAACCTGGGGGCTTTCTTATTGAAAATTAACTAATGAAATGGAAAAATAACAACATGGAATATTTGGTAGAAATGGGGTATATAATGGGATTCGCAAATTTGTTTATGGCTGAGATGGATAGGGTAGGGGTCCTGCAAGGTTCATTTCCAACCCATGATTGGAAATTTAGTGCAGACATAGATGGCATTCATGATGTAGGTACTAAAATAGAATGGAGGAAGATTCTCTGGAGAGGAGGATCTCTTCTATCGATATTCAGTGATGACAGTGGCTAGGTTATCATATATGATGGTGGACCAATTCATAATGTGGGAATTGACACATGCATCAATCAAAGGAATCCATTCTATGGAAAACTTAACATTAGTAGGTAACCCGTATAGTCTACATAACATAGAAGTTGCATAGTTGTAGGGGTTTTGCAAAGAGGCTACAGGATACATACCCATTTTATCAAATTTGAACTTGTTCTCCAATACCCTCCAGCCCTAGATCATCTTGAAAGGTTTTTCGTTCTTCTTTGCAAAGTTGGCCACGTATGATTTATCATATATGTCCTAAGGGTCAGGTATATGGCACATTTGCTTCAGGTCTTCCATTTTGAATGACCCCATGAGTTCCATTCCTGAGCTTCTGAATTGCCTGTCTTCAATAGTGAGGTTTTCCACCACCCACCTAATCATATCAGTGTATGGGAGGATTTTTGCTCTCTCTCCTACTCTATGAAGGAAAGAATAGGAAGAATCCTTAAATTGGAGTCCCGAAGGTTTTATTGATTCAGTCATCGCATTTGTGACAGTAATCTTGGGATGCTCATCCTCAAGCCTATTGTATATAACCTCCCAAGTTGTTGCTCCCCCATCAGCACTGCAAATCGTATCAGATAATATAGGAAACATTTCTAATAGCTCAAACTCTGTAATGCTCTACTTTTTCTTTTTCTGCATCATCTTCCGCAATGACATGTCTTTTTCAACTTGCTTGAAATGGATGCAATATATCAGCGTAAACAATATTGGGCAATTAAGGTTGAAAGGTTTGTGAAATGACTTTGAATTGTGAGAGGATTTCAAATGAGATACTCAGCGTTAAATAGCCATAACTTGGAAAATCATTACCTTTCCTCGGCCGCTAAACATTAATTACCCTGTCAAACCATTCATTATTATATCAAAACAATGTTACTTCCCACGCTTGCTACTTTATTTGCGCATCACAGTTTTTAAAATGATGTTATGGAGCAATGTCCACTTATAATATGAAATTCGATTGCGAATATCGGGATATCACATTTCCCAAATCATTAGCGGATGACATAGTGGCACGTCTTATTTACTTGTGAATCCTGCGAAATGCGATTTCGAATTCTTAAGGAGTTTTGATCGGTATGTCGCAATGAGAGGTTTGATCGCATATCACAATTTATTTAAGCTGTTTATGATCATCACATGGGAAAAATGCGATTTGTGATTTGCGATGAGGATCCTAAACTTGGGTTGTTCTAAGAGTTAGGATTTATTTTTTTAAAGACTAAAAATTTAAAAAGGGTCCCCATTCATATTTATAATATTAGCTCTTACTATATATAAATGGGGGGGTTGTTTCATAATACAACACATAGCAATTTTAAATTTTATTCCATCTAGCTAATGTAACAAAATCCAAATTTTGAGGAACGACTCCTCTAATAAATTCCATTGACATCCTAGAGGTAAAAATAGAATTTTGATTTATATATTTGTATCATACTCCCAACGAAAAAAAAATTCATGGGCTCCTGGCCATGAGATCTTCAATTGAATTTCCACTTTTTAGTAATAATGTAGTAGTCATCCAAGTAGCATCTACTATTGAATGATTTTTCCACTTGATTAAGTATTTGTATCACTCCTTTCCCCTTGTTCTCTTAATCACTCTCTTGTACAAAATATTTTCTAGGTGTAAAGATCCTATTGTTGGAAATTACTTCTGCCACCGAATTTGTTGATTTTCACTATAATTTGTTGTTTGGGTTTCTTCATCTAGCTAATAGTTATACAGGTCTACAACATTAAAAATGGGAGAGATTGTGATCCCTGGTGGAAACTCTATCTCATTTGAATTGCTTGAAAACATTCTAAGGATTCTGCAAGGTTCAATCTTCTTTAATTTTAGCTGGTTATACTCCCCTCTAGGAAATATTTCTTTCCTCAAATGTGTGAAGACCAAGTCACCTACTTTAGAACTATATTCTCTTCTCTTCAAAGATGTTTTTCTTTTATACATGAGGTTGCTCTCTTGTAGCTTTTGTTTCACCTTCTCATGAATATCTTGCATGGTTGTAGTAAAGACTTCCACTTCGGTACTCTTTTGTTCAACTCTTCCCAAACTTTTGAGCTCATGAACTCCCCTTGGATGCATTCCATATAATTTGAAATGGACTCTAACTTGTGCTTCTATTTGGAGAATCATTATACGAAAATTCTTCCTAAACAAGCACTTGATCCCTATATTTGGGATTCTCTCCAACTAAGCTCCTCAAGCTATTCCCCAAACTTTTATTGACTCCCTTAGTCTATCCATTGATCTATGAGTGATAAGTTGAGCTAAAACTCAACCTTGTTCCAATTTTTATCCATAAAGTCCTCCAAAAAATCCCTATAATATGGTATCTCTACCTAAGACAATGCTCTTGGGTATTCCCTGCAATGTTACCACTTCTTTGAAAAATCGGTTAGCAATATGGGTAGCATCACTAGTTTTAAAGCAAAGAATAAAATGAGTTGTTTTTGAAATTCTATTAATCACTACAAATATTTAATCATTACCTTTTTTTCCTTGGAAAAGCCAACATAAATTCTATGCTCACTAAATCCCAAGGTTTGTTTGGGACACGTTTGGGATTGATAGTTGGGTATCCAAATTTTTGTTTTGACTCTTCCCTTTTGCATGCTGATAGGTTTTGAAAATATTCACAAACTTCTAAACATCATCCTCATATTTGGCCAAACATAAAAATGTTTTAGTTTTTCATGAGTTTTATCATGTCCGAAATGTTCACATAATCCTCCATTATGCTTCTATTTGACTAAATTTTCCCTCATTGAACATTTTGTGACGCAAACTTGATTATTTTTAAATGTTATTCCATTATGTAATATATATTCAAGCCATTTGTTTATGTCACTGACTATCAAACACTTACATTAAGCCTCCTTGGAGTCAACATCATTTTCACACAACCCTTTCATGAAATCAAAACCCATTACTCGTATTTGACTTTCTTGCATTATCAAAGTCCTTTTTCTCAAGGCATTTGTGGTCCTATTAGTTTTGCCACTTATGTGATTTAATACAAAGGTAACACTCTGCAATTACTCTATCTATTTAACATGCCTATGGTTCAACTTTCGTTGTTGCATTATATATTGCAAGGCATGATTATCTGAATACATGATAAATTCCTTTGACATTAAATAATGCCTCCATTTATTTAATGCTTGAACAAAAATGTATAAATCCTTGTCATAGGGTGAGTACTTATTCCATGCTTCATTTAACTTCTCACTGAAATATGTGATAGGTTTCTCCTCTTGACTCATCACAATTATGATTGTTTCACCACTTGTATCACATTTCACTTGAAATGGTTTATTAAAATATGGAAATACTAAAATAAGTTGCTTTGTAGTCTTCTCCTTTAACAACTAAAAGCCTTGCTCAACTTCAACGGTCCATTGGAATGGCTATTTTTATATCTTTATGATCTCTATGGTTGGAGCACTCATTCTACTAAAGCTTCTAATAAAGTTCCCATAAAAACTAGTCAAACCATTAAAACTTCTAACTCCAAATACATTCTTAGGAGAAATCCAATCTATGATTTCTCTTTCCTTCTCAAGATCCATCTTCAAGCCATATTCATATATGACAAATCCCAAGTAAACAAGCTCAAGTTTCATAAATAAGAATTTATTCAAGTTAATTAATAACTTCTCCTTGTGCAACTTATCCAAGGCATATTTAAAATGCCTGAAATGCTCCTCTCTAGAATGAATATACACCAAGATGTCATCTATATAAACAATAAAAAAATTCCCTATGATTTCCTTTAACACTTCATTCATTAATATCATGAAGGTGCTAGGTGCATTAGATAGTCCAAATGGAATGACTAGCCATTCATACAAGCCATCACTCATTTTAAATGTTGTCTTCCACTCATCCCCTTCTCTAATCCTGATTTGATGGTACCCACTTTTCAAATCAATGTTAGAGAAATATCTAGCACCACTTAAGAAATCTAACAAATCATCAATGTGGGGTAAAGGAAATTTGTACCTGATTATGATCTTATTTATTTCCCTGGAATTTGTACACATCCTCCAACCACCATCTTTCTTTGGTCTTGGAACTATTAGCACAACACATGAGCCAAGAATTTCTATGATTAGTCCCTTATCTAGTAGATCTTGGACTTTCTTTTTTATCTATTCATTTTCTTGAGGGGTCATTCTATTGCAACCTTGTTTAGTAGACTTGCTCGAGGTATTAATTCAATATGGGGACTTATGCTTCTCAAAGGTGGAAATTCATTAGGAAAGTCCTCCACAATGATATCATTATATTTATTCAACATTTCTTGAGTTTCAACGAGAAAATTTGCAATTATAGTGGTTGTAAGTATTACTTTAGGTTCATAAACTAAACCAAAACTTACTTCACTTTCATCAGCTAGCAACAAAAATTCCTTCCCACTCAGCAACAATGCCTTTGGATCATTACTCTCTATTGTAACTTCCTCTTGCAATGGTACCAAGGTATTGTTTATCCCATCCTTCTGGAGCTTTTAAGTTTTCCTCTTTCCATCATGCATAACATTCCTATTAAACTGCCATCGTATGCCAAATAAAATGTGGCACACATCCATCAACATGACTTCACAAAGAATCTTGTCCTTTTAGCTACCTACTTGCAACTCCACTTCACACTATTCATTCACCAATACTTGCTGACCTTTTTGAAGAAAAGACACTTTATAAGTTGTTGGGTGTTTAATCTTCTACAAATTTAATTTATTTACCACCTCTGTGGAGACTAGGTTTTTTATAATTCCTCTTTCAATCACCACCTTGCAACACTTCCCTTTTACCTTGCAAAAATTTCTGAATAGGGTCCTTCTCTAGGGTAATTAAATAGCTTCCTTCTCGAGTTTTAACAACACTTTCTTCAATGGTAAATATTTCCCTTTCTTAGGTACATTCTTTGCTCCTTGTGACTTTTCTTCTCCTTTTTCTGCTTGGGAAATAACAACATTCCTTTGGCATGTTCTTTCATATTTTTGGCATTTGAATGACCTATGTCCCATCTTGCCACACCTATAGCATCTATACTCTTTTCCTCTGCCTCTACTTCTTCCTATGGAAAAGGATCTTCAGCCTTTGAAGTCACTATCTCATTGTCCTTACTAAATTGAGCTACCAGCTTCATCTCTCTATGTTGTAGATCTCCCTCTATGAGACTACTGTCATCTTCCTTTGACATAACTCTTCCCTTTGCTACAGTGCTTTCATGCAAGTTTTTCTTCAGCCTTCAGAGCAAGTTGATAATCTTCCTCCATAGTTTTTAGGGACATCATACTATTTTAATCTTGGATGTCCAACCATAGGCCATTCATGTATCTAGAAATATCATATGCATTGTCTTATACATACTCTACTCTAATGTCTACTTTATAAAACTCCTCTATATATTATCTTACAGACATCAATTTGTGCCTAAGATTTTGCATCTTCCTAAACAAAAACAGTTGGTAGTCTTTGGGTATAAACTTACTCCTAAGTTTTGCAACCATCTTGTCCCAACTCTTGAACTTCTGCTTATCCTTCCTTGTCCTCTAAGCCTGCACACCATCACACTATAAAGTTTCATGTCCTTTTACCTTTGTAACAACATACTTGACTTTATTTTCATCATCCATCTCGTCATATTCAAAAAACATGTCAATTTCATTGATATAATCTATGAGCTCTTTAGGATTTAAGCTACCAATTGTAAGTTGATAGTTTAGGTTTAGACCTTGAGGTATATCCAAGAACAACTCTCAACATCTTAAGCTCATCGGCGTCTTCAGTTTTTGCTTCTTCTTTTGGAGGCTCTTCTACTTCTACACTCACATCACCAACTTCAAAATCTCTGTGTATGTCAACTTCCATGTCATCGAGATTTGATTCCAAACTTTGCATCATTATTATTACCTTGGTGTTGGTTGCAGGCCTCCTTCCTCTTCGACCTCCTCGACCAACTCTATGAGCCATCAATTCTTATTCCTGGAAGTTTGATGTGGGATCTACTATGGTACAACTAATGGTGTAGGCTAGATGAGAATACTTTATGAATGTAACATGTCCCAAATTGGCCATAACTCCCCAAGTATTATATGCCCAAATCCCAAATTATGAGGGAATTTTCTTATATATATATATATATATATATATATATATATATATATATATATATGAGTCATAGGTAGTATCACAAATTAGATATTAGCACTGGCCTTGGCGAAAAGGTTAATTTGACCAAGGACATGTCCATGAAATTAAATCCTAGTCTCACCCATTTTAGATTGTAACAACTCGCACTCTGAAAAAAACTTCTAAGATCAAAGTCCTAATACAGAAATGGTTCACAGAAATTGAAAGGATAAAAGTTTTTTTCTCAGTATCATCGAGTCTATGTCTCCTCCTTTTTATGTGCTAAGACACAAATTCAATTCATAGCTCTAGTCGGAAAAATATCTCGCCATCAAATGACATATCCATCTCGGTTTTTTTCCTTGGGCATTTCTTATGTTCTCCAACAAATATTCCCTGGTGAATCTCCTTTGAGATTATAGTCCAACAATGAACAAGAATCTAATCTTGTCGTCAGTTTTGAACCAGCCACTAAAGGTGTCTTCACACAGTGCCACACCTAGATAACTAGAAGTCGAGATCCCTAGATCAGTGAATAAGACAGAAATATTGATTTACCACAAAGTTTGTCCCAAGACTTAGAACGCCTTAAATTGCTTACACCCGAGAAAAAAAAACACAAACGTTGTTCTGGAAAAAGGTATTTCTTTAATTACTAGTGGATCTCGCTAAACAATTCCAAAAATAAAGATTTTATGAAATTTAGACAGACAGTTTTGCAACTTCATAAAACACATGGAAATCCTCTTTCTCTTACTAACTCAAATGTTGGTTTTTAATAAATATTTGGGCTCATTCAGATCCACTATAGTAGGATTGAATAAGCCATTTTTGGCTTATGACCAAATTTTGAGCTTTATTAGGCTAAATCAAAAAAAAAAAAAATAGAAAAATAGGAGATTAATTCCATTTAAGTCTATATAAAAAAATCCAATTTTTGAGGAACCAACTCTAGTAAATTCCATTGAATTTCTAAAGGTCAAAATAAAATTTTGATTGATGCCCCTACATCATAGTACCTCGATAGAGTTATTGAAGAAGATAAAACAAACTCAAAGATTAAAGGAAATGCTCTTTATTCTCAAGATTAAAGGAAATACTCCCTATGTTATCGTCATTATTGAAACCATCATTTCCCCCCATTAAAAGCATGGCTATGACTAGGTATGTTATGTATAGAAAGAAATTAAACAACATGGAAGCTAAAAGACTTTCTAAAATTGCTTCTAACTCTAGCCAAAACCCTCACCTTGGCATAAGGATGCCCAATCTTGATATGACCATTGGGGGATAAAGGATGAGATTATTTTCATAAGAAGAATACTATTAAAAATGTTATCACTTCAAAATTTGAGAAATTGTGGGATGATAAGAGTTAGAGAAGAAAAGGAAACTAAGATACCATAAGGAGGCAAACAACCCCAATCTTTAAAATCGAAAATATCTCTTTGTATTGACTAATGTTAAAAAGAAAAAGAACATTGCTAAAATAAGAAAAAATTCTCATGAGCTCCATTCTTAAACTGGATATTGGTTAATTTCTAAAATGGCATTAGATGGCACAATTTGTCACATTTGTGACCAAGGTTACTTGGGAGCGGGAGTGAAAGCGGGAGTGGGAACGACATTTTCAAAAGCTTTTGGTTTGGGAGCATTTCCGGGAATGCTTTTTATATAACATATATTTTTATATAATATACATTTTTATATATATTTTTTATATTTTGGTGCATATATGTCAACAAAAACATGTAAAATGATGAATTAGATATAAAAAACCATAGATTGAACCATATAACAACAATCATCTAGAAGTCATAATCTTCATCAACCACATCCATAAATTAGTAACATACAACATATTGAGTCTCATGATTCATCAATCTTAAAGTTTCAAGCTTTCAAAATTCAATATATAACATTTATCCTAATTGATCACCAAAGTTGTACCTGTAATCTAAGTGTAACCATTACAACAAAGGATATCTAACATGGAATGAAATGAAATGAAACAACTTTCAACTTTCGTGAAACATCATATTCATAATTCATTACCAATGATTTATAATTTCCAACTTCAAACTTCAAACTTAAATTGTCATATATTGTTTACAAAAAATATCATAATAAATATGAAATAGTCAACAGTTATTAAAACTACTAGAAACTAGAAAAGACAATTAAACATATTATCTGCAGCTTCCTCTTGCCATGATAAATGTCTAATTTCTGAACAGGTCATGGTGGTCTTCTAGGACTCTCCTCTCGCACAGGCCCATGACTAGAACCAGAAGGCACATGCCCTCCATGTGAGGATGTAGATGGAGGTGGCGGCAACAAAGGAATAATACTTGGAACTCGAGCACTGGCACTGCTACTGGATGGTGGGGGCAGCACGGTTTTTGTTGCTTCATCTTCATATCTCATAAGTTCTTCTTCCAATTCTTCAAGATGTATAGTGCCATCCTCAAAATTATCGTCCTTTGGGTGCTTGTCCAAAATTTTATATGTTGGATCCTCATAAGCCCGATCACAGTAATGACTCAACAACCTCAAGTTGTAGTGAACATAAACCAATATTTTTGCACGTTTTTCATTGATTTTGTTTCTTCTCACATTATGTATGAAGTTGTACGTGCTCCAACACCTCTCTACAGAAGAAGTATTTACAACTTGTGAGAGAATTGTTTTTTCCAATTTTGGCAAAAGTCCCATGCCACCATATGCGTCCCACCATGTGAGAGCATCAAACACGTCTCTATCTTCCATTGCATGCAAAGAACCAAACAAACTAGTGCAATTGAAGTATCTCCCTAATTCAAGACGCAGATTAGCACACCCCTCCCTATCAGGTATCAATTTGTCTAATGCTTTCATATATCCTGTAGATACCTCTTGATCTGTATGGGGTTTGATCCTAACCCCACCCCCAGGTGCATGTTGTCCCAACCAAGATGGAGAGTAGTATTTTGGCGTAAGGATATATGCCAAGGCATGTAGTGGAACATTAAGTTTATTCCACCATGTACACACACAATTGTGAATCAGTGTATACAAGTTGGGATCATCTTTTGAATAATATCTTTTATTTTCCCCAACATGGTATCCATGTGCTCATACACCTCCCTAATCACTGGTTTATCTGTATCTGCAAAATGAATCATGTGATAAATTGGCTTGGTGAATTCCAATACTTGTCTCACACGTGCCCAAATGCCTTCTCCAATGAATCAGGTTCCCAAAGGCGAACCTCATGTTGGATATTATCCTTTAAAGTCCCTATGAACACATCAATTCTATGCTCCTCTGGAATATCTTTTACCCTTATGTTCAATTTTTGGAAGTCCTCAATGTGCTCCATCATTGAACCCTTTTGTTTGAGATTTATCAATTGGCTAAAAAAAGTGTTGCTTTTTGTATCCTCATAATGTGCTATCATTTCATTCGTAAAAATTGCCCAAGTGACAATTTGTTTATGAGAGCAAAGCCATCGATACCATACAAATTGATTTGGTTCCAAATATAAAGTTGCAATACGTACCTTTTGTGTGTTTTTCACATTATGGAGATCGAAAAATTGCTCCATCTATAGTATCCATGTTCCGGGATCCTTGCCATCAAACTTCATCATATCAATTTTTGGAACATGGTGGGTCTTCAATCTAACATTAGAGTCTATGAAATCATGATTAACATTTATTTTGTTCTCATCATGAGTTTCCTTTACTACCCTTTCACCATTAGTGACCATTTCTTGTAGCAACTTATTCAAATTTATCTTCAATTCTTCCATCTTATCATCCATGCCATTCATTTTAGCTTCCATCTTAACGTCCATGCCATCCATCTTAGCTTCCACACCATCCATCTTAGTTTCCAAGCCGTCCATCTTAGCTTCCAAGTCATTCATCTTAGCTTCTAACCTTTCTTTAAACCATCCATCTTAGATTCTACGTCTTTCTTTAAACCATCCATCTTATTTTCTGTTACCTTTTGTGCGAGTGAAATTTGTTGCACTTGGTTTCGTAATATTGATATATCATGTTGCATGTCTTCCTCTTCTTCATGAGTCATGCTAGAGCTTTCTGGTTGCTTATTAGGTGTTTCCATTTTCTTTCTTCGGGGCATCAATTACCGATAATAATGCTTCACTATGCCCTTTGAATTCTTTCAAACTAATTTTTCAAACCAAGCTTATGAAAAATTTAAAACATACACACCTTTTTTCACTTATAGGAGCTTGATATTGAATCTGATGTACCTTTGTGATTTTGGATCTCCCAATTCTAAAATTGTGACCTGCAGTAGCCCTCTACGTCCTCTTTCCAATGCCACTAGTCTGATCAAAATTGGATTCTCCAAAAAAACGTTATGCCAAATCTCTCACGGTGACCTGATTATAGACTAGTTCAGTAGAGCAAACTTGTACGACGTACCAAGTGTCACTATTTCGACCTTAGTACCTGAAACTGATACACAGAAAATTAGAGGCCATCCTCTTTCTGAAACTTTTTACGAGATTTCAATTTGATGCCCAAAACAAAAGTTATGATGATTTTCCCCAGGTCACCTATTTGGATGTAATTCGAGAGTCTGCAAAAATGCAACTTTCTCAGATCATATCTCCACAAATATAGCGAGAAAAGCTCTAAAATTTGGACCTGAAGTTTAGAACTATTTCGGCCCAGATGGGTTTTTTTTTTTTAGCGTCTGAAACATTGCAGAAAAAAGTTATAGCGAAAATGGCACGATGGCCTGTTTGGAGCAGCGAAACCCTAGAATCCAAAGCTCTGATACCCAATGTTATGAAAACAGCTCACAAAAAGATAGAAAATATAGATAAACAACTTAGAAATAAGCCTCTTCAAGGGAACAACCTCCTTTACATTACACAAATGAACAATTCTTAGATTATTGAAATGACAAAACCTCCTTTCTATATATAGGAGTCTACAGGGTAATAATATAATCAAGCCGACCTAACAATAAGAATTTAAAGGCACAAAAATAACAATAGAGGGATTCTATGGGGCACAATAATAATAATATGGGGACAATAGGGGCACAATAATAACAATAAGGGATACAACGACAATAGTAATGGGGGGATCACTAATATTATAGGGACCTAACAGCGTTCCGTCGACATTACCCTTGCTCTCCAGTCTTTGGCCACCCACTGCCGCAATCTGCAAGAATTGTTGTTGAAGTTTTGATGTGCGGACTTAGGAGAGTTATTAGCATTATAAACTCTGGTTTAGTCAGAATTGCTTTATTATGTATGTTTTTTATTTTAAAGTGGCATTTAAAAATAGAGGGGTCTTTTGTAATGGAGTGATAATGTGAGCTTTTTAATTTGTAAATTTTTTTTGGAGTGATAAGTGGTGGATAATTTTGGGAGATATAAGGAGTGGGATATTTTTAATTTGTATTTGTTTTTGGAGTGATAAGTGGTGGATAATTTTGGGAGATATAAGGAGTGGGATAAGAAAGAGTATTAGTTCATAAGGCGTATTGATTTTGTGTTTTGGAGAAATAAAGTAATTTTGAAGAGAGGTAAAACAAATATTAAAGTTAACTTTGACGCTAGAGCTTGGCATTATCATTGTTTTAGAGTCAGTTTTTGAAGACAATTTGATGCCAAGGAGTTCTCAGTTTGTGCTTGAGACGCCTCACTGAAGACATTGTCATGATGATGTATATTCAAGGTTAATAAAAACATATCTTTTTGTGGTGATTGTGTCCTAGATCCGCCCGAAATTGAATAAGGGGATCATAGGTACACTCTGTGTCATGAATGAACTTGCATGATTTGAGTCGAATTTGTAAAACACTCTCTTTATTATGCTTAAACAAAACAACTACGTGCACATAAGAAAGTTTACATATACAAGTCATCAATCAAGCTCCTGAAATCAAAGCTGCCATAATCAAAGTTCATAAGCACAAAGCGTCACATCATCAACTTGATAAGATGATCTTCCAAGCAGGCACATTTCCCATTATGTAATCAAGTTAAGGACGCTACAAAAATCAAGCATTTCAAGCCAAGACGACATATCTACATCAACATCCAATCAAGCTGCCATCTCCATCAACAATTTTTGCAGCCATTCAACAACAATTTTTTGGCAATTGCAGTTGCACCATTTTTTTTTTTTAATAAAATACCGAACTGTAACTTGAAAATCATAATTTGTAAGTTGTCTTGTAATCAAAGACAAATTGAGTTGAATTGTAAGGGTGCATTCTCGGTTGAAACCAACACCCACACTTTGAATTGATAGGGAATCAATTAAACCAAGTGAATCCATTATTTTTTAACTGAGTAATTCAAATCATTGTAAGCATTTCTCTTGGGTGCATTTTCAGTCGTATTTAACACCCTTCTTTTGATCGATCAAGAGTGTAAGTTCAAGCAAGTGCAAATCTCTCAACCTCAAGTGAGCCTAAAAATGATTGAAGCAAGCATCAAGCGAGCGTGAAAGCAAGCAAGTGTGAGTTCAAACAATCAATTGTTAAAACAAGTTCAAGCGAGTGTGCAACAATCATTCAAACATCAAGCGAGCGAGTTCTACAAATCTAGCAAGTATTAAAAGTAAGCAAGTGTTAGTTTCAACAAGTTCACATGGCAACAAGCATTCATTTGTTAAAGATTCTTAACAATTTGATCCTCTCAACTAATGAAGGTATGGTACAAATCAGAAAAACAACTCTTGTTGATATTCAAGTGCATCTTCAACATGCACATGAAATGATTGAGTTTCTTCAACTAGAGTCTCAACTACAAAGAATGAGTTGCAAGAGAAGCGTGTTGCTTCCAAGTCTTTGATCAGTCTAGAGACAGCTTTTCATTCGACTTCATTCATCCAACCAGCTTCAAGTGTTGAAGTTGTTCCAGTTCAACTTTCTTCCAAACCCATCATCAAGCCATGGGAAGAAATTCAAAGTAATCGAAATCGATGAGGATTAGGATATGACAAAGATGAAAACAACTTGCATATCCCCGATTATTCTAAGCCGATCAAGTTCATCAGTGCAAGGTTTCTTGATCAAATACAATCAACAAGCCATGAGAAAGTTGCAGACAGACAGACATGTGCACAAACTGAAGTTGTAGTCAAACCAATATGCCTTCATTGTCAAAGAACCAGTCATCTGGAAGATCAGTGTTTTGATCTCCATCCTTGTCACCATTGTGGCAAGTCAAATCATTCATCAGAGAAATGCTGCAACCAACGACAGTCAGCCAGATTGAAGATAAATTATTCATGGATTGATCCCTGGGAATGGTCATCCATAACTAGAAGATTGTACAAGTTTTACAATGGATTCACTCACACATATTGCAGCCAACAGTGAAATGAATATGGTACTCTCGTGTAGTTGAATGGGGGAGTACACCAGTGAAATACTCCTCCACCTACAAGGGGGGATTTCAGATATATTTTGGAGAAGATTGCCTCTCCTTTCAGCTGACAAAGGGGGGAAAATGTCAATGAAATTGACAAGTGGTTGTCAGATTGAAAGTCTCGACAACATCAACGAAGCAGCCAGTGGGCATCTTCATTAGCCAGTGGGTGATCATCATCAGCAAAAATGCCAAGGGGTGGTCATCAAATGGTGTCAGTGGACACCGGATATTGTTTTCAAGCAAAGGACAGTTGGATCCTTTTGCAGCTTGGCACGTGATGGAGTTTTCAAGTGACATTCAGAGATGAATCAGACATGCAGCTGATTCATGTTCTCTTCAGATTTGTTTTTTTCAGCATCCAGCTTTGGCGGATTTTCAGGCAAATGTTTTTTGAGGATCAACTTGAGAACTTGGAAGATGGTTCATTGTTCGTTTTGGATTTATCATTGAAGGGGGGAATGTTAGCCGCACTCTCTTAAAAATCAATAATAAATCCAATTATTAAATTAAATCATGATAATTCCACAAACCAAGGATTCTAGTTTGGATGAGAGATTCTCTCCAACTAGCTCTCCTAAATTAGTGTGTAAGTTGAGAAATTGTCTCAACCAAGTGAGTCTAAGATAGACACACTATCTTAAGACCACTTGCTCATGCATTTAAATGTATTATTAAATTATTTGAATAAGAGAGAATTACATGAGCATGATAGACCACATGATGGCTTTCTGCCTTTTCTGCCAGTTTAATTTTTGTGTGTTAACTTGTTGTGCATATGGTTATATGGCTTTGTCATTCTTCTTCACTTTCCCTCCTTCAAGCCTAGAAACATATTTCCACAATGGGGTTTGGTCTTGTTTAGTTTTTTGGGCTGAACCATGTTCACTCTCTTCCTCCTCACCAAGGTACTCCTCTCTAGGGTTTTGATCAAATCCAATATAACCCACTTCTTCATCCTCTTCTTCATGATCAACCCTCCTTCTTCTACTCTCCAACACCATAATAACCAAAAAATGAACCAAGAAGAAGAAAATGTCAAGCCATATAATCATGATGTTTGAAATTTAAAGTTTTGAATCTACAAAGAAATGGAGGAATGGGAATGGGAAATAGAGAAAACATTTATCTATTTATTTAACAATGAACATAGAAAAAAAAAAATTGATAGATTAGAGTGTAGATCCTACCTCTTTGGCCTTCAATCCTAGTCTCTAATCTCCCCTTGCAAGCTCCTCAAGCTCCTCCAAACTCCTCTCTCACCAAGCTCCTATATCCAAGCTCCAAACTCTCTTGCTCTCAGTGGATGAAGTGAATAATGGGAAGGGGGAGGGTCTATTTATCCCTCCCCCTTCCCCTTTCCCTCCCTTTCCTCTCTCCTCTTTGTCGTCGGCCGTCGCCCTCCCTCTCAGCCACGCAGTCTTTTTTTCGTCACCGGGGAATGTGAGCGTTTTTCAGAGGGGGGCGATTGCTCCCCGACCGCTCCCTCCTCTGAAAAAACGCTCTCAGAGCATACGGGAGCGATCAAGGAGCGAACTCTCCCGACCGCTCCCCTAAACACTCTGGCAAAAACATTGATCTTTTTTTTTGCCGAGAGTGCTCTCCCGACTAACTCCCGCTTGGAGTGCGAATTGGGAGTGGGAACATTTGGGGGGGGGCGCACTCCCCCGCAACCCTGTTTGTGACACTAAGAGGGTTGAATATTAAAATCACTTTCTCTTATATTTTCCATTTTATTTTAATGTAAAATATGTGTTACAAAACTAGTCATCTAATTTTTAAAATATTTGTTACACAACTAGTCTTCTTCGCCTTTTAATTGGAAAAAACTATAGTGATCTTGGAGTGCTTATCTTAAGACTATTCAGCGTAAAAATAAAATGCTAAATAATTTTGAGTAATCTCTTACCTTCTTAAAATTTGATAAACAATATAAATCTTAATAAATATTAACCATCATCATTTTAATTATAATATATCTCATATATATATATATATATAAACCATGATTACTTTTGTTATCATTTTGATTAAATAAGAATATAATAAGATGATAATTTAAATTTTGAATTTATTTTTTAATATTTAAAAAATATATATTAAAAATAAATTAATTTGATGATATATAGTATATTATAATTAATTAATTAGTTAATAATTTGAGTTTTTAATAAGTTAATTTAATTGTATAAAACAATTTGTGTTAAACCAAAATCTAATTTTATATATTTAATTTTATATAATGGTATATATGATGTTATTTGTTTTTTTAAAAATAATAGTAATAATAATTTATTCTATTAATTTGATATATTTAATTTAAATTTTTTTCCTAAAAAAGAAATTTAATATAGGAGTTGTCTATAATGCGACTTTTTGGAGATTCCGGTGACGGAATCCGGCGGAAGAAATTCAGGTTAAATCTTGATTTGTTGCAGTTAAAATGGTTTTTTAACTCATATTTGGATTCAGCACCCTGGAAAACCCCTGGGACGCTTTCATTGTGCAGAAACTAGCTATCAAACTTGCGATTCCAATAAATTCCTGCCGGATTTCGACGGGAAAAACCCGCCGAAAAGGCTTTCAAAAAGTCACGTTATAGACAATTCCTTTAATATATCTTACTAAAAACAATATTAAAATAAAATATTTTTTTAAGATAAATTTCAAATATTTAATTTAATTAAATTAAATATATTACGATCATTTTTTAAGATAAGTTTCAAATATTTAATTTAATTACTATGCTACGGTCACACTATATTTAATTCAAAATCCCTAGTTAATAAGTATGGCAACTTTTTTAATAGACGACGACTCGGAGCGACCGTAAGATTAATTAATTTTTAAAATAAAAAAGGCTTTGACATATACCACTCCACTTAAACGGGAATACCTATTGCGAGAAGCCATTATTAGATATTCTAATATCTCTTATTTTTTTATTTTTTTAATTTAGATTTAATAGGAGTGATATTTGTGAATATTTAAAAATGTTGAAATAATTATTATTATTATTTAATTTTAAAGTTATATTTAAGTTAGATATTAAATTGGTGTATAAAATTTTCTTGTTTATGAGACAAGGATTTATTTTTTAACTGTTAAATTTATGAAGATATACATATTATATTTCTTTAATTTTTGTAACCTCTTAAAAGAAAACACATACTTTTAACTATTAAGCTTATTCAAACTATATAATATATATTATATTATATTTTTAAAATAAATCAAATATATATTATATTATATTTTTAAGATAAATCAAATATAAATAATAATAATAATAATAATATAATTGAGATACCAAATTAGTGTACACAAAATCTGGTTTATAAGACCAAAGGGACCCATTTTCCAATAGCAATTTGACTAAAACTATGGAAGACATACCTAATCTACCACATATAACTTTAAAAAACAAAACAAGTTTTTAACGGCTAGGCCCACTCTCGAACTATATTCCACATTATTCCATCTTGGATTGAGTTTTGATTAATTCCACTGTTTTACCATCTGCACGATGTACTGTCTGCCAATCACACTGTTTAGCGTGTAGCTCCGCGTGCCCCAAAGGTCACAGTCGAGTGCGAATTTCTATGGACTTTCTTCACCCTAATAATGGAGCCGCCATCTATTCTCGTGCCCTGAAAGACCCGAAGCGAACCCTTGAAGCGTGTATTTGGAGGCGGCATTCCAAGGATTTATTTGCAAGGTCTGCAATTTCACAGATAGTTAGTTAAAATACTCATTTACAGAATATATTAATTTCTGTTCAGATTTTGTTGCAGAAACATAACACAATATTATTTTGCTGACAACCACCGTGGCTTCTTGAATTGTGTGTAATGTCAGGTCAATGGGCAAATCAGAGAGCTTTTTCTCAGAGAACATATTGTTGGCTGCCTGCAAATTATCTTGCAATGTTTACATCAGTGAAGTCCGTGATGATCCTTCCTATGTGAGGACTGATTTGGGAAAAACTTCTGTCTTCGCTTTCCGTGGCTCTCTTGATCCCCATCTCTTCGCATCCAAAGCAACCAAATATGGAGAATGTCAAATTCATGGTACTGGTTTTCTGGACTGTCTGAAAGATGTGAACAACCAGCCAGCTTTAGTCCATCAGGGTTCTCTCAACCAATTTCTTTATATTTCCAACAATTCAAGCATTCAAGAAGAGGTTCTTACTATCCCATTCTGAAATTTTTTCGTATCAATTACTCTATATTTCTAACAATTCGAGTGTTAAAAGAGGTTCTTATGATTTCATTCTTTCTCTATTCCTTTGAATTAGTCACTGACTCCACAGAAGCAAGGTGCAAAATGGGATCTCCCACACCTGAATTAGGGAGTACCTCATTTATTTCAGACGCAGAAAATACAGGCAAACATTGTTTCACATTATTACTAGGTGTAAAATAAGATTTTTTATATATATTTGAGTTAATATAAAGAATATATATCAACATCTAAAATTATAGTGATAATGGTTGGAATCGACTCTATACTAAAAAAATATCAAAAACCCAATTGACAATTCTCTGTATACCACAAAAAGCCTGTGTGGATCTTTGCAAATTTAATCCACAGTTACATATAAACAGGCTCACACGGATTTTTGCCCCGCCCAAAACAGCGAGGTTCTTAAAATAATTTTCAGTTGCATTTGGAATTTATACATAGAAATTTTGATTGTTGTTGCAGGCCTGTCTGGATTATGAAAAGGGGAAGACTATGGTATTCACCGGTCATTCCATGGGAGGGGCCATTGCTACGTTGGTTACTCTATGGATGTTGAATAAGCATCGGAAGCACGGCAACCCTAAATCTGTTTTCTGCATAACATTCGGCTTCCCTTTGGTTGGCGATGAAATTCTCGCACAAGCAGTTCGTCGGAAGAGATGGGCGGACCAGTTCTGTCATGTGGTTTTAGGGTGTGATGTCTTCTCTCGAATCTTGTTGTCCCCTTCCATGTACGTGTATGAGCCGTTGGAGGCACTGTTACCCTATTGGAACAGATCCATGCAGACTGTAAAAAGTTTCATGGATTCTACCAAAACACCTATGAAAGAAGCCCTCCCTCTAAACATAGAGGGTATTGATAAGTTTGTGAGCACAGTCGTTCAGGATTGCTCGGCCATCGTGAATTACATTCTCGCAGCCAATATGAGTCCGAACAACCTCTTGATATTTGTTGTAAAGCAGCTGATGAAACTGAGCCCCTATAGGCCATTTGGGCGTTATGTATTCTGCTCCCGGAGTGGTGGGATTTGGATAGATAATCATTTTGCTGTGTTGCCCATCCTCTATTATGGGCTTCAAACATCAGATGCTAACTTGGGGGACTTCATCTTAGAGCACGTTAGCTATAGCCATATCTTACCCAATGCCCTGCAAAACATAGTGAAGTTGGACGAGCTTTCAGATCTTCCTTTCTCAGCCGCAGGGTCAGTTTATGAAGACCAGAGGATCGTAAAACAACTGGACGCTCTTGGTCTTGGAATTCAGGTAAGCCTGCTGTCATTCAATTTCTGTATCTTCTTGCACCATAATGTTTCAGTCACACATTTACCTCTCCTTGTTTTGAGATTGTAAGAATCTGTTGGTGATTTTTTGAGTAGGAACTGACATACTGCACAAGAGAGTTTTAAGAACTTTTCCTATATGATGCATAATATAGGGTATGCAATAGACCCAGTCTAATAAATTTTGAAAACCATTTTCAAAATCATAAATTAATGCGACTTATTAATTAACATTGCACATTGTTGTATAGTTAATTTTTCAAAAATTTCATCCTCAATCTTTCCCATCAAACTTGAACCTTTGACATATCTGATAAGTCTTTAGATCATAAATTATTAAATAAAAAAAAATAGATTTTAAAATAAATTAATCAATAAGCTATACTTATTTCCCAAGAAATGAAAGTCAGTATACACTTTCATATCATTATCTACAATGTTTCACCATATAATTTCATATATATATATATATAAACATATCTACAATGTTTCACCATATAATTTCATATATATAAAGGTTTCTCTAGATGGGCATTCTTGGCTCATTCAGGATTTCTCCATTCCTGGCTGCTGACCCCTTCATCTTCTGCCTCTATGTGATTTGATCATGTCATGTTATATCCCTGTTTTAGATTCCCTTATCTAAACAGATCTGGTATGTGCTGCTTCCGCATGGTATCGTTCTATATTTGTCACTATGTATGTCACTATGCATGTCACTCTTTTTGGGCATTTTTGCTATCTGTTTTGCATCCCAAATATCAGGCACAAATACTGCTGGTATTTCTACTATCTGGATCATACAGCTTCTATTTGCTGTTTTTTGTATCATCTGAACTTATATGCTCTCAATATAATCTATATAATGCTTTTTCTTTCTGAAAAATATATATATAAACATGTGATCCAATCAAAAAAACATAAATCAACCAAAACACATACATCAAAAACAATTATTTGATTTCAAAATTTGTAATGGAAATAAATTCAAATGTACCTTTTACTTATATACTAATAAAGTAGTTTAAATCGGTTACAATGTTGTTTGGAAAACAATAAAAATCTATACTTGATTTTGAGAAAATCTGGCAATTTTTTTTAAAATCCAATATATAACTGTCAAACTTCAAAATTTTGAATGCCTAAAATTTTTAATAGTACTGAATCCATTAAAAACAATAAAAAATAAACACTACAACAATAAAATTTCTTTAAAAAAAAATCAGCCTTATTTCCGATATCAAAAAAATTATCAACTCAGTAAACAACTCATATACAAATGACTTCACTATTTTTATCCCAATATCAAAAGAAAATAGCACCAAAGTCAACTCAATTGCGCGTTTACCCAATATCAGGAGCATCCTTGCACTTCCATTTCTAAGTGTAAAGTCAATTGCGTGTTTGACCCAACCTACTGCTGTTGTCTACCTGCCTATAATTCACTTATATATTCTATTTTTTATTCCGATATCAAAGTCATTTTTGTATTTAGGTTTATCCAAGTCAACTGCGTGTCTGACGCACTTTCGTACGTGTCAACTTGGCTAAGAACTAAAGGTTAATTGACATGACAATCATGTGCTTTAATTATTATTATTATTGGTTTTAATTGGGTTAAGATTAGCTCAGGAAGAGTGTTATAATTATTATTATTATTTGTTTTAATTGGGTTAAGATTAAATTAGACTTATTAAGTTTGGGTTTTTTTGGGAATAGTTTAATTTTTTCGAGAGTGACTTTTATTTTAAACTTCTTTCTTGACATATAAATCTGTGATACTAAACCCTACACAAACCAATTGGTTTATTGTGATGGTTTTAGGTTTTGGATTTTTTGTTTTATATGTTTTAGTAATTTTCTTTGAAATTGATAAAAATGTGTGAGATTTGCAATTTGCAATTTGAATTTATTTTTACACTTCCTATTTACCCAGGGTTATTGTAGAATTAAGGTCTTATAAATATAGTAGTTAATATATGGTTATCTAACAATTGATCCCATTAAGATAGTGTAAATTATTTTTTATTTTAATATTGTCTAAGCCTAATTCAAAAAAAAAACAAAAATACAATTTAAACAATGAAAAATAACATATTGTATTTTGCACTCTAAAAAAATTTGCGAGTGAAAAAATTTGATCTCTGAGCTCATGTTAACTCATGTACTGAAAATGAATCTATTCTGATAATGAACAATAAAAATTGAAATTTTATACAATTTAAAATGTACTAAATAATTACTAGAAGTAAAACCCAAAATAGATCCCACTTAAAATTAAAGCAAAAGAATTTAGCTAAATATACACATAACTACTTAACAATTAATCAACCATTTATTTATTTTTACCAAAAAAATTAATAATTTAATTTTTATTATATTTTATTTTAACTTTAAATCTAGATTTCAATTATTTACCAAATTTAATAAAAATGATTTCAAATTATATTTCCAAAATATTTAAAAATTTGCACTTAAATTAAATGCAGTAGCTTTTAAGCTGAGGAGATTATAAAAACTACGATCACTCTTCATCACCACTTTCCAATCAGCCATTCCTATGAAAGTTGAGGAGATCACAAAAACTAAGATCTTTGTTCAATTGGGAAAATTTCAATATGGGACGTACAAGAATGAGCTCAAAAAAGTAGCCCTCACTCCTCTACATTATATTCTATAATTTCGCCATTAAGTTAAATCCAGGGTTTCCAATCTTCTCCCGATGGCATTGGAGACTAAATCCCAAAAAAATGTTCTTGGTGAACAAAACAATTTTTTTAATATTTGAATATATATATATATAGGTATAGTCTGGTTAATAGATAAAAGGACAGCTTTTTTTCCTAGTTAATTTCTATTAAAATTTAATAAAAAATTTTAATCATAAATTTAATTGGTAAAATTGGAATGTTTTTTTAAAATTTTGAAGATATTAAGTTTATTTATATATTCCAAATATATTTGAAACAACAAGAAATGAAATGAAATGAAATTATATTGTCTGATTTACGCTAAATAAAATTAACATTATTAGATTCCAGCTAAGAAAGTTTAACTACTACTAAACATATATGCAACATATGCTACCGAAAATAACACTTTCCGATCGAACTATTTGCTAGTTCTTGTAGAAAAGATAATTTTTTGTTCATAGAATGAGTGGGGGATTCTTTACTGATTGATGAATAACAGCGGGTGGAAAACATTTGTGCAGAATTGCCGAGCAAGACTTTCCCTAAGAGAGGCCGGAGAAGTTATGAAGCAGCAGAGGGAGAACGTATCCAGATTGGAGAACGAATTAAAAGCAAAGATAAAAAGCGCCCTGAGTGAACTAGAAAAGTATCGTCGCCAATGCTTACTCTTTGGCATCGGATATTACGAGGCATTCAAACTTAAGCAACGACGTGAGCTAGACTTCAAGGCCAACCTCAAGAGGGTGGAGCTTGCAGGCTACTGGGACGAAATCAAACAGATGCTAGTAAGTGTTGAGCAAGACACAGTGAACCCATCAGTGGAGAAGTTGATCTACAAGCACCAGTTACCGGATGACTTCCAGTGCAGGGAAGAGTGGATAAGACTGGGCACTTACTACAGGCTACTGGTTGAGCCACTGGACATCGCAAATTATTATAGATTGGGTAATCACGAGGACAGTACGGGACACTATCTGGTCGATGGAAGGCCTCGTCGTTACAAAATTCTTCAAAAATGGTTGGAAGATAGTGAACAGAATACCCAACTTCTACCATGGCCACAGCCTAAATTGTTCACACAGGACTCTTGCTTCTGGGCTTATGTGGAAGAAATCTCTTACTTGATGCATAACAATAACTTAGGAGGTGATCACAAATCTGCACTGGTCAAATCCAAATGTCAGGAATTAGAAGAGCGAGTGGGGCGTTTGATTGATTCCAATGGTTTGTGTATTGAAGAGGTTGTGACTGGTCAATCTACTTTTAAAATGGTTGTCAAGTGGTTGTGGGAGCAGATGACTCCTCTGCAGAAAGCAAGCTCTCCCTTCGGCGCAATTATAAACCAGTACCCGAAATTAATTGAATAACAATACAAATGCAGTACCCTCCTTTCCTCACAGTATCAAGTCTGACCTTGAAGACATGTGGCATTCTGCCTTTTTTATAGTTCTTGAATTGGGTTTCTTCTGTTTCAATCAGATGCCATTACCAAGAGAATCATTGTCTGTACATCCTTTGTTACTTTCTCGTTAGATTATCATAGCCTTCATGTGTCATAGATAATATCTTTTATACTAATTTCCTTTTTGCCAAGCTTACATGTGTGTATGTGTGGTTCATGTTATGTTTTGTCTTTCATCTTTCTATCATAATTATATTTTAACTTACTTCTGATATCATATCCTTAATCAATATTTTCAATCCGTTTATGTCCATACATCATAATATCTTTATCCTTTTTATCAAGAATGGCATAGAGCTGAGGCTGGGAGGGTTTAATGAACAACTATTAAGAAGAATGATTATCTTTCATGATTGACTAATTCCTTCCATAAGGTTCAAGCACTCAAAAAAAAGGTTACCTACAGGTGAAGCAAGGAGATATTGAAAACCAACCAGATGCCTCATTAAAGTGAAAACCAACTAGATGCTACATTGCAGTCATCAAAGTGAAAACCAACTAGATGCTACATTGCAGTCATCAACATTATCTAAGATATTGAAAACCAACCAGATGCCTCATTAAGTTGAAAACCAACTAGAAACATTGCAGTCAGAAAAATTAGATGCTACATTGCAGTCAGAAACATTATCTAAAATTGTAATTGATAGAACTCAGATTGAAAACTCCATCTAGATGCTCCATTGCAATGAAGACCAATTAGATATTACATTACAATTAGAAACCTTATTTAAAATTTTAATTAATAAAATTAAGATTGAAAACTAACCAAATGTTATTTGCTATTTGCTATATAAAAAAAACAAAAACAAACAAACAAACCAATCAACCAACAAACCAACCAACCGACCTCATTTAACCCTAATTGGATCCAAAACCAACCTGATGCTACATTGCAGTAAGAAACATCATAAAACTCTGATAGATAGAACTAATGACTATAGCATGTTTAATAAGTGATTAGAATCTCTACTACAACCGGAGAAATGATTTCAAGGTGTCTACAAATGTAGACTCCTTCAAAGATACCTTGTGACTGGAGATTACACAAATAAACATTAAACAAATATTCAAAACTGATTTCCATTTGGGTTTATGTGGTAAAATTTACATGGATGATGGTAAGTTTTATTGTGATGAATTTTGAATCGCATTGTTTTTTAAACACAGTTGAAAAGATTGTTATAATACATTTTAAGATTATGGTGGGTTAATTTATGTGAAAGTTAATTTTGATTATTTTATTGGTAATTTTAATAGAAAATTCCTTTAAAAAAGTGTTATAATAAATTTTATGATTATAGTGAGTTAATTTATGCCAAAAGCATTTTTGACCATTTTATTATTAATCTTAATAAAAAAAATTAGGCTAAAATAATTATTTTCAGATTTTTTTGAAATGGTTTCTAATGGAATTTATATTTCTTATTTTAAATTATTTTCAGTTTTTTAAATAATTCATAAAAGAATATATTGGGTAACAATTGGTCAAATTAAAATTAATATAATTATGATTAATCTTTTTAAAAAAAATAAATTATTTTTTCTGCTAATTTTTAATAAAAATATATTTAGTGACAATTAATCAAGTTAAAATTAGATACATAATTTACCTTTTTTTAAAAAATCAGAAATTTATTCAGATGATTTTAAATTTTCAGATTTTTCATATATATTATGAAACAATTTAATCAATTTGAGTGAGAGAGAACGGCAACTCTATTATCTTCTATTATATGTTGCGGTGTCACGTTATTGTGAATTATTTTATCTACGAGTGTGAGTGTGTGTTCTAGGTTGTGGTGTCCTATTATTGTGAGTTATTTATAAGAGTATGTTCTATTATATATTGTAGTGTCCGGTTATTGTGAATTATTTATGAGTGTTTAACTTCTATAACACTAACTGAATCTGATACACGCTAAACATTGAAATCAATGGCTCTCATGTATGTTTTATGTTTTAATCGCTTACATAAACTTCTAAGTTCTCTCCTGGATATCAGCTATACATAATTATTGACGTACTTCTCTCCTGACTATCAGCTATACATGATTATTGACATCGTTGGGTATTAAAAACAGGTCAGACGCACCCTCAAACAGGCTGGACGCATCAGTGGATGAACCGTAGTTTCTTCTTCTTGGCTGTACGTTGAGTTGTGCTCTGTAAGTAGCATTCAAAATTTTAAATTAAGCTACAGATTTTGTTAATTCTCATTCAATCAAAACGTTAAGCAATTTCCTTAGCCAAGGTAACGTCCCTCCTCTGCAGCTGTCGGCATTTTGTTTCTTTATCTTATGTGAAAGGAAAGATGGGATGATAAAAAACGGAACAGTTATACAAACAAATATGCGGCTATTTTTGTTGGGATGCCAGATTTGTTGGATTTTTATTCATTTAATTGGGAATTGATTAGTTATTCTGAGGGACCACCACTCAAAAAGTAATGATAATAATTTGGAAGTTAACAGTAAACAAAACTACTAGCCAAGATGGAGGGATGCAATTCGACGAGCTGGAGACAAATTTTTGAAGTTCTCTTTTCATTATTGGAGCATTCTAGCTTCACTAGAATTGGTCTGACATTCTATTTCTGATTGGAATATATGAATATTCATACCGATGATATGGAAAGCATTAAGAGATTTGTTAATGCTGGAACTTTTTATGTATCGTTCCACGGAATGGCATCCGCGGATCTGGAGCGATCTATTTTTGTGCTGTGTAGATGATATCTTCATATATATATTTGAAGTAATTTATTTGAAGTAATTTATTATATTATTGGAGCATTCTATCTTCACCACAATTGGCTTGACATTTTATTGTGGAGAATGGATTTTTCTGTTGGTTGGATATCATTGGAACGTACGAATATTCATACGGATGATACCAAAAGCATTTCAGTGATTTGTTAATGCTGTAACTTTTTATGTATCTTTAATTGGAATGATATCGTTGTAACACCCATCTATTTTTATGTTGTGTGAATGACAGCATTATATCTATTTGTTTGAACTTTGAAGTGGATGTTACAATTCCTCATTTCATTATGATATTTATTTATGGTGGGTCATGTCTTCATTTTATTATTATATTCTTTTATAGTTGGGTTTTACTTTACTTCAGATATCAATGTTGGGTGGTAGTGGAATAAGGGAAGCATGATCTTTTCGTAGATACCAGAGTGCCAAATTCATTGCGATAATAGTATCATATTTATTATATAATTTGGGTAGAGTTTAATTTTATTATTTTTTAATTATATTATTGAAAACAAAATATTTTAAATATTTTTCTCGGATGCGGGTGAATGGGACAGATAATGGGACGATGGCGGCGGGAGCAGTCGGCGCGTGGAGTACGTCCTGCGCCACCTGGCCTCACCTGCGGTTTGTATTCAATACACTGGAGAGCTCATTCAAGGCCGCGTTAATGTGGCTCGACATTTTACATAGGTTCCCCTGCTCTAATCCGATGGCGCACACCCATTTCAGTTTTGTTCCTTTCTCTCGCATATTAGGCCTCCTCGCAGGTGCAATGCTCTGTTCGGTGGAGGATTCAGGTTTCCAAGGCGTTCAGGCTCGCGGAGTAACTTCTGTGATGGTTTTCCTGGAACGCCACAGCCCCTTCAGCGTTCTCCTCAGTTGTATGCCCTCCAGCTCTCTCAATTCTCCGATAAACTTGTTAAATCTCCCCCTTCCTGTCTCCCCTGTTCAGCATAGCATTGTTGTCTGTCCTGCTCTTTATTCTCTGGGCAACATGACTATCCTGCGACAAAGAATGGGTTGCCGTAGGGGTGGAGTTCGTGGTCGTCCCTTGCGCCATGCCTCATCCTCTTCCGCGGATACATTCCCTGGCTCTTCTTCTGAGAGTCATCCTGCTCCCAGACGAGGTCGTGGTCGTGGCAGGGGACAACGGGTCGCAATATCGAACCCCCATCATACTCATGAGCACTCGGCCCGCTTTCAAATCCCCTGCACGCTAAGCAATCATTCTTTCATTGCCACTGTCATGATTCAGCTAAGTGAGGGCGCAACAGGCATGGTTTCGGCAACTCCACATGCTACATCGAAGCCGGGGGAGGAAGATTTGCCAAGCACCTCTCAGAATCAGTGCCAGCAGTGTGAAGTTCCAAAGAGTTCTGCTTTCCAGGTTAAGCCTGTTGTGGCGCGTTCAAATCTTCCAGGTGAAGGGGGTCCGCCAAAAGAAGAGGGCCTTCCCTCTGATGATGACGACCTCTCCAGTTTCGGTTGTCGAATTGTGGAAGAATCGCCCTCCACTGCTCATGATGCTTGATCAGGTTGTCGTTCTCTTTTGAAATTATCGTGTCTGTTCAAAGGAAATGCTCAGTTGTTTTATGTCTATGTTCAGTTGTTTTCTGTCTATGTTAACAGTTCGAGTCAATAGTATCACCTCTGTTAAGCAGTTTTGGAACTCCAGTCAGTCTGCATTTTGTCATGGCGGTTCCGGTTTAAAGGCTCCAGTAATAGTCTTAGTTCTAGGCGGTCTGACGCTAGTTTCTGTGGATTATCTTTCAAATCTGTCATGCGAGAAAGCCATTTTCCAGGCTAGACCTCTTGAGGCTACCGCCTCGTTGTAAAATTTTTGTATCAATAATAGGAGTAGACTTATTAAAAATTAAATAAATAAATAAATATTCTAAATATTTTAATGATTCATAGATAAAATAAAATAACCTATTTACATATCCCATTCAAATAATTAAACCTTATTTAAATTAATATTTTACCAAAAATTTATTTTACCTTTAATAATTAACCGCTTATAATAATTAATAAAAATTAAATTCACTTTCTTGAAAATTAAACTTAAAAACTTTCATAACCTATTTTCAAATATTTATCATTAAATTATATACCATGCTCGTACGACGTGTCCACTACCTTATAACTGAAATATTGAAAATTAGTATTTACACTGTAACGGTTGAGCGTTTTATTTTTTTGGTTTAATTTATAATATAACGTCTTTGGTTTGGTCATGCCAAATGGCTCCGCTTCAATCACAGTCATTATAATGCGATCGCCCTTCCATATGCCCCATCTTGGAATAAATAATTTTATTGTTTAGGTTTCATTATTTGCATTTAGATTTAATATGATATTGACTTTTATGTTTCATGTTTAAAATAACCTAGGTTGTGTGTTTATTATTATTATATAATTTAATATAATATAAAATAAATAGTTTTAAAATATATGATTTTAGGTTTTATTATTATTAGGATTAATATAATAAAAATATAATTCTATGTCCATCACACACGTGTTAACGCATAACTTTTATTATTTACCACACCAGTTTATTGTATTTGAATTTATGAGGTTTCTTTTAATGTTGGTTATGATATGATATAAAGTAATATAAAAATATATTTTTTATATAAATATAAAGATAATAGTAATGGTAGAGATAATATTAATTTGTAATTTTCATTTATAATATAACATTTTCGCTCTGCCCATGCCAAATGGATTCTAATGATCATCTTTATAATGCTATCGGTTTTCAGTCTGCCCCCATATTCGTATAAATAATTTTGTTTATATAAAGATAAATGTAAAGTAATATTATATAAAGTAAGTTAAAGATATTTTTATTTATTTAGAAATAAAATAATATATTTAGTTATTTAAAAGTATATATTATTATAATTATTTAATAATTATCATATTTAATAATATTTATTATTACATTATCATTACCACAATTATAATTAATGGTTTGAAATCTACTTAAAATAGAATGTAAAATTTATATCTAGATGATTAAGAGAGTAGAAATAGTTTAGTAGAAAGTGATAACTTTTCTTTTACCTTTTTATTAATACAGCACTTTATATTTCTTATAATAATTATTAATAAATAAAATATCAAGTAATTTTATATAAATTCAATATTTCAAATTTAAAATATAACTGTGATATAGTGATCAATTAAATTTATCCAATCAAAATATGGAAAAGCTAAATACTCAACAATAATTTGTATATAGTATTTTCACATGGATTTATAAAACTTAAGTCAAATTTTTTTTGAATGTATTAACAAGTGCAAAATTGAAAAAGCATTAACCTTACAATTTTGGGGAAGTATTAATATTAATATTAAATTAATGTTAAAATATTAACATTACTTCACGTATTAATAGCTATCTATGGGCATACTTGGTGCACTCTATGTAAAAGTGCAACAGAATCGATTCTTCACTTGTTTGTGAATTGCACAGCTTTGATGAACCTGTGGCAAATCGTATCCGCAACTATACACTTTTCAGGCTCTTGGGAAGGCGATGATATTAACAGAGCTTGGGAATCATGGTATCACCAACACAAAGGAACTAAACTACAGAGCCTCCCCATTATTATCAGCTGGTACCTCTGGTTGGCTCGGAACCAGACTATATTTGATGATAAACCTGTGAGCTGGCCGCATCTATCTGCTCTTATTATATCGGCTTATAATGATATGCCTGAGCCTCCCCAACCACGCACTCGAAGACCCCGCGACCCTCCGCATATCGATAAACGTACCCCTTGGGCCTTTTTTGATGGTGCTGCCCAGCAGCAGGGGTGCGGGGGTGGTTTTATCTTATACATCAGCGATCAACATTTCTATAAAGTCCAGATGGGTTTGGGGATTGGCTCAAACAATTTCGCTGAACTCATCACTCTTCGTCATCTCATGCATTTCACATTGGGACATAATTGCATGAACATTCATATTTTTGGAGATTCGAAGATCATCATAGATTGGTTCAACAATATTACTGTTTGCCACACACATACACTCAGTAACATATTGGATGAAATAAATATATTGAAGGCTCATTTTATTGACATTACTTGCAATCATATCTACAGGGAATACAACAGCAGTGCCGACCAACTATCCAAGGAGGCCACGACACTACCCCGAGGAGAGTGGATGATCCAGGAGCAATGTGGGTCAAATGCATACCAATATCATCATCGAACTTATATAGACCCACATTATCATAGGGCGGTTAGCCCATGAGCTGCAATATCGAACAAAATTTTTGATATCTTTGAACAGTTTTTTGTATACAATGGACAAAATCTTTCTACAGGGCCCTACGTGGCTAATATGTACATATAAATAGAACAACTATAGACGAACATCCTGCGTGATGTTTCTGGTTATATACTGATATTATAGATCATATACTGAGCCCACAGAAGGCTGACTAACTCTATAGCATATGCATCGTGCATCTACAATATGTAATTTTTCAAGTTAATGAAAGATTACGATTTTTCCAGTGGAAAAAATTACTTCACATATTAATATTAACTTAAATATTAATAATAATAAATATTATTATTTTAATTATTAATATTAAATTAAGTATTACTAGTAATGAATACTATTTTAAATATTAATATTAAGTTAATGTTAAAATATTCTATTACTAAAATTATTTAACATTATTATTCTTTATTAAATTAAAATTAAATAATTTAACAACATATTAAATTAAAAAACTCATAAATACCACAAGACATGTCTTCTAAGGCTTGAATCCATTCTACTTGAGACACAAATAGTGAACCATAATACTTAAGCTAAGTTTTTTTAACGTATTATCTCTATAGTTAAATAAAGTATTCATTAATTAATAACACATTAATCAATCATTAATAATTATCTATCCATAATAATAATATTAATATTTTTTTTTTCTATTTTTTTTAGTTAAGATCAACCTAAGTACCCACGAGGATTTGAACCTGTGACCTATCACAAGGAGTGCCTTAATAGCGCACCCATTCACCGTCAATCTAAAGCCACGTGGGCATAGAAAGAAAAGTTAATAATTATTATTAATATTAAATTAAATATTAATAACAATAAATATTGATATTAAATTAATGTTAAAATGTTTTACTACTAAAATTATTCAACAATATTATTCTCCATTAAATTAAAAGTAAATAATTTAAGAGCATAAAATTAATAATTTAACAACATATTAAATACAAAAAATTCATAAATACCACAAGGGCCAACATGTATCCCCAGACTTGAACCCACTCTACTTGGGACACAAATAATGAACGATAACACTTGAGTTAAGCTCCTTTGACATATTATCTCTATAGTTTGATAAAGTATTAATTAATAATTAAATATAAATAATAATATTATTAATAATACTATTAATTATTAAAAATATTATTTATGGTTAATTGTTAATAATATTAATAATAATAATCATTAATAATTAATTATTTAATTAATAATAATTACAAATTATTATTAATTAAATTCTATATGTGATTTACGCCGAAGCTCTGCTTATAACTGTTATGGATAACAGAAGTCTCAATTCAACAATTAAAAATTGATCACTTATAAATAATTAATTATTATTATTATTAGTATTAATTAATAATTAATCAATTAAATCATCATTAATTAATTGACCTTGTGATTAATCATGGTCACTGATTGTCAACTGTCATCAACCATGGTCCAATGTCACATTGTAACAAAGATGGTCTAAATATGAAAATCTAGCATGGTCAACTATGGTCCATCATCACATTGTAACAAAGATTGTCTCAATATGAAAATCAAACATGGTCAACCATGTTTTTTTTAGGGTTTATAATATTTATCTTAGGGTTTATATACCTTGGGTTTAGAATATTAATCCCTTTGGTTTATAATCCATTAGGGTGTTAGTATTAACCCCTTTGATTTATTATTTTGTTAGGTTTATAATATCAATCCCTTGGGTTTATTAATCTAAGCGCTCATATTCCTACGGTGTAATATTATTTATATGGTTTATAATATTAATCCTTGGGTTTAATATAAACCCCTTGGGTTTATAATCATGGTCAACCTTGGTCAATCATGGTCGAACGTCACATTGTAGCAAAGATTGTCTCAATATGAAAATGAACCATTGTCAACCATTATCAACGATAATCGACAATAGTAAATCATTGTCAACAATGGTAAACCATTGTCTACCATCGTCGACCATGGTCAATCATGGTTAACCATTGTCCAATGTCACATTATGACAAAGATTGTCTCAATATGAAAATCAACCATGGACAATCATGGTCCAACATTCCAAAGATTGTCTCAATATGAAAATCAAGCATGGTTTAATATTATTCCATTGGGTTTATAATCCCTTGAGATTTTAGCATTAACACCTTAGGCTTATTATTCCGTTGGATTTATTAATATAAGGGTTCATATACCTAGGGTATAATATTATTCAAAGGGTTTATAATATTAATATTTGGGTTTAATATAAATATGTTCATGGTCAACAATGCTCAACCATTGTCCAATGTCACATTGTGACAAAGGTTGTTTCAATATGAAAATCAACCATGATCAACCATGGTCCAACGACGCATTGTGATAAATATCGTTTTAATATAAAACTAAACCATGGTAAACCATAGTCAACCATGTTTATTTTAGGGTTTATTTACCTTGGGTTTATAATATCAATCCCTTGGGTTTAATATTATTCTCTTGGGTTTATAATCCCTTAGGATTTTAGTATTAACCCCCTTTGGGTTTATAATATAAATCCCTGGATTTATTAATCTAACGGTTCATATACCTAGGGTATAATATTATTCATAGGGTTTATAATATTAATCCTTGTGTTTAATATAAATTTGCTAGGTTTTTAATCATGGTCAACAATGGTCAACCATTGTCCAACATCACATTGTGACAAAGATTGTCTCAATATGAAAATCAACCATTTTCAATCATCATAACCCATAATCAACAATGGTAAACCATTTTCAACCATTGGAAACCATGGTCCAATGTCAAATTGTGACAAATATTGTCTCAGTATGAAAATCAACCATGGTCAACCATGGATTAACATCATAGTGTGACAAAGATAGTCTCGATATGAAAATCAGCCATGTTTATTTTAGGGTTTATAATATCTATCTTAGGGTTTATATATCTTGGGTATATAATATTAATCCCTTGGGATTTTAGTATTAACCACTTCGATTTATTATTCCCTTTAGTTTATAATATCAATCCCTTAAGTTTATTAATCTAGGGTTTCATATTCCTAGGGTATAATATTATTCATAAGGTTTGTAATATTAATATTTGGGTTTAATATTAGTCCTTGGGTTCAATATAAATCTCTGGTTAATAATCATGGTCAACTATGGTCCAACGTCACATTATGACAAAGATTGTCTCAATATGAAAATCAACCATGGTCAACAATGGTAAACCATTGTTAATTGTTGTCGACCATGGTCAATCATGATTAACCATCATCCAATGTCACACTGTGACAAGAATTATCTCAATATGAAAATAAACCATGGTCAACCATGGTCCAACGTCACATTGTGACAAAGATTTTCCTAATACGAAAATCAACCATGGTAAACCATAGTAAACCATGTTTATTTTAGGGTTTATAATGTTTATCTTAGGGATTATTTACCTTGGCTTTAATATTATTCCCTTGGGTTTATAGTGTTAACCTCTTGGGTTTATAATATCAATCCCTTGAGTTTATTAATCCAAGGGTTCATATACCTAGGGTATAATATTATTCATAGAGTTTATAATATTATTCATAGAGTTTAATATAACTCCCTTGGGTTTATAATCATGGTCAACCATGGTCCAACATCACATTATGACAAATAATGTCTGACTCTGAAAATCAACCATGGTCAACCATTGTCAACCATTGTCAACATTGGTAAACCATTAGGCTTATTCATAGGGTTTATAATATTAACCCTTGGGTTTAATAAAAATCTCTGGGGTTTATAATCATGGTCAACCTTGGTCAATTATGGTCCAATGTCACATTATTACAAAGATTGTCTCAATATGAAAATGAACCATTGTCAATCATCGTCAACAATGGTCAAAAATGGTAAACCATTGTCAATTGTTGCTGACCATGGTCAATCATTGTTAACCATCGTCCAATGTCACATTGTGACAAAGATCATCTTAATATGAAAATAAACCATGGTAAACCTTAGTCAACCATGTTTATTTTAGGGTTTATAATATTTATCTTAGGGTTTATTTACCTTCAGCTTATAATATTAATCCCTTGGATTTAATAATATTCCCTTGGATTTTAGTATTAACCCCTTGGGTTTGTTAATCGCTTGGGTTTATAATATCAATCCTTTGGGTTTATAATATCAATCCCTTGGGTTTATTAATCTACGGGTTCATATACCTAGGGTATAATATTATGCATTGGGTTTATAATATTAATCCTTGTGTTTAATATAAATTTGGTCGGTTTATAATCATCGTAAATAATGGTCAACCATTGTCCAATGTCACATTGTGACAAATATTTTCTTAATATAAAAATCAACCATTTAAAACCATCGTAACCCATCATCAACAATAGTAAACCATTGTCAACAATGTTAAACCGTTATCAATCATCATCAACCATGGCCAATCATGGTCAACCATGGTCCAACATCACATTGTGACAAATATTTTCTCAGCATGAAAATTAACCATGGTCAACCATGTTCTAAGGTCACATTGTGACAAATATGGTCTCAATATGAAAATCAACCATGGTCAACCATGGTCCAATTTTTCATTGTGCGAAAAATTGTCTCAATATGGAAATCAACCTTGGTAAACAATACTCAACCATGTTTATTTTAGGGTTCATAATATTTATCTTAGGTTTTATTTATCTTGGGTTTAATATTATTCCCTTGGGTTTGTAATCCCTTGGGATTTTAGTATTAACCCTTTGGGTTTATAATATCAATCCCTTGGGTTTATTAATCTAAGGTTTCATAGACCTAGGGTATAATATTACTCATATGGTTTATAATATTAATCCTTGGGTTTAATATAAATATGTTAGGTTTATAATCATGGTCAACAATGGTAAAACATTTTCTAACATCACATTGTGACAAAGATTATGTCAATATGAAAATCAACCATTTTCAACCATCATAACCCATCATCAACAATGGTAAATTGTTGTCAACAATGGTAAAATTTTTTCAACAATGGTAAACCATTGTCAATCATCGTCAACCATGGTAAATCATGGTAAACCATCATCCAATGTTACATTGTGACAAGGATTGTCTCAATATGAAAATCAACCATGGTCAACCATGCTCCAATGTCCCATTGTGGCAAAGATTGTCTCTATATGAAAATCAACCATGGTAAACCACAATTAACCATGTTTATTTTAGGGTTTATAATATTTATCTTAGGGTTTATATACCTTGGGTTTATAATATTAATCCCTTGGGTTTAATATTATTCCCTTGGGGTTTTAGTATTAATCACTTGGGTTTATAATATCAATCCCTTGGTTTATTAATATAAGGGTTCATATTCCTAGACAAATATTGTCTTAATATGAAAATCAACCATGGTCAATTGTTTTCAATAGTCATAAACAATCGTCAGACATCGTTAACCCTAGTCCAATGTTACATTTGTCTAAAATTGTGTCCAACATTACATTGTGACAAACATTATCTCAATGTGATAATCAATCTAATATTGATTATTGCAATGTTATATTTTATTGCAATTTATTTATTATTGTAATGTGACATTAGAAAATTGGGGTTTAATATTATGGTTTCTAATAGTGTTTAATATTAGGTTTATAATTTTAGAGTTTAATATTGGTATTATAATATTAGGGTATCATTTAATAGTTTTATCATCTGCCATGTCTACAGGGACAAAAACGAGGAAGCGGACCAGCTTTCTAAGGCTTCTTTACAGCAAGATCTGGGAAGCTAGTCAATAGTAGAACTAACTCAGGGGCAGTCCTCCACATCGTTTCAGCCTCCTTTTGCTCCACCACAGTGATCACGGCTCGTCTTTCTTTTTGTTTCTGGTTCATGGGCTCCAATGTTATACCTGTTACAGCTTCTCTTATAATTGATTTTTTTTAGCACTTCAAAACAGGGAAACTCTTTATCTTTTTGTTCATATCAGCCGGTTCTAAGTGATCTTACAGCCATGTAAGGGGTTGTTTTCCTTCTCTGAAGGAGACCCTAAAATATATTTATGATTAAATGTCCTAAGCCTCCTGAAGGGAGGAAGACTAGACAGTTACTATCAGACTTTTTTACAGCAGTATCGGATACATTTGAACATCCACAATCAGTCAAAAAAGACTGAGATTTTTGTGTCTTACAGAATGTCAAAACAGCAATCATATGAGTCATCAAGACTGCTCAAAGCATACAGAATGTAGCTTTTTATTTTCTTAATAAAAAGTTCGCTTTTTTCTTTGAAAAAATTATAATATTAGGGTTTTTAATATTGGGTTTAGTATTAATCCTAAGGTTTGTAATATGAATCCTACTATTTATATTAATCCCTTGAGTTTATAAATCCCTTAGGTTTATAATACTAACACCTTGGTTTTTTAAACCCTTTGGGCTTATAATATTAATAATATCTTAGGTTTATTAATCCCTTGGCGTGATTAATTGCTTGGGTTTATTAATTCCTTGGGCTTATAATATTAATAATCCCTTGGATTTATAATATTAATATGAAGGGTTCATAATATTAATCCCTTGGGTTTTTAATATAAATCCCTTGGGTTTATAGTCTTTATCCATTTGGATTTATTAATCCCTTTATATATATATATATCTATATATATATATATATATATATATATATATATATATATATATATATATATTGAAAATGCAACAAGAAAATCCAGATTTAATTTTGTCCTTGAATTAAATTAGGAATAAAATTGTAATTCCACATCACAAGACAACTTGTATGAGTTAACTAGGCTAACTTGACTTAGCTGGCTCAATTAATTTGAGTTGAAGGTCTAACCTGAGTCATGTAGAGTGTCTCCTATTTTATAGGAGCCTTGGTTGAGTTTATTTTGAGTTGTAGTTAATTAATTCAGTTTAATTGAGTTAAAGTGAGTTAAACTAGTTCCAACTGATGGAGGAACTAGTAGGAGGTCAGACATTGGGGTGTTGATTCATGTGTTCAACAAGTTAACTGATGATTCACTCATAAATAACTCATGCATGTCAGATCTCAGAGTTAGCCAGTTAATATTGGAGTTCAAGGGAAGTGTATTATCAGTTGTATAATCATCAAAATTGTACATGTGGTGCATGCAGTCAGAGGAAGGCCTATGAGGATTGCACAATTCATATTGAGGAATTTCTCTAATTAATAGGGACTTGGGAAAGCCAAAATTGGTTAAGTATTGGCCTAGGCTTATCTAGTAAGTTATGAGACAGATAGAGATACTGCAACAGGTGCTTGGGCTTGAGAAAAGCATTGTAATCTTCTCATATTTTCTTAATAGTGCAATATATAGATAACAAGTGTTTTTAGTTATGGATTTCCCTAGGAAATAATTGCGTAATGCATTGATTGAATTCTTTCTCTTGTATGCTTCGTGATTTCTTTATCGGTTAATCGTTTTCGCTGATGAGTAGAGTAGATTCAAGTCTTTTTTTAGAAATTACATAAGCGGTTTGAATCTAGAAGGAATTTATACATGGTATAAGAGCATAAATCACTCTAAAAGAGGAGAATATGATTTTTTCTTTTGCAAGTGAAATCGAATTTGAATTATCATTCTTCAGAACTAATAGGATGTCGTTCTATGGATTGAGACTCGAATATGCACATGAGGGTAGTTCGAACTATCTTTCTTGAAAGGACATGATGGAGGCAGTTTTGGAATACAACGGGATGAAGGAATTCATAGACAAAGATATTCCTAAGCCTCCAACAATAGATGCTCAAGATCTGGGAGAGTGGAGGAAATGTGTTGCAAAGGCGAGAAGGATCATCCTAGAATGAGCTCGAGATCATATTGTCTCGAACCTCCACTGGAAGGATACATTTCTGGAGTACATTCCTACATAGGAAGAAGATGCAAATATCTTGACTAAGGCATTGTTAAGAGGAAAATTTGAGTTTCATAGAGGTAGGATTGGGGTATCTGGTAATCCCTTCGTGTTGAGAGGAAGTGTTGAGAATGCGGCAAGAAAATCTTAATTTAATTTTGTCCTTGAAATAAATTAGGAATAAAATTTTAATTCCACATCACAAGACAACTTCTATGAGTTAACTAAGTTACTTTGACTTAGTTGGCTCAGTTAATTCAAGTTGAGGGTCTAACTTAAGTCATGTAGAATGTCTCCTACTTTATAGGAGCCCTGGTTGAGTTTATTTTAAGTTGTAATTAATTAATTTAGTTTAACTGAGTTAAAGTCAGTTAAACTAGTTCCAACTAATGGAGGAACTAGTAGGAGGTCAGAAAGTGGGGTGTTGCTTCATGTGTTCAACCATTTAATTGATGATTCATTCATAAATAACTCATGCATGTCAGATATGAGAGTTACCCAGTTGAAATTGGAGTTCAAGGGCAGTGTACTGTCATTTGTATAATCATTTGAATTGTACAAGTGGTGCATGAAGTCAAGGGAAGGTCTATGAGGATTATGCAATTCACATTGAGGAATTTCCCTAATTAATAGGGGATTAATTCCCAAGGAAATAGCACAAGGAAATATAGACTTGGGAAATCCAAAAATTGGTTTAAGTATTGGCCTAGGCTTTTCTATCAAGCTATGAGACAGATAGAGATAATGTAGAGGTTGCTCGGGCTTGGGCAAAGCATTGTAATCTCCTCATATTTTCTTACTAATATAATATACAAATAGCAAGGGTTTTTAGTTGTGGCTTTCCACAGGAAATCATTATGTAATGTGTTGATTGAATTCTTTCTCTTATATGCTTTGTGATCTCTCAATCAATTAATTATTTCCATTGATCAGTAGAGTAGATTCAAGTCTTTTGTTTTAGAAAATTGCATAAGAAGATTGAATCTACAAGGAATTTCTACTATATATATATATATATATATATATATATATATATATATATATATATATATATATATATATATATATAGTATTGCCCATAACATAATGGTGAGAGATAAATTTGTACTATTAATAATAAGTAATTACTATGTGTGTGTGTGTGGTTGTTATTATTTATAGAGTTATTAAGAATCATATATAATTAGTTTTTAATTAACAAGATACACCTAAAGATTATTAATGTGGTTGATATAATCTTATCAGCATATATCAACCACATCAGTAAATGTTGTTGTACATGGGTTTCATATATGCCTACTAGTGTATATCAACCACATTTTTAAATGTGGTTGTGCTAGTTATATATTATTATATCTTTATATGCTTATTTTGGAAAATAATTTTTGTAATTTTAAATTAATTGTCAATAATTATTAGTGGATGGAAATGATTTGACCTCCATAGAATATTTTAAAATATACTTAATGGTATACACAAATTAAAATTTGAGATTCATTTCCAAGGTATTTATGCCTTTGTCTCTCCTTTAATTAAATTCATTAATTAAAACAAATGTCATATAAACAATTGACATATGAAATGAATTATGCTTTTCTTCCATGATAAAGTTAGCGTGAACCTCCATGGTTAAGAATATTGTTACATGTTTGTTTTAAAATGTATATATGTTAAAATTATATATTAGATATTTTTATCATTAATCAATAATAATAATAATAATAATAGTTTAAAATATAGTTATAATTTTGTTAATTCTTATGATTTTGTTAATTTTAGCAACTTGAAACGTATGATGAAATAAGGTGTCTTAATACTTATTATGGATTGATGCCTATCGACATTTACCGGCCATTTAATTTATATGGTTATGCTATTTTGTATTGTTTATATATTATATGAAATCAAGATCAATGGGAATGTATATAAATATAAGGAGTACAAGGTAGAAGAGTAATAGATCATTTTTCCTTTTTACTGAAATGAGAGTCTCTTTGCAGTAGAGGATGGAGTATATATTGTCATGAAGAGTTAAATAAGATGATGTAGTAAACTGTTAGATCAAATAATAATGTGGCTATATAAGTTAAATGGGTGGCCATAAGCTAAATTTTAGCCTCCTGCAATCAAGGGATCTTTATTCAATTTGGTTTTCTCATATTAATGATTCCTTGCCACTCTCATCACTATGGGAAGTGTATGGTTAACACTTATCCTATTTTTGTTCCCATAAATTGATGTTATTAATGTATTTTCAACATATTGATTAGTAATATAATTTTAAAACAATAGTAATTTTAACTCATTCTAAATATGAATATTAATATTAATTATCCTTGCACTCTATAATGGTAACTAAATCAATAATATTAATTATCCTTGCATTTAAGAAGGTAATGGCCTTTAAAATTAAATCCATTGTGAAAATATTGATATTGAGTAATCAAACTATGATGGTTGTGTTGGAAATACTCAGGGGGGGGGTGAATTTGTATTCCTTTTCAATTGTTACTTTTACTAGTTATATCACTTATATTTAGAACACAAAATGAACAATAAGAATAAATTCCTTTATTAATTTCTTCAGTAAATCATGTACAATATATGTAGGGCTCCAACCCTAGATGAAGACATTGATCTTCAATCTCTTAGGCTCCAACCTATATTTTCCATTCCAACACTCCAACCTTGACAATTTTGAGGCACCAACCTCAAGGGCTCCAACCCTATATCTGTTTCAGGCTCCGACCTGGTTCCTTGAGGACTCTGATCCTCTAGGGCTCCAACCCTATCCTCCAAGGCACCAATCTTGTCTTTTCGAGACTCCAAACTCTTGGGCTCCAACCCTTACTTTACTTCATCAAGATGTATTCGTTTATACTTCATGGCTCCTAATGTCTTCTTCAAAAAGCCTTTTCAATATTCAGTTATGCCTTCCCTTAGTCTCCACGTCACGTCATCAATGACAACCTCATCTTCTTAGAAGGTATCACCACTTCTCTTCATGTCACCCAAATGAAACCTCCAAGGTTACCTAATTATGGATTCAATGCATCATGGTCTTCAATGATCTCCACAAATCTTAAATATGATGCTTCACAAAGTTATCCAATGCTTCCTTATTCTCTTCTCAAGAGAAGACTTCAAAAATCTTTATTCAATACTTCGACCATGACAACTACGATAGCTTCGACCACGGTAGATTCAACCATGGAAACTATGGCAACTTCAACTACGTTAGTTGCGACAACTTCGACCAGAGAAACTACGGCAACTACCTCTTGTCTTGTCTCCACCGAAAAATTTGAGCTTGATTGGATGAGTTTAGGTTTATATTTATAGTGGTTTTTCCATATTCTGAAGGGGCACGTCTCTTTGTCAAGGGTTATGAGCCGACTCAAGTCGGCTTGGACAGTTTGACAATTTTTGACATATGCTGATTCCAAAAATTGATTTCTCTTCAATGGTAAGGAATTAGGAGGCAAGTGCATACTCATTGGAAAGAGGAAAAAAAAGTCTTTAAGATGGTATAGGTCCCATTGAGAAAAGATGCCTCTAAGGGGGAAAAAGATATTTTTCTTTGTAATTGTCCTTAAATTTTATGCATAAAATTTTAGGACAACATGAGGAATGTTTGGGACGACGTGGATTCTTAATTGTTATCAATGTATGAGTGTCATCATGTAGGAGTGTTGCCTTTATGTCATCATGAGTGTATCCAATAATGAGTGTAGCATCTCGTGTCATCATATAATGGTGTAGTGATATGTCATAGTGCAACATCATTAGGAAAGTTCTAAGGTAGTCCTCCATATGTCATCAAGGGTTAAGGTCTAGATCATCAATATATATGCAACATTATATTTAGTTCAAGAACTTCTTAGGACTTCCTCATTAGTGGTTTGACATCTTTGTGGCTTGACATCTTCATTGATGAAATCGTTATCAAAGAAGAGGGACTTGTCATCACGAGCAAGGACATCATCATAATATGAATCACACGAATATTTTCCACCCCAATAATGCCATATTGACATCAATGACAACCTTTATTAATAAGTTGTGTATGAGAGGATATATTTTCATCAAACTTAGTGTTTTTTTTTTTTTTTTTTTTTTTTTTTTTTTTTTTTTTTTTTTTTTTTTTTCTGCGTAAAGGCTACTTCTATTAAAAAAGAGAAAAATATATGTACAGAGAGGTCAAGACCTCAGAGGGGGCTGAAGCCATCCCTCAACCAGATATCCTGATAGACATAAACCCCTGTGACAACAATCCCGGGATTGAGAAAACTTAAGACATATTTTTCAAATCCCTTACAGACAAAAGTGTGAACCAGAGCTGTGATCATCACTGCAAAACTATCGAAGACTATGGCTTTACTGATAATCATTCTGCCTTGATAGCCATATACAAAATTTGACAAAAACAATAGCTTTCTGAGCCATGACCTGATACAATTCATTATACTATAATGGCGAGTATCGTTACCAAACCAGGAGTTGAAACAAAACAGAATTACCATTATCTAGAGAAGCATAACAGAAAGATAAAAAGACCAGAAGAGAGACTGCCAGCAGTGTGCATTGTACCAAATACATCAAGCATGTTTCTGAGAGTCCAGAGCGTCCCTTTCCACCTGGCTAGGAGAGCCCATCCACGTGACGACAACGTTGTCTTCATCTCCCATGTCGCCGCCACCTGGAGGAGTTTCTAAATTCAGAATGCCACCGGGAGGGTGCTCCGGCTCGACCGCGAGCAAATTCTGTTGTGTAGAGTCCACTGGAGGCTGAGGAGCTTCAGGCGCATTCCCCTCTTCCTGCACATTGTCACCATTGAACACGACACCAGCCACGTCTCCCTGAAGAACTCTATCGTCCTGAGACTGAGACGTAGTGGTATGAACAGAGCTGTTGGGCTTATCCTCCTCCTCGGCTAGGATCACTGTAATGCTGGCTGACAGAACGGGTTTATTGAGCCTACTGTGAAATTTGAAACGGGTGGTTTGGAAGGAATTGTGTGGGAAGGGCCTGCCATGATTAGAAGGCGGAGAGGACGGGGAGGCTGAGGCCAGTGGAACTATATTCTGGGGGGCAGACTGAGAAGCGCGGCCACGATTGCCACTGGTGCCTCCACGGCGAGAAACACCACGACGTCGCACCATTTTCAAACTAACAGAGAGACCTGGGAAGGGTATTAAGCAGGACCAGATAGAATAGGGCCGAGAGTGGGCAAACCAGGCCGAAACCAGATTCTGGATGAACCCCCAAGCGGCCAGAGCGAAACAGGGGTGCGGGAAAAAAAGCAGACGGACATGGAAGGAGCCGAGGAGAGCGATAGCAGAAACCAGAAGCCGAGCCATGGATAAAACAACCTGCGCGGGATCTCGAACTGGGCGCGCATTCATTGTCGAATGCTTAACCATCATTCTGTACCCCTTAGCATTCATATCAGTTGCGGTGGGTTTGTGGGAGCTGCGCCAGATTGCCAGGTGCAGAGACAGCTGCCGGCGGAGAGTTAATCTGCCTTAAATGAACCTCGAGGACACCCACATCTGGGTATCAAACTTAGTTTTTTTACAATATTAGTTAGAAATATAAATTTTGGGGTTATGTAAATTTGGACTATTCACTTGTATGGAAGATATGAAGCCACACATGAAGAGTTATGAGAAGTCCAAAAAGCCTATTGGAACAGTAAACAGAGGGTTTGTTGTTACTAAATTGAACCCTCCTTTGGAACGAGGCTCTCTCTATGGGATTTTCCTTGTGTTTCCCTCTTCATATGATTTCCTCTCTTATTCCTATGATCAAAATCACATTCTTGAATCTCCATAAAAAAATACTCACATATGTCCTACATTGAGTTTATTATAATGATCATTGTAGCTTATAAAAATCAATCATTATTTTATTGAATAGAAATTTAGAAATATTAATATTAATAATTGCAAAAAAGACTTTATAATTATGAATTATAATCATTATTATAATAATTTGAAAAATAAAATTAAAAAATAAAATAAATAACTTTAATTATTAAAATAATTATAAAAAAATAAATATTAAAATAGAAACATAAAATGTAACTTAATCAAATAAATAAAAATTAAATATAAGAAACAAAATACAATAAATAAATATAAATCAATTTAAAAGGATTACATAAATTAAAAATTAAATAAAACATAATCAATTAAATATGACCACGTTGGTTTTAGAAGGCACCACTCTATGATTGACCACCTTGTCACTCTTATGACCATTGTTGAGGATTGTTGTAACAGTAAGACTGATCTCTTTTGTTGTTTTGTTGACTTTAGAAAATATTTCAACATTGTTCCTTGAGAGAAGTTATGGCAAAGGCTCGATGAAATAATGGTTCCTCCTGAGTTAAGGGTCATTGTTATTAGATTATATAAAAATTGTATTGCCAAGATTAAGACCACCGAGGGTTGGTCTATTGAAATTAAATGCAACATCAGTGTTATGCAAGGGTGTCCCCTATCCCCTACCCTTTTTGGTATTTACATTGACAAGCTTGAAGAATGCTTAGAAGTTGGTGGTTGTGAAGGACCCAAGCTTGCTAGTATAGTCATTACTCTTCTCCTTTATGTTGATGACATCGTTCTTCTTTCCAGGAGTCTATTAACGGTGCTGGAAAGCCGTCAACCAAGGGGTCTCCCTAATGTGAAGTCCCAATTAGACCTCACACCATTTGGAATAGGAGCCCCATCCAAAGTATCAGCCTAGTTTCCATGTATTCTTATATATTTTCCTTGGCTCTAACTGTCAGCAAGAGAGAGGAATGCATGTGTGCCTTCGAAAAGCAAGTATGTGTGCCTAGTGAGTGTTCAGTCGTAAGTGTGTCAAATTTCTTCTACTATGGAGGAAAAGAGTAAAGTGAGCCTCTAAGAGTGTTATAGACATTTTTGTGCCTCGCGACATGGAGCATGAAATGTCAATAATTACAGGGATCCTCAGTCCCTAAACATGTTGTTCTTACCCCTAAAAGAACAAGGTCATCAAACCACAGCACTTCCAATCAGTTCTCCACCTGAAAACACTCAAAAACAGGCCATTTTTGGATCATGTCAGCTGCTCCACTGAGCATCTGCGCTGGAATGCAACTGCTCCTCCTTGTACCTGCGCTGAGAGTCAAATCTAATGAAGGCTACCTGCGCTGGGCGAGATTGGCCAAGTGGCACAGTCATTCTGCAAGGTGTCAACTGCCCAGGAAGCTTCCAAACTGACACTTGGTTCATGAGATTCGCCCTGTGATGAGTAAGAGGTACTTGATCTCCATGTGTAAGCAAGGATCTCCAAGTGGACTCAAGAACTGAAGTTTAACTGAAGAGGGAGAGGACACTAGTCAGCTTCATGACAGCCTCAAGCTGATTCATCCTCTCTTCTTCTCTCCTATATATAGAGCTCTTCTATGAGGTCTAAGGAGGCTGGAATTTTGTGTAAAGCAAGGAGGTGTTGTTGGTTTACAGTTAGAGCTATTGGGTGATTGCTTATATAGAGGTGAAGAGGAGACTTCTTGCTGCTGGGGAGGTGCTGCTGGATTGGAGCCATTGATGGTTGTAACCTTCTCAGAACCCTGTTACTTTTATCAATAAAGCTTTGAATGTTCTCCTATATACTTGTATTGCATTGATGTATTGTATTTACTTGTATATTTGATTCACTCTAATCCATGCATCAGTTATGAGTACATGTTTCTTGTAGTTTCCTCTCTTGTTTTGTGCAGGATCTGTGTGTAGCTGGACCGGCAAAGAGAGCAAGGAGCTGGGAACAAGAGACAAAGAGAGAGGATAAGGATCGACAAAAGCGAAAGACACCGGTTGGTTAATCTTTTCTTCCTTCTCTCTGTACTTTCATAAAGGAAAATATCAAAGCTTTGCTTTCAGTTGTTGCTAAAGACTGTCACCTTTAGAGTAGGGATAGGGTCATCCGAGTCGGATACTTTTCCCCACAACAAACTGGCGACTCCACTGGGGAGCCTAGTATCTTGTTGGTATTTGTAGTATCTTTGCTATTCATTTCCTTAACCAAAGAGTACCGAATCGAAAAGCTTTTGACTATATCAAAAGCGAAGTAGAGGGCCTGCTACTCTTGCTCATTTACTGAGCGGATTCATGATTTGAAGAGCTGATCTACAAAAGACTCTTGTACTCTTTGTGATAGCTTTTCATCCTCTTGATCATCCCTTAGCCTGTACTTGACCTATAGCTTTTTATTTCAGCAAAAACAGTGCATTTTTGAGCTTTTTATGACCCGGAATTCCTTGTAAACGCAACTCTCGTGTCCCAGAGCAGGCTGTCCACAGGCAGTCTGCATTACAGCGCAGGTACTCCCTTCGGGAACTGCGCTGAAAGTCATTTTGACAGACCAGAGCCTGCGCTGGACCAGTTAACCAGTGTCCTCCTGAGGTTTCCCTTTGTGTCTGAGCCCTGTTTTCACTGATTTTTTTTGTTGCTGATTGCTGGTCATTGTACTTGTTGTAACCAACTTTCCTTGACTTTATTCCGCCTTAGTTGTGTGATGAAACTGTGAGTGTTCTTTCAGTATTTCTTGCTTCAGTTACAGTTTCCCATTGTGAAAAGCGAACCGGTATAGCTGTGGCCTCTTAGATCCTGAACTGTAAAAGTGTCTTTGTGATCTTAAAGAGCTAGTTTTATTACTGTTCATGGCTGTTTGAGTTTGTTTGTTTTTCATTTTATGGTTTGAATTCACACATTTTTAGTGTTGAAACAAGTACCTGTAAGGCGTCTTTTCATTTTAGACAAAACTTGTTTGTTTACGCTTCAAATTGAATTCGAAAATTATACAATAGTTTCCTTTTGTCTACATCAACATTAAGGGAAAAGAAAAGAAATACATGCATCTTGCATTTGCATTTTGATAAGTTTGCGTGACTGATCTAGGAGAAAGTGCATTAGTTTGTGCTTTGTGCTCTGTGTGGAAAGATAGTGTTTTTCTCTCCCCTCAGTAGTTAGGATTTTCAAAGCTAAAAAGATTGTAAAGCTTGCTTATCATTTTAGCTGCATTTAGGAATTTGTACCAATACATCTCGTGGTGATCCTGAAAGACAAACTGCTAAACAAGATCAACTTAAAATATATTGAATGAATCTAAAAACGCATTGTAACATAACGCTCACAATAGAGGTCTAGGTAGAGACGTGTTCCGGCGTCGTTAAACGTAGTGACTATCGATCTCTACGAAGGTGGGTGATTCCTCCTGAGGGACGATAGCACTAATACGGACTTGTGCTCCCGCGTACCGTCGCGTATATTGGGAGACCCCTATAGGCATTTATCCTTTATCCTTAGGAAGCCGTGTCGGCCGCCCTACTGATCGCGATGCAGTGAACACAGCATTCACGAAGATCGACCACCCGTACCGTAAAACGTATTCTGTGGTTTCGCGAAAGGTTTGGCACACCCTCTGCCTAGATCTCCAGAGCAGTTTCTTTTGGCCCTTTTCAAACTCTATAACTGAAAAGGTCCAACCGAGCATTTGTCACTTCGGGCTCGTTAATACATCGAAGGCGACTAGAGTCATATTTAGCTTTTTCTCGACTCTTAAAACATGAAAAAGCAAAGTTGTGTCTAAAAGCGTCTAATAAAATTCATTCAATACGGAAACATAATTCCCCTTTTTGTATTTTAGTTGATCAAGTAATCCGCAACCGTGGAGGAAAGTCAATTAAAACTCCGTCGTTTGGGGAGACTCGCGAGTCAACCGTCTTTGTCTCCGGAACCGAGAGTAGTACGGACGAAGCGAACTCGCTTGACCAGGTCAAAATCTCCCATTAAAGTTAGAACAACAGTTCCGAAAACATCTGAGATTCTGGTCACTCCTAATATTTCTGGAATCCCTGCCTCTATTGAAGAAGTTCAACAGCAACAGAGGGACAGTTGTACTGATCCTAGTCTGAAGACAAGTACTTGCATAACTGAACCAGTTCCACCTGAAATCGGTCCACAGAGTCTTGTTGTTCAAACAACTGTCACTGTCGAAGCAACCCCTTCTTCGGCACCAGAAATCTTTTACGGACCTGACGGTCTTCCTCTTCCTCCTGGTCTGATTGCAATAGAGGAAATCGTAGAGGACCAGCAAGCAAATACTCCAACTCATTTTGGAGTAGGCACCACTCTTTTTCCTTCTGCATCAGAAGTTTGTCCATCGCCACAGGAAGTTCCTGTAGAATCGTTAGGCAGTTTCTTGGATAGACTTAAAATGTCTGAGCAACCGTCGACATCTAGGACTGTGCCAAACGACACAGCGACAACAGAAGCTCCTGCTGCCAATCCAACGATGTTTGCCGGCATACCAGCTGTCCCGACTAGCTCTCATCAGTTAGAAGGAGTCCACCCAGGGACTATTATGACAACTTGGTCTATTCCAGTTTGTTCTTCCGGTATAATACCCGGTAATTCTTACGTTGAAACTAGACAAATTGATCCCTTTGGGAATCAGTTTGGGCCATCCAGTCCTCAAAGGCCATCTATACCCTTGAGCTCCGGATTGTTACTGTATGGGGGGAAATATGCCCTTTCACTTCCCCTCCCGGGGGGATACCCATACGACAGTTTTCAACAACATCCAGGTTTGACTGAAGTAACGACGAGTGGTTGGGTACCTATGTTACCCCAACAACCAAGAGTTGTATATTCCATGCAACAATGTGTACCTATGTCTAGCATCCCGACGACGCCAGCAATTGTAACCGTGTCGCAAGTTCAATCGATGCCTGTTGTATGTCAACCCCAAGTTGTAATGCAACAGCCTATTGACCCTGCAACACAACCACAATCGCCAACTGCCGGGACGACATAGATACAAACGGGAACCATAACCCCGCATCTTGGTCCGTCGGTTAGTGTCGCACAGCAAAACATGGCTTCACAACCATGGATGGTGCAATACCAACAACCTCAGTTTCAACAGGTATACCAGGGATCTGAGCAACAGATCTTTGCGAATAGTGGGCAACCCTATATTCAGAACGGGTTAAATCAACCACTTTACAGTGGCCAAGCCCACCAACCATATCAGTCATATCAACATCAGTTGCATTATGCTGGTACGCAAAGGCCTACTGCTCAGGCGATTCCATCGTATCCTGGGTACGCCTCGCCAAACCTGAATCAGCAGTTTCCATTCGTGGCGACCCTAGAATTACCAGATTTACATCGATTGACGAACGATCCAATCGCCTATGCCCATTGGTGGCCAGCGATTCCTCACAAACTTCCTTCGGACATTCCTAAATTCAATGGAAATCCTGGCGAAGACCCGTCGAATCATGTGATGACATTCCATCTGTGGTGTTCGTCGAATACCTTGAATGATGATTCGATAAGGCTTCGCCTTTTCTAGAGGACATTGACTGGTCCGGCGGCTAAATGGTATATTGAATTACCTAGAGCCTCTTTCGACAATTTTAGTTCCCTAGCCACGACTTTCTTAACACACTTTCAGTTACCTATAAGGTACGAAACTGGAACAGAGATCTTGACCAATTTCAAGCAGACAACGGCCACACATATATCAGATCATATACATGAGTGGCGTCGTCGTCGCAGAATGGTAAAGACCTATGTTCCAGATCAGCTATTGGCTGAGTGGTTTATAAAGTCGCTTCTTCCTGCTATAACAGAAGATGTGGCCAAGGGAGGCGTCGTAACAGAGGAGCAGGTTATCGCTCATGCTCAATATTTGGACTTAGTATATACTCAGTCGGGCACGCTCTATGATAAGATACCTGACGCCCCCAGACCAGAATTTTCAATCCCTCCTCCTCCCGGATCAAATAGTGACTCTCATGCCGGTGATGGCGTGATTGGAACTGCAAACGCTAAGTCGACAAGGGATGCAAATAAGAAAGCCCGTAAGACTTCGAATCAAAAAGCAAATCAAGAGATTCTTGCTTCGGAGGTAAATGCTGTATCTATGGATAAAGGCAAAAACTCCAATCAACCAGGGAGCAAGAAGAAACAAAACAAAGGGAAGAAGAAGAAACAAGGTGAGTCATCCCCTCAAAAAACTTCTTCAAACCCTCCTGGGCAAGGGAAACAATTTTATCCATGTCAGATATGCGATGAAAATCATTCGACAAAGAACTGTCCGTTCAAAGCTGAGTTAAAGAGGTTCCTAAAGAGTTCCCAAACTTCAGCAGTGTTGACTAATCCATTTCCCACCCCAGGTCAAAATATGGTTGATAGTGGAAATGCTTCCCCGTCTCAAGTGCTTATGTTGTCGGTTTCTAAGCAAAATGATGCTTTGATCTCGACCAGGAATAAAGATTATGGGAATCCGCCGGTGTCGAACAACAAAGGGAAAGATCAACCCAGTAGTTCGACAACAACTTCGGCAGAAGTTGTACCCCCCCTCACGCATGAATTAACAATAAAGCCACCTAAGGGAGTGATACATAAGTCGACATTTAATCCTCGTGCCAGAGCGGCGCAGCATTATAACATAGTAGAAGATTTGGCCCAATCGCCATCTGCTATGTCGACTCTTGAAGTACTGCAAAATTGTCCATCCCAAAGGCAGGCATTGTTATCAGCAATTGGTGGAGTGGATCCTAAAGATTCCAATCTTGTATCCTTTGATCACAAAGGATATGATCCTCAGTTACCAGCGCAATTAGCTTTCCTTATTCAAGTGAAAGCACTCAACAAAACTATTCACAGAACGATTATTGATGAGGGAGCATCGACGTGTATCATGTCGATGAGTTGCTGGAAAACTCTTGGATCTCCAACCTTGTCGCGATCTTCGACGACATTGAAAGCATTTGACGGTAGGTCGTACACTCCGTACGGTATCCTAAATAACTTTAAGGTTGAACTAGGAGGAAAAACAATAGAAATTGATGTTGAAGTCATTGATGGCAATCTTGACTATAACATCCTACTGGGAAGACCATGGATATATGCCATGGGAGCTGTAGTGTCGACATATTTTAGGAAGATCGCATTCCCGTTTGAAGGGGGGATTACGGTCGTCGACCAACAGAATTTCCTCCCTAATGGTTCACAAGTTACTGGAAGCATTCCCCTAATCCATGGGAGCGACCATTCAATACAAGATATCGGAGTAGGCTTGCTAAAAGACCCCACAATGATGGGAACTTTCACGTTGCCACCTCCTTTCCATGTAGGGAATATCCCATTTGTAGCAACATGCAACATGGTATCTTCTTCGAAGGTCGCAAGAGACAAAGTCGTCATGGATTATCAAGTGGTGTTGCCACCTAGCCCTATAGAAATATTGTAGCAATCAATGTTTCAGGCGTGGGAGGCGAGCCCAAATCAACGCTCGTCAAGCGTTTGGGTAGATAGGTCCGAAGAATATGGTACCCCATTAGATCCATGGTCAAAAGTTCATGGGACTGACGAAGGAATATTACAATCAATGATGATTGAGGGGGCACCATGGAATGATCACCACCATCGTTCCCTTCTTCCAGAATGTGAAGAAGAAACTCAACACGACCTATATCACCCTTCAGTGTTTGAATTCCTAACAAATACTGTAAATACGGTGGATTCAGAGAAAAACCTATCCAATATTGAAGAGACCGTAGTCGTAAACATCTCAACAAAATCTGATGTTGTAGAGAATATTCATGTCGGCAAAAGTTGTTCCCCTTCAGAAATGGAAATATATAGTGCTCTCTTTCACGAATTTAGAGATGTCTTTGCATGGTCATATGATGAAATGCCAGGCATTGACTCGAGCATAGTTGAACATGAAATTAAAATGTATCCTGATGTCAAACCAGTAAGGCAACGACTTCGGCAGGTGCACCCCAAGAAAGCCGCTGCCATTAAGGCAGAAGTTGAAAAACTTCTCCATGCTGGATTCATCTACCCGGTTCCTCTAACCGATTGGGTATCGAATATTGTCCCTGTTATGAAAAAACAAGGGACGATAAGAGTGTGCGTCGACTATAGGGATGTAAACCAAGCTTGTCCAAAGGACAACTACCCTACACCCTTCATCGACCAGATAATTGATGAATGCGCCGGATGTGAAATCTTTTCCTTTATGGATGGATTTTCCGGGTATAATCAAATAAATATCCGCCCACAGGACCAGTCTAAGACTGCATTTATTTGTCCGTGGGGCACATTCGCTTATCGAAAATTACCCTTTGGTTTAAAGAACGCAGGGGCGACGTTTCAGAGGGCAATGAATTATGCCTTCCATGACATCAAGAACATCGTTCAACCTTACCTCGACGATCTTCCGGCTCATTCGTGGAAGCGGACTGATCATCCGCGGCATTTGAGAGCAATATTTCTACGTTGTCGACACTACAAGATAAGACTCAATCCGCACAAATGTGTGTTTTGCGTCGGTTCTGGTCGTTTACTTGGCTTTGTGGCCTCTAAGGATGGGATTCGTCTCGACCCCTGTAAGGTTCAGGCAATCATTAATTTGCCTCCACCTTCAAATTTGCTTCAAATTCAGAAACTCCAAGGGAAAGCAAACTTTCTGAGGAGGTTCATTCCAAATTACGCAGAACTTGCCAAAGGTTATACTCGTCTTTTGAAAAAGGATGTGCCTTTTGTCTGGGACCAGGTTGCGCAAGCTTCCTTTGACGCTCGGAAAGATTCTCTAGTAAAAGCATCATTAATGTACGCCCCGGACTATCAAAGAGATTTTAACCTGTATCTTGCTGCAGCAGATATGACCATTGCGATGGTCTTAGTGCAGGAAGTCGATGGAATTGAACATCCTATTTATTATTTAAGTAAAAACTTAAATGACACAGAAAGTAAATATTCCTATGTTGAAAAACTAGCGCTTGCTGTTGTTCAAGCGATTCAAAGGTTTCGACATTATGTCCTCTTTAGGAAAACTACAATTCTGTCAGATTGCAATCCCATGACATATATACTGTCGCGACAGTTGCTTGGGGGCAAATATTCAAAATGGATAGCGATCCTTCAAGAGTTTGATTTAGATTTTGTAAAATCCAAATCGAAGAAAGCTCTAGTTTTCGCAGAATTATTATGCGATCTCCCATCGTCGTCCAACGATGAAACATCAGAAGAGTCAATCGTGGATGAAAATTTGTTTCTGATATCAGTAAGCGATGAGTGGTATGGAGACATCATTGTTTATCTCCAAACCCAAAAATTTAGGCCTAATACCTCACACTCGGAACGGAAACGTATACGATACCAATCTAAAGACTACATGATCGTCGGTGATACACTTTACCGTCGTGGCGTTGATACGGTTCTGAGGAGGTGCCTTACCCATGAGGAGGCCGAGAAAGCCCTGAATGATTGTCATTCAGGCGCGTGCGGGGGGCATCAATCTGGATATGCAACAGCACAAAGAATCTTACGAGCAGGATATTTCTGGCCAACTATGTTTAAAGATTGCATAATAGCTGTCAGAAGTTGCCATGCATGTCAGATCTTTGAAAGCAAAACCAGGAGACCGCCCGCACCCTTGCAGCCTATAGTTGCTGTTGGGCCTTTTGCCAAGTGGGGCATCGATTTCATGCAATGTAACCCCACCTCGACCGGGGGGCATGGGTATATTATAGTCGCTGTTGACTATTTTACCAAATGGGCCGAGGCGATGCCTACATTGGATAACACTGGTGAAACAGCTGCCCTTTTCTTTTTCAATCATGTAGTCGCCAGGTTCGGCGTTCCGCAGGCTATAGTGACAGATCATGGATCGCATTTCCGCAATCACATGATGGTTGAGTTAGCTGCCAAACTAGGGCTATCGCACGACAGCTCTACCCCATATTATCCACAAGCCAACGGACAAGTTGAGGCAATCAACAAGGTCCTGAAGCGTATGTTGCAAAGGATGATCGGGGTTCACAAAAGAAGATGGCACCTACTCCTGTACTCAGCATTGTGGGCTTACCGAACCTCGGTAAAGAACGCCACTGGGTTCACACCATTCCAATTGGTGTATGGCCTGGAGGCAGTCTTACCAATCCAGTGCGAAATCTCGTCTCTTAAACTCGCAATTGACCTCCTCCCCGGAACCTCAGAAGAAGAGGCTCGTTTCCTGGAATTGATCTAGTTGGATGAAAACCGTCGTGACGCCGCTTTGGCGAACGAAGCCCATAAGAAACGAGTCAAAGCACAATTCGACAAGAATGTCAAACCTCGTGTCTTCTCTGAGGGTGACTTGGTTTTGCTTTACGACCAAGAGTCCGACAAATTAGGAGCAGGAAAATTTAATTCCTTATGGATGGGTCCCTATATTGTTAAAAGGGTGTTAGCAAAAGGAGCCTACGAGTTAATGGATTATGATGGGATACCACTGGCGCAACCCCGCAACGGGTTGTCCCTCAAGCGTTACTATGCCTGAATAGTAACCTGAGTGCTTTTGTTGTATTTTGTTTTTGCTAAAGTGTTTGTTTCGGTTTAGTAATCCACCCTTCTCGTTTGTTGCAGATGTCGAATTATTCTGAGACATATGTGGGATATGCCGACAGAGCGAGTTGTAGTACGCGGAATTTATCCTCCGCAGCATGGGCCATTTTTGATCCAAGCGGCGAGTTAGTGAGATTCAGAGGTGTGTGTATTGGACGGTCAACGAATAACATCGCTGAGTATAGCGCGTTGATTGAACTCCTCTCTGATACCATCGCTCATGGTATACGCCGACTAATTGTTAGGCTAGACTCACAGCTTGTGATACTACAACTCACTGGTATATATTCAGTCCGCAATCCAGCTATTTATCGAATGTTTCTAAGAGTTAAGATTTTGGAAAGAGAGTTTGATTCAATTCAATACCAGCATATTTCCAGAAACTTGAACACATTAACAGATTCATTAGCAAACTATGTATTAGATAGACATTTGCAACATATATAAAAAGAGATGCATCGGTGCTATGCAAGTGGATCGCAAATAAACCAAAATAAACCCCGAAAATCAAAATATATAAAGTTGTTTATAGTTTGTACATAATGTACTGTAATCAAAACAAAATTGGTCGTATGACCTAGAACTCAAAAAGATGCTAGGGGGCACCCTAGCGTAGTGGTGCTCATGAAAGTACGTCACGGTCTGTGCAATCATGCGCAAGAGACGAGTCCATCGTCTAGGCACGCCAATAGTGTGCCGCTGCAACTGTAAAGGTAACTCGTCAATCTGTACATCCGGAAGACCGCGAGTAAGGCTCTCGACCTGCTCCTGCACAGCTGCAAGTATCTCAGTATCACCAAGGTCGCGAATAACAACTCGCCTAGCAGGCTCTGCTGCTGGGGCAGCAACTGGCGATCGTGGACGAGCTGCTGGACGAACAGGACCAACATCTGCATGCACCCAAGAGTTTGATCAGTTTTGCACAGTAACATCATGAGTAAAAACAATAAACAGTAACATGGTCAGAGATTTTACCAATAGCGCCCCATTGCTCGCCATCCGGTAGCACCAAGTCCGGATCACCTCGGTAGTCCATACCTACATATGGATACTCAGAAAACGCCATCTCCTGACGCTCGAACCACCTAAAGAAGGCCTCAGTGAAAGTAATCTGAGGTTGACCAGCGTGTCGGGACATGTGGTCAACCCACCTCTGCATGCGTGGCTCGGTCAGAGAAGGCAAGTCAAGTATGATGTACTGAGGCTGCATCAATGGGATTTTCTCCAAGGCAAAGGCAGTCAGAATAGAACCAAATCCAAAGTTCTTCAGCCTCCCATCCTTTACCTTGGTCAATTGACTTTTCATCTGAACAAGTACTGCATCACACCAGTTAAACACTTTCGGTTGGAGACACTCCAAGGCGTGCTGCATATAAGATCTGTTGGCAACGTGTAAAGCTGCGCTACCGGCCATCCTACCAATAGTAAACAGAATGGACCTAAGAGACCTGTCAGTGATGTCACGGATATTGATCTTGCCGTCTTTGCTCGGCTGTGAACCTTCCCGGCAATACTGACGGATATAGTCTCTGGTGGAAGTAGTCCCTCGAGCCGTACCTGACAAAGAAATGGGGGCACCCCGCCTTGACAACCCAGTCAAGAAGTACATGTCCTCTATGGTCAAGGGGATGGTTTCCCCCCTAATCTGGAATACTTGGTTAACAGGATCCCAAGCATCAAGCATATACTGCAGTAAAGAAATCTGTGCTCTCATGCTAGAGATACGGAAGAACTTCAGTAGGCCACAGTTCCAAAGCGCGTTCACCGTGACCGGGTCATGGAGTGCAACCATGTCCTCTGCTTCATGTTCTCGTTCTCGCCATGTAAGGGACATTTTGTTCAAAGTTCCCTGCAAGCAAACAAGAGAAGGAGTAAGTTCCTAATTTTGATGAAAAACTGGCGAAAAATCATCAAAAAACACATGCAGGATCAGTCTTTCTAGGCCCAGCGCAGGCAGAGAGGCTTCCCCTTGCGCTGAGAGGCAGTCTGCCTTAAGACCACCTGAAATACAGTGCAAGTTTCGAAAGGGAAACCTGCGCTAATGCCAGGGCGCCCTGATGAAACCCCTGGGGCCCAGAAACCCTGAAAAATGTGCATGAAACTGAAAAAGGAAACCATGAAAATGAAGGGCTAAGGTTTAGCTCCTACCTGGTCCAAACGGCGCCGAAAATCGTCCACAGAATCTCCTGGAATCAACTGGTGAAAATCAAGGAAGAAGAGGCACCTCCAGAGCTCCAACAAGCAAAATGCAAATGAAATGGTAAATGAGAGGTAAAAACACCTTTTAATGACTTTTTACACAGTTTAAAGTTAAATATTAGGGTTATAATCTCCTTTTCATGCAAATATTGTCCATTTCTAACAAAGTTTGTTGCAGCAATTGAATGTGAAGTACTACATTTGAAAAGAGAAAAGCTAGTAAAAGTAAAAAATCCAATTTGACCATGAATCGAGCAGTTTTACCGCAGAATTTATGCTCGTTAAAAAATAGAAAAGCGTGAGCAAAAGTTTCCACCAGAGTTCAAGCTCATTAAAAATGAACCTATCTCGGTAAATAACCATTGCGATCGTAAATTTATCAGCCTTAAAAGCCTTGGTCGTGTTTTCATCCGTCACCTCCATTTCATTTGGCCGGTCGTTCACCCCCATATGTGTGTTTACCCATTTTGAGGAACAGCTGCGAAGAGTGATTTCACCTAGCCATCCTTGTGACACTACCGTGATTGGAAAATTCCAATTTGTACCTGGAATCAGTTGCTATCCCTGTTTATCACTCGTTCCTCAAAAGACGAGTCTTCTTTGAGCTCTTTTCACTGACTCGTAAAAAATGAAAAGTTTGCCGAGTTTTGGCCTTCCAGCTCGTTAAATGACCGGAACGCTATCCCTCCTCTGGATTTTAATCTTTTTGGACCTGAGGGATTATTGCACAAAAAGATCGAGCGCTTGTTTTGTTCGGCTCGTTAAAATAATCGAAAATCCATCCCTTCTGTATTGTTTTATACTTTTTCGGACTTAAGGGATTAGATGACGAAAAAGGAATCATGGAGTTAACTTTCTGTACCTTTTCAGACTCTCTAAAAATGAAAAGGACCGAGTTATCCTTGTCGTTAGACTCGTTAAAATGATTAAATAGCGACAAACTTGTCTTTAGACGAGAACGAGTTTCCCTATCGCTAGGCTCGTTAAATCATAGCGATGGGCTTGCCCGAAGGGCAGGTTATAGAACAAGCATATGTTATCCTCCTCAAGCTTGACAAAAATAAAGAGGTACTGGTCAGAAATGACTGGGAAAAATTGGGAGAACATCAAAGTTTAATGGTAGCAAGTCACTCTTGAACATGACACTTTTCCTCCGTACCACATCGGGTTGGGTTGTTTCATTCACCGGTCTCATCACCATGGTCCTCGCCAAACCATCCACATTTGGGGTAATGCTACCGATCCATCGCATCAGTGTCGTTATATGTTCAAGAGGGGTCATTCTGAAAATGTCAACCGTGTCCCATCCACTGCCATACATTATCCTTCATCCATTCATGATCGCCACCCTGAATCATATGTCCCAGTTTGTTTTCACCTCCACTAAAATCATTAGCTCCGTTCCGTGTCATTGATGTGGGATTCATTAAGGCCCTCCTTTGACGGATCGCTTCTTGTCGACTTCAGCTCATTATCCAAGAAGTTGATCTAGGAACAACCCCCATCAGTACTTTGAAGCTTGCATGCCTCAATGGCAAGTTTCTCACTTCCGGCGACAGGTATACATCAATGACCTTCGACCAGAAGATTTTGCGTGGCGTTCGACGCCAAGTCCTTTATTCACGCCACGTGAATTGTACTGCAGTACCTTGAGGGTCATTATCATTATCGGTGATTCCTCTCGCGCTTGTTAACGGTTTACATTATTGGCCGGTAATCAAGCGATGTCTTTCCATGTTCGACTTCAGCGCAATTCTCACATGGATCGACTTGTACTTAGAGTGAAGATCGAACGAGTTTGAAGACCCTGGATCTAGTTTCATCCATCCGGGCTGCGATATATATTCAGGAAATATAAAAGCATTTGTCATGTACATCATTGCAGCAGATGATCATCCTATTCAAAGGATGATAATTTCAGCAGAAAATTATCAGTCTACCATCAGACGATCGTTTGTCATATGTACCAAAATGTATTTATAAAGCTGAGCATGGGAATGCCCGCCTCAGCTAGATCATGAAAACAAAATGAAAAATAATGTATTGTATTACAGGGCGCCTCCTCAGCACTGGAATGAACTTCGGACCCTCTAGATAAAGCATTTCACCCGATAAACGGCCTCATACTTTAGGGGGCAACTGTTATAGACATTTTTGTGCCTCGCGACATGGAGCATGAAATGTCAATAATTACAGGGATCCTCAGTCCCTAAACATGTTGTTCTTACCCCTAAAAGAACAAGGTCATCAAACCACAGCACTTCCAATCAGTTCTCCACCTGAAAACACTCAAAAACAGGCCATTTTTGGATCATGTCAGCTGCTCCACTGAGCATCTGCGCTGGAATGCAACTGCTCCTCCTTGTACCTGCGCTGAGAGTCAAATCTAATGAAGGCTACCTGCGTTGGGCGAGATTGGCGAAGTGGCACAGTCATTCTGCAAGGTGTCAACTGCCCAGGAAGCTTCCAAACTGACACTTGGTTCATGAGATTCGCCCTGTGATGAGTAAGAGGTACTTGATCTCCATGTGTAAGCAAGGATCTCCAAGTGGACTCAAGAACTGAAGTTTAACTGAAGAGGGAGAGGACACTAGTCACCTTCATGACAGCCTCAAGCTGACTCATCCTCTCTTCTTCTCTCCTATATATAGAGCTCTTCTATGAGGTCTAAGGAGGCTGGAATTTTGTGTAAAGCAAGGAGGTGCTGTTGGTTTACAGTTAGAGCTATTGGGTGATTGCTTATATAGAGGTGAAGAGGAGACTTCTTGCTGCTGGGGAGGTGCTGCTGGATTGGAGCCATTGATGGTTGTAACCTTCTCAGAACCCTGTTACTTTTATCAATAAAGCTTTGAACGTTCTCCTATATACTTGTATTGCATTGATGTATTGTATTTACTTGTATATTTGATTCACTCTAATCCATGCATCAGTTATGAGTACATGTTTCTTGTAGTTTCCTCTCTTGTTTTGTGTAGGATCTGTGTGTAGCTGGACCGGCAAAGAGAGCAAGGAGCTGGGAACAAGAGACAAAGAGAGAGGATAAGGATCGACAAAAGCGAAAGACACCGGTTGGTTAATCTTTTCTTCCTTCTCTCTGTACTTTCATAAAGGAAAATATCAAAGCTTTGCTTTCAGTTGTTGCTAAAGACTATCACCTTTAGAGTAGGGATAGGGTCATCCGAGTCGGATACTTTTCCCCACAACAAAGAGAGAGGTAATAGTACCACCCAGGTAGAGACACACGTAAACAAGAAGGAACTGTCTAACATCCAGTGGGATAGTCCACGAAAAATGTGACAATCATTACAACCAATGAATGAGAAAGACTTTTCCAGTATCTTGCAAAATAGTCCACAAGGATGGGACAACGATAACAACCATTATAACACATTGTCAATATGATAAGTATTAAAATAACCAAAATAATTCAACTACTTTAGCACATATGAAAACAAACATGAAATACAAACATTTCCAGAATAGTCTCACAAATATTCATAATCCATGCATGAAGAACGTGTTGGCCATGAAGGCTTCTATTATTAATTAAAAATTCCAAGACACATGTATATAATGAATATCATTAGCTCCAATAGTGGAGCATTGGATCCACTCCTCGCTCTTCAAAAGAACTAGCATATCTCTTGATTCAAGTGGATATTGGTGGCCACCCATCTATCCCACCTAAACTATCAGTCAGTTTCATTTCTTTCCTTGTTTATTTCAGCATTTACTATTTTTAGCAGTTATTTGGGTCTTGAACTTCTGGAGCAATTTTGACCCCCTAAAAGACCTTTTTTGAGGTCCGTTGTAAGCCCATAGCCAAATGAAAGGGCCTGTGGAAAATCTTGCAGTTCTCGGAGAGACCTTTCCAACAAGGTATCGTATGTACCAAAAGGAGATAATATGACCAAGTTATGACCCCAAGAAGCTAGTTGGCCAACTAACCCCAACGGGGCCCACAAGCTCTTGGTGTTACATCTCCTAGGGTTAGGGTTTTGGTTGTTTAGGGTTATCTCATGTTTTTTAAATAATAAATAGGCCCTTGAGCCTCATTGTAACACAGTTCAAAAGTATGTAGACGCCACATCTCTTCTCAAAGATAAGCTACCATCACTCGAGGTAGTCTTATTTCCATTATGTTTGTAAGCATATTTTAGTATTTGAGATTAATGAAATGAAGTGTTATTTCTGTTGATTCTCTGTATTTATGGTTATATCTTAAATTTGTTGCGTTCCTATTTAAATTCGAATAATCTCTTTAATGCCTTGCAAGAGGAGCCAAGGTGAAAATTCATTTTCTCATACAATGAGGGTGTATATATAACTAGTAAGTGATGCTTCACCTTCCTTGTGACTCTTTGACTACCCTCATGACTGTTTGACTTCCTATGACTTTTTGACTTTATATGACTCTTCATATTTTGAATGTGTCATTTGGACTTCCACTTTACAATACATTTTGAATAGGTAATTACATAATCCACAATAATGATGTGGCATATGATGACTTGTGACAGGACATGACATGACACTAATGACATGGACTGCATGATGATGTGACAGTTCCAAGTTGTCCTTCTTGTTGCTTCTTTCTTTGTGTCTTCTTCAAAAGATGGTACATTCTCTTCTTCTTCCTCCTCCTTAAGATTTGAAGATGAGGATTCTTCCATGTGATCTTGATATTCATCCTCTGTTATAGTTTGGTCTTCCTTAGTCTTCTCGCCTGATGATCATATTAACTTTTCATCTCCATATGCGTCTTCCAACATGTCCTCCTCCTACATTTCCTTATTTATCATATTTCCATATCATAATAGAATACCTACATCTGCAAATAGTAGAATGACAACAGTCCTATAAACCCCTAGTCTAAAATGATGCATATTAATAAATCAATATTTATAATAATCAAAATATAATTCAGATACCAAATTAGTGTACAAAAAGTCTGCTTTATAAGAGCAGGGGACCCATTTTCCAATAGCAATTTGACTAAAATTATGGAAGACATACCTAATCTACCACATATAACTTTAAAAAACAAAGCATGTTTTTAACGGCCAGGCCCACTCTCAAACTATATTCCACATTATTCCATGTTGGATTGACTTTTGATTAATTTCACGTTATTTCTATCTGCACGTTGCACTGTCTGCCATTCACACTGCTTTAGCGTGTAGCTCCGCGTGCCCCCAAGGTCACAGTCGAGTGCGAATTTCTAGGACCTTTCTTCACCCTAATAATGGAGCCGCCATCTATAAATGTTCTTCTTGTGCCCTGAAAGGCCCAAAACGAACCATCGAAGCGTGTATTTGGAGGCGGCATTCCAAGGATTTATTTGCAAGGTCTGCAATTTCACAGATAGTTAGTTAAAATAATCTTTTACAGAATATATTAATTTCTGTTCAGATTTTGTTGCAGAAACATAACACAATATTATTTTGCTGACAACCACCGTGGCTTCTTGAATTGTGTATAATTTCAGGTCAATGGGCAAATCAGAGAGCTTTTTCTCAGAGAACATGTTGTTGGCTGCCTGCAAATTATCTTGCAACGTTTACATCAGTGGAGTCCGTGAAGATCCCTCCTATGTGAGGACTGATTTGGGAAAAACTTCTGTCTTCGCTTTCCGTGGCTCTCTTGATCCCCATCTCTTCACATCCAAAGCAACCAAATATGGAGAATGTCAAATTCATGGTACTGGTTTTCTGGACTGTCTGAAAGATGTGAACAACCAGCCAGCTTCAGTCCATCAGGGTTCTCTCAACCAATTTCTTTATATTTCCAACAATTCAATCATTCAAGAAGAGGTTCTTACGATCCCTTTCTTTAATTATGAATTTTTTTTGCAGCAATTACTTTATATTTCTAACGATTCAAGTGTTAAAAAGAGGTTCATATGATTTCATTCTTTCTCTATTCCTTTGAATTAGTCACTGACTCCACAGAAGCAAGTTGCAAAATGCGAACTCCCACACCTAAACTATGGAGTACCTCATTTCTTTCAGACGCAGAAAATACAGGGAAACATTAGTCATTAGGCAGTCTTTCCATCTTATTGAGGTGCAAAATAGGATCTTCCACATCCACCTACACTGTAGAGTACCTTATTTATTTCATTAGCAGATAATATAGATAAATGATTGTCTTTCCATCCTATGCATTGAATTTCACATTTTTCCCATCTAATAAACAGAATATTCAGAAAGCACCTCATTTATCTGGCAAGGAATTAATACAGCCAAGCATTAATCACTAATCACCCAACAGCCTTCTCCGTTGAATTTCACATTATTCCATCCTAACCATTAAATTTCACATTATTCCTGTGTAATAGACATGAAAAGGATGATTACCTCACTGCCTATTGTTCCTTTGGACACACACTTGTTAAACTAATCAATTAATATTGTTTTAGTACTGCATTTGTTACCAAATTTTTTATTCTAATTTACATGCTTAGTATATTAGGGTGAACCTAGTTAAATTGTACAAACTCTTCTAAATAATAAGACTTTAATGTGAATGTAGTTTTTTTGATATTGGATATATTTACATTAAAAAACATTAGGTTTTTTATGTGGGTTGTAGATTTGGAGAATATTTCTAATTTTACAAAGAAGACAACAAAACAGATTAAAAAGAATAGAGATTTAAAAATATTCCTAAAATCTGCCATAAACATAAAATCCCAGCCAGCCTCAACCCTTTTAAGCCTCGGCCTTTTAAGCCGAGAAGCACACGAACACAGACTGCCTCAACCCTTTTAAGCCGAGAAATACACAAACACAGGCTTGCCTCAACCCTTTTAAACCGAGATGCACACAAACACAGACTGCTGATGAAATCCCTGAGAGACCCATTCAAACATCTGGTATGCAAGGTCGCATTTCTGCAACTTCGATATTTGATAAGCCGTTTATGTGGAGTGTCTGAAGCTTTTAGATTTGAGTATGTCTGAGCTTTCAACTTCCAGGCTCATTCTAAACCCCGTTTTTCATGCATTTTATATCGAATTTTCTGTCGCTGTTTGAATTTGGATACCCAAGAAACCACATGAACGCCATGTTTCCCTTTTGAACAGATGCAGAATTCTGATCATAAAGGACCTGTATTCATTTAATCTGACAAAATTCTGATTATGGTCCAACTGTGATCAAGCCTGAAATTTCTGCTCTTATTTATCAGATTTGGTATGTACATAACACTCATGTGACATGTCTATGTATTCAATAAACTTTAGCCTCAACCAAATTGGTAACCTTAGTGAAAATGAAGTGTTATTTATTAAGATATTTTCCAAGTCCAAATTCCCTGTTTATGGAAAGGCATATTTCTATATATACTTGAGTTAATCTAAAAATATATATATCAACACCTAAAATTATAGTGATATTGATTAAGATCTACCTGATACTAAATAAATATCAAAAACCCAATTGCAAACCTGTGCGGATCTTTGCAAATTTAATCCACAGTTACATATAAACAGGCTCACAGGGATTTTTGCCCTACCCAGAACAGCGAGGTTCTTAAAATAATTTTCAGTTGCATTTGGAATTTATACATAGAAATTTTGATTGTTGTTGCAGGCTTGTCTGGATTATGAAAGGGGGAAGACTATGGTATTCACCGGTCATTCCATGGGAGGGGCCATTGCTATGTTGGTTACTCTATGGATGTTGAATAAGCATCGGAAGCACGGCAACCCTAAATCTGTTTTCGGCATCACATTCGGTTTCCCTTTGGTCGGCGATGAAATTCTTGCACAGGCACTTCGTCGCAAGAGGTGGGCAGACCAGTTCTGTCACGTGGTTTTAGGACGTGATGTCTTCTCCCGAATCTTGTTGTCCCCTTCCATGTACGTGTGTGAGCCGTTGGAGTCACTGTTACCCTATTGGAACAGATCCATGCAGACTGTGAAAAGTTTCATGGATTCTACCAAAACACCTATGAAAGAAGCCCTCCCACTAAACATAGAGGGTATTGATAAGTTTGTGAGCACAGTCGTTCAGGATTGCTCGGCCATCGTGAATTACATTCTCGCAGCAAACATGAGTCCGAACAACCTCTTGATATTTGTTGTAAAGCAGCTGATGAAACTGAGCCCCTATAGGCCATTTGGGCAATATGTATTCTGCTCCCGGAGTGGTGGGATTTGGATAGATAATCATTTTGCTGTGTTGCCCATCCTTTATTATGGGCTGCAAACATCAGATGTTAACTTGGGGGACTTCATATTAGAGCACGTTAGCTATAGCCATATCTTACCCATTGCCCTGCAAAACATAGTGAAGTTGAACGAGCTCTCAGATCTTCCTTTGTCAGAGGCAGGATCGGTTTATCAAGACCAGAAGATCGCATCACAACTGGACGCTCTTGGTCTTGGAATTCAGGTAAGCCTGCTATCATTCAATTTCTCTATCTTCTTGCACCATAATGTTTCAGACAGACATTGACCTCTCCTTGTTTTGAGATTGTAAAAATCTGTTGGTGATTTTGTGAGTTGGAACTGACATACCGCAGAAGAGGATTTTAGAACTTTTCCTATATATGCATAATATAGGGTATGTCATAGACCTAGTCTAATAAATTTTCAAAATGATAAATTATGGGAGCTTATTAATTAACATTGTACATGCTCAAGGCTTTACCTGAATGCCGATATTTTGGGGATAGTTAATTTCTCAAAATAGCTTTAATTTTCAATCTCTCTTATAAGTAATATAAGTTATAATTGTCAAGCTTCAGGATTTTAGTTGTCTAAAAATTTTTGATAATGTTGAACCTATTTCTATCATTAAAAAACTATTTAAACACTAAAAAATCTTTTTCCCCTTATTCAAACTAAAAATTCCCCATTCAAGTTAAATGGTCAGCTCCACACATATACAAATGACTTCTGCCCTATTTTTTTCCATATCAAAAGAAATTTGGCACTCCAGTTTCTTATCCTGTTATCGAAAACAGCTTTGCACTCCCGTTTAGCAAAGTCAACTCAATTGCGCGTTTACCCGATATCAGAAACGTCCGTGCACTTCCGTTTCGAAGTGTAAAGTCAATTGCGTGTTTGACCCAATCTACCGCTACTGTCCACCTATATTTTATTTTTATTCCCATATCAAAGTCATTTCGGTATGTAAGTTTATTCAAGTCAAGTCAACTGGGCGTCTGACGCACTTTCGTACGTGTCGAGTTGGCTATGCACACAGCCGCGAGATTTAGATAACAATCATGTGCTTTAATTATTATTATTTTTGGTTTTAATTTGGTTAAGATTAGGTCATGAATAGTGTTTTAATTATGATTAGGCCAGATTTATTAAGTTTCGTTTGTTTTGGAATAGTTTAAGTTTGGTTTATGTAAAGCTGATTTTTATTTTATTTTTTGTTTTTATATTTAAATTTGTGACATAGAGACTAAATTCTATACAAATCAATTAATGCAATTATAATTACTTATTCTTTTACATTTTAGATTTTTATTTAAAATTTTAATTTTTTAAAAGTTAATAAAAAATTATATAATACAGGTATTTTATAATTTTTAAAAATATTAAATTTATTTTTATATTTAAAAGTATCATTTAAATAACAAAAAATTACAATCTTATAAAAAAAAACCCAAGATTTAAAATAATTAAACTATATTATTAAGCAAATTAAAACATCTCATTTATTTTTAGACTTCTTATTTACCCAGCATTATTGTAAAATTAACTTTACTTTGACATTAATTAATACTATAAAAAAAATACAATGAAATTTGGTAGAGTTTCAGTTTTCAATGTTAAATTTGCATATTTTGAAAACTATTCTTATATTTTATTTAAATACAAATTAAAAACTAAACAGTGGAATCTCACATCACTGAATTCCAGTGAAAATGTCCGAAAATCTCTATCTTATAGTAGACGCCTAAGCAACTAATCAAAAGATAGAAGAAAACCTAAGCCTCAATCCGGAGGGAGTAGAAACTAATAAGCACATTATGCATTCTGAGACAGCAAGATGGTGGAGAGGTTTACAATTGAAATTAGAGTCGATGGTTTAGTATTTTTTAATTAGGAGGTTTATTTTAAAATTTAAATTTTTACGAGGAGATGTGTAAATTTGTCATTTTTTCTATTTTTTTTTAAAAGAAAATAGAATTTTTTTTAAATTTTTATGGTTAAAATTTTTATTTGGTCTTATATATATTCTATTTATAATTCAAAAATACAATTTAAATAATGAAAAATAACATGTTGTATTTTGTATTTTAAAAAAGTTTGTAAATGAAGAAATTTGATCTCTCTAGGCTCATATTAACTCATATTAGATTTATACTTAAGGTAGATCTATTTTGATAGTGAACAATAGAAACTAAAATTTTATACCATTTAAAATATATTAAATAATTACTGAAAATAAATCCAACTTAAGTTGGAAGCAAAAGAATTTAAAACATGCACATAGCTACTTAAGAATTCTTCAACCCTTTTTTATTTTTATAAAAAAAAGGAAAGAAGTCAATAATTTAGTTTTTATTAAGTTTTTGGTTTAACTTTAAAACTAGATTTCAATTATTTACAAAATTTAATAAAAATGATTTATATTCCCAAAATATTTACAAATTTGCACTTGAGTTAAATGCAGTAGCTTTTAACGGTTATGGTTCTCATGAAAACTGAGGAGATAATAAAAACTAAGATCACTCTTCATCACCACTTTCCTGAGGAGATCGTAAAACTAAGATCAACGTTCGTCATCACTTTCCAACAAGCCATTTTTTTTTTGTTGTTGTTGGGTAGATTTTGGGAATATTTCAATATGGCACAAGAACGAGGCCAAAAAAATTGACCTCGCCTTTTATATACATTTATTTCCTCTATTAATTACACTGAGAGGCTTAACACATATGCGAAAGAAAATGGCACTTCTCGAACTATTAGCTAGCTAGTTCTTGCAGAAAAGATAATTCTTTACCGATTGTTGAATAACAGCGGGTGGAAAACATTTGTGCAGAATTGCGGAGCAAGACTTTCCCTGAGAGCGGCAGGAGAAGTTATGAAGCAGCAGAGGAAGAACGTATCTAGATTGGAGAACGAATTAAAAGTAAAGATAAAAAGCGCCCTGAATGAACTAGAAAAGTATCGTCGCCAATGTTTACTCTTTGGCATCGGATATTACGAGGCATTCAAACTTAAGCAACGACGTGAGCTAGACTTCAAGGCCAACCTCAAGAGGGTGGAGCTTGCAGGCTACTGGGACGAAATCAAACAGATGCTAGTATGTGTTCAGCAAGACACAGTGAACCCATCAGTGGAGAAGTTTATCTACAAGCACCAGTTACCGGATGACTTCCAGTGCACGGAAGAGTGGATAAGGCTGGGCACTTACTACAGGCTACTGGTTGAGCCACTGGACATCGCTAATTATTATAGACTGGGTAATCACGAGGACAGTACGGGACACTATCTGGTTGGTGGAAGGCCTCGTCGTTACAAAATTCTTCAAAAATGGTTGGAAGATAGTGAACAGAATACCCAACTTCTAGCATGGCCACAGCCTAAAATGTTCACACAGGACTCTTGCTTCTGGGCTTATGTGGAAGAAATCTCTTACTTGATGCATAATAATAACCTAGGAGGTGATCACAAATCTCATGCACTGGTCAAATCCAAATGCCAGGAATTAGAAAAGCGAGTGGGGCGTTTGATTGATTCCAATGGTTTGTGTATTGAAGAGGTTGTGACTGGTCAATCTACTTTTAAAATGGTTGTCAGGTGGTTGTGGGAGCAGATGACTCCTCTGCACAAAGCAAGCTCTCCCTTCGGCGCAATTATAAACCAGCACCCGACATTCATTGAATAATAATAAAAATGCAGTACCCTCCTTTCCTCACAATATCAAATCTGACCTGGAAGTTAATTCAGCCAGGTTAGAAGAGACATGTGGCATTCTGCTTTTTTCTTCTAGTTCTTGAATTGGGTTTCTTTTGTTTCAATCAGATGACATTTCTAAGAGAATCATTGTCTGTAAATCCTTTGTTACTTTCTTGTTAGATTATCATAGCCTTCATGTGTCCTAGATAATATCTTTTATACTAATTTCCTTTGCCAAGCTTACATGTGTGTATGTGTAGTTTATGTTATGTGTTATCTTTCATCTTTCTATCATAATTATATTTTAACTAACTTCTGATATCATATCCCTAATCAATATTTTCAATCAGTTGGTGTCCATACATCATAATATTGGCATAGAGCTGAGGCTGGGAGCGTTTAATGAACGATCATTAAGAAGAATGATTCTCTTTCATGATTGACTAATTCCTTCCATGAGGTTCAAGCATGAGGTTCAAGCACTCACAAAAAAAAGTTACCCACAAGTGAAGCAGGAAGATATTGAAAACCAACCACATATTACATTGCAATCAGAAACTTTATCTAAAACTCTAAGTGATAGAATTGAGATTGAAAATCAACTATATGCTCCTCGAATTGATAGAACTGAAATTGAAAACCAACCAAATACTACATTACAGTCAGAAGCTTTGTCTAAAACTCTAATTAATAGAAATGAGATTGAAAAACAACTAAATGCTACTTGCAGTGAAAAACCTCATCTAAAACTCTAATTGATAGAACTGAGATTGAAAACCAACGAGAAGCTACATTGCAATAAGAAACCTCATCTAAAACTCTAATCGATAGAAATAAAATAAATATACCATGTTTAATAAGTGATTGGAAACTCTACTACAACCCATGTTACATTTTGACATCCTTGCTAACGCGAGAAATGATTTCAAGGTGTCTACTAATGTATAAGGCTCCTTCAAAGATACCTTATGACTGGAGATTACACGCATAAACATAAAACAAATATTCAAAACTGATTTCCATGTGGGTCTTTTTTGTGGTAAAATCTACATTGATGATTGTAAGTTTTATTGTGATAATTTTTGGATGGCATTGTCCTTTCAACTGTGTTTAAAGGATTGTTGTGGTGTTGTGAATTATTTATGATGGTTTGTTCGTTCTTTTTTTTTCCAGAATGAAAAAAGCGTTATATTCCATCTACATTTTTTGCATGGGATATGTTTATGATGGTGTGTTCTATGATATATTGTAGTGTCCAGTTATTGTGAATTATTTATGAGCATTTAACTGCCATAACAATCTGATTAACTCAATCTGATTTCCTGCTATGTCTTTCAACTCAGACAATTCATCACACGCTAACCATTGAAATCAATGGCTCTCATGTATGTTTTCAGTTTTAATCGCTCACATAAACTTCCAAGTTCTCTCCTGAATACCAGCTATACATAATTATTGACATACTTCTCTCCTGAATGTCAGCTATACATAATTATTGACATCGTTGGGTATTAAAAACAGGTTAGACGCGCCCTCAAACAGGCTGGACGCGTCAGTGGATGAGCCGTAGTTTCTTCTTCTTCGCTGTACGTTGAGTTGCCCTCTGTAAGTAGCATTCAAAATTTTAAATTAAGCTACAGATTTCGTTAATTCTCACTCAATCAAAACGTTAAGCAATTAAGGTAACACGTCTCTCCTGTGCAGCTGTCGGCATTTTGGTTGTTTATTTTATGTGAAAGGAAAGATGGGATGATAAGAAACGGAACAATTATTCAAACAAATATGTGGCCATCTTTGTTGGGATGGTATATTTGTTGGATTTTTATTCACTTGGTTCGGAAGTGATGGGGGACTGTGGGATTATTTCAAAAAGTAATGATAATGATTTGGAAGTTAATAGAAAATTTCAACAGGCTTTATTTTCTGATTTGGGTTTAAAGGAGTTACTTTTTTGATCCATTCTAGACCACTCAAAAATATATTTAGAAATAAAAAGAGTAATGATAATGGTTTTGAAATTTATCAACTTGTTAATTTTAATATAATAAAAAATATAATGATAATATTTAGAAATAAAAAGAGTAATGATAATGGTTTTGAAATTTATCAACTTGTTAATTTTAATATAATAAAAACCTATAGTAAAATCAAATATTTATAATATTCCATAAGTCTACCATCCAAATAATTTCAGCACAGATATGCTTATCAAATTCCTGTCGCGTCTTCCTCTGTAAACAAAACTCCTAGACGAGATGGAGGAATGCAATTCGAGGAGCTGGAGACAAATTTTTGAAGTTCACTTTTCATTACTGGAGCACTCTATCTTCACTACAATTGGTCTGACATTCTACTTCTGATTGCTGGATGTGATTGGAATATATGAATATTCATACCGATGATATGGAAAGCATTAAAGAGATTTGTTAATGCTGGAACTTTTTATGTATCGTTCCATGGAATGGCATCCGCGGTTTTGGAGCTATCTATGTTTGTGCTCTGTAAATGACATCTTTATATATATTTGAAGTAATTTATTATATTATTGGAGCATTCTGTCTTCACTACAATTGGCTTGGCATTTTATTGTGGAGAATGGGATTTTTCTGTTGGTTGAATATCAATGGAGCGTACGAATATTCCTACGGATAATACCGAAAGCATTTTAGTGATTTGTTAATGCTGTAACTTCTTATTTATCTTTAAGTGGAATGACATCGTTGTAACAGCCATCTATTTTTATGCTTTGTGAATGATAGCTTTATATGTTTTTAAAATATATGATTTTAGGTTTTATTATTATTAAGATTTAATATAATAAATATAAGTCTATGTCTATCACACAAGAGTTGTAACACATCACTTTTATTATTTACCACACCAGTTTATTGTATGTGAATTTAGTTTGCTGTATTTGTATTTATGAGGTTTTTTTAATGTTGGTTATGATATTATATAGAGTAATATAAAAATATTTTTTTATATAAACATAAAGGTAATAGTTGTAATTTGTTTTTTTAACTTATATTATAACATTTTTCACTCTGCACATGCCAAATGTCTTGTAATGACCATCTTTATAATGCTATCGGTTTTCAGTCTGCCCCCATATTCATATAAATAATTTTGTTTATATAAAGATAAAGATAAAATAATATATTTTAATTATTTGAAAGTGTACATTATTATAATTATTTAATAATTATAATATTTAGTAATAATTATTATTACATTATCATTACTACAATTATAATTAATGATTTGAAATCTACTTAAAATAGAATGCAAAATTTATACCGAAATGATTAAGAGAGTAGAAATAGTCTAGTAGAAAGTGAGAAATTTTCTTTTAACATTTTATTAATAGTGCACTTTTGTATTTATTAATAATAATTATTAATTAAAAAAATATCAAATAAATTTATATAAATTTAATTTTCTAAATTTAAAATATAATTATGATATAATGATAACTTAAATTCATCAAATCAAATTATTGAAACTCACATCAACAATTTGTATATAGTACTTTCACTTGAATTTATAAAATTTAAGTTTAGTACTTTCACTTGAATACATAAAAATTAAGTCAACCTTTTTTATATTATTGAGAAAGCATTAACCTATAAATTTGAGAAAGTATTAACATTAATATTAAATTAAATATTAATAATAATAAATATTATTATTTCAATTATTAATATTAAATTAAATATTAATAGTAATAAATATTATTTTAAATAATAATGATGGTGGTGGTGGTTAATGTTCATACTGAGACCAAATTTTAATCTATCCGACTTAAAGAAACAAATTATTTAGTTTGATTTAAGATTTTATTCCTATGCTCAAAAAGTTTGGAGAGAAACTTCGAGAGCTCACTATAATTTTGACATCGTAAAAAGGCTAGGAAGATTTTGACATTGTAAAAAAGTTAGGAAAGTCAGTGTTTAACAAAGATTATGAAACTAAGATCAAACTAAATAATAGTTAATCTTAAAATATTTTACTACTAAAATTATTTAACAATATTACTTTCTATTAAATTAAAATTAAATAATTTAAGAATATAAAATTAATAATTTAACAACATATTAAATTAAAAAAAGTTCATAAATGCCACAAGCATCAACATGTCTTCCAAGACTTGAACCCACTCTACTTGGCACACAAATAGTGAACCATAAGACTTGAGCTAAGTTCCTTTGACATATTATCTCAAGATAAAGTATTTATTAATTAATAACACATTAATTAATAGTTAATAATTAACTATTCTTAATAATAATAATATTAATAACTATTATTGATATTAATAATTGAATTAATATTTATATTAATAGTAATATATATTATTTTAAATATTAATTTTAAATTCATGTTAAAATATTCTACTACTAAATCATTTAAGAGCATAAAATTAATAATTTAACAACATATTAAATATAAAAAAAATCATAAATACGACAAAAGCTAACATGTATCCAAATTGAACCGACTCTACTTGAGACCCAAATAGTCCTTTAATATATTATCTCTATAGTTTGATAAAGTATTCATTAATTAATAATGCATTAATTAATAATTAAATATTCATAATAATGTATATTTTTTTGTAAGCTTGGTAAGACTCCAATCTTTGAGTTTACATTTTCATTATTCACCCCATTACAGGGGAGGGTAGCACAAGATTCGAAACCAAGATCTGTGGTTCGGTAAGACTTCATTGCATGGCCATCGCCACTTGAGCTACCCCAAGCAGAGCATAATAATAATAATAATATTAATAATCATAATAACTAATTATTTAATTAATAATTAAAAATTGATCATTTATAAATAAATTATTATTATTATTATTATTATTAATTAATTCATCATTAATTTAGTTGACCCTATGATTATCCATAGTCAACCATTGTCAACCGTCATCAACCATGGTCCAATGTCACATTGTAACAAAGATTGTCTCAATATGAAAATCTAACATGGTCAACTATGGTCCAACGTCGCATTGTAACAAAGATTGTCTCAATATGAAAATCAAACATGGTAAACCATGGTCAACCATGTTTATTTTAGGGTTTATAATATTTATCTTACGGTCTATGTACCTTGGGTTTATAATATTAATCCCTTGGGTTTAATATTATTCCTTTGGATTTATAATCCCTTGGGATTTTAGTATTAACCCCTTTGGTTTATTATTCCGTTGGGTTTATAATATCAATCCCTTGGGTTTATTAATCTATGAGTTCATATTCCAATGTAATATTATTTATATGGTTTATAATATTAATCCTTGGGTTTATAATCATGATCAACCTTGGTCAATCATGGTCCAATGTCACATTATGACAAAGAATGTCTCAATATGAAAATGAACCATTGTTAATCATCATCAACCATAATCAACAATGGTAAAGCATTATAAACAATGGTAAACCATTATCAACCATCGTCAACCATGGTCAATCATGGTTAAGCATCGTCCAATGTCACATTATGATAAAGATTATCTCAATATGAAAATGAACCATGGTCCAACATTGCATTATGACAAAGCTTGTCTTAATATGAAAATCAACCATGGTTTAATATTATTCCCTTAGGTTTCTAATCCCTTGAGATTATAATATTTGAGATTTGAGTATGCTTGATCTTTCAACTTCCAGACTCGTTCTAAACCCCATTTTTCATGCATTTTTACCAAATTTTCTTTTGTTGTTCAAATTTGGATACCAAAGAAACCACATAAATGCCATGTTTCCCCTTTGAACGGATCCAAAATTCTGATCATAAAGGACATTTATTGATTTAATTGGACAAATTTTTGATTATGGCCAAACTATGATCATGCCTGAAATTTTTGCTCTTTTTTTCGGATTTTCCATGTAAATAACACTCATGTCTATGTACTTAATAACCTTTAATCTTAGTTAAATTGGTAAGTTCAATGAAAATGAACTATTATTTATCAAGATATTTTCGGAGTCAAAATACCAATTTGTGGAAGGTCATATTTCCACATATACTTAAGTTAAGCTAAAAAGCTTATATCAACTCCTAAGATTATAGTGGCAGCTGTGGAGATAGACCCTGTAGTAAGTAAATATCACAAACCCAATTTCCAATTCTCTGGTTCATGGAAAAAAACCTGTTAGTATCTTTGCAAATTTAATCCACAGTTACATATAAACAGCCCACATGGATCTTTTCCCTACCCAGAATAGCAAGGTTCTTAAAATAATTTTCAGTTGGATTTGGAATTTATACATAAAAAATTTGATTGTTGTTGCAGGCCTGTCTAAATTATGAAAGGGAGAAGACTATGCTATTCAACAGTCATTCCCTGGGAGGGGCTATTTCTAGGTTGGTTACTCTATGGATGTTGAATATGCATCAGCAGTCTAGAAAACTTAAATCTATTTTCTGCATCACATTCTGATTCTCATTGGTTGGCGTTGAAATTCTCGCACAAGCAGTTCGTCACAAGAGGTTGGCGGACCAGTTCTGTCATATGGTTTTAAGACATGATGTCTTCTCTCGAATCTTATTGTCCCCTTCCATGTACGTGTATGAGTTGCTTGAGGCACTCTTACTGTCACGCCCCTATCTTGGCGGTAGTCTTTCAACCGCTCATAGGTAGGTGCGGCACCACCCACTTGATTTCTTTTCAACAATACTTTCAAGAGTGGACTACGCCTAACATCCAATACTTAGTTTATTTTTCACTTTCTAAGCATTCATCAGTTATAACACAGCGGAAACATTCATTTAATCTTCATTCATAAACATAAGCATACAAGTACACTTAGTCTTTTTAAGGGAGGGAAAACTCCCTGATAAGAGTCTGCCCACAATATATAACAATATATTTTACAAATTCAATATACAACAGCCTCTCCAAGGCAACCCCAAAATATCCTTGACCAAACAAGGCCAACCAACAATTCTGGAAAATTCACCTTGAACCACCGTTCAGCCTGCCCGACTCGTTCGTGCAGCCTTGCCCAGGGTGGTCTGCCCACCGTGCGGCCTTGCCCATCGTTCAGCAAAACTCGTGTTGCCCGGCGCCCGTTCACCGTTCACCATCACACTTCCAACTCATTCACTCGGTCGTTCAGTTCGTATATTCAACCAGTCATTCAACTCATCGTTCAGTTGTCCATTCAACTCGTCGTTCAGCTCTCCTGTTCAACTCATCGTTCAGCTCACCCATTCAACTTTTCATTCAACTTATCATTCAACTTATCATTCAGCTGCTCGTTGAGTTCGCTCGTTCAGCTCACACGTTTAGCCATCGTTCAACCTGTAGTTCAGCTCGCCCGTTTAGTCTGTCATTCAGTTGCCCATTCAGTTCGTCGTTTAGCTCACCTGCTGACTATTCAACCAGCCACCTGGTTCACCCGCCTACGTCCACCCACGGGCAGACCCACGCCTGCTGTTCGCCCGACCTGCGGCCCTGCAGTTCGCCCGAACTACAGTTTTCCCAAACCTTCGGTTATGTTTTTTGTGCCCACGCCTTGCCTTGGTACTTCGACCTCACACTGCCTGTACCTCAGCTTCTTCGTATGGCTACTCACTTTTCTCCTCTCAATTCGCCTTGAATGCTTTATGAGATTGTTATATGATGTCTTCTCCACTCATGGCGTCCACCTACTTATACCCAAACGCTAAGTTTCACCATGATTCACCCTACCCATGCCGACCTTCAATTTGATTGTTGCGCCCACACTTAAGGTCAACTCGCCCACCAAGTCACCCGGCCGGGTCCACTTTCCCGACCGCACCATATAAGGTCGTCTTCCTCGTGTTTTGATACTTAGCCAAATTTTGCCTTTCGTTGGCTCACAGCACACCAACTTGTCTAAAAGTCGCAACTAACATCACAACCGACTCGCCACTCTACAACTCGTCGCACACCAACTCGTCTGAATGTTGCAACTAACGTCGCAACCGACTCGCCACTCTCCAACTCGTCGCACACCCGCTCATCATGTTTAATCGAGGGCGTGTTGCCCCACTCCGTCACACATCGCCTGCATGACTCATGGCTGTGACATACTCCCCCACTCTAAATGGTTGTCATCCCCGACAACTCCCCATCCCGATAATCATCATCACCAAGACTATCAAACCACAAAAATGTGTGTATGGGTAAGCCAGATGTGCCCACTTCTCGACTTGCCTCATGCCATAGATATTCCAAACTCTGCAAGAAATCATGTGTTGGTAGGCCTCATTTCGGTGACTAGTTGGGTAGCTAATCCAACCGTGCATCACCTCAATAAGTATTCATGCCCCTACATCATCATGACTCATCACTGCATGCTACCTGTCAATCTATGTCATCTCACCCCTAGATGTCTGCTCAAAATGTTGGAGACTCACTGCCATGAGCAGCTAACAATGAGCCTCATCTCCATGATATTCTAAGAAGATAAGGAGGAAGTGGAGCCTGAAGGCTCTCCCTCTTCCTCACTAATCAACTCAATCCATCTATCAGGATCCTCCACTTCTAACCTCTGCAGGTATGCTTCCCGATCCTCCATCTGAACATTCGGCCTAGCATCCTCTTCTTCATCCTTCTCAATTGCCTCTGGTGTGCTTGATAGATCCAAGATGCTATCAGAAATTATTCGAATCACATGATTGTTCCATAAGCTTTGCCTCCATAGAAGACAACCTCTTATAGACCTCTTCATCTCACTTGACATCCTCCATATTCATCACTGTCAGTTTACACTCAACCCTTGTAACTCCTACAGATGGAACACGAATAGGTACATCCTCTTGTCCGTCATAAATGTACAGTTTCTTCATATGGGGAACTATCATAGCTTCAAATTGCTTCATAAACTCCATGCCTAGCACAACTTCATAGTCATCTATTCGCACCACAGTGAAATTGACCTTCCCTATCCATTCACCAAGTGTCACATCCACTATCTCAAGTACACCAATCATGGAATCCGGAGGATAATTCACTGCCTTCATTTGTGCCTGCACCGGTACAAACTTCAGTCCAATCCTTCTCGCAGTATCCTCGCTCATGAAGTTGTGAGTTGCCCCACTATCCACCATAGTGAGTACAGTGCCACTCCCAACTTTCATCTCAACATACTCTAACTTGTTTCTTTTAGGATCCCTTCGTGAGATTGCTTCCATAGCCACTGCAGCTCCTAGAATCTGCATGACCCCAACAAAAGTTTCTTCTTTCTTTTTCGCATTGGATTGTGCTATCGCAGCCACTTTTGGTCTTGAAGGACAATTCTTCACCATATGTGGTTCCTCACATATCCAACACTTCAACGGTTTCTTCGTCTTCGCCTTGTCATGCGATCTCGAAGGCTCCTCCTTTGTAGACTTTTCTTTCGGCTTGTCAGTCTTTTTCTTCTTCTCTTCGGTTCCTTCATCATAGTGCTCTACCAAGTGATCCACAACAGCAAATGCTTCTTCAAGTGTTTTTATCTTTTTCCTCTTCACTTCATTGCATGCCCAAGGCTTCAATCCTATAATGAAATTGAATACCTTGTCCCTCTCTGCCATGTCTGGAAGTTCCAAAACTGCACTTGAGAACTCTCACTGATAATCTTGTAGACTCCCTGTTTGCTTTATATACTTTATCTTCATCCTTGCATCCCATGTTTCTTCTTGTGGACTAAAATGAGTTTGCAAATACTTCTTCATCTCATCCCACGAAGTGATCTCTGTCGCATTGCCATTGGAAATTTGATCCATCTTCCTTTGCCACAACATCTTAGCATCCTTCGTTAAGAACTGAGGAGCTACCTTAACTTTGGTTTCCTCATTAGACATCTCCAAATACTCCAAGTATTATTCCATGTCCCATAGAAAGTTACCAAGATTTTTTGCACTCCTCGTCCCGTCATAAGAATCTGGTTCCTTGAATTTCACATGAGCCACTCCTCCACCTAAGTTGTGCCCAACATCCTTTTTCAAAATCGCTATCTCACTCTAAGCATCATCAAGATCTTTCTGCAACTTCAATATTTCAGCTAAACCTTGGTCCCTTGCAGCTCCAATATCTTTGACTTCCTTTTCTATTTGCATATACTGCCACTCAGTATATTCATATTGGATCTTGAGGTCTTCAAGCTCCCCCTTCACCTTCGAGTAGTCCTCCTGAACTTCAAATTTCTCGACCTTCATCAAAGCTACATCAGAAGCTAGCTCCATTCAATCCAACACTCTATCCATGAAAGTTGTTACATCATCCCTGCTAGATTCACCTGTCATCACTTGAGGTTCTTCTGCTAGTTCAATCATTCACTTTCCTTGCAATCTAGTGTAGACCACAAACCGATCAAAAGCCTTAATTGTTTATCTGCTTGAATTGTAGAGACACACCTCTCTACTTCTGCAACCTTGTTCGACTGAATCAGCCTCTAATACCAACTATCACGCCCGTATCTTGGTGGTAGTCTTTCAACCGCTCATAAGCAGGTGTGACACCACCACCCGATTTATTTTCAACAATACTTTCAAGTGTGGACTACGCCTAACATCCAATACTTAGTTTATTATTCACTTTATAAGAATTCATCAGTTATAATACACATCAGAAACATTCATTTAATCTTCATTCATAAACATAAGCATACAAGTACACTTAGTATTTTTAAATGGAGGGGCAACTCCCTGGTAAGAGCTTGCCCACAATATATAACAATATATTTTACAAATTTAATATACAAACAGCCTCTCCAATGAAACCCCTAAATATCCTTGACCAAAAAAGGCCAACCAACAATTCTGGAAAAATCACCTTGAACCACCATTCGGTCTGCCCGACTCATTCGTGCAGCCTTGCCCATTGTTCATAAAAAATCGTGCTACCCAACGCCCATTCACCATCGCACTCCCAACTCGTTCACCTGGTCATTTAGCTCATCTGCTCAACAGGTCATTCAACTCATTGTTTTGTTATCTGTTCAACTCGTCGTTCAGCTCACTCGTTCAACTGTTGTTCAGCTTGCCCATTCAACTTGCCGTTCAACTTATTGTTTAGCTTCCCGTTCAGTTCTCCCATTCATATCGCTCATTTTGCCATCATTCAACTCACCATTTAGTGCGTCGTTTAGCACCTCGTTTAGCTCGCCTGTTCAACCTATCACTCAGCTAACTGTTCAGCCCGTCATTTAGTTCGTCGTTCAGCTGGCCCGTTTAGCTCGCCCATCGACTGTTCAACTCACCGCCTGGTTCAGCTGTGGGTAGACCCGACCCTACGATTCGCCCGACCTGCGATTTGCTTGAACTACAATTCATCAAAACTTGTGGTTATGTTTTCTGCGCCCATGCCTTGCCTTGGTACTTCGGCCTCGCACCGCCTGTACCTTGGCCTCTGTGTATGGCTACTCACTTTGCTTCTCTCAAGTCGCCTTGAATGCTTTGTGAGATTGTTATATGATGTCTTCTCCACTCATGGCATCCACCTACTTATACCCAAATGCCAAGTTTCACCATGGGTCGGCCTACCCAGGCCGACCTTCAATTTGACTGTCTACACCCACACTTAAGGTCGGCTCACCCACCAAGTCACCCTGCCAGGTCCACTTGCCTGACCGCACCGTATAAGGTCGCCTTCCTCAAGTTTTGAAACTTAGCCAAATTTTTCCTTTCGTAGGCTCGTCGCATGCTAACTCGTTTGAATGACGCAACTAATGTCACAATCGACTCGCCACTCTCCAACTCGTCACACCCATTGACTCGTCGCATGCCAACTCGTCACGTTTAACCGAGGGCACGTAACACATCGCCCACACAACTCATGGGCGTGACAATTACCCAGTTGGAATAGATCCATGGAGACTGTAAAAAGTTTCATGGATTCTACCAAAACGCCTATGAAAGAAGCCCTCCCTCTAAACATAGAGGGTATTGATAAGTTTTTCAGCACAGTCGTTTAGGATTGCTTGGCCATCGTGAATTACATTCTCGCAGCGAACATGAGTCCGAACAACCTCTTGATATTTTTTGTAAAGCAACTAATGAAATTGAGCCCCTATAGGCCATTTGGGCAATATGTATTCTTCTCTCGGAGTGGTGTGATTTGGATAGATAATCATTTTGTTGTGTTGCCCATCCTCTATTATGGGCTTCAAACATCAAATTTTAACTTGGGGGACTTCATCTTAGAGCACGTTAGCTATAGCCATATCTTACCCAATGCCTTGTAAAACATAGTGAAGTTGGACGAGATTTCAGATTTTCCTTTGTCAGTAGCAGGGTCAGATAATCAAGACTAGAGGATCACAAAAAAATTGGATGCTCTTGGTCTTGGAATTCAAGTAAGCCTGCTATCATTCATTTTCTTTATCTTCTTGCACCATAATGTTTCAGTCACACATTTACCTCTCCTTATTTTGAGATTGTAAGAATTTGTTGGTGATTTTGTTTGCTGGATTGATATATTGCAGAAGAGGATTTTAAGAACTTTTCCTATATATACATAATATAGGGTGTGTAATAGACCCAGTCTAATAAATTTTCAAAAATCATAAATTATGGGAGCTTATTAATTAACATTGTACATGGGCTAGGCTTTACTTGAATGCAGATACTTTGGAGATAGTTAATTTCTCAAAATAGCTTTAATTTTCAATCTCTCTCATAAAATTTGAACCTTTGACACATCTGATAAGTACCCTTGACCCATCTGGTAAGTATTGAGATCATAAATTATCAAATAAAAAAATAAACTAATCAATAGGTTATAATTCTTTCGGAGGAAATTAATCTAGAATTTATCCGGGACAAAGAATTAAAGGTATTACAGACTCATGTGCATGGATGTGTCTATGTTACTTTATGCAATGGATCGATGAGATTGCGAAATACATAGACACTGAGGCAATTAGAGAAAACATAACAGGAAAACATGTAAACACAACAAGTTTAATAAGGAGTTCACCCATTGCTCCTGGGCTACGTCTCCTGGTCCAACCTTCAGTGGTGGCCTCTCTATTATGTTTTCAAAGTAGAGTTTTTTACAATAGTGAGCTAAATTCAAGTCTCACTAAACAAATGTAAATCAGTAGGACTGGACTTGGATCCCCCGAGTCTCTGGAGTACACAGATTTGCCTTACTGGAACTAAACCTCTAATGGTCACAGTAGTATGAGCCCAATCTGAGACTCATACACGACAAGCCTATGCTGAGGAGTTCGCTTGAACCTCTCAAGCCTTCTTTGGAGTACACAAACTCTCTGACTCTCTCTGGCTCCGTTAGGCTCGATGTTGTCTTCAAGTCAGCTTGGCTTCTTCTTTCTGTTCTCTACTCTTATCTTTCTTCATCTAACTAACTCCTCTCTTTTTTTGCTTCTGTCAGTTCATGGCTATAAAGCCAATCTATTTTTTTTACTGTTCATTTCTGCTTCCCGACTTTCTAGTTTCCCTGCCTCTATCCATTCGAATTTCCCTGTTTTGCGTCATCATCACTGTGTAACGCCTCATAGGGAGGTGGCCACATATTTCGTAATGAATTGAGTGTCAGTTCTCTTGGACGTCTGTGAAATGACCATTTTCACCGTTAGCTCCAAGAATTCCCGTGAACATGATTCCTTTGCCAACTCATTGTTCATGCCAGACTTCAAACTTTATACAACTCAGGTTGTTTATCCCGTTGAATCCGGTCATCTGTCGGATCGCATTTCTGCTATCGATCTGGAGCTTCCAGATCCTACGGTCTCTGTCCATATCAGGTGGGTAAGTAACACAACGTTTACCCATCTGATGTGAGTGGTTTTCTCTCTCTTCCGCCGGACGCATGGCACATAGTGTGTGGCATCGGCTGGGACTCGGTTGAAATCGCTTACCGCTCGAAGCCCTTCCGATATCCTGCCGGTTTTAGTGTGGGACCCGCCTTTGACGGAATTAGCGAATTCCATACAGTTTCTGAAATTTTGGGTTCGGGTCGCTCGGGGCTTTTTCTTCTCGAAGTGGTTTGCCCGGCAATATATCAAAACCTCCCCCCATTTCTCAAAAGACCTCCCGTTTCCTTGTTTCGTGACAGCGCGTGTTACCATGGGCCAACGATCTACACGCTTGACCGAGGGTCCTCGTTGCTCCGCGCTACTCACAATTTACAACTGTTCCGAGAGTATTCCTGATAAGCTTGACCTTTGTAAGTCTTTGAAACTTTGGCATGAATTTTATAGAGTTATGAAATCTTAGATAGTGTTTTAGGATCCAATTCGAATCACGGCCTTCCCACTGAAAAATCTTTGGACCACCAAAAGTTGGTTTTTAAGCATCAATCAAGTGAGGGTATAGATTCCTCGCTTGCCCAATATCTATCCATTTCACACTGCTTGGTTTTGAACCTTTGAGTCCAATCCTAAGGTACTCAACATCCCCTCTATGCGTGGTTCTCACCTTCCTGTCCAGAACTGTATCTTCCAGCAACTCATTGAGATATTCAGGCAACAAATCATCAATAGAAGGCAATTTACTCTGCTCTTTGGGATCTTCAATTAATGAAGGTTCAAATAGTCTCAAGTTGTCTGCATTAACAACTAAGTAGATGTGCATGTAAGCTGGTAAATCAAGGCGAAAAGCATTCTCACCAATTTTCTCAAGTATCTTGAAAGGTCCATACCTTATTGCCTTCAGCTTCTTACCTTCACCTTGCATTCTGTCTTTGCTGATATATAGCCAGACTTTATCACCAACTTGGAAACTATCCTCCATCCGATGCTTATCATGCCTTGCCTTGTATTTGGCTTGGCTCTTTTCTAGCTGTTCCTATACTGCCTGGTGAATCTCTTGGACCTGTTCAATGAACTTGGTTGCCTTGTCCACATCATTGTGTCCATCAACTGCTATGCCTTTACCAAAGACAAAATCCAAGGGAGACCCTGGTGTGAAACCACAACAGGCCTCAAAAGGAGATCTCTGTGTAGAAGAATGTTTAGCTCAGTTGTAAGCATGCTGCACATAACATAAATGTTCATCCCAAAGCTTGGGATGCTTGTTGCAATAGCCTCTAAGCAACTGGATCACTGTCCTATTGACCACTTCTATTTGGCCATCTGTTTGCGGATGAAAAGCTATGCTCATTTCAGTCTGGTGTCCATCAATTCCCACAGACTCGACCAAAATTTCCCAACAAATCGAGTATCTCGATCAGATATCATGGAAGTGGGTAATCCAAAATGAACCCATACATGCTGAAAGAACAACTTTGCAGTTTGTTCAGCTGTAATCTGTTTGTTACAAGGTATTAAAATACACATTTTTCTGAACCTATCCACAACAACATATAGATAGTCATGACCTTTTCTAGATCTAGGCAGTCCTCCAACAAAGCCCATGGAAACACTTTCCCAAAGATGAGAAGGAACTGGTAGTGGAGTGTAGAAGCCTAGTTTTCTATTGCTGGGTTTGCTTTTAGCACACATAGTACACCCTCTTACATATCTAGAAACTGTCTCATTCATTTTTTTCCAATAACAAAATCTTTACAGCTGTGCAACTGTTTTACTTACACCAAAGTGACCTGATATTAGAGAAGTGTGTGCTTCTCTAATTATCTTTACTATTTCAGTTTGTGGAATGCATAACTTCCCAAAATGATACAAGAGTTGGTCCTTAACATGATAATCCAATTCTCCTACTTGTTTGCCTTGACTTAAAGTTGCATATACATCTTTAAAATATTTTTCTTGAGCATACTGTTCAATGTAGCTATCATGCAATACTGAATTATGCTTAAGTATAGTAGATGCATTTATGATTGGTTTGGACAGCATGTGTGCAACTTTATTGTGTATGCCCTTTTTATACCTGATGACAAGATGAAACCGTGGTATAAAACCCATCCACTTATAGTGTATTGATTGCTGCAACTTAGTTTGGGAGTGTAAATATTGAAGTGTTTAATGATCAGTATGTATAACTGTCTCTTTGCCCATTAAGTAATGTTTCCACTTTTTCACACTCTGTACTAATGCATACAATTCTTTATCATATGTGGGATAGTTAACTACTACAGAATTAAATGTCTCAGAATGATAACATATGGGTTTATTGTGTTGCATCAACACTGCTCCCATGGCATAGTCACTGGCATCCGTTTCAATCTCAAATAGTCTTTGAAGATCGGGTAGTGCTAGTACTGGCGCTGTACTAACCTTTTCCTTCAAGGTGTCGAAGGCTTTCTGTTGTTTGCCTTCCCACTGAAACACTTTGTTCAATCCTGTCAAAGCATGTAAGGGAGCTGCAATTAAGGAAAAGTTAGAAACAAACTTTCTCCAATATTGTGCTACTCCTAGGAAGCTTCTAACTTCCGTAGCAGATTTGGGTTTAGGCCAGTTTACAATTATTGCAACCTTGGAGGGATCTATCTTCAATTCACCAACCCCTACAATATGACCCAAATAACTCAAAGATGTTTTTCCAAATTCACATTTTGAGAGTTTAACATAAAGATTTTCTCTTTTCAAAACATATAGTGTCTGCTTAACATGCTTTAAATGTTCTTCCCATGTTTTACTGAATATAAGAACGTCATCAAAATATACAATGACAAAATCATCAATAAAAGGTCTGAGTATATCATTCATTACTCTCATGAAAGTAGCAGGAGAATTAGTTAAGCCAAAAGGCATAACCAACCACTCATAAAATCCCTTCTTTGTTTTGAAAGCAATCTTCCATGCATCTTGCTCTACAACTCTGACCTGATGATAGCGGCTATGCAAGTCCAACTTGGAAAAATAAACAACTTATTTCAACTGATCTAATAGATCATCTATGCGAGGAAGGGGATAATGATTTTTGATCGTTATCTTATTCAATGCTCGGTAATCAATGCACATTCTCCATGAGCCATCTTTCTTTCTCACCAAGACAATTGGAGACCCACATGGTGATGTGCTAAGTCTTATGAACCCTTTCTCGAGCAGCTCCTGTACCTGCTTCTTGATTTCTGCATTCTCTAAAGCGAACAACCTGTACATTTCGATGTTAGGCAATGGAGCATCTTGCTGTAAATTAATATCATGTACTATTTCCTTTTTGGGTGGCAGACATTTAGGTTCTTGAAATAATATTTCATATTCTGAAACAACTTTTTCTAAATCAGCTTGTTGTTTAGCATCAGAGCCCTCAAATACATTGGTTTTATCAGGTTTCCTTTCCTTCACAACCATCAGTAAAAATTGTTTGCATGAATTTACAATTCTTTTCATCTGCCCTGAGTTTATGAGAGTATAATTTTTCTTGAGTTTATGAGCTCTTACAATATATTCGATTCCATCTTTAACGAGTTGATACTTGTTCGCAACTCTATAGATAATAGCGTTTCTATCATACAAGTAAGGACTTCCTAAAACAATTCCACATATATCCAAAGGAACTATATCTAACTCAACTTCATCTACAAATGCTGACCCAAAAGAAAACTTAAGTTTACATTGTCTAGTCACTTGTAGCTTTGCTTTATCACATAACCAACCTAATGGATATGGTTTCTTGTGAGGTGTGGTTAGTAATCCCAACTTCTTTATAATTGCTTCAGAAATTAAATTTACTTGTGAGCCACTATCAAACAAAGTATCAATATTTTGTTGTTTGGAAATAACTCGAATATGAAAAAGCTCATGTTTTTTCCTCTCATTTTCTTCATTTTCAGTAGATTGTGTAGAATTACTAGTAGATGCTTCAGAATTTTTACCTTTTATACCTGTGGCTACGATTGTTGTTTCATCCCCTGAGTCTGACCCCAAATCCTTTTGAATAGCTGCAGCAATCTTCTTCTTTTTGCCCTCGTATTTCTTGGGTTTTAGCTCCGGATGCAGAATCTGGCAGTGTTCATCATCATGTCCATCCTTCTTACAGTGAGTAAATGAAGACTTGGTCTTTTGTACAGTATTTGTCTTCCTCTCTTTCCATTTCTGTTTTCTTTTCTCCTTATTCTTGCTTGCAGTGGGTTTTGATGATCCCCCAACTTCTGGGTTCACATTCTTACCTCTAGCCTCTTGATATGTAGCCTGAATAGATACCTCATCTATGCTAGTGGGATTAAACATGAAAATAGTGTGCCTTAAGTAGTTGTGTAGACCACCTATATACTTTAGTAGAGTTTCAGGTGAGTTTAAAGAAATTCCTAGAATCAAAGCTCTTTTCCTAAATTCTTAGGTGTAACCTTGTACACTTTGCCCTTTTAATTGGCAAAGAGTTTACCATCTCATCATGGCTTGCTGCATATAGGCTAGTGGATAGAATTGCTTTTTAATTGCAGAAACAAATTCACTCCAGACAGAAAGAATTTTACCATGTTTCTTTATGTCAGCTTGTGTCTTGCCTTCCCACCATACCAAGGCAGTGCCTCCAAGGTGTAGGCTGGCTAGCTGAATCTTACTCTTGTCTGAATCGATGCTCTGCACTCTGCAATAAACATCAATATGTCTAATCCAATTATACAACTTTTTTGCATTCAAAACTCTATCATATATCAACAAATCAAATTTAACATCTAATTTAATCAAAGATGTCTTTTTTTTATTTTCAGGGCTACTAGGAGGTGTGGGAAGTTTTTCTTCTTTCCCTTTGCCTTTAGAGTGGTCATGGAGGAGAGATTCTTCTACTCCTTTGTCTTGTTTGGAGTTTGATGAATCTTCTGCTCTACCTTTCTTAAATTCCCTATACATTTCCTCCACCGTGGCTTTCATGGTCAAGAAACCATCCATGAACTGGGATTCTGATTCCAAGGGGTTTTTCTCTAACATTTTCCTCTTAGGGTAGACTCTTCCAATTTCAGGGTTAGCTTCAACCAACTCTCCTCCTAATTTAAGCTTTGATCTAGATAGCATTCAACAACAAAATCCAACACAAGCTTGTCTAACCTTGATAACCTAGAGCTCTGATACCACTTGATCTGGAATTTATCCAGAACAAAGAATTAAAGGTATTACAGACTCATGTGCATGGATGTGCCTATGTTACTTTATGCAATGGATCGATAAGATTGTGAAATACATAAACACTGAGGCAGTTAGAGAAAACATAACAGGTAAACATGTAAACACAACAATTTTAATAAGGAGTTCACCCAATGCTCCTGGGCTACGTCTCCTGGTCCAGCCTTCAGTGGTGGCCTCTCTATTATGTTTTCAAAGCAGAGTTTTTTACAACAGTGAGCTCAATTCGAGTCTCACTAAACAGATGTAAATCAGTAGGACTGGACTTGGATCCCCCAAGTCTCTGGAGTACACAGACTCTCCTTACTAGAACTCGACCTCTATTGGTCACAGTAGTATGAGCCCAATCTGAGACTCATACACGACAGGCCTATGCTGAGGAGTTTGCTTGAACCTCTCAAGTCTTCTCTGGAGTACACAGACTCTCTAACTCTCTCTGGATCTGTCTGCCTCGATGCTGCCTTCAGGTCAGCTCGGCTTCTTCTCTCTGTTCTCTGCTCTTAGCTTTCTTTGTCTAACTAACTCCTCTCTTTTTTCTGCTTGTGTCAGTTCATGGCTTTAAAGCTAGTCTGTTTTTTTTATTGTCTGTTTCCGCTTCTCGGCTTTCTGGTTTCCCTGCCTCTGTCCATTCGAATTCCCTTGTTCTGCGTCATCATCACTGTATAACGCCTCACAGGGAGGTGGCCACCTATTTCGTAATGAACTGAGTGTCAGTTCTCTTGGATGTCTATGAAATGACCGTTTTTACCGTTAGCTCCAAGAATGCCACGAACATGATTCCTCTGCCAACTCAGCGTTCATGCCGGACTTCAAACTTTGTACAACTCGGCCTGATTACCCCGTTGAATCCGGTCATCTGTCAGATCGCATTTCCGCCCTCGATCTGGAGCTTCCAGATCCTACGCTCTCTGTCCATATCAGGCGAGTAAGTAGCACGACGTTTACCCGTCCAATGTGAGTGGTTTTCTCTCTCTTCCGCCAGACGTGTGGCACCCAGTGTGTGGCATCGGGCAGGACTCGGTTGAAACCACTTACCATTCGAAGTCCTTTCGATATCCTGTCGATTTTGGTGTGGGACCTGCCTCTGACGGAATCGGCGAATTCCGTACAAATTCTGAATTTTCGGGTCCAAGTTGCTCAGGGCTTTTTCCTCTCAAAGGGGTTTACCCGACGATATGCACTTAGCGATTTGTCGCTAATCGCATATCAGAAACCTCCCCCCATTTCTTAAAAGACCTCCTGTTTCGTTGTTTCGTGACAACGCGCGTTACCATGGGCCAACGGTCTGCGCGCTTGACCGAGGGTCCTCGTTGCTCCACGCTGCTCACAATTTACAACTGTTCCGAGGGTATTCCTGATAAACTCGTTCTTTGTAAGTCTTTGAAACTTTGGCATGAATTTTACAGAGTTATGAAAACTTAGAGAGTGTTTTAGGATCCAATTTGGATCAGAAATGAAAGTTAGTATACACTTTTATATCATTATCTACAATGTTTCATTATATATATATATATATACACAACCAAAAAAACATAAATCAACCAAACCACATACAGCAAAATCAATTATTTGATTCCAAAATATGTAATGGAAATAAATTCAAACGTGTCATCTATCTATATATAAATTGAGTAGTCTAAACATGTTACAATATTGCTAAGAAAACAATAGAAATTTAGTATTTAATTTTAACAAAATTTGATTGAGATTTTTGAAAATTTAGTTGAATCCATTTCTACCATTAAAAAATGATTTAAACACTACAACAATAAAAATTTCTTGAAATCTTTTTCCCCTAATTCCAACTTAAAAATTCCCATTCAAACTAACTCGTCAACTCAATAAACAACACATATACAAATGACTTCTACCCTATCTTTATCCCCATATCAAAAGAAATTTGGCCCTCAGTTTCTTATCCCGTTATGAAAAACATCTTTGCACTCCCGTTTACTAAAGTCAACTCAATTGCGCGTTTACCCGATATCAGAAACATCCTCGCACTTCCGTTGTTAAGTGTAAAGTCAATTGCGTGTTTGACCCAATCTATCGCTGCTGTCCACCTACGTATAATTGACTTTTATATTCTATTTTTTATTTTTTATTTTTTAGTCTGTATTTAGGTTTATCCAAATCGAATCAACTGCGTGTCTGACGCACTTTCGTACGTGTCGACTTGGCTTTAATTATCATTATTATTGGTTCTAATTGGGTTAAGATTAGGTCATGAATAGTGCTTTAATTATTATTGTTATTTGTTTTAATTTCGTTAAGATTAGGTCAGATTTACTAAGTTTGGTTTTTTTTTGGAATAGTTTGATTTCGGTAAAGATGAGTCTTATTTCAAGTTTTTTTTATTTAAATTTGTGACTTGGAGACTAAATTCTATACAAACAAATTAATTTAATTATAATGGTTTAATTCTTTTAAATTTTGGTTTTTTATTTAATATATTTTAAATTTTTAGAAGTTAATAAAAAATTGTGAAATTTACAAATTTAAATATAATAGGATTATTTTATGATTTTTGAAAATATTAAATTTATTTTTATATTTAAAAATATAATTTAAATAACAAAAAATTTATAATTTTATAAAAAAACAAATTCATAATTTAAGATAATTAGACTATATTATTAACGGGATTAAAACATCTCATTTATTTTTAGACTTCTTATTTACCTAGCATTATTGTAGAATTAGCTTTAGTTTGACATTAATTGACACTATCAAAAAGGTAAAATGAAAATTAAGAAGATGTCAGTTTCCAGTGTTAAATTTGCATATTTTGAAAACTATTCTTATATTTTATTTAAATACAACATTGGAATCTCACATCGCTGAATTCCAAAGAAAATATCCGAAATCTCTATCTTACCGGAGAACGCCTAAGCAACCAATCAAAAGATAGAAAAAAACCTAAGCCTCAATCGGGACGGAGTAGAGCCTAATAAGCACATTATGCATTAGCAAGATTCAATGGTGCAGAGGTTTACCATTGAAATTGAAATTAGAGAAACAGTAAATATTTTTTAGGCGAGTTATTTTAAAGTTATGAGGCGATGTGTAAATTTGTTTGTTTTTCTTATTTTTAAAAGAAAATAGAATCTTTTTAATTTTTATAGTTAAAATTTTCATTTAGTTTTATATATACTTTAATTATAATTCAAAAATACAATTTAAACAATGGACGTAACACGTTGTATTTTGCACTCTAAAAAAAAATTGCAAAGTGAAAAAATTTGATCTCTCGATTTATGTTAGCTCATATTAGATTAGTACTTAAAATGAATCTATTCCGATAATAAACAATAAAAATTGAAAATTTATATAAATTAAAATATACTAAATAATTACTTAAATTGGAAACAAAAGAATTTCGCTAAAATGTGCACTTACCTACTTAACAGCTCATCAACCATTTATTTATTTTCAACTATTTAATTTTTATCATATTTTTTTGTTTAACTTTAAGATTGAATTTCCATTATTTACCAATTATAAAAACGATTTCAAATTATATTTCCAAAATATTTAAAAATGTGCACTTGAGTTAAATGCAGTAGCTTTTATCATTTATGGTTCTCATGAAAGCTGAAGAGATAATAAAAACTAAGATCGTTCTACATCACCACTTTCCAATCAGCCATTCCTATGAAAGCTGAGGAGATCATAAAAACTAAGATCAACGTTCGTCATCACTTCCCAATAAGCCATTTTTTTGTTATTGGGTAGATTTTGGGAATACTTCGATACGGCACAAGAATGAGGCCAAAAAAATTTACCTCACATCTTATATATTATATTTTCTAATTTAGTAATTAAGTTAAATTCTGGGTTTTCTTATGTTTTATGAAAGTATTAAAAACTAAAATCCGAAAAAATTTAGTTGGTTAACAAATTCTTTTATATATGAAATTGTTTTCTTATCTTTTATGAAAGTATTAAAAACTAAAATCCGAAAAAATTTAGTTGGTTAACAAATTCTTTTATATATGAAATTTTTATTAACAATTTTTATTTTTAAATCATAAATTTAATAAGAGGTTGAATTCATTCATATATTTGAAAAAAAACAAAAAATCCATTATCCAATTCTAACTAAAAATACATTTATTTCATCTAATAATTAGACTGCCCAGCAGCTCAACATATATGTGGCAGACACTTTCCCCTCGAACTATGTGCTAGTTCCAGTAGAAAAGATAAACTTTTTGTTGATAGGATTAGTGGGGATTCTGTACTGATTGTTGAATAACAGTCTAAAACTCTAATTGCTAGAACTAATAACTATAGCATGTTTAATAAGTGATTAGAATCTCTAATACAACGCGAGAAATGATTTCAAGGTGTCTACTAAGGTAGACCCCTTTAAGTGATTAGAATCTCTAATACAACGCGAGAAATGATTTCAAGGTATCTACTAAGGTAGACTCCTTCAAAGATACCTTGTGACTCGAGATTACACCAATAAACATTAAACAAATATTCAAAACTAATTTCCATTTGTTTTTTTGGGGGAGGAAATCTACCTTTGTGATCGTAAGTTTTATTGTGATGAATTTTGGATGGCCTTGTTCTTTCAACTGTGTTTAAAAATATTGTTATAATAAATTTTAAGATTATGGTGAGTTAATTTATGTAAAAAGTAATTTTGACTATTTTATTGGTAATTTTAATTGATTTTTTTGTTTAAAAAGATTGTTATAATACATTTTAAGTTTATGGTGAGTTAATTTATGTAAAAAGTAATTTTGACTATTTTATTGGTAATTTTACTTGATTTTTTTTTTTTAAATTGTTATGATAAATTTTAAGATTGTGGTGGATTAATTTATGTGAAAAGCAATTTTAACTATTTTATTAGTAATTTTAATAGAAAATTCTTTTAGGTTAAAATAATTATTTTTGAACTTTTTTGAAATAGTTTCAAAAGGAATTTATATTTAGTATTTTAAATTATTTTTAGTTTTTTTTAAATAATTTATAATAGATTATATTTAGTAACAATTCTTCAAATTAAAATTAATATATTTAGGTTTACATTTAAAAAAAAAAATCAATAAATTACTTTTTAGTAACAATTAGTCAAATTAAATTTAGTAGATCTATAATTATCATTTTAAAATTTATTCAGATGATTTTAAATTTTCCATAATCTTTCAGAGAAATTTTCATGTATATTCTCAAACAATTCAATCAATTTGTGTGAGACACAACGGCAACTCTATTATCTTCTATTATATGTTGTGTCACGTTATTGTGAATTATTTTATCTATGACCGTGTGTTCAGGTTGTGGTGTCCCGTTATTGTGAATTATTTTCGAGTGTATGTTCTATCATATATTGTAATGTCCAGTTATTGTGAATTATTTATGAGTGTTTAACTGCTATAACAATCTGACTAACTGAATCTGATACTCTCTGACCATTGAAATCAATGGCTCTCATGTATGTTTTCGTTTTCTGTTTTAATCGCTTACATAAACTTCTAAGTTCTCTCCTGAATACCAGCTATACATAATTATTGACATACTTCTCTCCTGAAATCAGCTATACATAATTATTGACATCGTTGGGTATTAAAAACAGGTCAGACGCACCCTCAAACAGGCTGGACGCATCAGTGGATGAGCCGTAGTTTCTTCTTCTTGGTTTTACCTTGATTTGTGCCCCGTAAGTAGCATTCAAAATTTTAAATTAAGCGACAGATTTCGTTAATTCTCATTCAATCAAAACGTTAAGCAATTAAGGTAACGTCTCTCCTGTGCAGCTGTCGGCATTTTGTTTCTTTATCTTATGTGAAAGGAATCATGGGATGATAAGAAACGGAACAATTATACAAACAAATATGTGGCAATTTTTGTCCCGATGGCAGATTGATATCGATCATTAGTTTTTTGAGAACCATTTAAAAAGGTAATGATAATGATTTTGTGTAATTTTAGAGTCACTCAAAAAAATAATGATAATGGTTAGTTTTTATAGTAGATTGATATTGATGGTTGGTTTATTTTAGAACCATTCAACAAAATAATGACAATGAGTTGGTGTAATTTTGTTGAGATTTCCATTACACTAAATAATATCAAATAATTAACTTCCAGATAGCAGATTAATCTCCGTCACCCTGTCCATCTTGAAACCACTCAAAAAATAATAATAATAATTTAGTGTAACTCAAAACCTCAACAAAATTTAATAATAATATCAAATAATTAATCTCAATAATATCCATCAAATTCTATAATATTCCATAAATCTACCATCCAAATAATTTCAGCACAAATATGCTTATGAAATTCCTGTCACGTCTTCCTCTGTAAACAAAACTACTAGCCAAGATGGAGTAATGCAATTCCCTTTTCAATATTGGAGCATTCTATCTTTACTACAATTGGTCTGACATTCTATTTCTGATTGCTGGATGTGATTGGAATATAATAATATTCATACCGATGATATGGAAAGCATTAAAGAGATTTATTAATGCTGGAACTTTTTAGGTATCGTTCCATGGAATGGCATCCGCGGATCTGGAGCTATCTATTTTTGTGCTCTGTAAATGACATCTTCATATATATTTGAAGTAATTTATTATATTATTGGAGCATTCTATCTTCACTACAATTTGCTTAACATTTTATTGTGGAGAATGGGATTTTTCTGTTGGTTAGATATCATTGGAACGTACGAATATTCATCCGGATGATACCTAAAGCATTTCAGTGATTTGTTAATGCTGTAACTGTTTACCTATCTTTAAATGTAATGATATCGTTGTAACAGCCATCTATTTTTATGTTGTGTGAATGACAGCATTATATATATTTGAAATAATTTATTGAAGTGGATGTTGAGATGTCGAGAATGTTACAATTCCTCATTTCATTATTATATTTATTTATTGTTGGTCATCTCTTCATTTTATTATTATATTTTTTTATTATTGTGTGAACAAGGGAGCCATTGTAGTAGCGGTAGTCTCTGCTGGGGTTGAGAAACTCGGGTTCTTTTGAGTTGTTAGTCACTTTGGCAGTAATTTTAACATGTTTCAATTTTACATTTTCTATCAGGATTAGGCTGATCAATTTTGGGCATCTCAGTTCCCTTGGCATACTTGTAATTTTATTGCGAAAAACTGAGATTCTTTTGCATTATTGGTTAGCATTCTTAGTTTGTTTGAGAAGTTGAAGTCCCAACTCTAGACTACTAAATAAATATATAAAAAACTGAGAATGAACTCTAAACAAGTGAACTATAATGAAGAAACACATGGAAAATTACCTATTATATGTTCCCCATAAAATATATGCAACTGTTAATGAGAACAGATATAGAAAATGATGTTGACCTCTAAACAAGTGAACTATAATGAAGAAACACATGGAAAAATACCTATTATATGTTCCCCATAAAATATATGCAACTGTTAACGAGAACAGATATAGAAAATGATGTTTCCGTCCAATTTGGGAACAGATATAGAAAATGATGTTTCTGTCCAATTTGGTGTTTGTACTTTTTTTTCCAGGAATGGTGTCAACCGTCCAGTTTCCAGTAACATAAACACATACTGCAAAATTTAACCGTCACATTATTAAGAGTATATAGGGATGAATTAAATCTGGATCATGCATACGACTATTATTATTGATGAAATGACTCAACATATCACCCGCTTGACAGACTCTACATCATCTATATGGAAATACAATTGCATATACTAAATTGTTCATTCATAAAATAATTAGCAAAAAATTCAAGTTTATGCGAATTCCCACAGCTATTCTAGGCATTAAAGTTTCAGGAACAAAGTTTAAGCAAAAAAAACAAGTTTATGTGAATGCCGACAGCTGTTCCAGGCTAGGCATTAAAGTTTCAGGACAAAAGTTTAAGCAAAAAAATCAAGTTTATGTGAATGTCAACAGTTTTCCAGGAATTAAATTTTCAGGACGAAAGTTTAAGTGCCTAATGTCGGTAACTGTTCTGGCAAGTAAACGTGGTGAGATACTAAATGAAACTTGTCTTCATGCCTCGGACGAAGACAACCACCTGCCAAGAGTAGCAGGAGATTTGTCTTTTTTTCTATGTGGTGACAACCTCACTCGAACTCCTTCCTCCACTTCCGTCGCCACCGAGCCGCCACTCGCTCCTTGTCCCAGGTATCAAAACATGACACAGTCATTTCTGCATCTAGAAAATAGAATACATAAAGTTGTGGTGGAGGCCGAAAGAGATGAGGGGGTTTATTTGGTTAGAGAACCCTATGAAAACTGAAAAGGGTGACAATTCTTCCCTGCTCCCATGGAGAATATCAGCTAATACCTCCCATTTGAAGTACACCAACAAGCAGGGACATAGATCTGCCATTAGAATTCCCCCCATTGTGTCTAAGACTTTCAAAATGGGTCTTCTTGATGTACATTGGTTTGTCATGGGGGATGATGATACTGTCTTTATTGCTGATAATCTGGTGAGGGTTCTATCCAAGTATGGGGAGGCGGATTTTCCATTAGCTATCCTCTGGCAAAGGCGTTGGAGACTATGCAAGATAAGTGTATTCAGAGGTATCCTGGTTTGTATGGAAGCGATGATAGAATACAGGCCTGCATGTCTGAGTTGGGCGTGCCGATTACAAAGGAGCCAGACTTTCAAAATATTCATTATATTGAAACTCCCAAGAATTTGATAAAGGGGATGGGAACTTGGGTGTTTTCCAAAAATTAAATCAGCGCTGAGATCTGCACCGACGAGCCTTGGCTATTCGGTTGGCTGTTATAATTGCAGGCATTGTTAAAGAACAGTTGATAATACAAGCTAATATATATGGCACAGGCAATAGAAGAGCCTCCCCTGCCTGTGCGAAAGTCCCAGGTTCTCATTCATTATTTGGATTCTGCGAAAAACCAGTTTAGGAATTTAGTCGTGCCTAAGCTGAATGGGGTAAGGGCCTTTTTCAAACGAAACCCTCCGTGGGTATCGATGGTTATCTATGTATTTTGCATGGGCATACAAGTTACGAGAAGAGATGACAAGCTCTGCCATTAATTTGAGCATGACTGTCTTGGGGTTGCAGTGAGCATATTGCTTCTCTGCATTTCTGCATTAAGCTGCAGCTCAGAGATCCAAGAACGGGGAGGCTTCAACCATCACTATTACAAAGAGAATTCAATGGGGTTAGTAGCTTTATTGAAACCTGAATCTCACCACTTGAAAAATAGAAGAACACTGAATTTAAATTACAGTTTTCTATTTTCTTGGATAAGAAAAACCACTTTTATTTTATGAACCTAGAATTTTATTTAAAACCGGAACCTAGAAAACGAGTAATTAATAGAGGTTTATTTTATGAACTTGGAAAACCAGTAATTAATAGTGGTTGGGCACAGGTGCATACAAAAAAAAAAAAAAAAAAAAAAATATTTTCTTGGATAAGAAAGAATATTGAATTTCAATTACAGATTTTTATTTTCTTATTTAAAACCGCTTTTATTTTATGAACCTAGAAAACAAGTAATTAATAGAGGTTTATTTTATGAACTTGGAAAACCAGTAATTAACAGTGGTTGGGCACAGGTGCATACAACAAAAAAAGAAAAACAAAAATATTTTCTTGCATACAACAAAAAATATATATATATTTATTTTCTTGGATAAGAAAAAATGCTTTCATTTTATGAACCTGAATTCTTGATTTGTCCCACTAGTGATTTCTTGAATTTTCTGTCCCACTAGTGATTTCTCTCAAATAGTCTCTTACTCTTTCAAATTTTGTACTCTTTGAAACTGTGAAACAAGCGAAAGAAAAATTGTGAACCGGATAATTCTGAAACAGTCGAAGCATACTATGCCACTGGTTCTCGTGTTGCTTACCTTGCTTACCTTGTCTTCTGTGGTGCAGGTGCAGATGAAAGGAGTCTCCATTTCTGCCACTCCTCCATTGCTGCCACTCCTGCCATTGCAGACTTCGGCGAGGTTTTCAGAATGAATTTATCCAGTCTGCTGAAGATTACGAGTACATCTTCAGAACTTCGATGCAGGTTAGTTCATGAAAGTCTTCCGCATAATTTCTAAAGCATGCTTCCGTGTGTTTGCTCTAGAATCAATTTATCCAGTCTTCTGAAGGTCAGAACTTCAATGCATTAGGACACTTGGAAGAAGCTGTGGCAGTTGTAGAAGAAGCCGTGGCAGCTGTACATGCAGCGACAGCGGTGATGGTTATCTGATGCGTGTCTCTTACCATATACAGCCATACCTCGAGTCGAGCCTGCCAAACTGTTTATCCTAAGTTTTAAGAAAAGTACACAGTCGAGCCCCAAACTCTTTATCCTAAGTTTTGAGAAAAGTATACAGTTGAGCCGGCAATAAGAGGTCGAAACAAAAACATTAGATAAAAGTCTGTTGCGCAGAACATTTTATTTAAAACATTGGTTTAAACCTGAAATGTACGAAATATATTATTTGGTCAAAGTGATTTAATAGTTGGTCAACGCCAGATTGATCGCGATAGCCCCTGTTATGCCGGACGCAGGGACTAACAAGGGAAGCATGATCTTTTTGTAGATACCAGAGTGCCAAATTCATTGCGATAATAGTATCATATTTATTATATAATTTGGGTAGAGTTTAATTTGTTATAATATTTTATTATTATTAGTATTATATTTATGTTGATAGGCTTATTTTTTATTGGAATTGGGCATTTTAATTATTTTTTTTAATGTAAATTTTAATTGGATGATTGAAAATGAAAGATGCTTGAATATTTTTGTGATTGATAAATGAAATGAAATGAGGTAACTTATTTACATATCTAAATCAAATAATTAAACCTTGTTTAAATTAATTTTTTACTAAATTATGATTAAAAATTTATTGTACCATTGCTCTTGTTAGAACTACTTTTAGCCCAATTATATATTTTAAATTTGGAAAGTGCGGGAGAGGAAGATGGAGCACAGCTAGGGTTTCAACCTACAAAGCCCTGGCATCTCTTCAGAAACCCTTTCCGAAGGAAATCATTGCAATCGCATCACACTGATCAAGCCTTTTGACCGAGGTCATGAGTCATATGACAGAGGGGGAGAGATCCCCTCTTACCGAAACGTAGCGGCAGGGGAAACAAGTATGCATGGAGCGACAACAGGCAACCACAGTGTTCGCAGTAAAGGACCCCCGATCCTGGGAGCACAGTAGCAGGTGAGCTTGAGAGGGTAGTGCTTACCATCGGTCACTAACAAACCAAGATTCGTCATCCCCAATAACAAACTTGAGGAATATAGGAAGTACATGAAGGACCATGCCCTCATCTGTAAATTTATTGGAGTCTGGCTGACAGAAAAGGACCTGATCAAATGGATCCAACTCAGATGCCAGCCGAAGGGCCACATAGAACTTAAACTGGGAGTGAAAGGCTTCTTTATAGTGATATTCTCCAACTTGGAGGACAAAGAAAGAGTCTTTGAGGATGGGCCATATTTTTTCAACAACGCATGCCTTTTTATGAGACACTGGGAGGAATGTTACAACCCAGATCAGGAAAGACTCCTCGTTGCTCTAGTGTGGGTATGACTATTTTCCTTACCAGTGGATTTCTAGGACCCAGAAATCTTAGAAGGGATTGACAACTCCATCGGAACCTTTGTCAAGGTTGCAGATTCTACAAGACGAGGAAGGTACACTTCTTACGCCAGGATCTACGTCTACATGAATATCACATAGCAATTACCTGACTTCATAGAGTTGGAATACCATGATGAGGTATGGTAACAACCCATGGATTATGAGCACATACCTTTCAGATATTGGCGATGCCACAAGTATGGGCACCTGTTTCGAGCATGCCCGCTCAACCAGAACGAGGCACACAAAGCACCTAAAGTAAATGGGGAAATGAAGGCAAAATAAGATGGTGAGGGCTTCCAAGAAGTTCAAAGAAGAAAAATAAACTAGAGGAATCCAAGAAACCCTAGTCCAGTACAGAGTAGAAAATGGAAATGCAACCACAACTGCTACAAAATCCTGCAAGAGGAAGAGGAGGTGGAGGCAATCCATGACAATACAATGGAATCGGAAAATCACCAAAATTCTCCTTCAGGGGGGGAAAAGCCCAAAAGAAAGACAGAAGAGGAACCTCAGGGGAAATAAACCCCCATGAAAGTGGCAGAACAAGTCAATATGGAGATCGATAGTCAGAAGGAATATCTCAGCGTCAAAGAACAAGTGATGAAACGTCTACTGCAAGAATGGAGGCATCTAGATGAGTGATTCATCCCAGAGGACCAAAAACAATTGTACAAAGAAACTTTTCAGCAATACAAAGCCAAGAAGGGTACAACCACCATAAATCAATCGGGGCATTTGGGCTCCCAACTAACCAAGCCCAAGACCCAGGACCCCAAGGGAAAGGAGGAAAGAAGCGAGGAAGGAAAACTCTAAACGAGTCCATCCAAATGGTAGGAGAGATGCTAGTAAACTCTGGAAGGGTGGTGTTGCTATCAGAGGTATTCCACTAACTGAATAAATTGTTGAAATGATCATTACATCCTGGAATGTACGTTGCCTCAACAGCAAAGGCAAACAAAGGTATCTTAAGGATAGATTAAAAAGAGATAAGCCAAGTATTATGATAATACAAGGAACAAATACTAAGAGCAAACTGAAGGAATTCTCAAAAACTACAAACCACAGTATGAAGTAATCACCCAGGATGCCAATGGAAGTGTGAGAGGCCTTGCTATCCTTTGGAATCCAGAGGAGATTATTTTTGAAGATTGGGTTAGTCTATCGTGGATACTTTCTGGAAAATTCTGGCATATAGGATCGAGAGATTAGGTCCTCCTAACAGGGGTTTATGGGCCTCACATTCCAAGGGAAAAGGGGGTGATCCTCCAGAATTTGACAAAGCTGAGGAATCTCTATCCAGGTGATCTATGGATTTTAGGAGGATACTTCAACGTGATAACTTCACTAGTAGAAAGGAACGGGGGATTAGGTGAACATAAGAAAATATGGAAGCTTTTGGGGACCTTATAGCGGAGATGCATCTAGTCGACATGCAGATGAATAATGGAGTTTATACTTGGAACAATATATGGGGAGGAAGCCACCAGATCGACTCACGATTGGAAAAATATATAATCTTAGAGAAAACCATAAGCAAGGACATATTCATGGAGGCCTCAATTCTCCCTTGCATGGGCTCTGACCACTGGTCGATAAGACTTGAGTTAGACTTGAAGCTCGGGCCCAATAATCGACCATTCCAATTTGAGGCCTTTTGGTTAAGGGATCCAAAATTGCTAAAAAAAAATTGAAGGTTGGTGGAGGAACAGTGAAGAGAAAGGGAGAAACTACATGCACACCTTTCAACTGAAATTGAAGGAACTCAAACAAAAGATAAGGAAGTGGAATAAGGAAGAGTTTGGGCACATTATGAAAGATCAAAACCAACTAACTAATAAAATCAAGGACGTGCAACAACAGATCATCCAGGAAGGAAAATCAGACAATCTAGTGGAAGAAGAAGGCCAGCTAATTAACCAGTTGGAGGAAAGAAGAAAACAAGAGGAGATATTATGGAAGTATAAATCAAGGGTTAACTGGTTGTAGGAAGGCAAACAAAACGCTTGTTTCTTCCATAAAACCATGATTCAACATAGGCAGCATAACTGGATCTTCTCCTTAAAAGATGTAGGGGGGAACCAAATGGTAAAGCATGAGGATATGGAGAAGCTGTTGGTGGATCACTTCAAGGATCTCCTCACAAAACCACCCAAGGACCATTCGTAAGCTATACAAAGGATTACAAGAAATATCCCCCAACTCATCTCAAGAGAACGAAATTTAGCCCTGATGCGAGCGGTCATGCTGGAGGAGGTCGAAGAGATAGTTAAAGGAATGCAGAAAAATAAGGCTCCTGGCCCAGCTAGCTTCACAGCAGAATTATTCTAGGCTTCTTGTAGCTTCATGGGGTAGGACATACTAGAGGTGGTGGAAGAATCGTACCAAAATCAGAAGGTATGCCATGGTCTAAATATGTCCTACCTTGTTTGGATCCTTGTGTTTGGTATTGGATCCCTTCCCTCTAAATATTTGGGAATGCCCTTGTCGGTGAACTCCTTGAATACCTCTTGCTGGAAATCCATGTTCCAAAAACTTAGTGGGAAACTCAGCAGCTGGTCCTTTAGACTTCTCAACTTAGCAGGCAGGATAGTTCTCCTCAAAGCAGTACTTCAATCCCTTCCGATTTATCAACTCCCAGGAATGGCAGCTCCAAACATGGCTTGTTACAAAATGGTGGACATCTTTAAAAATTTTATATGGGAAGGATCGCAACAAGTAAAGAAATGGGCACTAGTGTCATGGCCTAATCGTATTAAGAAAAACATGAAGGGGAGCCTACGTCTCAAGGACCCCTTTACCCTTAACCAAGTAATGGGAGAGAAATTGTGGTGGAGATGGATACGGGGGGGGATGGACCTCTAGAAACAAATATGGACACAAAAATATAACATGCTAGCTCGAACATAAGACATTCTCATTTATCGAGACCCCCATAAAGGCTCGCCTATCTAGAACTTGGCAGTCCAAAACAGGGACCTCATACAGGAACATGCTTTATGGGAAATATGTAATGGATAAATGACCCTATTCTCGAAAGAGAGTGATTGCTTGGTAGGAAATATTTCAGGGACATATTTATATGCACCAGTGACAAGTATGTCCATACAGTTGATCAATTTTGGAAGGAAGGACAGACAGAGGAAGGGTGGAGGAAATGGAAGGGGCAATCAGACTGGCCACAGGAACCCAAATCGAATCAATGGAACCGGCTGGGCAATGAACTTGAATCTAGAAATATAACCATCCTCAATGGCCCAGATATCCTTATATGGGGATATACCACTAAAGGCACCTTTAATATAAAAGAGGCATATGATCTACGGATGAGAAGTGATTTGGGAGGACAAAACTTGATTTGGAAAAAGATTGGGAAAGGAGGGTGGTGGCCGAAGGTGACACAATTATTATGGTTGGCATGTAGAGGCCACATGTTAACATGGGAACAACTCCAAAGAATGGGTTTCCATGGTCCTTCGTATTGCATGTTGTGTAAACAACACAGCGAGGACTTTGAACACATGCTTAACTCTTGTCCATTTGTTGAACAAAAGTGGTGCTAGTTGCAAGAAGTATTCGTAAGAATGGACAAGGAAACCAAAGAATTCACAAAAAAATACTCCTTTGGAGAGCCAGCATATTCTCTAGCCATGTGGTAAATAGAGCATGGGGGTTGGCACAAGGATTAACTCTGTGGGCCGTATGGAAAGAGAGGAATCGTCGAATCTTTAAGAACCAACTTCTTCCCCAAGAGAAAGTATGGGAAGGAGTCATCCAGAACATCCAGGAAACAATCCTAGCTGAACAATGGCATCAAGAGGACTGGCAGGTACCTCCCCAGGAAGCACGAATTTTGCAGAGGCTGAATCTATCATCAGCTATGATAGCCCCCTCATCTTGGAAGGAAATCTAGATGGGAGTGGAATAACTTGACCACTTCACAACTCCTATGGAGGGGTTCATCAAGTTGAGTTTTGATGGCGCTTCAAAGGGCAATCCAGGGTCAACAGGGTTAGGTGGTTGGGCTAGGTGGTCTTTTCAAGGATTCCGAAACCTACACTAAACTAATTTATCCAGACTATTGTGGGTACGCCAGTAATAATGAAGCTAAATTTGATGCTATCAGGCAAGGCCTGCAAATAGCTATCCGAATGGGATACATAAATATCATGGTTGAGGGTGACTACAGCCTGGTCATTAATATGATAAAAAAAAAATTGAATCATGGCACCAAATGGGATAAGCTTAGTCACAGTTGGAGAACTGCAAGACTAATCCAAGAAATAGGAGAGTTGATTCACAATTTTGACTACATAGTGGCTAATCATGTCAAAAGGGAGGGTAACAAAGCAGCGTACTTCCTAGCCAACTAGGGATGTAGTCACCAAAACAACCCTGTGGAGAAAATATGGTCAATACAACCCAAGGATGAACGTTATCGGGCCCTTGAAGAAATCTGGGATCAGGATCAAAGACAGTTTTCAGCAATGCCAACCAATAGGCCAAACCCCCGATCGAGGTGCGAGTCGAAAAATCACCTCATTAAGACAATGTTAATGTGTTGTACCACGAGGTACAAGAGTACTACCCCCCACATGCTTGAGGCGATGGGTGTGGTGGCCTTTTGCATGAAGATGGATAGAGTAATAAGGAAAGGTGACAGCGAGAGGAGGGCAAGAAATTATGTTTGCAATTACCCTGGAGGGGAGCGTAGCGATAACCAGAAAGACCGAGTAAGGCAAGGGGACTAGAGTGACAGGTGTTGCAACGCCTCCACGAGCGACAGAGAACCCACCGAATGCAAGCGAAGGAACCCGGGTATGTATTTTGCATCCTCTTTCCCCCCATTATGCTACCATGTTTCTGGTTTCGTTTGCGGGAGATGCAGGGAAATAAGGGGATGGGGAGTTGGGATAATTGGGGATGGGGGCATGGGTTGGTGGCGATAGCCTGCAATTGCACTCAAAATTTGATGGGAACCTTAACAATCTCACTCTGTTTCAAGATTCTCCTATTCCATATGGGAATTATTCTATTAATGGGCAGGGAGCATAGCGTAGGAGCATGCAGTCGCTTCACTGAAGAAGCTCAAGGGTTGGGTATTGGGATAATGTCTACCTATACACCCACATAATGGTAGGAACCTTTTGTCTTTTAGCTATGGACAGTTAGGGCTAGGAATGCAAGGACCAGGGGATTGGGAAGACGGATGAGAGAAGCTGCAGGCATGGTACCTGGCAAGGAATAGAGACTGGCTATGTCAGAATAGGAAGGAGGGGGGATGACTGCTATGTTATGGGGCTTGTGGATGGTTGGCCCCTTGGGTTTGGCACCCACAAATCTTGTCATGTTGGAAGCAAAATGCAACCCAACCTGGTATGACTGGTGGTTGAATGGCAACCGGGCCGCTGTACCCGGGACCTAAGGGATAATGCATGCAAGAGCGAAGGTAAGGGGGGACTTCAATTGGAGTGTAGACCTTCATGTGCAGGACAAGGGCGGGGCCTTTCTGCGTATCCTAGTTGCGGGCAACGGGGGCATGCAACTGCAAGCGTCAGGGGGATGGTTGAAGTTGGGGGGATGGAGCGACACAGTTACACCAATCGAAATATTGAATTATGTAGTAACACAGTGACAATTGATTGCTCAATTAGATGTCTCGTCCGCGAAACAGGTTCATCGAGTGGTAAGCCTACCTTGGAATACATAACCTTTAGGACTGACTAGGAAAAAGCTTGAAAATTAGCTAAACCGCCACGCAATAGAAGAGGTTGGGTTGGTGAGATCTTGACACGACCAACAAAGACTCGAGGCCATGGTAAGAGGCCACGAGAGGCTAAACCTAACACTGAACCTAACTCTTCGGGCAGTCGACGAGGTAGAAAGTTTGTCAAGAGCCTAATCAACGAAGCGACAACTGCCTACCAGGAGGAAACCAATGAGGAGGTTAGGCAACTGTTAGAAGAATGGGAAGCAGACTTGAAAAGGCAAGAGACAGATAGAAATGGAGTTGGAGGATTGGAGATTCCTTGTACCGGATGCCGGGAACACGGGAGGGAGAATTACCGAGTACAAACAAACCCTCTATTTGTATTGGTTGATGAAAAACCTATTGGGAAAGACAATGGAACAGAACTCGGTGGACACGAAAGTTATGGTTCAGATACTGCCAAATTGCAAATAGGAATTTCAGAAGGTGCAATTCCAACTGCATAAACAAGACATCCGCCTCGACCGAATTGAGAAGCATCTACCCTGCATAGCAGCTTAGACAGAGTTGCCAGGATCGAATGCCAAAGACCCAGCTCCAGTTGAATTAGCATTAGTTGAACAACATGAATATAATGCTTACTTATTGATAGTTTTGTTTATATATGCGACTAGCTTTTAAATTTGTTTATGCAGTTACATATGAATGTAGGACTTTAGAGTATGGATTTGGAGATGAAACTGAAACTTATATTTTCATATTGCTTGGATAGAGAGACTTAAGATTTTTTGCTACTAGATAGCATATAATGTGGATAGGTGACCAACCACCTAACCAATTCTATGTGGTGTTAATTTACTTTTTATTAATGAAAAAAAAATCTACCCAAATTAACCAAAAAAAATTAGCATATAATTAACCACTTATAATAATTAATAAAAATTAAATTCACTTCCTTAAAGTTGAACTTATAAAACTTTCGTAACCTATTTTGAAATATTTAACATTAAATTATATACTATGCTCCTACGACAATTGAACTTATAAAACTTTCGTGACCTATTTTGAAATATTTAGCATTAAATTATATACTATGCTCCTACGACGTGTCCACTACCTTGAAAATTAGTATTTACACTATAACGGTTGTGCATTTTATGTTTTCGGTTTAATTTATAATATAACGTTTTTGGTTGCCCATGCCAAATGGCTCGGCATCCATCAGCGTCATTATAATGCCATCGCCTAATTTTATTGTTTAGGTTTCGTTATTTGCATTTAGATATAATATAATATGTGACCTTTATTTTTCATGTTTAAAATAACATATGTTGTGTGTTTATTATTATTATATGATTTAATATAATATATAAATAAATAGTTTTAAAATATATGATTTTAGGTTTTATTATTATTAAGATTTAATATAATAAAATATAATTCTATGTGCATAACTTTTATTATTTACCACATCAGTTTATTGTATGTGAATTTAGTTTATTGTATTTGAATTTATGAGGTGTTTGTTTATGTTGGTTATGGAAAGCTTATTTTGGTCTTGAAAATAATTGTAAAACGACAAACCTCATAATGTGGGATAGAAAGAAGTTCTTCTTTGAAACTTTAGTCACTCCGGTTATCTTATATGGAAGTGAGGTTAGCATCTCTAGAGAATCCTGGAGAAAGATTGAGCAAATCCAGAAGTGTTTTATAACGTATAACCTAAAAATTAAAAGCAAAAAACCTTATCCTATTCTCCTTATAGAAGTGGGTCTTTTCCCTATCGAGAGCCTAGCTATGACTAGGCTTCTCTTGTACAAGCACAAACTCAATAACATAGGAGACCATAGACTTCTTAAGCTAGCTTTAAATTCCAGCCAAAACCACCTAAGGCTCAAACGAGATTGGTATAAAGACATCAGGGCCTGGTTAAACCATTTGGAGCTCGACGAGAATGTTGCATTGCAAAACATTAATAACATTAAAAATATTATTACTTCTAAGTTCAAAGAAAAAATGTGGTGTGAGAAAGATTTAGCAGCTAAAAGAAAATTAAGATATTATAAGGAGGTCATCAACCCCACCCTAGAAGATCAAAAGTATCTCTCCATTTTAACTAGCTCAAAGAAGAAAATTAATATAGGCAAGATTAGAACGAACTCTCATGAGCTCCATAGTGAAACAGGTGGTTAGGCAATTCCTAAAACACCATGGATGAAAAGGTTATGCCATCTTTGTGAGAATACGAACATCGAGGATAAAAATCACTTCCTCTTTGAGTGCCCCACATACAACCACATTAGATCTCAGTTTCAAAATCTTTGTTGCAATACTGACCTTCCTAGCCTTTTACGTTGTAAAAATTACAGTGAGCTCGGGAGGCTTCTCTCCAAGCTTTTTGAGCATAGGAATAAAATCTTAAATCAAACTAAATAATTCATTTTTTTAGATCCCATCGGCCGAAGTTTGGTCTCAATAGACATTAACCACTATTATCATTATAAAAAAAATATAAAAATATTTGTTTTATATAAACCTAAAGATATTAATAATAGTAAAGATAATATTAATTTGTAATTTGTTTTGTTTTAATTTATAATATAACATTTTGGGTGCCAAATGGCTTGTAATGGCCATCTTTATAAGGTTATCGGTTTTCACTCTGCCCCTATATTCTTATAAATAATTTTGTTTATATAAAGATAAAGATAAAATAATAATATATAAAGTAAGTTAAAGGTATTTTTATTTATTTAAAGATAAAATAATATATTTTAATTATTTGAAAGTGTACATTTTTATAATTATTTAATAATTATGAAAATTATGATTATTTAATAATTATCCTATTTAATAGTTATTATTATTATTACATTATCATTACCACAAGTATAATTAATGATTTGAAATCTATTTAAAATAGAATGCAAAATTTATATCTAATGATTGAGAGAGTAGAAATAGTTTAGTAAAAAGTGAGAAATTTTCTTTCGCTTTTTTATTAATAGTGCATTTTTTTACTTTTTAATAATAATTATTAATAAAAAATATTAAATAATTTTATATAAATTTAATATTCCAAATTTAAAATATAATTTTGATACAGTGATAATTTCAATTTATCCAATCAAATTATTGAAAAGCTAAATACTCATACTAATAATTGGTATATAGTATTTTTAAAAATATCAAATAATTTTATAGAAATTTAATATTCCAAATTTAAAATATAATTGTGATATAGTGATAACTTAAATTCATCCCATCAAATTATTGAAAAGCTAAATACTTACACCAATAATTTGTATATAGCATTTTCACACGACTTTTTAAAATTTAAGTCAAATTTTTTATATGGTTTTTGAATGTATTAATCATGCAAAATTGAGAAAGCATTAACCTTACAATTTTGAGAAAGTATTAGCATTAATCAAATTAGAGTGCCTAGCTTACAACTACATTAGATCTTAGTTTCCTAATCCTCTTAGAGTGCCCCGCGTACGACCACATCAGATCTCAATTTCATAATATTTGTCGCAATATTAACCTCCCTAGCCTTTTACGACGTCAAAATTATAGTGAGCTTGGGAGGCTTCTCTCCAAACTTTTTGAGCATAGGAATAAAATCTTAAATCAAACTAAATAACTTGTTTCTTTAGGTCCGATAGACCAAAGTTTGGTCTTAGTGGACATTAACCATCATCATCATCATCATCAATATAAAATTAATGTTAAAATATTAACATTACTTTCGATATTAATATTAAATTAAATATTAATAATAATAAATATTATTTTAAATATTATTATTTTTAATTATTAATAGTAATAAATATTATTTTAAATATTAATATTATGTTCATGTTAAAATATTTTACTATTAAAATTATTTAATATTATTACTCTTCATTAAATTAAAATTAAATAATTTAAGAGCATAAAATTAATAATTTAACAACATATTAAATAAAAATGTTCATAAATGCTACAAGACTTAACATATCTTCCGAGACTTAAACCTATTCTATTTGTATATGAACCTATTCTATTTGGGACACAAATAGTGAACCATAACAGTTAAGCTAAATTTCTTTGACATATTATCTTATAGTTAGATAAAGTATTTATTAATTAATAACACATTAATTAATAATTAACTATTCTCAATAATAATAATATTAATATTTAATATTAATATTATTAATTAATATTAAATTAAATATTAATAGTAATAAATATTATTTTGAATATTACTATTATATTAATGTTAAAATATTTTACTACTAAAATTAATCAATATTATTCTTCATTAAATTAAAAGTAAATAATTTAAGAGCATAAAATTAATAATTTAATATGATTTTAAATACAAAAAATTCATAAATACCATAAGGCTCAACATGTATCGTGAGACTTGAACACACACTACTTGGGACACAAATAATGAACCATAGCACTTGAGCTAAGCTCCTTTGACATATTATCTATAGTTTGATAAAACATTCATTAATTAATTAACAATGAATCAATAATTACATATTCATAATAATAATAATAATATTATTAATAATAATTATTGATATTAATAATTATTATTAATATTATTAATTGTTAATAATAATAATAATAATAATAATAATAATAATAATAATAATCATAATCATTGATAATTAATTAATTAATTAATTAACAATTAATAATAATTAAAATTTGATCATTTATAAATAATTAATCATTATTATTAATTAATTAATTAATTCATCATTAATTAATTGACCATGTGATTAACCATGGTCAACCATTGTCAACCATGCTCCAATGTCACATTGTAACAAAGATTGTCTCAATATGAAAATCTAGCATGGTCAACTATGGTCCAACGTCGCATTGTAACAAAGATTGTCTCAATATGAAAATCAAACATGGTAAACCATGGTCAACCATGTGTATTCTAGGGTTTATAATATACATATTAGGGTTTATATACCTTGGGTTTCGAATATTAATCCCTTGAGTTTAATATTATTCCCTTGGGTTTATTAATCTAAGAGTTCATATTCATGCGGTGTAATATTATTTATATGGTTTATAATATTAATCCTTGGGTTTAATATAAACCCCTTTGGTTTAATATAAACCCCTTGGATTTATAATCATGGTCAACCTTGGTTAATCGTGGTCCAATGTCACATTGTGACAAAGATTGTCACAATATGAAAATGAACAATTGTCAACCATCATCAACGATAATCAACAATAGTAAAGCATTGTCAACAATGATAAACCATTGTCAACCATCGTCAACCATGGTCAATCATTGTTAACCATCAAATGTCACATTATGACAAAGATTGTCTCAATATGAAAATCAACCATGGTCAACCATGGTCAACCATTGTGACAAAGATTGTCTCAATATGAAAATCAACCATTGTTTAATATTATTCCCTTGAGATTTTAGTATTAACCCCTTGGACTTATTATTCCCTTGGATTTATTAATCTAAGGGTTCATATACCTAGGGTATAATATAATTCAAATGGTTTATAATATTAATCTTTGGGTTTAATATAAATATGTTGGGCTTATAATCATGGTCAACAATGGTCAACCATTGTACAATGTTGCATTGTGACAAAGATTGTCTCAATATGAAAATCGACCATGATCAACCATGGTCAACCATGGTCCAACAATGCATTGTGACAAAGATTGCCTCAATATAAAAATCAACCATGGTAAACCATAGTCAACCATGTTTATTTTAGGGTTTATTTACCTTCGGTTTATAATATTAATCCCTTGAGTTTAATATTATTCGCTTGGGTTTATAATCCCTTGGGATTTTAGTATTAACCCCTTGGGTTTATAATATCAATCCCTTGGGTTTATTAATCTAAGGGTTCATATACCTAGGGTATAATATTATTCATAGGGTTTATACATCTGCTAGGTTTATAATCATGATCAACAATGGTCAACCATTGTCCAACATCACATTGTGACAAAGATTGTCTCAATATGAAAATCAACCATTTCAATCATCATAACCCATAATCAATAATGGTAAACCATTTTCAACCATCGAAAACCATGGTAACCATGGTCCAATGTCACATTGTGACAAATATTGTCTCAATATGAAAACCAACCATGGTCAACCATGACTTAACATTGCATTGTGACAAAGATAGTCAACCATGGTCAACCATGTTTATTTTAGGGTTTATAATATTTATCTTAGGGTTTATATATCTTGGATATATAATATTAATCCCTTGGGATTTTAGTATTAACCCCTTCGGTTTATTATTCCCTTGGGTTTATAATATCAATCCCTTGGGTTTATTAATCTAAGGGTTCATATTTTTAGGGTATAATATTATTCATAAGTTTTGTAATATTAATCCTTGGGTTTAATATAAATCTCTTAGGTTTATGATCATGGTCAACTATGGTCCAACGTCACATTGTGACAAATATTATCTCAATATGAAAATCAACCATTTTCAACCATGGTCAACCATGGTCAACAATGGTAAACCATTGGGTTTATTCATAGGGTTTATGATATTAATCATTGGGTTTAATATAAATTCCTTGGGTTTATTATCATAGTCAACCTTTTTCAATCATGGTCCAACGTCACATTGTAACAAAGATTGTCTCAATATGAAAGTGAACCATTATCAACTATGGTTAACCATGGTCAATAATGGTAAACCATTGTTAATCGTTGTTGACCATGGTCAATCATGGTTAACCATCATCCAATGTCACATTGTGACAAATATTATCTCAATATGAAAATCAACCATGGTCCAACGTCGCATTGTGATAAAGGTTTTCCTAATACGAAAATCAGAATGGTAAACCATAGTCAACCATGTTTATATTAGGGTTATAATATTTATCATAGGGTTTATTTACCTTGGCTTTAATAGTATTCCCTTGCGTTTATAATCCCTTGGGATTTTAGTATTAACCCCTTGGGTTTATTATTCCCTTAGGTTTACAATATCAATCCCTTCAGTTTATTAATCGAAGGGTTCATATACCTAGGGTATACTATTATTCATAGAGTTTATAATATTATTCATATGGTTTAATATAACTCCCTTGGGTTTATAATCATGGTCAACCATGGTCCAACGTCACATTGTGTGACAAAGATTGTCTCAACATGAAAATCAATCATGGTTAACTATTGTCAACCATGGTCAACATTGGTAAACCATTAGGTTTATTCATAGCATTTATACTATTAACCCTTGGGTTTAATATAAATCCCTTGGGTTTATAATCATGGTCAACCTTTGTCAATCATGGTCCAATGTCACATTATTACAAAAAGTGTCTCAATATGACAATGAACCATTGTCAACCATCATCAACCATCGTAAAAAATGGTAAACTGTTGTAAACCATCATCGACCATGGTCAATCATTGTTAACCATCGTCCAATGTCACATTGTGACAAAGATTATCTTAATATGAAAATCAACCACAGTAAACCATAGTCAACAATGTTTATTTTAGGGTTTATAATATTTATCTTAGGGTCTATTTACCTTCATCTTATAATATTAATCCCTTGGGTTTAATATTATTCCCTTGGATTTTAGTATTAACCCCTTGGGTTTAATATTATTCCCTTGGATTTTAGTATTAACCCCTTGGGTTTATAATATCATTCCCTTTGGTTTATTAATCTAAGGGTTCATATACCTAGGGTATAATATTATTCATAGGGTTTATAATATTAATCCTTGGGTTTAATATCAATCTGCTCGGTTTATAATCATGGTAAATAATGGTCAACCATTGTCCAACGTCACATTGTGACAAAGATTGTCTTAATATGAAAATCAACCATCGTAACCCATCATCAACAATGGTAAATAGTTGTCAACAATGTTAAACCATTATCAACCATCACCAACCATGGCCAATCATGGTCAACCATGGTCCAATGTCACATTGTGACAAAGATTGTCTCAACATGAAAATTAACCATGGTCAACCATGTTTTAAGGTTGCATTATGACAAAGATGGCCTCAATATGAAAATCAACCATGGTTAGCCATGGTCCAACGTCGCATTGTGACAAAGATTGTCTCAAAATGAAAATCAACCTTGGTAAACAATAGTCAGCAGTGTTTATTTTAGTGTTCATAATATTTATCTTAGGTTTTATTTACCTTGGGTTAATATTTATCCTTTGTATTTAATATTATTCCCCGGGGTTTATAATCCCTTGGGATTTTAGTATTAACCCTTTGGGTTTTAATAGAAATCCCTTGGGTTTATTAATCTAAGGGTTCATATACCTAGGGTAGAATATTATTCATAGGGTTTATAATATTAATACTTGGGTTTAATATAAATATGTTAGGTTTATAATCATGGTAAAAAATGGTAAACCATTGTCCAACATCACATTGTGACAAATATTATCTCACTATGAAAATCAACTATTTTCAACCGTCATAGCCCATCACCAACAATGGTAAATCAATGTCAACAATGGTAAACCATTATCAATCAGCATCGACCATGGTCAATCATCATCCAATGTTACATTATGACAAATATTGTCTCAATATGAAAATCAACCATGGTTAACCATGGTCTAATGTCGCATTGTGACAAAGATTGTCTTAATATGAATATCAACCATGGTGAACCACAGTTAACCATGTTTATTTTAGGGTTTAAAATATTTATCTTAGGGTTTATATACCTTGGGTTTATAATATTACTCCCTTGGGTTTAATATTATTCCTTTGGGTTTATAATCCCTTGGGGTTTTAGTATTAACCACTTGGGTTTATAACATCAATCCCTTGGGTTTATTAATCTAAGGGTTCATATTCCTAGACAAATGTTGTCTTAATATGAAAATCAACCATGGTCATTTGTTGTCAACAGTCGTAAACCATTGTCACGCATCATTAACCATAGTCCAATGTCACATTTGTCTAAAATTGTGTCCAACATTGCATTGTGATAAACATTATCTCAATGTGATATTCAATCTAATAATGATTATTGCAATGTTACATTTCATTGCAATTTATTCAATGTTGTAATGTGACATTAGAAAATTGGGGTTTAATATTAGGGTTTCTAATAGTGTTTAATATTAGGTTTATAATTTTAGAGTTTAATATTGGTATTATAATATTAGGGTTTTTAATATTGGGTTTAATATTAATCCTGGGGTTTGTAATATTAATCCTACTATTTATATTAATCCCTTGGGTTTATAAATCCCCTAGGTTTATAATACTAATACCTTGGTTTTATTAATCCCTTGGGTTTATAATATTAATAATCTCTTAGGTTTATTAATCCGTTGGCTTGATTAATTTCTTGGGTTTATAATATTGATCACTTGGTTTTATAATATTAATAATCCTTTGGGTTTATTAATCCCTTGGGTTGACTAATCGCTTGAGTTTATAATATTAATAATACTTTAGTTTTATAATAATAATAATCCCCTAGGTTGATAATATATATATATATATATATATATTTTACAAAGTCGGTTGCTAGATGTATTCAAAAAAGTAGGGGGAGACTAAGCTCCGGTATTACAATGGAAGAGCTCACAGAGTGAGCTTGCAGCTGAATTACATTGTGACAGTTCACAGGAATACTTTTACTATCCGATTGAAAGATCCTAATACAAGTATAGATTCTGATAAATTGGGACAAAAGCAAGCTGACTTTACAATACATCTAGTCGATACTTATATGGCTGATCTGTCGGGCATTGGAGTCCTCCGGATGGCTGTCTACTGCTGCAACTCTTGCACTAGAGGAGCTGGTGCTTGGACCGTTTGAAAGTCACAGCAATGCAGGCAATCCTTACTTTGATCCATAAGAAGAACTTTAGCCCTGGCTTGAGGCGACTCTAGAAGAGAACACACACTTACTGCTGCTACAAAGCTGAACACAATTCTATAAGATTTATCAGCCTTGGAACCGGGCGCTGAAGCCGAGCTAAGGAAGTCACAAAAGATTATAACAGGAGTACAGAGGAGCAGAATAGCGGATTTTATTAAGTCGATGAGGAGGATTCGGTCGAGAGGGGACCTGAAGAAAGAGGCGAGGCCAGAGGTCGTCGGCCAACAGATGGACACTACAGAGAGAGCGAAGACAGATAAGAATATGGGAGAAGGGGCGTAGAAATGAGGAGGAGGTTTGCTGAGATATATAGCGAGCAAACAGGGGCATGTTGAGGACCAGATCACGTGGAGGAGGCATGGGTGATCACGGTTCTTGCTGTCAAGGATTAGATTCACTGCATCAAAATCTCCTGCGATGTGATACGACTAGGTTATCAGGGATTTGCAGCAGTATATTTCAGATTTCTTTTGGGTTTGGTCAGAGTCCTTATTAGCAGAGGCGCAGTTCATTGGAGGGGATTGATTTGAAACAATCATAGATTTCAGGGTATGAATTGATGAAGGGTCGTGTTGTTGCATAGGATACTTCCTTTTCCCCGTGAGCAGGCTTGACTAGCCCTTTTGTCAGCATCTTGATTGTTGGAGCGGAGGACGTGAAAAAAAAGATACTCCTGATCATGAGATAGCAGACTTTTACAACGATTGATGGTTTGTTGTAAAAAAAGATTGGATGCTTGCCGATTACTATTCATTAAACTTATTATAATGGCGGAATCACCAAATATGAGGGCTTTTTTAATCCCTTGGGCCTGTAGCTGAAGGATGCCTTGGTAGAGGCCCAGAGCTTCGGCTCTGTTGTTGGATAGGATTCCCAATCCCCATTCATAAGAGGAAATGGGATCGCCTGAAGGATTGAAAATGATGCCCCCTGCTCCCGCTGCTCCTGGGTTAGATTTAGATGCTCCATCAAAGAATAAAGAATGAGAATTCTTTGATTGAAGCCATCTGCTGAATTCATCCTTTGTTAAGCGAATTTTCCAACTGAGACTGTTTGCTTTGCCTCTGAAATTGCTAATTTTCACTGTTAAAGAATTATTGGTCTTATCAAGAAGGTTCCGAATGAAGTTTCTTTCCTCTGTCCAAAGACTGGTGGAATCGATTTTTTTGGTTATCTTGGAGGCTATGGTTTCAGTGGCCAAACTTGTTGCTTTGAGGGTAAGGTGCCTGATTGAAGTAATTTTATCTCGGAATATCATGCTATTCCGCGCAATCCAAATCCGCCATAGAAGAGCAAATGGGAGGGCGTTCCAAACTCTTTTAGCGGGATTATGCTTCATGGATTGCCAAGGGTAGCTCCTCTTCCAGTTATTTAGAGCTTCGTCGATGGAATGCTGAGTATTCCAAATGGAAGGTGCTGAAGGAATGATACTATTCCAGCATGAGACTGCAAAGGGACAGGAGATAAACAAATGTTGTATGGATTCCTCTGCAACTTTACAGTTGGGACATCTAGAGGGTCCAACGATGCCTCTTTTTTTGAGGTTCTCTGCAGTGAGAATTTTCCCTTGCAGGAGAGTCCACATGAAAAATTTGACTTTTGGAATTGCTTCTGCTTTCTTTAAGATCTTCCAGTGTGTCCATACTGTCGTTGGGTATTCCTTGCTACTTAAGTAATCATAGCCTGCTTTGATTGAATAATTGGTTCCTGTAGGATCCCATCTGAACTCATCCTTATCGGTTTTGATGGTGGGCGCAATACTGTGCAGGTGGTTGCAAAAAGAATCAAAGCTGCCTTTAAGTTGATGGGGGATGGGAGGAAATTTCCAGCGAATCCAAACATTGGTTGCTGCATTCCATTGAGAGATTTGGCCTAAATTAAATATACCTTTGCTTTGTAAATAAAGGATTATAGGATTCATACCTGGGTGACTGTTTATGGGTGGGTTCCCCATGATTTTATCCGAACCGATGTTCACAGTTGCACCTCCTTTTGGCACTTTGGAGACATTTTGCGCCATGAATGCAATGGCTTTTTTGCAAAGCTTCCATATCTTTGTACAGTTTCTACTGGGGATCTCGGATGTGAGTAGATGCTGCCTTGACTGGTTGAGGTATTTTGCCTCCAGGACTTTTTTCCACCATGCTGTTTGATTGTCCAAAAGTCTCCAGATCATCTTTCCACCAAAAGCTAAATTCATGAGTGATGGGGATCTTATGCCAAGACCTCCTTTCTCTTGACTTTGGATGACCTGTTTCCATTTTACTAAGTTGAATTTTTTCTTTTCATTCTTGCCTCCCTGCCAGAGAAAGAATCTGAGAACGCTGTCCATTTTACGATGGAATGAAGCTGGAGCTTGAGCCAGGGAGAATTGATAGAGGGGAAGAGAGGAAAGGCCTGATTTTAGTAGCACCTGTCGCCCAGCTGGATTGAGCCACAAAGTTCCCCATTTCTGAACTTTCCTTTTCATTTTGTCTAATGTTACATCCCAAACACCTGCCTTTGCATTCCCTACGCTTACCGGCATTCCCAAGTAACTGAAGCTGTCCCAATTTAACTTACAGGGGACACCAAAAATGTTGGCAATGCTGTGGATCGTTTGAGATGAAGCATTCCATCCATAAATGCAGCTTTTGAGATGATTAATTTGACCCCCTGAGTATCTCATGAATTTATCTAACAGGGATTTGAATCTTCGTGCTATAATGGTGGTCGCCCCCCCAGCAATAGGGTGTCATCAACAAATTGAGAGTGATTTATATTTTTAATGCCATCTTCAAACTTAATGCCAGTAATGAGGCCTGACTGTCTCTTATGGTCAAGCGCACAGCTGAATGATTCTGCCATGAGGATGAAGAGATATGGGGATAAGGGGCAGCCTTGTCTTAATCCTCTTGAGGATTGAAAGGAAGGCCCAGGTCTGCCGTTGATGAGGGGAGCGATCCATGGGCCAGAGATACAGGCTCTTATGATATTAAGAAGGAGAGGAGAGAAGCCCATTCTCTGAAGAACTGCAAATAGGAAGGAATGCCTTACCCTGTCAAAGGCATTGGCCAAGTCTAATTTCAAAATAAATCCTTTTTCATTCCTTACATGGCTTGAATGTATGGCTTCCTGAACCAAAAGAATAGAGTCTGAAATTTGTCTATTAGCCATAAAGCCTCCTTGGTTTTCAGAGATTAGCATCGGAAGGAGAGGTTTGAGCCGAGAGGCTATGATTTTAGTGAAGATTTTGTATGAAGAATTGCATAATGATATAGGCCTGAAGCGAGAGAAATTGGAAGGGCGGTTCTCCTTAGGAATGAGGGCCAGATGAGTAGAGTTTGTATAACCTCCTATTTTGCCTTTTCTCTGTATCCACTTGAAGTATTTGATGAGATCCTTTTTTATCAGCTCCCAATATTCTCTATAAAAGCAAATTGGGAATCCATCAGGTCCAGGTGCCTTGTTGGGCTGAAGACTCCAGATTGCTTCCACTATTTCTTTCTCTTTTATTTCTTCTATCAAATTTTTATTCAAATCAGCTGTGACTTTGGTTGGCAAATGCTGTAGTAGGTCATCATAGAGTTCTTCCTCCTCTGTTTCAGTTAAGAGTTCCTTAAAATGGTCTGTGGCAGCCCTTTTGATATCTGCTTGTTCAGTATGTTGAGTCCCTGCACTGTCTACGATGGCTGTTATGGTATTTTTGATTTGTCTTGCAGTGGCTTGTTTGTGAAAAAAGGAGGTGTTCTTGTCCCCGCTCTCCAGCCAGATTTGCCTTGACTTAATGCGCCATTTTTCTTCCTCCTCTCTTTTGATTCTGCTCAGCTGATTGTAAAGTTTTTCTTCTTGTGCTTTTTCATTCTGGCAATACTCCTTTTGTTCTATTGCGCATTGAAGGTCTGCGATTTTGGATTTCAGCTCACGTTTTTCCCCTTCAGGTTCATTGTATTGCGTTTTGGCCCAGTTCTTGAGCACTTTTTGCACATTTCTTAACTTGTTCTCCCATATGAACCCTGGGGATCCTTCAATATGTTGACCCCAGGTGTGCTGAATGATGTTTCTGGCTGCTTGATAATCGCTCCATATATGATTATATTTGAATGGAAGCGGACCGAGGGGGCAGTGTATTTCCATTGCTAGAGTGATTGGGTAGTGATCTGAAGCAGCAAAGGGCAAAATGGAGGAATTGACAACTGAGAAAGTTGAGAGAAGGGAGATGTTGACCAGGAACCGGTCCAGCCTCTCCATTATATTACTACTACCCAGTCTACGGTTGCTCCATGTATATTTTCGATTTTTTGGAATGATATCTATCAAGTCACCACTTTGCATTATATTTTCCATTTGATTTCTGAAAGGATCTGGCATAAAGCTTCCCCCACGCTTTTCATTGGCATGCAAGATTAAGTTGAAATCGCCTCCTAAGATGATGTTACTGTTATCTTCTTCCATTATGTTTTTTTTTTTTCTCGGCAAAATTAACTACTAGTATATTAATATTTACAGATAGCGTTACAAACAGAGAGTCTGGCTACCCAAGGCCTGCTGCGGCTCATGGGATGCATATTCAAACGAGTACAAAAGCCACGCTGGGCCTTAAGATCCAACATCAAAATACTGAGAGTTTTCAAAAAGACCCACGCAGGGGCGATTCCCAACTGACTTACCATTCAGACTAACTATGGTACTTAAAGACATAAACTTGAACATACAAAAAAACCAGGCAATCACCAAGGATTTGCGCCCAACCAGAGATTAAGTCCCCACTGCCATGGTGGAAACCGCAAGCGTTACCAGACAGAACAAAAACACAGACAACCGTGTGACACAGGAAATTGCGAGTATTCTTACCCCGAAGCCCGACATGAGTGCAAAAAGCAAAAACCCAGAACCACCCGCCAGAACTAATCCTCTGGCTCCTCTTCCATTGCTGACGGATTGTGCACAGGTTCCGACTGCTCAGAAGCTCGAGGCTGGGATGGGGTTTGAGAGCGGTCCGACGTTGAATTACCCTCCTCACTCGCCGACTCCCCCACTGGGAGCTTACCTCGACCAATTGCTGACCCTTCCTCATCAGTTGACGGCGCCCCCATTGGGAGTTTGCCTTTGCCATGCATGACATTGTCCTCCGCCAGAACCAGAGAGGAGTCTTCTGCGTTCTCCTCCTCAATTTGGGTGAACAGCACAGAAATATGGGCGTTAATGCCAGGATTTTCCTCAGAACTACCCAGAGTAAATATAACCGAACCAAAAGCAGGTAACTTGTTCTTCCCACCGCTTGAGCTGCCCACTTCCATGACTTGACAGGGCTGGATAGGGTTGGCTCCCATCCTCCGATGGCAGTAACAACAACAACAGTGATGATGAATATCAGCAGCTGGAGGGCGAGAGGATTCTCCACGCCAGGTTCCTCTGCGACAAGGCAATCTCTCTCGCACCATGGCAGCCCCCAAGCTTTTGTGCTTTTCCCCAACAGACGAGGTCCAGCAATGGAGCTGCTCCTTCCCCACAACAGACACGCCCCAATTTGGGAAGGGGCAATGCTTAAATAGGCTATAGACCAGTCCGAGGAGCGCAGGCGAATTCTGGTTCGCGGCCCAACACTCCACCTCCTGCCCTCCGCATAGACTCTTATCACTCTGCAAATTCCTTTTCCCATTATGAGCTCCCGTCTCCAGGCATTCCTCATTCTTAAACCGCCCTTCATTGCCAATGAAAAGACCAGCAGTTAATGCCTCCCGCAGGCTAACCATACTCTCCCCCATCGCCATTAAGATAGCTCAGAGGCCGCGTAAGACGGAAGGTACTAGCGGCGGATAACATTTAAGGGAGGAGCTCCATCACGTGGCAGCCCATGGCTGTCATGTGGCTCCCCGTTGAATATCAAACTGCCACCCGCATCCGGGGTAATGATCTCTGCAAGGATCAGGCTTTGGCATTCCTGGAGCTGCTGCCTGTTTGAAATGAGGTTTATGTCCCCCGAAGCATGAGATTGATCAGACTCTGTCCCAATGTTGGCAAGAAGATCCGCTATTTTGTTGCCCTCCCGCTTGATGTGAGTAAATGAGATGGCCCGAAAATTGCTGAGCATCTGCGCTAAATCATTTAATCTGGCTTCCAGCCTCCAACTGGGAGCGACTTTCCTGGCATTTGATCCATTTTGAAGACGGATAGCTATGTTGATTAAAATTTGGGAGTCTCCTTCTACAATGAGGGGCTGGAGGTGTAGATTCCCTGCTAGTAACATGCCTTGCCATAGAGCTTCCAACTCTGCTGAGTTGTTAGTGTCCCACCCTATGTTCCCAAAGTAGATTCGAATAGGTTTGCCCTCTGAGTCCCTTATTATGCCTCCATATCCTGCCGCTCCTGGGTTTCCTTTGGAGGCCCCATCGAAATTTAGCTTGAATGAGTTTTTGGGAGGAGCTAACCAATGACAGCAATCCTTACTACTATTATTGAGAGTCCTGCTGTTGGGGGAGTCAAGGGGAAGCTTCAGCTGCCAATTGTTAAGGATGTTGTGCTCATTATCAGTGGATGGAAGGTCCTCCTTGTTCCACACCTGAAGCGCCATGGTTTCTTGGATATTCTTGTGAATCTTGTTCCAGATTTCCCCTAAAGGAGATTTCTTGTTTTTGAAGATGCGTTGATTGCGTTCCTTCCAGATGTTCCAAAGGACGATTCCTGGAACCATACTCCAAAGATGATTAAGGATCCTGCTGTTGTATGGCTGCATTGGCCATAGTCTTAGGGTGCTGTTGATATCCCCTTCCCCCCTGCCGCTTTTCTGACATCTGAAACTAACCTTATTCCATAATTGATTGGCGAACGGGCAGGTATCTAACAGGTGCTGCAGAGTTTCCTCATTGTGCATGCAATTGAGACATATTGAGGGACCATGGAAGTTCCTCTTTCGAAGCTTGTCCCAGGTGAGAATTTTTTTGTGGCTCACCAGCCAGAGAAAATAGGAAATTTTAGGCCAGGGTCCTAGCTTCCAAATTTTACTCCAAATAGGGTCAGGGGGTGAGGGGAGGTTGCATAGCACCCTATATGCTTCTGCTGTAGTATAAGACCCCTTGGGTAGGTATCCCCATCTCAAAATGTCCCTTCCATAATTCTGCCTGATACTCCTTTTCTTCAATTCGATCGTGAGCTCTTCTTGCCTCTGCCTGTCTGCATTATGGAGAATTAGGTCACTTCCTTTCCATCGTCTGAAGCTGTGCTCTGTCTCTGAAGACCAAAATTGGTGAACAGTTTTCTGCTGCTGATCCATGTCATCAGGAATGAGCGTAGGGTGGAGAATGTCTTGAAGTTTAGGCAGCTGATTCCAGGCATCAGTCCAAAATCTTGCCGTACTTCCGTTCCTTATCTCCCAGAAGCTATGCTTCTGAATTAGCTGATGATGTTGCTTGGCCGCATTCCAAATAGAGGAGCCGTTTTCATTGGGGATGAAGCGGATGAGCTCTTCTTGAGGTCGATTGCCGGCATACTTGGCTGTCCATATTTTACCCCAGGGCTTGTCAGGACTAGTGATCCATTGCCACCAGATCTTGGCATTCATAATGGAGTTGCTGTGTTCAGGATCCCTTAATCCAATCCCTCCTTTCTCTTTTGGCATGCAGACTTTGGTCCATTTCACCAGAGCCCATTTATGATTGGTAGCTGCGCTGCTCCACAGAAAATTTCTCTGTAGATTTCTTATACTTTTTAAAACCCATTTGGGCGCTGCAAGAATGGAAAACAAGTACAGAGGCATCGCCTGCAAAACAGATTTGATGAGGACAATTCGGCTGGCTAAATTGAGAGTTCTGTAGGTCCAAAGATTTAGACGATTTTCTAGCTTCTCCAGAAGGGAACGCCAAGCAGGTTGCTTGAGAGCGGTAGCTGAAAGAGGGGCGCCTAGGTATTTAGATGGCAGGGAGGCAGCAGGGAAGCCCAGGATGCGCGTGACAGCAGCTTTGACGGAGGGCGGAGTATGGAAAAAGAAGATCTGGGACTTGGCGCAATTAATGTGCATGCCTGATGCTTCAGAGAAATCATTAAGGAGGGATTTCAGACGACGGGCTTCACGGGCAGAGGGGTATCCATAAAGCATCGTGTCATCCACGAATTGCTGGTGAGAGGTTGCGGGGGAGTTGTGCACGGAGATGCCATTGATCTGATGAGAGAGGAGGGCCTGCTTGATGTGCCGTCCTAATCCTTCAGCCATTAGGACGAAGAGAAAGGGGGAAAGGGGATCCCCTTGACGGATACCTCTAGAAGGATTAAAAGGGCGAGAGGGAAGGCCGTTGACGAGAATGGAGAAATGCGTGGAGGTTATCATATTCATTATCCAGCGGATCCAGTGAGGGCAGAAACCAAAAGCTGTAAGCATGCTATGAATGTAGTTCCAGCTTAGTTTGTCAAATGCCTTGGAGAGGTCTAGTTTAAGAAGCATACCTGATTGCTTAGAGAGCTTGAGGGAATGAATGATTTCATGCGAAAGCAGGATGCCATCCATTATGTGCCGCCCTTCCACGTACCCTGACTGTTCCGGAGAGATGAGCCCAGGTAGCAGGGGTTTGAGCCGATTAGCGATGACTTTGGATATTACTTTGTAGATGACATTGCATAACGCAATGGGCCTGAACTTGTCAGGGGTTATGGCTTCCTCCTCTTTGGGTATGAGAGTTATAAAGGTGGCATTGAGAGATGGTAATAGCCAGCGCGTCGCCCTGGACTCCTCAACGATCTGCCATACCTCCTCCTTTAGCATATCCCAAAAGGCGTGAAAGAAGGTGGTAGAAAAACCATCGGGCCCCGGTGCCTTGCCTTCCTTGAGCTGTTTCATGGCATCGTCCACTTCCTGCTGAGAGATCTGGCGCATTAGGAGTTCATTTTGTTCCTTCGTAATGATTTTTGGGATATTGCTCGTTATTTTGCGGATGGCTTGTCGTCGGTCTTCTCTTTGGTCTTGGTGGATCTGTTTGAAGTGGTCAAGAAGTTCCTCTTCAATCTCCTCATGGGTCTCTACTTTCACTCCAGACTGCTTTTGGATGAAGGGAATATTATTGTGCATTCTTCTCTGAACCGTAGTTCTGTGAAAGAACTTTGTGTTGCGCTCCCCTTCCCTCAGCCACCTAATCCTTGATTTTTGTTTCCAAAGAATTTCTTCCTGCTTTCCTCTGATTTCCAGCTGGCTATGGATGAGGCGTTCCTGCTTCAGAGTGTCTTCCGTGTAACCTGCGACAATGATCTTTTGGTGGAGAGTCTCCAGGTCTTGAGAGAGTTTTTGCTGCTCTTTGAAAATGTTTCCAAATGTTTCCCTATTCCATCTTTTCAGTTGTTCTTTGAGAAATCTTAGCTTTTGCTGAAATTGATACATCTTTGATCCTACCGGTGGAGTGTATGAAGCCCATAAGGATTTCACAAGATCCCTGAAGGTGGGGTGAGTGAGCCAAAAACCTTCGAACCGAAAGGGTCGTTTGGTTAGATTACCTGGTCGTTGCCATTGCAGTGCTATTGGCCAATGGTCCGAGCCTGAGTGGGCTAGAATGGTTGCTGAGAAGTCCCCTCCTACGTGGACCGCATTGTCGGAGAGAAGGAAGCGATCCAATTTTGAGGCTATCTGGTGTTTGCCTGCCCTACGATTATTCCAAGTAAAGGTTCCGTTGCAAAACGGCATGTCAATGAGTGCAGTCGCTTGGATGAAGTTCTTGAAGTGACTATCTGCTTGCTCCAATCTGCTTCTGCCACCCAACTTCTCTTCCGTTCTAGTTATCATATTGAAATCTCCAGCGACAAGCCAGAGTGGGTATTTTCTGCTGTTGCTAAGAGTTTCAATTGTGTCTAGAAGCGCCATCTTACTTCCTGCGTCTTGTGGGAAGTAAACGTTTGACAGATTACCATAGATATTGGTGCCTAAGATATGAAAAGTTGCCTGAATTAAATGATGCGCCGCATGAAAATCCGAGAGGGAAACCGCTTGGGTATTCCATGCTATTGCCAGACCTCCTGATGCCCCAGAGGCATCGACTGCTACCGATCTGCATCCAGGCCAGGCTTTCGAGAGTATACTGCCTAGCGCTGTCGAGTTGCACTTGGTTTCTTGGAGGAAGCACAGATGTGGCTTTTCCTTCTTTAACATATGTTTTAACATCCTGAGTTTGCCGGGACTGTTAAGCCCTCTAATATTCCATGATACCAGCTTCATCATTAACTATTGATGGAGGGTTTGTAGTACTTTGTTAACTGTGCATATCTGCCTGAATCCACCAGGATTTTTCCGATCTCTATAGTTCTTTGTAGGTCAGTCTTTCTTCCTCTTTTCTTTGAGTCTTTTGTGCGTGGACCCCCATCCCATTGACTGCCTGACTGTATACCAAGTTGGCTCTGATAGTAAGCTCGAGAAATGACCAATTCGAGCTTATTGAGCTGCAGTTCTGGTATGGCATCGTACGCTTTCTTTTTGCAGGCTATTTCCAGCTCGAGGAGGTCTAAGCCGTGCATGTCGATACTCTCGGGCTCTTCATCCATGACTACCACCTGATTGCTATCTTCAGTGCTGATCTCATTGTTCTGGGGGCGCTCCATTGTTCCGTCAACCTCCATTTCTTTGATGATATCCGGGGCATCTTTTTGATCCCTCTTGAGAATAGAAGGGGAGGTGACAAGAGGGGAGGATTTGAAAGGGGGATTCAATGGAGGGGGAGGCGTCGAGGAAGACGGGAGATCCTGGGTGGCTTCAGCGCTGTGAGGTGGATTTTCAGAGTCTTGACCAAGAACGCTGAAGCTGTTCTTGGTTACTGGGCCATGAGACTTAGGGGGCTGGGGTTTGTGCCCATTTTGGGGTTTTTTATGGAAACGCTTTTTGCTGGCAACTTTGATGAAACCATCCTGGCCCTGGGAGACAGAGGAGTCGGGGGAGCTGTCTTGGGTATTTTGGGGGCAGTCCCTAAAAAGATGACCTAGGGTATGGCATTTACGGCACCGAAAAGGTACATGCTCGTAGTCGAGAGGCTGGATCCATTCCTCATCTCGATGAGCCAGAGTAACAGAGTCAGGTAGGGCTTCATTGAGACGAATAAAGACACAAATACGGGCATAGGAGACAAACTTACGAGATTTAGTTTCTTCCGCTGCTTTGATGTACTCCCCCACTCCGTTTCCTATCCTTTTGAGAGCTTCCTCCTCCCAATATTCATCCGGGAGAGAGTATAGCCGGATCCAGACCGGAGCCCAGGTTAAATCTTCCTTATCTGGGTTGAATCTGGGTATCCAATCCCTCAGATACAATCCGGCTGAGTTGAAGAAGTATGGCCCTCCCACCAATATTCGGTGCTTGTCCTCTAAGCAATAGAATATTGCTGTGAAGAAACCTTTGGGTCCAAGCTGAAGCGTGACATCCCCCTTTGGTTTCCATTTCGCCGCTATCCACCCGTTCAGAGCTTTCTCAGTGGGCCAGAACCCGATAAACTTCCCGATGAGGGCGTGATCTCGCATAAATTCGATTCTTCTATCTATCAAGTCACCCGGTAGTTCGATTCGGGGTCTTACTTTGGCGACCGGTCTGCAAGTCGAAGAGGATACCTTCAGACCCGCTTCTGGTATCTCAGAATCCTGCTGGGGGTTGCAGTCATCTTCCTTACTATTTTCATTATCTTTGTTGTCGTTTTGGGGAGTTTTCCCACCATTCAGGACCTCTCCGTCCACTGACCCAAAAACGACTCCATGCGTCGGATCTGGCTTGTTCGGGGAGGGCTCTGACGCCCCCCCCTGCGGTTGAGTCATTGTGAGCCCCTGGCTCCCTGCAGTACTGAGCCTCTACAGCGGTCTTTCCTCTGCAGCGAAGGGCTTGGCAGGCTTACTGTCGGCGCCGTCGAGGTAGCGATCAGAGCATTAGCAGAACCCTAGCCTCTTCCATTATGTTTTTACTGAGAGAGTCCCAACAAATTTCTTTATCCCTGTAGTGATTGGGAACATAAACATTAAAAATGACAATCTGTTGTTTGCTCATGTTATTTCTCAATACTGTTTTTATCCAATGCTGTTCTATTAAATCAGCTTCGCTATTCCATTCATCCTGATTCCAAATGGTGGTGATTCCACCAGATGCCCCTCTAGCTTCGCAAATGCTTCCTTTATAACATTTATGCCTTTCAATAATCTTGTTGATTTCTGGTTCTCTTTGCTTTGTTTCCTGTATTAAGATGATGGATGGTTTCTCCTGCGCTATAAGATCTTTTAGAGCGTTGGTTTTGGAGGGGTGCCCAAGTCCCCTGCTGTTCCATGAAAGGATTTTGATCATTTCAAACCTGTGATTCGAGGAGGTGCTCTGCCTCCCTTGTCTCTGCTTGCTATTTCTTGGTCTTTTGTGCCCTGAATGTAAGATTCTATTGGATTCTGCAGGCCTAGAGCTATATCTTTCTGTGCATTCTCATCCCTATGCTGTTTGGAGGTCTTTCTGCCCGGCTTCTTTTGACCATCTAAAGAGGATCCCTGGTCCTTGGAGTTGCTGCGAGTAATTCTAGGAGGGAGGGGGTCTGATAAAAGGGGGGGGAGAATGGTCATAGAATGGGGGGAAGAGGGGTGTTCAGGAAGATTCAAGGGAATAGGATCATCTTCGGGGAGGGAGAGAACATGGAAAGGATTGGAGGATGGAGGAGATTGAAGGGATTTTTCCAATCCAGGGGATTGAGGTCGATGAGGAGGGGAAGGAGGAGGGGATGGGGGCAGGGCGGAGGGGTTATGAGAGGAAGGTCCAGATTCATTGGGCAAATTGAGACCAGGGGCTGATTTTTTCTTTTTTACCACTTCCCATTGTTGTTCTTGAGGATTGTTATCAACATTAATGAGCTTAGTGCAGCGGTTAGCAAAATGACCATACTCGTGACATACCTTACACTTGAAGGGGATCTGTTCGTAATCAAGTTGTTGTATGTGCGACCATTCATCAACTTTGAGCTTGATGGCTTCTGGAAGGCCTTTGCCCAGATCAACCTCGACACAGATACGGGCACATGCCTGCATGTTGTCTCTTGGCTCGCTTCGATCAATATATTTTCCGACTGCATTTCCAATGGCACGCACTGATTCATCTCCCCAGCAATGCAATGGGAGATGAGGGAGACGAACCCAAACAGGAACCGCATTAGGGATATCAAGCTCTGGATCGAAATCCGGCGTCCATTTGTTTAAATACAGACCTCTGGAGTCCATGAAGTAAGGGCCATTGCGAAATATCAGGTCCTTGTCGTTCTTTGTCTCAAAGTGGAAGGTGAAGTATCCCTTCCCGCAGAATCTGATAGCAATTTTCCCTTGAATTTTGTCCGCCCAATTCCTTTCCACCCACCTCTGAACAGTTTTTGGTGAGGGCCAAAGGCCTGTAAATTTCCCTATCAGTCCCTTTTCTGCCAAAGCAAGAGCAGCCATTCTGGGCAAGGTAGGAGGAAGGGAAACCTCTTGTATCCCTCGATTTTTTTAACGAATTTAGAGATAGCAGGACGAGCTCGTTGGGGCGGTAAGGAGTTGATGAGAGCTGAAAAGGCTTGTTGTTGAGCTGCCTCCTCCGGTGGAGCCTCCGGAGGGGCCATCTGGGAGAGATCTGAGCGATCCAGGAGGGAGAACCAGGGCGCTATCGCAGAAGAGGATCCAGGCGGCCGTAGCAGTAGCAGAGCGCGCGCGCGCTAGGTCTCAGTTCTTCTAGGGAGAAGCAATGAAATTCCCCTAGGTTGATAATATTAATCCCAAGAGTTTATAATATATATTTTTTGGTCTAAAAAGAGTGGAGCCTTCTATTAACTGCATCAAAAAAATAAAAATAAAAAAAAATACATATGTTACATGGCTTTACAAAGTAAGGACCAACCAAGGTTTTCCCTATGAAGGGTAGCCAACTACACAACCCGAAAAAAACCCGAAACCCTCAACCTGAGGCTTACAAAATAAGTCTCCATCCATGATCCCGTGAGATCCGACAGTCACGAAACTATCATCTTAGCAACATGAACCCCTTTTACCCGGTTCACGGACCCGATAAGGAATGTGAGCCAATTTTTATGAATGTTCGGGTCTGGTTTGAAACTTAATCTTCAATCACTTTTAGAACCCGAAAACCATGTGAAAAACCCTGTTGATCTGACAGTCCTTCAAGATATCGGAGCGAAAACCTGCACGGTCTTTACTCTCCTTTTCAGACCTGATGAGGATTGTAAACTGCTTATCTAAAAAGCATTGGGTCCACTTTGGTGGTTAACCTCTGATTAATTTTCCAACCAATGGCCATTTGATTACAAAGACTGTCAAGATCCATGGACAATGACCTACTAAGAGGCCTGTTGTTTACCAAGTGCCTCTCCCTTGTGGAAAGCTTCGTTTTAAGCATTTTTCTTCTCCCTTTTTTCCCCCTTTTTTTTAATTAATTTTTTGAAAATCAACAGTTAAGAATGGCTTAAACTTCCGCTTTCTCCTGCTTCCACTAATCTTCCTTCTTGTTCAGTCTTGAAAGTATGGAAGTTTTCCATGTCATTGTCCACCTATCTTTGACAATCCTCATGCAATTTCCCCGAGGGTGTCGAATCCCATGCATACCTGCTATAACTTTCTTTGCAAAACACTCCTTCATTCGCCAGACGATCAGCTAGCATATTGGCTTTTCTTCGCACATGAACAAAGATGGTCGTTCTCAGGGTTTGTAGGTGGGAATGAATGCGTTGAAAGACCTAAAAAAGTCTCCAATGTTTTGATACTTTTCCAGGTGCTTTTCCATTGCAGATCTACTTGGACGCATTAATAACCAATTCCGAGTCAGCTTCAATGATGGCATTATGAGAATTTGACTCGATTAGTATTTCCAGGCATTTCTCTATGGCCATAAGCTCCACCATGTTACTTGTAGTAGTTCCCAGATGACTATGAAAGATATCCTTTATGCACCCTTGCTCACCTCTAATGACCTGGCCAAAACCAGTCATCCCTGGGTTACCTTTACAGGCTCCATCTATGTTAATTTTCAAGAAACCCTGAGGAGGAGGTTGCCAAAAGTCTTTACCAACATTTATCTGGCTCACATCCTCGTGTATGCTCCAGGGAACTAGCGAATGGAGACCCAACTGCAGCAGTATACGAGTGTCCTGGGGTAGATTCGAGTTCTCAGGAGGTCTCCCTAACATGGCGCCAATAGTATCTTTGAGCTGTCTTAATATCTGTGCAATAGTGTTCTAGGTTGAGCCAGTTTTGCTCTTGAAAGTCCTGCGATTGCGTTCTTTCCAGACTTTCCAGATTAAGAAGCCTGGAACCGGAGTCCAAGCATTGTTGATGAGCTCATTGCCTAAGAATTTTCTTCTCCAATTCCTCAAAGTGTTGGTAATACTGAGACCATCACTGTCAGTTTTCCTGAAGACTAAGGCCACCCAATCCCACAAGGTTGATGTAAAAGGGAAAAGGTTGAGTAAGTGTTCCATTGTCTCCTCCTGTGTACCACACAGATAGCATTTGGATGGGCCAACAAAGCCTTTCTTCAGAATATTTTCCCAAGTTAGAATTCTTTTGTTGAACCAACCACATGAACAACTTTATTTTCATCCAATGTGGGTTCTACCAAAGGTCCTTCCATGCCTTATCAGGATTTTGATAGTCACACCCTATGGCTATCTTCTTGGCTTCTTTGAGGTTAAAGTTACCTTCTGTGTTTCTTCCCAATCTTAGTTGGTCAGACGAGGATGAAACCAAAATTTTCCTTTGTTCCAAGTCCATAGCAAGAGAGTTTGCCTAAGCTTTCAAAGGGCTCTCTTCCTTATAGCCTAGATCCTTCCAATTTCTCCATTTTCTATTGTTCCTTACCTGATCCCAGAAGTCACTTACCATGCATAAACCTTTTTTGTCAGTGTCATTCTTGAGGTCGGTTAGTTCTTCCCTAAACAGGTTTGGTTCTTGCTGCCAGTTATCCTCCCAGAATCTTGCCAGGTTCCCATCTCGGATCTCCTAGAAGCTATGCTGCTGGACAATGCCTCTATTTTCCTAAGCAAGATTCCAAATGTGGGATCCCTTGATAAGCCTAGACATTCAAATATGATCCCTCTCCTGCCAATTATTTGCATATTTATGTTTCCAAAGCTTGGCCCATGGGGTTGCTGATTCCTTGAGCCACCTCCACCAAAGCTTTGCACTCGAAACTCTGTTGAGGGTTTCGAAGTCATGAAGCCCCAAACCTCTATGGGCCTTAGGTTTGCAGAGCTTATCCCAAGCTACCAAAGACCATTTCTTTTTCTCTTCCCCTTTGCCCTAAAGAAAATCTCTTTGAATGTTCTTGATCTGTTGTAAAACTCCTTCAGGAACAAGAAGAGCTGACATCATGAAAATGTGTATGGCCTAAAGGAAAACTTTTGTGAGCACAAGACGCCCTACACAATTTAAAGATCTACATGTCCATTTATGGATCCTATCCTGAAGTTTGCTAATGACCGGCTCCCACACTCCCCTGCTTAGAGGTTTGTCTGTAAAGGGCATTCCAAGGTACTTAGAGGGTAATTGATCCCTTTGGAGCCCTAGAATTTTGGTAAGGTTTCTCTGAATAGCAATGTCTATGTTAAAAAATAAAACTTTTGATCTGTCAAGGCTTATCTCTATACCAACGGCCATAGCAAAGTCATTCAGGATATGTTTAAAAGCTTTGGCTTCCTTTACTGTGGGGATTCCCTACAGCATAGTGTCATCCAAAAATTGTTGGTGAGTTGAAACAGCTCCATCTATGGTGAGTTTGAAACCCTGGATTCTTCCCTCAACACTTGCCATTTTTATCGCTCTGCCTAGCCCTTCCATCATGAGCATAAAGAGGAAGAGGGAGAGCGGATTTCCTTGTCTTAGTCCCCTAGAAGGCATGAAGGTTCTTGAGGGCGAGCCATTAACCAAGATCAAAAAACTGGTCGTGGATGCAAGGGCCATGACCCATCTAATCCAATTGTGGTCAAAACCATAAGCTTTCAGCACTACCCTGATGTAAGACCAGCTTAACTTGTCATAAGATTTCGCTAGGTCAAGGTGTATGATCATACCAGCTTGCTTGTTGCTCTTCAAAGAGTGTACCATCTCATGAGCTTGTATGATATAGTTAAGGATCTATCTTCATTCCACATAACCATTTTGCTCCTCTGAGATAAGAGCTGGAAGAAGGGGCTTGAGTCTGTTAGTGATCACTTTGGAAATAATTTTGTACACCACATTACATAAAGCTATGGGTCTGAATCTCTCTGGTGTGATGGCTTTTTCCTGCTTCGAAATCAACACTATGAAAGAGGCAATAAGGGACTTCAAGACCGATCTGGATCTTCTTGAGTCTTCCACTGCATCAAGGATGTCTTATTTGACTGTTCTTCAACATGCTTTGAAAAATTCCACATTGAAACCATCCGAGCTAGGAGATTTCCCATTTTGCATCTCGTTGATAGCTTCCTTGACCTCATCTTCAGAAAATGGCCTATTGAGATTATGATTGTCTTCCCTTATTACAAGCTTGGGAATGTACCTTGTGAATTTGTTAATAAACTGTGACCTGTCTAAGAGAGGCTCCTTTGCAATGCTAAGGAAGTGTTGTACAAGGAAAGATTCCATTTGTTTGTGGGTTAAGAGCTCTTTCCCTTGAGAATATCTGAGTTTTAAAAAAAAATTATGTGACTTGTGACTCAAAGTTGACTTATGAAAAAACTTTGTGTTTATTTCCCCTTCTCTAATCCACTGTACTCTTGATTTCTATCTCCATAAAATCTCCTCTCGCCTGCACCAATCATCCCATTCCTTCTGAAGAGCATCAGATTGAGTTTTCATGTCCTCAGTAAAGCCATCTGTGATCATAAGCTGATTAATCCCATGAAGTTTTTGTTCAACTTATTTTTTGGCTTTGAAAATGTTACCAAACTATTTTTTGTTCCAATCTTTGAGTCTGACATTAATGTGTTTAAGTCTTTGTTGTAGCATGTACATTTTTGTGCCTTGGAAGGGAAACTCTTCCATCCACCATTTATCAATATTGTTGGTGAAGTCAGGGTGAGAGAGCCAGACATTTTCAAACCTGAAAGGTCTGTTCCTCAGTGTACCCGTAAAAGTGGCTTCAAGCTGGATAGGCTAGTGGTGTGAGCCTCCAAATGGAAGGATTAACGCTGACATGTCAATTCCTATGAGAAATAGTTCCTATGATATCATGAATCTATCCAATTTAGAGGCAACTTGAGAAGCCCCTCCTCTCTTGTTGTTCCAAGTGAAAGTGCCATTTATTGTTTCAGCATCCACTAATCTCATGTTATTTATGAAGTTCTAGAAGGCAATGGAGTCTCTGCCTAGTGTTCTCGTACCACATTTTTTCTCTATAAGAGATTTGATCATATTGAAATCCCTTGCCAGAATCCAAGGTATATCAAGGTATCTCTCTCTTAGCTCCTCAAGGGAAGTAAGATGCTTGACTTTGTCTTCTAGTTTTTGAGGACCGTAGACATTTGTAATCATGTAAATCTCCTTATCACCCACAAGTTGTATTACCAGCGAAAGATAGTTCCTGGATGCTTCCGTGTCCAAGATTCCAAGTTTTTTGGCATCCCAAAGAGTAAGAATCCCTCCTACCGAGTTGTCTACCTTAACCTCTAGATACTCATACATGTTTAACCATTTTCTATGGATTTCTCTGATTCTATCCATCGAGCACTTTGTTTCTTGAATGAAAACCATGTATGGTTTTTCTTCTTTTATTCTACTACTAATATTTATTTGTTTCCTTTTACTTCCTAGGCCCCTAATATTCCAGGTTGTAAACTTCATTAAGAAAGGTTTGTAAAAGAGTAACTGGTGAGATTTTTCATCTTACCTGAGTTGATCATGAGTTTTCCACATTCTATCAACAGCTCATTCTGTCTTTTCCTTCCTCTTTTCCTACTTGGGTTCTTGGAAGAGTGCCCCGGTGTTTCCTCCATTGTCTTCATCCCTCTATTTTCCTGGCTATCATGGTTTCTTTTGACTCCAAAACTCTTCGATTGTGATCTCCATAGGAAGAGTTGTTGAACCCTACCAAACTCCTCTTTTGGCAAGGAGTCAACTCCTTTGGTAATACCCTGCTCCAGAAACTTTTCTAGATCCAAGTTTTCCTTCTCAAGAATCTCCTGTAGTTCATGATCCTCTGTTCCTACCTCACTTGGGGTCATCTCATGGTCCCTGCTGAGCTCCACAATGCTCGGTAGATCATCCTGTTGCTGGTTGTTCTCTGGTATGTCCTCCATGCTAGTATCCCTATCCTTCTCATTGGTTTTAGTCTCCGATTTCTGGTTTTCCCCATTGTATTTCTTCTTCTAAGATTTTGAAACTATTGTAGCTCAGTTGTCCATCCTCCTTGATTTTCTTTTGGTTCTGCTTTCCTCCTTTCCCATTACCCCCCACCTTGGTAAAACCCTTGGGATCTTTACTTGTGGTGGTTTTTTTGTTGCTTTCTAATTTGTTTAATCGGCAGTCTCTATATAGGTGCCCATGTTCATGGCACTTACGACATCTAAATGGGACATGTTCATGGTCCACCGCCTACACCCATTCTTCATCATAAACTTCTAAAATGATCTCGTCTGGGAGTGCCCCAGATAGGTCCATTTCTACACAGATCTGGGAGAAGGAAGTGTATTTGCCTCTTAATGTCACATCTAATATCTTTATAAAATGCCCTAGCTTATTGCCGATAGCCTTTAGAGACTCCGACAACCAATAATCTAAAGGAAGGGAGTATAGTCTTATCTAGATCGATACTGAAGTGAATGTTTCTCATTCTGGGACAAATTTCATCACCCATGGTCGCATGTAAAGGCCTACAGCAGCATAAAATTAGGGTCCTCCCTCAAACACTTTGTCTTTATCTTATAAGTTCGTGAACACCACCGTAAAGAAACCCTTGGATCCAAGGTGAAGGTTTATTTCCCCCTTTGGTTTCCAGTGGTTCCTTATCCATGCATGTAAGGCCTTCTCCGTTGGCCAAATCCCCATAAATTTGCATATGATCGCATGCTCCGTCATGTGATCTCTGTGCACCTGTAGTGTTGGGTCACTTAAAACAACCCGAAGAGTGATGGTCAACTTGGGTTTGAGAATACCTGTCCCCCTCGGAGGTGTAGCTTTTTGACCGCTGCCCTCTTTTCTCTTCTCCCTGCTATCTTCCTCATGATTTAGTCTTTGTTCATGAGGTTTGATCTTTCCTTTGTTAATATCCTCAGTTATCACCTCTATTGGTTTCTTGAAGGGATGCAGATCAATTTCCTTATTTCTGTTCACGGCTATTTGACTATAGGAGGGAGCAAAACTCCCTCCTCCACAACCTGCCATGGTTACCAGCGCCAAACCCTGACTCAAACCCTAGATCAGATCGCAGAGCTTTTCTTCTCGTCGCAATTCCCCCAAGAGTTTATAATATTAATCCTTTGTGTTTTTAATATTAATTTCTGAGGTTTATAATATTAATACTTGGGCTTATTAATGCCTTGGGCTTATAATATTAATAATCCCTTATATTTATAATATTAATCCGAAGTGTTCATAATATTAATCCATTGGGTTTTTAATATTAATACCTTGGGTTTATAGTCTTAATCTGTATGGATTTATTAATCCCTTTGGTTTATATATAAAAAGTTATAATATATTTTAGTTACATATATGGTCTATATATCGTTAATATTATACATATACTACATGTATATATATATATATATATATATATATATATATATATATATATATATATATATACATATATTGAAAATGCAACAAGAAAATCCAGATTTAATTTCTTCCTTGAATTAAATTAGGAATAAAATTGTAATTCCACATCACAAGACAACTTGTACGAGTTAACTAGGTTAATTTGACTTAGTTGGCTTAGTTAATTTGAGTTGAGGGTCTAACTTGAGTCATGTAGAGTGTCTCCTATTTTATAGGAGCCTTGGTTGAGTTTATTTTGAGTTGTAATTAATTCAGTTTAACTAAGTTAAAGTTAGTTAAACTAGTTTCAACTGATGGAGGAACTAGAAGGAGGTCAAACAGTGGGGTGTTGCTTCATGTGTTCAACCAGTTAACTAATGATTCACTCATAAATAACTCATGCATGTCAGATTTGAGAGTTACCCAATTAATATTGAAGTTCAAGGGTAGTGTATTATCAGTTGTATAAGCATCCAAATTATACAGGTGGTGAATGGATCCAGAAGAAGGCCTATGAGTATTGTGCAATTCATATTGAGGAATTTCCCTAATTAATAGGGGGATAATTCCCAGGGAAACAACGCAAGGAAATAGGGACTTGGGAAAACCAAAATTGGTTAATTATTGGCCTAGGCTTATCTAGTAAGTTGTGAGACAGATAGAGATAGTGCAGTGGTTGCTTGGGCTTGAGAAAATAATTGTAATCTTCTCATATTTTATGAATAATGCAATAAACAAATAGCAGGGGTTTTTAGTTGTGGCTTTCCCTAGCAATTCATTGTGTAATGCGTTGATTGAATTATTTCTTTTGTATGCTTCATGATTTCTCGATCGTTAATCGTTTCCGCTGATGAGTAGGGTAGATTCTAGTCTTTTTTTTTAGAAAATTACATAAGCAGTTTGAATCTTCAAGGAATTTATACATGGTATCAGAGCATAAATTCCTCTATAAAAAAGATTTTGTCTTTTGCAAGTGAAATTGAATTTGCAGTATCATTCTTTAAAGCTAGCAGGATGTTGTTCTATGGATTGAGACTCGAATATGCACTTGAGGGTAGTTCAAACTATCTTTCTTGGAAGGACAGGATGGATTCACTGTTGGAATATAATGAGATGAAGGAATTCATAGACAAATATATTCCTAAACCTCCAACAATAGATGCTCAAGATCTGGCAGAGTGGAGGAAATGTGTTGCAAAGGCGAGAAGGATCATACTAGAAGGAGTTTGAGATCATATTGTCTCGAACCTCCACCAGAAGGATACACCATATGTAATGTGGAAAGACTTGATCGACTTGTTTCAAAACAAAAATGACCACATGAAGCTGGCACTAAAGGACAAGCTTCAGAAGATCAAGATGGAGAAGGTGACACAATACCACAATACTTGAGCAGATTCACCCAATGTCAAGATGAGCTTGGGAGAATCAGTATTACAGTTATTGAAGATGATTTGGTTAGCTTGGCACCTCTAGGCCTTCCCTATAGCTGGCACAGCTACCAGGATTTAGTAAATGGGAGGGGGCATCTACCAAAGTGGGAGCATTTGTGGTTCGACTTGGTGCAAGAAGAGATCAGGCGGGGCACCAGAGATGGAACCTCATCCAAGCATTATGATGAGGAAAATTATGCCTTAGCTAGAAAGTTGAAGAAAGGGAAAGGAAATAAATTCCAATCCAAAGGAGATTCTAGTCAGGGTGGTAAGAAGAAGGAATTGTTGAAGATTAAATGTGTTCACTGTCATGAGTTGGGACACTATGCCACAAAGTGTCTACACAAGAAGGACGACAAGAAGCCTTCAGGAGGAGCGGCAGGTGAAGCTTTAGATTCACAACTCGAGTTTGATTTCACCCTCATTGTATGCATGGTGTCATCGGTGATGGGTAGTGTGTGGTAACTGGATAATGGACCCTCATTCCATATGCTCGGCAACAAAGAATTTTTTAGTGACTTGGAGGAGAAGGACCTCTAGATGCACATCGAAATGGGAGATTATGGAAGGTATAGCGTGACTAGAATTGGTACTGTTACTTTTCAAAGGAAGTCGAGTTCTCCTCTCACATTAAAATATGTCATGTATGTTCCAAGTATGAATAGAATATAGTTTCAGTTGGTATCTTGGAGGACTGTGGCTACGATGTGATATTTAGAAAATGAAAGGCTTTCCTTCATCACATAGCCACAGGAAAAGGGAAGTAGATCTAGGTTTGGGTGAAGAACCTATACAAATTGTACATAGAATATTGTGCAACATTGAGCACAAAAACAGAGAAGGTGTAGATCTGAGACATCGGTGAATTGTGGCATAGAATATTGGGCCACTTGCACCATGGAGCTTTGAAGATCATGCAAAAAATTTCTACAGGACTTCCCAAGGGTGCACTAGAGAAAAGAGACACATGAAAAGGGTGTACATTGGGGAAGTACACCAAATCCACCTTTCATGATAAGGAGAGTCGAGTGCAAGTGATCTTGAAAGAGTTCACTTAGATTTGTATGGATTGTTCTCGACAAACACCATAGCGAAGCACATGTATTATGTAATATTTGTATATGATTATCACATAAGTGCTATATTTTATTCATGCAGAAGAAAGATTAGGCATTCTCTAAATTTTGTGAATTTAAAGAACTTGTTGAGGAAGACACTAACAGGAAAGTGAAGGCTCTCAGGAGCGATAACTGTGGAGAATATGTCTCGAATTAATTCAAGAACTTATGTGCGCCAGAAGGAATTTGACGGGAATTAATTGCACCCCATAACCCACAACAAAAAGGGGTGGTTGAAAGGAAGAAAAAAATATTGTGGGAGTTTCACGAAAACTATTACATGATTAGGGTCTATTGTTGCACTTGTGAGTTCAAGCTTTCAACATAATTGTATATGTGCAGAACATGAGTCCTCATTGGATTCTCTGGATGAGTATACCAGAAGAAGCTTTTTAGGTAAGAAACCATATGTGGCACACTTTAGGACCTTTGGCTCATAAGTTTACTGTCATGTTACCAAGGACGAAAAAGCTAGAACCAATAGTTGAGTTGGGTATATTTGTGGGGTACATTGATACATCTCACAACTATCGGGTGTACCTTCCACCTCACAGGATGACAGTGGTTCATAGAGATGTGAAATTTGATGAAGAGAAGGCCATGAGATGTTCCCTTGAGAGAGAGATTTAGTTACATGCAAATGAGGAGCTTTTAGCTCCAAAGGAAGAACCTCAGGATGATGTGGAGTGGCCACATGCAAAGGAGAAGAGAGTGGAAGAACCCACTCATGCAGATACTTCCAGAGATGGAAGGAAGCGTACCAAAGAAGCTGACATATTGATCCATGATGCTATAGATAATGTGGGAGCACCCACATCACAATGTAGGCAGAGGAGGTCACTAGATCGATACAATGGACACATGGCTCTGATGAGCGAGAGTGTAGAGATTGAGCCATCCTCATTCGAGGAAGTAGTGCAGCAACCATTATGGATTGGTGCCATGGTAGAGGAGTATGAATCCATTATCAAAAATAGTGTTTGGGAAGTGGTCCCTGTTATCACTCCAGGAAACTCTCCTAGGTTGCAGCTCGGAGATGCCTGGTAGCATATAATCTTCAATATTGTTCTCAGAACTATTGGAATGGATGATGGTTTGGATCAGGACAGATAACCATTTCAACTATGTTGTTATTCAAGACACGCATGAACACCCTCAGCTTACAAGGTTTTAGACCACTAATGCTCAATAGTTTGTAGATTCAATGAATGGATGGAGAATACTGACCATACCGCTAGATGCATACATAAACATAAATGATGGATAGCTACAGGCAGAAAAAGAGAATACTGACTATACCGGAAAATGCATATATGACCACATATGAATGGCTAGCTATAGGCAGTAGAGAAGCTTGCAAATATAATTTATCAACGTAATGATAAGATGACATTTATCTGGCATTAGATATAGAAGAAACATGAACAACCTATTCAATTGCAAGCTTAGAACAGAAGAGAAAATGGACATTGAACATATAACAGTAAAAGAAGCTTGTATTACTAATGAATGAAGATGAGATGCTTGAGTAGCAAAGTCTCTACAGTCTCTAGAATTTGAACCATTATTACATCTTACTTTTAGATATTTATAGCTCTTTACAATGCTCTTGATCCTTCTGAGGCTCGAGAGGTCTCAATCTGTCCCTTTGTCTTGTTAACTGATTGATTCCCTCAATAGGAAAACATGGCTCGGAGGTTTTCTCCTTCTGACAAAGGAATAACCACCTTTAGATATTTTGGGTAGTTTGTTATGCTGTTTGGGAGCTCTCTCGTGCCAGAGATGCCCCACAATCATTCTATTTGTTCTGGCTATGTTGTGTTGTGGTTCCATGATTGTTTCTGGTTGATTTAGCTGTGTTGCATTGTCTATGCTCCCTGATCACTTTCCGGCTTCTGCTTTGTGGTGGAATGGCTCTTCGGGCCTATGAAATCCCTCTAAAATGTGGACAATGACTGTTTTCTGTTTAATACAGAAAACATAGCAATACTGTAAGAATCCTGCCCATTTCTATGTATTTTGGACTTCAAAAGTCCTAAAAATGGATTATTCACCTACCGGGTCCGCCCTTAGGGTTATCGCAAGTCGCATTCAGCCCGTTCCTTGCATATTTCCTTTGTATTATGAAATACGTAAAACACTAAAAATACATGGAAAATGGCTTTCCCCGGACTTCAAAAATTATGTATTTCCCTTCCCGGACCCTTTCGGGTTTGGACCTTATCGCATATCGCAAAACCTAGCTTCCCTTTGTATTCCGTTAAATAACGAAATACGTGACAAATGCATTGAAAATTGGCTTTCCGTGAACCTGAAATATTATGTATTTCATACTTATAATGTCGTCGGGTCTCGCTCATTGGGTTGCATACGCATATATGTAAAGGCCCCGCCCCTTAAGGTTTCTGTCGATAGCGATCCAATGATGTAACGTGGGTCGTCGATCCATGCCCGCGATCGACGGTCCACGTTTAATCGCTTATCACAATCGCTCATTCCCCCTGGTCTATGCCGATAACCATTGATTGCAACCTGTTGATCCGATCATCGGCGATCAATGATCGGTGGTGCCTTCCGCCTAGCCTGAAGTCCTCTATGCTTGACGATTTGCGATTTGCCGCTTAGAACTGGGTCGTTCATCAGCCAGATCTAACGACTGCAGTGAATTGCACTGTGTAAACCTGCGATAACAGTTTTTCACTGTTTTTCTTTGGTTTTTTCCTCCCGATAGTGATTTTCTGCCCTTCCAAGGGCTCTTGATATGCGATGGTTTTGATTTTGAATGATCCTTAAGATGATTTTGAAGACTTTTGGGGCATACTTGGATCCTTTGGCATGATTTTAAGCAAACTTTGGAGAATTTGGGAGTGTTTTGGGTCCATTTTTGGGCCAAACGCCTCCAAGGCTAACAGTCCCAATACTAGCAGACAAGTGAATGGTGAGTTGCATATGGATTTACAAGGTAAAGAAAGCAACATATGGGAGTGTCGAGAAACACAAGGACAACTTTATGGACAGAGGGTTCTCTCAGGTGGATGGAATTGAATACGAGGAGAACTTTTCTCTAGTAGCAAGGTACTCTTCAATCAGATCTATTCTAGCACTTTTAGTGCAGATGGGATGGAAGATACATCATATGGATGTGAAGACAACATTCCTCAATGGAGTGATTAAGGAAGAGGTGTATATTTAACAGACAAAAGTATGTGAGAACTTCAACAAAGAGTCGCATGTGTTCATACTCAAGTGAGAACTATACGGATTGAAACAAGCACCCTGCGCTTGGTACACCAAGATTGACAACTATTTCATTGGGTTAGGCTTCACCAAAAGTGAAGCATATGTGAACCTTTACCATATTGTGGTTGAAGGTAAATTATTGATTATATTATTATATGTCGATGATTTAATTCTAATATGTGATGAGAAGATGGTAAAATATTGCAAAGAGGATCTTGCAAGAGAATTTGAGATGAAGGACTTGGGGCCCATGCATTATTTCCTTGGTATGGAAGTATAGCTAGGAGATGAGGAATTGTTTGTCTCTCGCGCCAAGTATGTTGACAAGATACTAAAGAAGCTCCACATGAAGAGAAAAAAGCTCATGGAGACTCCTCTAGGAAGGAATTGCAGGAAGGAATATGATATTTCAGGTGAAGTAGCAGAGGCTACTATTTATAAGCAGCTTGTGGGTTCACTAATGTATTTAGTGAACACATGACTAGACATATGTTTTGAGTTTAACCATCTTAGTCAAGCAATGGTTAAGCCGACCAAACTCTATTGGAAGGTAGAAACATATGTGTTGAATTACCTCAGAAACACCACTCAGCTTCTTCTTTGGTACAGATAGGCAGAGGGAGTGAATCTACTAGGCTTCATAGATGCATATTAGGTAGGGAGTCCATCCAGCAGGAAGAGCACATTAGGGGGAATCTTCATTATTGGGTCAGCAACATTTTGTTGGTATAGTGGGAAGAGAGACCAGTTGCACTCAGTTCAGCAGAAGTAGAGTGCGTGGCTACTAGTCAAACAATTTGTGAGGTTATCTAGATAAGAAAGATCCTTGTTGGGTTATTTAGTTAGCATATGGATCGTACAGTGATTTACTGTGACAATGAAAGTTGTATCAAACTCTCTGAGAATCCAGTTTTTCGTTATTAGTCCAAGCATATTGGCATCTGGTATCACCACCTACAAGATTGTGTGCACTTGAAAATCATGTTGCTGGAGTACATTCATACATAGGAACAAGATGCAGACATCTTTACTAAGGCATTGTTAAGAGGAAAATTTGAGTTCCATAGAGGTAGGATTGGGTATCTGATAATCCCTATCTTATTGAGAGGGAGCGTTGAAAATGCAATAAGAAAATCTTGATTTAATTTTGTCCTTCAAATAAATTAAGAATAAAATTGTAATTCCACATCACAAGACATTGTTAGGGTCCAACCCTAACCCCTTTATTTATGTAATAAACCCAATGGGGTCGAGTCATAGTCATAGTTAGTTAAAGAGTCAATAAGCCCGTATTGTAAGTGGTTAACCCGCATTTAAATAAGGGACCATAGTTAGTTGCAAATGGGCCATAATTAATAAATAAAGTGGTTAACCAATGTTATGAAAAGGACCACTAGTTGTTAGGTTGTTGAAGGTCATTTAGCTATAAATAGTCATAGTTAGAAAGGAAAGATCATCGAGTCTTATTTTGTAATCGAGCTCTACTCTTCTGGAGGTTTCCCCCTTGATGAGGCAAGTGAACATTACATTCATCTCTGAATAATAAAATACTTGTTGTTTTTCTCATTTTAGTTTGTGTTCTTGGTTGTATTTCTTTGTACATTTGGTATTTTGGAATTTCTCACAGTTCAAGAGCATAACAGACACCTTCTACGAGTTAACTTAGTTAATTTGACTTAGTTGGCTCAGTTAATTCGAGTTGAGGGTCTAACTTAAGTCATGTAGAGTGTCTCCTACTTTATAAGATCTCTAGTTGAGTTTATTTTGAGTTGTAATTAATTAATTTAGTTTAACTGAGTTAAAATCAGTTAAACTAGTTCCAAATGATGGAGGAACTAGTAGGAGGTCAGAAAGTGGGGTGTTGCTTCATGTGTTCAAACAGTTAACTAATGATTCACTCATAAATAACTCATGCATGCCAGATATGAGAGTTACCCAGTTGAGATTGGAGTTGAAGGGCAGTGTACTATCAGTTGTATAATAATTTGAATTGTACAGGTGGTGCATACAGTCAAGAGAAGGCCTATGAGGATTGTGCAATTCATATTGAGGAATTTCCCTAATTAATAGGGGACTAATTCCCAAGGAAATAGTGCAATGAAATATAGACTTGGGAAATCCAAAAATTGGTTAAGTATTGGCCTAGGCTTTTCTATGAAGCTATGAGACAGATATAGATAATATAGAGGTTGCTCGAGCTTGAGAAAAGTATTGTAATCTTCTCATATATCCTGATTAATGTAATATATAGATAGAAAAGGTTTTTAGTTGTGTCTTTCCCGGGAAATCATTATGTAATGTGTTGATTGAATTCTCTCTTATATGCTTTGTGATTTCTAAATCGATTAATTCTTTCCGTTGATGAGTAGAGTAGATTTAGGTCTTTTGTTTTAGAAAATTACATAAGTAGTTTGAATCTACAAGGAATTTCTAAAATAGATAGATATATATATATATATATATATATATATATATATATATATATATATATATATATATATTATTGACCATAACATAATGGTGAGAGATAAATTATTACTATTAATAATAAGTAATTTCTATATGTATATGTGTGTGTGTGTGGTTGTTATTATTTATATAGTTATTAAGAATCATATATAATTAGTTTGTAATTAACAAGATACACCTAAAAATTATTAATGTGGTTGATATAATCCTATCATTGTGTATCAACCACTCCAGTAAATGTGGTTGTAAATGTGTTTCATATATGCCTATCAGCATATACAAACCACATTAGTAAATGTGGTTGTGCTAGTTATATATTATTATATCTTTATATGTTTATTTTGGAAAAGAATTTTTAGAATTTTAATTTAATCGTCAATAATTATTAGTGGATGGTAAGAATTTAACCTCCATAGAATATTTTAAAATATACTTAATGGTATATACAAATTAAAATTTGAGATTTATTTCCAAGGTAGTTATGCCTTTGTTTATCTTTTAATTAAACTCATTAATAAAAACAAATGTCTTATAAACAATTGACATATGAAATGAATTATGCTTTTCTTCCATGATAAAGTTAGTGTGAATCTCCATGGTTAAAAATCTTGTTACATGTTTGTTTTAAAATGTATATATGTTAAAATTATGTATTAAATATTTTTATGATTAATAAATAATAATAATAGTAATAATAGTTTAAAATAAAGTTATCATTTAGTTAATTCTTATGATTTTGTTAATTTTAGCAACTTGAAATGTATGATGAAATAAGGTGTCTTGATGCTTATTATGGATTGATGTCTATCGACATTTACCAACCATTTAATTTATATGGTTATGCTATTTTTTATTGTTTATATATTATATGAAATCAAGATCAATGGAAATGTATATAAATATAAGGAGTACTAGGTAGAAGAGTAATATATCATTTTTCCTTTTTACCGCATTGAGAGTCTCTCTGCAGTAGAGGATGGAGTATATATTGTCATGGAGAGTTAAATGAGATGATGTAGTAAAGTGTTAGATCAAATAAAAGTGTGGCGATATAAGTTAAATGGGTGACCATAAGCTAAATTTTAGCCTCCTACAATCAAGGGATCTTTATTCAATTTTGTTTTCTCATAATAATGATTCCTTCCCACTCTCATCACTATCGGGAAGTGTATGATTAACACGTATCTTATTTATGTTCCTACAAATTGATGTTATTCATGTATTTTCAACATTATTAGCAATTTAATTTTTAAACAATAGTAATTTTAACTCATTCTAAATATTAATATTAATATTAATTATCCTTGCACACTATAATGCTAACTAAATCAATAATATTAATTATCCTTGCATTTAATAAGGAAATGGCCTTTAAACTTAAATCCATTGTGAAAATATTGATATTGAGTAATCAAAATATGATGGTTGTGTATGACAGGATATATTTTCATCAAATTTAGTTTTTTTTACGTATATTAGATAGAAATATAAATTTTGGGGTTATGTAAATTTGGACTATTCACTTGTATGGAAGATATGAAGCTACACGTGTGTTATCACTCAGGTTGTTCCCTTTGACTCCTAAGGGAATACGGCCGAGGTAACCACAAACCAATCTTTGGACTGCAGGTCCTAGCCTACCTGCAATCAGAGAGGGCTCTCTCTTTAGGATTTAGCTTTGTTTAAGGGATGATTTTAGGCTAGATATGATGCACATGGGTTTTGTTTGAGTTTTGTGGGATGGTTGATCTATTCAAGCAGAGAGGCATGCATAGTGTGATAAGTTCAAACCATTGGGCACGGAGTCATGGAGTAAGACTGCTGGTGCGTTTTCTTGGTCACAAGAGGAATATGGAGCAAGATAGCTACACATTAAACAACATTCAAGCTAAATGGAGATGGATTGAAGGCTAAGGAATGAGAGGCAACTAAGAATCCCTCATTCAGCTTAACAGAGGGAAGGTGAATGAGCTCTATCTAGGAGCAGTTAAGAATTCCCAGATAACTGTCATACATGGGTGAATTAGGGGAAATATGAGCCAAAAGGAATTCATATTTCATAGCCAATTCAGAGGAAAACATAAAGAAGTCACAGAAACTGAGCATAGAGTGCAGCCAAGCAAATTCCAAGCCAATCATTCTTTCTGCAACTTAGAAGGTAATACATGGATGATATGAGCATTTATGAATGGAAAACAGAGTTAAGAAGCACTTATTGAGTCATGTAACAACACAAGAATTCCACAGTCACTCTTCAACCATTAAACACAGCAAACAGTCCATTCTCCAAGCTTGTAAGCAGTCTTTGATTATAGACAATATCAGATATATAGTGCGAGTCTCTCTTGGAGTGAATCAACCAACCAACCCTCTAATCAGTAAATTAGGGTGGTTTTATACGAAAAATATTTACAAGAATCAGATCTGAGACAGATCTGATGCAATAAGTGTCTTTAACCTAACATATGCTTGAAATAAATGCCAAAACATCTATCTAATGATGCGCTGGGGGCAGTTGTCTCAAAAATGAGTAACTATGATGTCTTTAGAGCTCTGTGCTGGCATTTGGCCATAACTGTGCTTTGATTTCTGCAGCGCTGCCCTTAGGTGGCCTTATGCATTAACTTTGATCTGGTGAGCTTTGATGGCCCGACACTGCTTTATTGACTTTGATGGGGCCTCTTAATGTTTGTCTGCTTCGGAAATACGAATTTCCACCAAAAACACTAACTGATAGTCCTTGACGCTTCCTCTGATACACTTTTACTGAACCTGGGCTCCTTATTGTCTTCTGAATGTTTTAAACTGTCCCATCAACATTTTATGGCTGTTGTTCGGCCCTTTGTTGCCTTGAGAACTGTTTTTGCCCCTTTTCTGAACCTATGTGAAGAAATTCCTGTCAATTTGCGAATTTCAGGCCTGTTGGTAGCCGAGCCATGAGAGGGTTTCCATTTTGGTCAATTTTTCTTAGCGATGTGCAATTAGCGCTAATCGCGCATCAAAAACTGCCTCGGTTTTTCATTCCAAGCATCCCTCGCTGCAAATTTCGCGCCCTTTTTGGTGATGACGTCAGCATGACGTCAGCGGTGGGTCCCAGTACGACAGGGTGATGTGGCGTCTAACGAGGATGGCGATGTGGCGGTGACACGGTGGCAGGGCATGGATGCAGGCGGATGAGGTGGCAATGACGTCACGAGGATGTGGTGCTGATGTCAGGGGCGGGGGAGTGGTTTCTGGTTTTCCCCGCACCACTTTTTAGCGCAGGCGGTATTGAGGAAGGGGCCTCCGAACACGCCGGGAGGCTGACACGTGGCGGGGGTATGGCAGGGAAACCACCCATCCCCCGGACGTTAAGCTCCCGCAGATCGGGGCGCAGGAATAACCGCCCACCGTTGGATCTGAAGTGCTGGGCATCGGACGGCTGGCGGGACGATCGGGGTGTTGTGTAGTTAGGCGCGGGACCTGCCCGATTTATAAAATAACATTAAACCGCGGGGGTTCAAAAACTTTAGAAAATGCAGGTTGGCGGGTTATGTTTAAGCAGGGGGGAAATGATAATTTAATGTTTAATAAAACATTTAAACATTAATTTTGGGAAAATGACTGCAGAGGGGTAGAAATATAAGGTTTTGATGGGTGAGGGATTAGGTATAGGTTATTAGCCTAACCAGAGGTTAGACCAATCCTGGAGTTATGACACTGATGGGTTCATAATAGTCCCAGGTGGACTATTATTTCCCAGAACTGTATGTACATAGCTACAGTGCTATAGGGTGGGGTATCTAATATTTTTTTGGATTTTATATAGTTATTTGTAGCAATTAGGGATGGGAAAGTAGCAAGGGAGCTATATAAAATAGAATTAGAAGCTAAAATGGGATTGATGAAGAAAGCGCTAAGTATAGAAATCTTAGGCTCTAAAGGGGAAATAGGACCTGTAGAAAAAATATAAGCATCCTTAAGTAAAGAAAATCTTTACTTAGGAAAATGTTATGAAAAATGATGAATTTATGAGATATCAAGTAGATCTTGACCTCTTTAGGGGAAGTTAGTGAATGATTTGGGGAAAGAGAGAATGGGAAAGTTAGACATTCCTCGCTTGAGCTGCTCCAGGGAAAATTACCTCATGCTTGTGATCACAACGGATATAACACTTGAAAAACATAAAATGGATCACATTTCCTCATTCTGCCACCACAAAACTAACTACCCAGCCTACTTACCTAGCATTTTCTCTTCTTTTTGGTGTGGGTGCACTTGAACTAGCAAACCCAGCTTTTCAACTTTTCTTCTGGCTGTCCTCCTATCTAAATCTAGCCTTATATCTTCCAGGGCCCAGATTAAGCAGTTGGGCTCCTTCATTTCTCTACATACCTAACAATCTGCCAATATTAAATAGTTTGGACAGACATTTATTCTCTATCTCTAAAACAAGCAATTTAAACCTAGGGAAGCCAAGATTAAGCTGTTTGGCCTTCCCTTAATCGAGAAATCTTTCAAAAATGGAACTTTTGCAGCATGGAAAAGATGAACATTTTTGGCACTTCCACTGTCAATCATGAAATATGAAACCTATTGCAATAGGAGGCTAACAATGGCTCCACTTGGGGATGGCTTTTCCTTGTGAAAAGTCAAGAACAACAGGTCAGATTGCCTTGATCTTCAATTTTTGTTGTACTCTAAAAACTTCCCTTTGCTGGCTACTTTATTTATGTATATGACAACAAACTTGAAGAGCTTAGGGCCTTCACTTCGGGCTTCAACTGCAGTAAGCTGATATCTAAACAGAAAACTGAAATCCTACCTACCTACTCTAATCAACACTTACTTTGCTGGTTAGGTGAAATGAAACAACCAATGCAACCACTTAAGCATTATATACATCAGTGACCTTTGCTGCCCGTATTTGATGGTGTTTAAAATTGAGATCTTACAATCAAATCTGGCTTTGTTAAACTTTGAGAAGATAAGGAAACTCCTAATCTCCTTTGCTGAATCTAGAAACTGTACAAAAGGATCTTGCAAAATATGTACACTATTCCTGAGCTGAATCACACAACTGTGCAAAGGTTCTAGATAGCTTTCATGTCATGAACCCGAAATATCATCCTTGTCTTCACCACCCTTCATGCTTTCAACTGTTGTTTGTGATAATATTTTAACTGACTGTAGGGCCTGTCCACTGCAACCATTATCATCTTGATTTGGACCTTCATGGTCTGTTAATGGAGAAGAGTTATGATTTCTTTCCTCATTCGACCTGTCAGCTGTTGGATCATTGAGAGTTTGGAAGGTCTACTGTAATCTATTACATACAGGTTCAAATGGAACTTGACAGATTCCCACCAGCTGTTCTTCTTTCTCTTTGAATAATTCAGATGGTTCAAAACAAGAGGGTGAGGAACCAACTTGGATTTTTTTATCATATGTTGTTGATTCTGAGTCTTCCTCAATCTGATATTCAATGGCTCTTTGGGGCTGCAAAACTAGAGGCAATACATTTTGAACAATGGTTTGATTATCCTTCAGGCGGTCAATATCAACACTTGCTGACACTTGATTATACACAGCAGGATGGTTCTCCCTAATAAACTGAAAAGATTCGAAACAAAATGGTAAAGCTCCTTCACTGAAATTAAAATTTTCTGCCTTCTCCTCCTTTTCTTCGTAGATGAAATGGGCACGCTAATCACTGGGTACAAGCTGCTGCTCCTGAACTTTGCTTTCTCCCAAAATAGCATCTGATTCCTCTGCAAGGCTGATTTGAACATTAGGCGCATAATCTTCATCATACAGATCATATTTGGGCAAACAACTGAAAGAAGAAAAGCCACCATATTCACATATTATATCAGGAGATTGCTCCTTCACATATGACTCTATGAATATGTTTTCTGATCTATGGTTGGTTGAATTGGTAAAAATCTGTTCAGAAATGTCAACCCTTTCTTCTTATGGAGCAAAAGTGTCATGGTGATTTGAGCATTCAACTTTCATTATGACCATCTGCTTTAATTCCTCTGCTTTCTTTATCAAGATATCAAGTTCCTCCTCTTTTTCTACTTTCAGCTTCCTCTCCCTAACTTTCAGATTAACCTCTACATCTACTGCCATGTTCTGCATCTGCTGCATAGTGGAGGGGTTTCTCTCTCTCAGATGAAATTCTATCTTTGGGTCAAATGCTGTTGGATAATGCAATAGAGCTAGATCAGGGGGAGGTCTAATATTCAATGGCATAGAAAGATAAAATTGATTGAATCGATAAGAAAATTGTTGAACAGATTCATTAGGAAGTCTTTTTAATTGATCATAATCTTGAATGAGCTAGAGGAAATTAATTTTAATCATCCATCTATCAAGGAAAATATTGAGAAACTGCTAAAGATTAGAGATGCTAGCCTCAGGCAATGCTTTAAACCAAGTCCTAACTTCACTTTTCAAAGAAAGGGCAAACAGCCTAACACTAACATCCTCATCTTCTACTTCAAAAATATTTAAATAATCTTCAAAAGCCTGGACATGCTTTTGGGCAGTAACTCCATTCTCTCCATCAAATCTTGGGAGATACGCGGGATGATTTTTGGGCAAAGGATTGAGCACGGGAGGCAAAATGAGTGGCTTATATCTATCAGGAACCTTACGAGGCATGGGTTTATGTACAGGGATTGAATGACTGGGCTCGATATGAACAGGGATACGATGATTTGCTTTGACATTTGCATCCTCCTTGGCTGTATGATGATCTTCAGCAACATTTAAAGACTGCTATTCTAATGTGTAAGGAGGGCTTTCCTCAACATTTTCAAAAAGAAAATCATAAAAATCAAAATTAAACTCGTCTTTAAAATACAATATACACAGCAAAATTTTATGGAAGAGAAAGAACATGACCCCTTGGATAATAATCCGGGTCAACAGCCTGATCTGCTCATATATTTCTTTTGGGTTCATTTCTCCAGTGGAATCTTTATTATGAAGATGATGTGGAGTCACCAGGTGGATAAACTAACTTTAAAGGATCTGATCTCTATCCACCAATACAGACCAGAGCTGAATATGGAATAAACTAAAAAGGGGAATTTTCTTCAGGAAACAAAATATTTTGAGATTTTATGAGAATTTTTCTTTTTTTGGGGATTTTTCAAAACCAGTTTAAGATTTATTCGAAAGGCCAACTGATCAAAAATGGGGATTTACAGCAATAAACAAATGATTGTCCCTAGCGGAGTCGCCATTATGTTATCACTCAGGTTGTTCCCTTTGACTCCTAAGGGAATACGGTCGAGGTAACCACAAACCAATCTTTGGACTGCAGGTCCTAGCCTACCTGCAATCAGAGAGGGATCTCTCTTTAGGATTTAGATTTGTTTAAGGGATGATTTTAGGCTAGATATGATGCACATGGGTTTTGTTTGAGTTTGGTGGGATGGTTGATCTATTCAAGCAGAGAGGCATGCATAGTGTGATAAGTTCAAAGCATTGGGCATGGAGTCATGGAGTAAGACTGCTGGTGTGTTTTCTTGGTCACAAGAGGATTATGGAGCAAGATAGCTACACATAAAACAACATTCAAGCTAAATGGAGATGGATTGAAGGCTAAGGAATGAGAGGCAACTAAGAATCTCTCATTCAGCTTAACAGAGGGAAGGTGAATGAGCTCTATCTAGGAGCAGTTAAGAATTCCCAGATAACTGTCATACATGGGTGAAGTAGGGGAAATATGAGCCAAAAGGAATTCATATTTCGTAGCCAATTCAGAGGAAAACATAAAGAAGTCACAGGAACTGAGCATAGAGTGCAGCCAAGCAAATTCCAAGCCAATCATTCTTTCTGCAACTTAGAAGGTAATACATGGATGATATGAGAATTTATGAATGGAAAACAGAGGTAAGAAGCACTTATTGAGTCATGTAACAGCACAAGAATTCCACAGTCACTCTTCAACCATTAAACACAGCAAACAGTCCATTCTCCAAGCTTGTAAGCAGTCTTTTATTATAGACAATATCAGATATATAGTGTGAGTTTCTCTTGGAGTGAATCAACCAACCAACCCTCTAATTAGTAAATTAGGGTGGTTTTATAAGCAAAATATCTACAAGAGTGTCTTTAACCTAACATATGCTTGAAATAAATGCCAAAATATCTATCTAATGCTGCGCTGGGGGAATTTGTCAAAAAAATGAGTAACTATGATGTATTTAGAGCTCTGTGCTGGCATTTGGCCATAACTGTGCTTTGATTTTTACAGCGCTGCCCTTAGGTGGCCTTATGCATTAACTTTGATCTGGTGAGCTTTGATGGCCCGACACTGCTTTATTGACTTTGATGGGGGCCTCTTAATGTTTGCCTGCTTCAGAAATACGGATTTCCACCAAAAACACTAACTGATAGTCCTTGCCGCTTCCTCTGATACACTTTTACTGAACATGGGCTCCTTATTGTCTTCTGAATGCTTTAAACTGTCCCATCGACATTTTATGGTTGTTGTTCAGCCCTTTATTGCCTTGAGAACTGTTTTTGCCCCTTTTCTGAACCTATGTGAAGAAATTCCTGTCAATTTGCGAATTTCGGGCCTGCTGGTAGCCGAGCCATGAGAGGGTTTCCATTTTGGTCAATCTTTCTTAGCGATGCGTGATTAGCGCTAAGCGCATCAAAAACTGCCTCGGTTTTTCATTTCGGGCATCCCTCACTACAAATTTCGCGCTTCGCGCCCTTTTTGGTGATGACGTCAGTGGTGGGTCCCAGTACAACGGGGTGACGTGGCGTCTGACGAGGATGGCGATGTGGCGGTGACACGGTGGCAGGGCGTGGATGTGGGCGGATGAGGTGGCAATGACGTCACGAGGATGTGGTGCTGATGTCAGGGGCGAGGGAGTGGTTTCCGATTTTCCCCACACCACTTTTCAGCGCAGGCGGTATTGAGGAAGGGGCCTCCGAACACACCGGGAGGCCGACACGTGGCGGGGGTACGGCAGGGAAACCGCCGATCCCCCGGACGTTAAGCTCCGGCAGATCGGGGCGCAGGAATAACCGCCCACCGTTGGATCTGAAGTGCTGGGCATCGGACGGCTAGCGAGACGATCGGGGTGTCGTGTAGTTAGGCGCGGGACCCGCCCGACTTATAAAATAACATTAAACCGCGAGGGGTCAAAAACTTTAGAAAATGCGGGTTGGTGGGTTATGTTTAAGCGGGGGGGAAATGATAATTTAATGTTTAATAAAACATTTAAACATTAATTTTGGGAAAATGACTGCGGAGGGGTAGAAATATAAGGTTTTGATGGGTGAGGGATTAGGTATAGGTTATTAGCCTAACTAGAGGTTAGACCAATCACGGAGTTATGACACGGATGGGTTCATAATGGTCCCAGGTGGACTATTATTTCCCAAAACTGTATGTACATAGCTATAGTGCTATAGGGTGGGATATTTAATATTTTTTGGGATTTTATATAGTTATTTGTAGCAATTAGGGATGGGAAAGTAGCTAGGGAGCTATATAAAATAGAATTAGAAGTTAATATGGGATTGATGAAGAAAGCGCTAAGTATAGAAATCTTAGGCTCTAAAGGGGAAATAGGACCTGTAGAAGAAATATAAGCATCCTTAAGTAAAGCAGATCTTTACTTAGGCAAATGTTATGAAAAATGATGAATTTAAGAGATATCAAGCAGATCTTGACCTCTTTAGGGGATGTTAGTGAACGATTTTGGGAAAGAGAGAATGGGAAAGTTAGACATGCCTCGCTTGAGCTGCTCTAGGGAAATTTGCCTCATGCTTGTGATCACAATGGATATAACACTTGAAAAACATAAAATGGATCACATTTCCGCATTCTGCCACCACAAAACTACCTACCCAGCCTGCTTACCTAGCATTTTCTCTTCTTTTTGGTTTGGGTGCACTTGAACTAGCAAACCCAGCTTTTCAACTTTTCTTCTGGCTGTCCTCCTATCTAAATCTAGCCTTATATCTTCCAGGGCCCAAATTAAGCAGTTGGGCTCCTTCATTTCTCTACATACCTAACAATTCGCCAAGATTAAACAGTTTGGACAGGCATTTATTCTCTACCTCTAAAACAAGCAATTTAAACCTAGGGAAGCCAAGATTAAGCTGTTTGGCCTTCCCTTAATCGAGAAATCTTTCAAAAATGGAACTTTTGCAGCATGGAATTTGGCACTTCCCCTGTCAATCATGAAATATGAAACCTATTGCAATAGGAGGCTAACAACGTGAAGAGTTATGAGAAGTCCAAAAAGCCTCTTGGAATAGTAAACTGAGAGTTTGTTGTTACTAAACTCAACCCTCCTTTGGAACGAGGCTCTCTTTGTGGGCTTTTCCTTGTGTTTCCCTCTTCATATGATTTCCTCTCTTATTCCTATGATAAAAATCACATCTCGGATCTCCATAAAAAAAATACTCACATTTGTCCTACATTGAGTTTATTCTAATGATTATTATAGCTTTTTAAAATCATTCATTATTCTATTGAATAGAAAATTAGAAATATTAATATTAGTAATTGCCAAAAAACTTTATAATTATGAGTTATAATCATTATTATAATAATTTGAAAAAAAAATAATAAATAACTTAAAAAATAAAATTTTAATTATTAAAATAATTTTTTTTTTATTAAAATAGAAACATAAAATGTAACTTAATCAAACAAATAAAAATTAAATATAAGAAACAAAATACAATAAATAAATATAAATCAATTTAAAAGGATTACATAAATTAAGAATTAAATAAAGCATAATAAGTTAAATGTGGCCAAGCTAGTTTTAGAAGGCACCATTCTACGACTGACCACCTTGTCACTCTTAGGACCATTGTCAAGGATTGTCATAACAGTAAGACTAATCCCTTTTGTTGTTTTGTTGACTTTAGAAAAGCTTTCGACATTGTTCCTTGAGAGAAGTTATGGCAAAGGCTCAATGAAATAATGGTTCCTCCCGAATTAAGGGTCATTGTTATTAGATTATATTAGAATTTTATTGCCAAGATTAAGACCACTGAGGGTTGGTCTACTGAAATTAAATGCAACATCAGTGTTAAACAAGGGTTTCCCCTATCCCCTACCCTTTTTGGCATTTACATTGACAAGCTTGAGGAATGCTTAGAATTTGGTGGTTGTTAAGGACCCAAGCTTGCTGGTGTAGTCATTACTCTTCTCCTTTATGCTGATGATGTCATTCTTCTTGCTAGCAGTCTATTGACGGTGCTAGAAATCCATCAACCAAGGGGTATCCCAAATGTGAAGTCCGAATAAGACCTCACATCGTTTGGAATAAGAGCCCCATTCAAAGTATCGACACAGTTGCCATGTATTCTTATAGATTTCCCTTGGCTCTAACTGCTAGCAAGGGAGAGGAATGCGTGTGTGCCTTCGAAAAGCAAGTATGTGTGCCTGGTGAGTGTTCATTCGTAAGTGTGTCAAAGAACTTCTACTATGGAGGAAAAGCATAAAGTGAGCCTCTAAGAGAGAGGTAATAGAACCACCCAAGTAGAGACACATGCAAAAAAGAAGGATTTGTCTAACATCCAATAGAATAGTCCACAAAAGGTGTGATAGTCATTACAACCAATGAATGAAAAAGATATGTCCAATATCTTGCAGAATAGTCCACAAGGATGGGACAACAATAACAACAATTACTACACATTCTCAATATGATAAGTATTAAAATAACCGAAATAATTCAACTACTTTAGCACAAATGAAAGAAAACATGAAATACAAACATCCACAGAATAGTCTAACAAATATTCATAATTCATGCATGAAGAATGTGTTGGCCATGAAGGCTTCTATTATTAAGTAAAAGTTCCAAGACACATGTATATAATGAACATCACTAGCTCCAATAATGGAGCATTGGAGCCACTCCTTGCTCCTCAAAATAACTATCTTATCTCTTAATTCAGGTGGATATTGGTGGCCACCCACGTATCCCACCTAAACCACCAGTCAATTTCATTTGTTTCCTTGTTTATCTCAACATTTACTATTTTTAGCAGTTTTTCAGATCCTGAACTTCCAGAGTAGTTTTGACCCCCTAAACGATGTTTTTTTGAGGTCTGCTATAGGCCCCTAGCTAATGGTAGGGACCTATGGAAAATCTTGTAGTACTCAGGGAGACCTTTCCAACAAGGTATCATATGCACCAAATGGAGATAATGTGACCAAGTTATGATCCCGAGAATTTGGTTGCCCATTTAACCCCCAATGGGGCCCACAAACTCTTGGTGTTACATCTCCTAGGGTTAGGGTTTTGGTTTTTTAGGGTTTTGTCATGTTTTTTAAATAAATAGGCCCTTGAGCCTCATTGTAACACAGTTCAGAGGCATGCAGCTGCCACATCTCTTCTCAAAGATAAGCTACCATCGCCTGAGTTAGTCTCATTTCCATTCTGTTTGTAAGCATATTTCAATATTTAATATTAATGAAATGAAGTGTTATTTCTACCGCATCTCTATATTTGTGGTTATATCTGTAATTTTTTGCGTTCCTGTTTAAATTCGGACCATATCTTTAATGCCTTGAGGGAGGAACCAAGGTGAAAAGTCATTTTCTCATACAATGGGGGTGTATATATAACCAAGACGTGATGCTTCACCTTCCTTGTGACTCTTTGACTACCCTCATGACTGTTTGACTTCCTATGACATTTCGACTTTACATGACTCTTCATATTCTGAATGTGTCATTTGGACTTCCACTTTACAATACATTTTGAATAGGTAATTGCATAATCCACAATAATGATGTGGCATATGATGACTTGTGATAGGACATGACACTGATGACATGGACTGCATGATGATGTGACAGTGCCAAGTTGTCCTTCCTGTTGCTTCTTTCTTTTTGTCTTCGTCAAAATATGGTACATGCTCTTCTTCTTCCTCCTCCTTAAGACTTGAAGATGAGGAGTCTTCCATGTGATCTTGATCTTCATCCTTTGTTATAGTTTGATGTTCCTTAGTCTTCTTGCCTGATGATCATATTATCTTTTCATCTCCATATGTGTCTTCTACCATGTCCTCCTTCTCATCTCCTTATTCATAGTCTTTCTATAGCATGATAGAGTACCTACATCTACCATCCACACATGGAAAGATGATAGTAGTTCTATAAACCCCTAGTCTAAGATGGTGCATATTGATTCACTGACTGGGCTGAAATTGGGTGATAGGCTGGGAAAGAGGTTCAGTAATTGCGCAATTGTACAACCCAGGTAGTCAAGAGTGGAGCTTGAGCCTTGAGACTATGCAATGCATGGTTCAGGTTGGACTGAGGAAGAAAACTATGAAATATGAGAGCTCAATGTGATAGGTTGAGGGGATGGGTAGTGGATCAGTCTATTACACAGTTCTGGAGAATAGATGAGCCTAGGTGACTGTACAATTGTGCAGTTTAAGAGCTCGGGACTGAGGCTTGATCCTTGATACTATGCAATGTGCAGTACTGACTCGACAAGAGAGAGAAATTTCCCATTTTTGGGAGTCAATGAGCCAGGCTGAAGGGATTTTGCACTATTTTAGACAATTGTGCAGTTCTGAGAGGCATAGAAGGCATGGTGATTACATAGTTGTGTAGTTCAAGAGCTCATGGTTTGATATTGAGCTCAGAGATTTTGCAGTGCACAGTTGGGGCCAAGCTAGAGGGCTAGATTATGCAATTTTGGGAGCCAAAGGTTGGGCTTGAGCACGGGAATTGTGAAATGCACAATCCTGGGAAGAAAGAACTATGCAGTGCATAGTGTCAAGGGAAATGGATGCATCTTTAGGGTTATAATCACATAGTGCGTAGTTGAGGAAGGCTGGGTGAGGCTAGGTTTCTGGGAATTTCCAAAAATTGGCTAAGTGTAGGACCGAAAACACTGATGTGAAAAATGATATGACTTCACTGTCATAACACACTTGAAACACTTTGATGACACAACAACATAGATCATTTGGAACATGTTAACAACATGTTTCCCCAAATGTAACAACTTTGCAACGACTTTACGAAGAGTGCGACATGGAAGGTACACTTTGTGACAACCGTGACAACACTTGTGTAGCAAAGTTTAAAACTTTGGAAATGAGTGTGATGGATGTATTCATGGTAATATCAAATCATTTGCACAAATATAACCCCTTGTAACCACCAAAACAATCTTATGTACATTGTGCGACACTTAACATGCGAAGAGACAAAAATTGCTAAAGTGTGAGTGACTCTTGCAATATGTGAACGACAATGAAAGTAACACATGCTGGAGAAAAGACAACATGAAAATGACACTAATTAAAGTGAAAGCGAAAACTGAAAACATGAAAATGACTCTCGCAAAAACAAAGGTGTGTGGAAGTGATAGTTTGCAAAACTCACCGAAATGGAAGTACAAATGCAGCTAGAATGTGAGAAATTGTTGTTTTCAGTGCACACTGACTGTTGACATGGATTGGACATTGCACATGCACAGTCTTGATGCAACTTGCCATTCTTGTTACATCTTGCATTAAATAATGTTCTCATATACTTGTCACAGACTGTGCATATGTGAGAAAGTGACTTCGACACTTCTGATCCGGGAAGGAAACTCAAAAAGCATCAGCTAACCAAGAAGTGACCACGGAATGACCAATCACAAGATCTATTGTAGGCTCCAAAATCTAAGTGTATGCAAAATTTTGGAGGGTGTTTGTCATAGCGAAAGAACTTGGAAACAGATTGGTAGAACTTAACTTTCTCTACCTTGGTCAATTCTTGAAGGGTATAGTCCTTTAGGATGTATTGAAGTGTCATTGTGATTATCATGGCTTCCCCACTTACCTCGTGCATAAACATAGTCCCCTTAATTCCTTTACTTAATTAAATAAAAACATAAGATCAACAATCACATAATGTTTTGAATCGGGATAGGGTAATGAAGTTTGCGAGCTTTAGATTTTCAGAGTATAGTTTTTCATCTTTGGTGTTGCTTCGCTGCCAGCAGGCCTAGACAGTATCCTGATTGAGTTGCTTGCTTCACCTCTCTATGCAAGCATCCCTTCTCTTCTTTCGTGTTTATTTATCTATTTATATAGGATTGTGTGTCAACACTTATTTATTTCATGGGCAGAAGAGGGATCCTGACTTATTGAGAGCAAGAGAAGTTGTCCCTCCAAAGAAGCATATATAAGACCTCTGATATTAGTTTTCTCGTTTAGATTTTCCCCTTGTCCTTCTCTACTTGATTGGATTAGCCTGAAAACACTAAAACATAAAAAACCCGAGTGTGGGCTTGAGGTTTCCATAATAGACATGGAGGTTTTTGGGTTCCTATACCAATAGGAGTCATAATTTTGATTGAATAAGGTTAAGCCTTGTAATATTGTACATACCTTTGCTTTTTGCAAATGTTTTCCATATTAAAAAAATAAATAAAAAATGTAAAGAGGGAATGTCCTAAAAGAATAATCAAAGGACAAAAAGAATGAAAAGGTCAAAAAAATGAAATATATGAACCCCAAAAGACAAAAAGAGACCATGACAGTGTGCAAGTCAAAATGCCACTACTATTTAAATTTTATGCATAATAAATGATTGTGTGTAGCTTGTTACTTATGCCACAATCCATGATAGTCAAAATGTTTAAACTTGGCTCTTTCATGCTTTGAATTTTATGTTTCTAGGTAGTGAATAAATCTGACCAAACAATTTAATTTTGGCAGATCATTAGATAGGTAGAGTGAATAAAAGGAGCTCATCAGTTTAATCTGAGCCCTTGGAGGATATAAGGTTAGAATTAGATAGTTTATTTTGTAAAGAAAAGAAAAAGATTGATAAGGGTTTTCCAGCCTAAATGCACCCAAATAAAGTGAAGAAAAAATGGTAGAATGAGTAAGTGGGTAAATAGTAGAAAGTTCGCAGAAATATCATGTCATTTGATACAAAAAGCACTTATGTCATTGTCCCAAATGCATCATTTAAATATGCATAAGTGGTAAACAAAACAAAGGCAATGGTTCACAATTTGGTTTACTTAACATCCCCTCATTCATTTTAACCCCCATGACACTCACTAACTCCCCTTCCATAATAAAAATATTAATACCTATAGTTTTTAAGTCAAAAAGGCTCAAAGCATTTCTCTGACTTCTGGTGGGACCAAACCCTCGACTTGATGACTTAAGAAGAAAAGGTGTTAAATTCCCTTATAATTCATTCATCCCCCTCACAAAACCCCTTTTCCTAAGGTTAAGTTCTTTTGCCTAGGAAAACCCCTTTATAAACATGTTTTATGTAAAAAACCCACCAAATACATTTATCCTAAGTACTAGGTATATGGAAAACACACAACATTTCATGTACCTAAGCACAATACCCCTTCTGCTCCTTTCACTTCATATTAACTTTTTAATTAAATATATAAAAATCTTGAAAAACCCATTACCCCGTATATATTTAACTCCCTTATATAAATTAACCCCGCCCCTTAGTTTACTTATAAACTATGTTACTACCCCTTATCGCGCAAAAAACATTAAAACCCCTTAAAACCCCGCCCTTAGTCCCTAATCCCTTATTACAATCTGGCCCAATCCCCTAAACCTAGATTAGTCCTTAAACTAATCCTGAAACCACCACAATTAAGTCCCCGGCCCCCCCATCAAATCCCATCATTCATCCCCGCGCAACTCCCATCTCTCGATCACCGTTGATCGTCCCTCCTCCACATCCAACGCCCCACAAGCATATCGGGTCGGCCCAATGTCCGCCCTTTACCCGCCCGATAAGGTGGTTTTCCCCTTGACCCTCGACGATACGTGGCAAACGCTGAATGGAATCGGGTGACCCCTCTCGAATACCACCCGCACCAAAAAAGTGGTGCGATGGACCTCCCAAACCACTTCCCCTTTCCAACCGAAAATCGTCACTGTTCATAAATTGGTGAACACGCCAAAATTAATCATTTTCCTATAAAAGCCTGATTACCCCTCTTTTCACTATTTTCATACATTTTTCCTTTGAGAGCTCAAAAAGTAATTGTGACCACTGCAAACGGCTTAATTGCTCACAAACCTCCGCCATTTCTCCACAGACGCTGCAGACAGCCCAGCTCGTTCATCGGTCCATACAAGTACCATACAAACCTCTCCAACGGCCTCCAACCACCATTTATAGTCAATTCCACCCAATTCCAAGTATTTAACTGTGGAATTCCAACTCCATTATCAAATTCAGAGTCAATTCACCCTCGTGACACTGTTAGTTAAGTAAAAAATATCAAATTTACTTAAATTTTAACACTCTGAACCATAAACAAATTGTAGAACCTCCATTGCCCTAAAAAAACTTTGAATCACACCCCCACCCCACACTCAAAACCACAAGAACTGTGTATGGTTGCCCCAATTGCTATGGATGTAAGGCCCATCACTACACCTCATTTAGACCTGGACCGCCTCCCTTTAGCTGATAAATATTTCCAAATAAAAGATACCTCTACCCAAGAGTCCCCACTCAAAGTACATTGCCAAAGCAAGGACAAGTTCCTAAACCATGCTAATGAAATTGGCTTTTGGGAGTAAAATTTGCCAAAGTGCCAATTCCCCCAAGTCCACATTTTTCCTGAAATTGTTCATATGTGCTATGCTTGCTACGTCCCCAGTCACAGATTGTCATGTCTCATGACCAAAAAGTCCTTTTTACCATCACTGCTGAGTCTATAAATGAAATGTTACAGCTCCAACCAGGACCAAGCCTAACCCCACTCTCAATTGGAGACCTGTTGGACCTGTATCGTAAACTTAGCTCTGCAAAATTGGACCAACTATTCCAAACCTTCATCAGAGAAGAGAGACACATCCCTAAGGACTCCCCCCATATGTAGCTGTTATGTTTTCCCCATGGGGCCAGAATATTGTAGCCATGATATCCTGCATTTTTAGGTACACCACTAGTGAATACATTGATGATTTAATCCTTGCCTTCATGTCCATATACACTCCAGGAGAGCCTCCTACTGTCATTTATGACTTTGCCCAATTTATAGCTGATAGGATGCATGAGCAATTCCTTAGAATGAACAATGAAAGGTTTTCAAGTACTCCTCAGTTTTATACCATATGTTCTTATATTACCAACCTGATAAGTTCCCATTCACCCTTCAGAAGCTGGACACCAAAGGTCAGCCCAGGTCAGTCATTTTTTGGACCCCATTGATCCACCAATATCAGTCTCCATACTCTTATTCTGATTTTGTTGATTTATTTGTACACCCAGTCATGACAATGTTGACTGGAAGCCCTCCTCCTAGAATCAATCCAGAAATAAAGAGAGTCCTTCAATTGTCTAAACAGACCAAAGTGGGTGACTAGTACCTTTACCAAAACCATACAGAAATCAAAATCTATGGTTGCATGCTTGCACCATACAAGCTACCAAGATACCTCCCCAATGAGGTTATTTTCATTAGAATACTATAGACAAATCACCAATTCAGATGAAGTAAACTTTGTCAATGCCAAGAAGAAGGCTAATTTCAAAATAAAAGACCAACTAGGCCCCTTCTATGCAACTCTAAGGAGGCAGGCAAAGAAGCAGACCTAATTCTGCAGAGAATGAATTTCCATAGAATTTTTGTCTGGAGATATGATCCTTTGGAATTCATCACAAAGAAGAGACAAAAGGTCAAGCTAGGACCTTTCATCCACCATCCCATACCTGAAATAGAAGCATATGAAAATCAGACAGAATGGGTGGAGGGTACCCTAGTAGACCAAGACAGCACCAGAGTAGACGTAGAGAATGCTCTAATTGATTTAGAAAAGCAGCTTGATGACAACTCTTTTCTGCATGTACCAGAAGAACCAGAAAGAACCATGAGTACCCCACCAGTTATGCAGACTCCTCAGAATGAGGAGAAGATCCCAAAAAGAAACAGAGAAGGGGCTTCCACTTCAGGAATGGCCACCTCTAATTTGCAGCAGGAATCAAACAAGAGGCAAAGGCTAAAGCCAGCCTCTGAGCAAGAGTATACTGAAGACTCTATTGAGGTCACAAATACAGGAGAAGAAAGGAGTAGGCCTACCACTCCATCTGGAGGCATGCAAGAGCCTTCCATATCACAAACTCAAATGTTGGAAAGGTAGCTCAGTGTTGAAGTATCTTCCTTTAGAATGTATGCTGACAAATACCAAGATATCAAGGAAAGATATAAAGAAATCAAAGCTAGAAATGAGAGGCTTAAGGCCCAAACATATGCTTAGTACCTGAAGATGACTCCTACCAATCAAACAAGGCTAATGTTAGCCTTTGAAATTAAAGAGGGAAAGCTGTAGATGACCTTTGTTAAGCCCACAACCCAGCAGCCAAAGACAACATCAGATTTCAAAAGGGTAGATTTTGAAGTGTTGGCAAGGGATATTCATCCCATAGACCAGATTGAACTACACAAATAGGTTGGAGAGATGATATACTCCACCATGACAGGTAAATTCATAGCTGCCCATTAGCTACAAAACTCTTTGAACAGCATATTAGCACAATTCTAGTTAGATAAGGCCTCCTCACAGGCCAAGGATACAAGAATCAAGTCCTTAGAGGACTTAGTGATTGAATTGGGACACGATACCAAGGATATAAAAGCCACATAAAAACTTATTAAAAAGAAGAATGATGACATAATTGCATTGAAGAAACAGCTAAAAATACCTCAGCTACAACATCCACAAACATTGGAAGTCCTAGAAGCCCAGCAGGGGCATGAAGAACTAATGGACTTGGTCTTAAAATTGAATGATCAACTAAAAGATACTGAAAAGGAATTGGATGCTTTGATCCAATTAAAACAAGCAGATGTGGCCACTTCTTCAACAAATGTTATCCCTACAGTCTCCACAGCCGTGTCATCCACACTAGGAGCATCTTTGGCACCTACAGCTCCACTTGCATCAGCCTTGCTAGCAACAACAGTGTCTACATAAACAGTAGGTGCATCAGGAGAGAAAGCAGCAGAACTGGTCAAAGCCATGGAAGAGATGTCTATCTAGGCTACTGAAATGAACAAGTTAAGAGAAAAGGTTGCAAGTTTGGAAACAGACTGCAAACTTGCCCAACTAAAGCAGAAAGAAGAAGCACAAAAGGCCCATAGAATGGGTGAGAGAATAAAAATCCTAGAGAAGGATTTAACATTGGAGAAACCACTTGGACGAACCAAGGAAATGCTGTGAGAAAATATCATTGACTCTGTCAATGATATTTGGCCATCAATCCAATTTATTTTTGAACAAATAGAGTTGGTAAATATAGCTACGGAAGCTATCCAGAAAGTGAAGGAGGAGTTGGGAGATAAGCCAGAGGATGCAAATAGACTCATCCACTTCCTCAACAATAAGAATAGATATGAGCTTCATGAGCTGAATATAGAAGATAGGTCTGCTACCATTTTAGAAGTAAGGAAGGTCCTTTCCAAAAGGAACCTTATGCTTAATTTGGAAGAAAAGTGCCACAATATGCACGTAGCCATTGATAGGTTCATGGATAAATTCAAGATTTTGAGGGAGAGAGGTCTGTCCAGTCCTATGGTTATCAATGACAACCTCATGACACAGTTGGAATATGGTAATAGACTTAGAAAATTGGCTAAGGAACAAGCCAATTCTTCATCCATTAAGGCCCTGCCAATAGGCAAAGTGTTATATGACACATTTGAGAACTTGTTTTTCCTTGAGCATCAGGCAAAACATTTGTTCCTCACCAAGCCCAATTTTGCAAAGTATACTAAGGCTGGTGAAATCTACTGGAGAATGGTGAATTTGAAATTACCAAATGTAGAATGGTGGGAGAAAATGACAGATTTACTGTGATAAATTTACAGTAGAAATTTACTGCACAGTAAAAATGAAGGCAGCCAGGTAAAACAGGTAAAAACAACACAACAAGGTCAAAGAGTATCAGGATTAAAGAGTATCAGTTGAAAGATGAAAGTAAAGAAGACTCCAGCATGAAACTCCACAACTGCAAGCTAGAAAAAAGGGCTACAAATTCAACAATAAAGGCTAGCACAACCTTAATAAAAGGGACAACATGAAACAGTTCATTAGCTGTCTCTATCTTCTTGCAAGAATATAATTGTATTTCCTAGATTAAATCTCAAGTTATTTTACGATATTTTGTAATAATTTTTTGTATAAATACTTCACAATTCAAAGTATGCAGGTGTGGATTCTTAGACATTTCTATAGTTTTCTTGATCAAAGATTGTAAGCTATTGTATCATTGTTGGACCAGCAAGCTGGATTATTGAATAAAGCAAAGACATTTCACTGGATTCATGTGTAGTGCGAAATACAGACAAGTATCTTCTTTTGTGTTGTCACTTTTCTTTAAAAGTTTTTCCATAATCTTAAATGTATCTGAAATCTAAATGCTATAATATGGAATGATATCTCAGAACTTGCTTCACTGCACTCTGTTTTGACTATTATGCATTTTTTATGTTTTCTGCTAAATTATCTAAGTTAAGGAATTCTTGATTGCTCCTTAGTTTAGGTAGTTTCCCTCTGGTCTATAGTAAAGGATTCTTAATTGCCCTTTTCTCATGATCATCCTCTATTCCTCCTTTTAATCCCAGTTTGAGGATTCTTAAGTGCTCTCTCACCCTGGTTAAGATCATTTCACCCATTCGACCTAAAAATCTATGCTTCACTCTACTAACTTGCCCATTGAACACTCCCTTTAATGATTTAATCCCAGTTATACTGCCCTTCTTTGACTCCATAGCCTAATAGCCAGAGACATCATTCTATCTATCTGTTTAAGGATTCCACCATCCAACTTCCAATACAAATCCAAACCTCATGAACTTTAAGAACTAACCTAAAATCTCAGCAAACAAAGCTAAATTATATAGAGAGAGCCCTCTCTGAGTCATATGTTGGCTAGAGCCTATACCTAAAAGATTTGTTTGTGGTTACCTCGGTCTTTTCCTTCTTCTGAGAACTTCTAGGGAAAAATTCTGAGTGATAACATAGTGGTGACCATACTGGGGAGAACCCTCAGTCCTAATAAATCTTTAAGAAATTTTTAATTATGTATTTTGAGCCTATTAAAGTAATTTACTACAAGTTATTTCTCACAAAAAGAAAAAAATTAAAAAAAATTGAAAGTCTGGCTTCGAGGAGAACTCATTATACTAGGGCTAACCCAAATCCAAACCCTCCCCCAGTATTTGATAATCCAAACTTGATTTCAAGAAAATCCAAAACATAAGAAATTTTAGCTAGTCACACACCCTTAGTTAAATCTAATTCATGCCTTGATGAATGGTTGTTTTTAGAAGATCTTCCCTTTGATGAGCAATTTGATTTTTCATTATTTAAGTCAAAGTCTGAAAGTGAAATTTGTGATACTGTCCTAGATCCTGAGTTTATTGCAGACCTTGAAGTCCAAAAAGCTAACAAATCAATTGATGAGTACATTCTGAATTCACCACAATCATCCCTTAGTACTGCCAAGATCCCTGAGATTTCTGAACAATTGTCCACTACTCTTAGTTCACCATTATTCCCTTCAACTTCTGAAGCCCATTCCCCACCACCATTCATACCCTTACTCCCTTACCAACCTAGCACTGCTCATTTACCACTCACTAGTCCTAGTTCATCCTCCACCATTGTATCATCTTCCAGTGCCTCAACCCCACATCTTAGCCCTTCCCAGCTTATAGCCATGGCAAATAGATATGCTCCCCTTGTCTTACCTGCTCCACTTGGTGCCATGCCAGCAGACTACCAGAGTAAAATCATCCAATTTGATGGCATAGGACACTACACTGCACAACACCATATTAATAAAATGACACACTACTTTGAACTTCATGAATTTGATATTGTGGATGTCCAAATGAGATAATTTGCTCAGAATTTAGTTGATGATGTTAGGTAATGGTTTAGATCACTGCCTGATAATAGTATTGATAGTTTAGAAGTATTTGAGCAGCAATTTTTGAATAGGTGGGAAAAGAAAAAGAATCCTCTATAGATCCTTTCAAAATATGAAAATATTAGGAGGGGACGCAATGAAACTATTCAAGATTATTGTACCATATTTAACAATATATATATAATGCAATTCCAGTTAATCTTAGACCCCCACCTGACTTAGCATTAATAAATTTCCTTGATGGTTTTGACACAGACATGGCATTCCAGCTCAGGGAAAGAAACCCCCCAACCCTAGAAGATATGCAAAGTGTAGTTGTAAGTGTAGAGGCTAATTTATTAGCTAAAAGAGCTAGAGTTAGGAATGAAAGAAGAGGAATTGCTAAAGATGAGCCTTCACCCTCTGACATTAAAATAGATAGCTTAGCGAAAGGCATGGAAAATTTAATGGATAGAATAGATAATATAGAGAGGAAACCCCAGTGGGATAATCAACAGGCACCTCCAGTTAGAAACCTGAACTTTAGGAAAAACCAAAACCAAAACACTAGAAAAAATGGACCTGATCAGAATATTAGGCCCCCTTTCCAAGAAAATTATGCAGAAACATCCCATCCTGAAGACCCAGAGCAAGACACACAGATTAACCTGATGTGATTAGATGATGAAAGTGTTATTTTTCTGACCCAAGATGATTAGGAATCGCATATGTTGTAGTGATTGCAAATCCATTCTGGAGAGTCATTTGATTATAAACAAGGTTATGATTCTGCCATCTTTGAAGTGCATAAACAGTATAACCTAAGGAGTAAAAAGAATTCTGATATTCCTGACCAAACCAAGAAAACAGTGCCAAATCAACCTAAGAAAATCAAAGAAGCCCCGGTTTCTAAAATCCTCCAGATTCTCCCCAGACAAAACCAAAATCCTTCTGGCCCCACCATTGTAGATATAACCCATAATCAACCTTCTGATGATCAACCCTCTGCTTCAATTCCCCCTAAAAAACCAGTGGACACACCTCAAAGCACTAGATTGGAAAATTCACAAAAAGGGGTCTCCAATAAGAGAAAAGAATACCATCCCACTCAACTCCCTAATATGAAAATTCAAACCCTCAAATAGAGAAAGCCCCTTTTCCATTCAATTTGGGAGAAGATGTAGCTAAGTTAAAGATTTCAGTCCCTTTAACATAACTAATCAAGAATGAAACTTACAAGACATAGATAAACCAGACCCTAAACATTGCTAAAAATGAGGATTCCGTTAACATGTTTGATGACCAACCAGAACTTATATTTGGTCCAGATGTTAATGGAAAACTAATAGAAGGAGGAATACCACCTTTCTACATTAGCCTTAGCATCCATGAAAAAATCCTTCATAATGCAATGTTGGATTCTGGGGCCTCCCACAACTTAATGCCCAAATCAGTAATGGAGAAATTGAACCTGGACATTACAAGGCCTTACAAGGACTTATTTTCATTTGACTCAATTCAAGTAAAGTGTCTAGGATTGATTAAAGACCTGTGTGTTACCTTAGTTCAGTATCCTGCCAAAAGCATCCTTATGGATATTGTGGTTGTTGACATCCCACCAAAGTATGGCATGCTGTTATCCAGATCATGGGGAGCCAAACTTCAAGGATCTTTACAACTTGATATGTCATATGCAACAATTTCTGTTTTTGGACAACCCAAGAAGTTATACCGAGAAACTTTAATGAAATACATGGTAAGTAGCTAGGATCAGCCTCAAAACTTTCCTATCTACTCCATACATTCATACATTGATTCTTTTATCCTGTATAATGTTGATCAAACACAAGAAACTCTTTTAGACAGTGTTGATGCAGAACCAAAAGAAATTGCAGTTTCAAAACAAGAGGAAACTGTCCAAACTTTAGAACTTTCCACTAAACAAGGTAGTCAAGATGAGGAAACGTTTGTGGCACCAGATGATGAGAATTATGAACATGAGATATTGTGGCATCTTGAGTTTGATGGGTCAGTCAATAAGTTTGGAGCAGGAGCAGGAGTTTGGATATACAATCTGGAGAATGATCACTCAGAAGGCCATGCATACAGACTAAATTTTAAATGTACTAACAATATGGTCGAGTATGAAGCACTAATTTTAGGGCTTAAATTAGTTAGGAATCTAGGAGCTATAAGAGTTTCTATCATGGGAGACTCTGAATTAGTTATAAAACAAATTAATGTTGTATATATGACAAAAGACCCTACATTAAGTTGTTACAGAGGAACCATTGTAGAAATACTAAACACTTTCTTAGAAACCAAGGTTGTTGTAATTCCTAGAAAACATAATATGCAGGCTCATAGTTTAGCAATGTTTGCCAGCACCTGCAAGTTACCCTTTCAACCTAACCATCAGTACACTGCTAAAGTTAGGCACAAACCTGCAATCCCAGATAATTTGAAGAACTGGAAAATATTTGTTGATGACAAGCAGATAAACAACTTTTTAATTTCAGAAGAAGAATTTGTAAATAGCAATATAGATACTGACACATCAATAGATCCTAACATTAAAAACAAAATAGAAATAAATGAGATAGAAGGTGAAGAGATAGATAGATTTCATCCCACTAAATTTACAAAATCAGATGTAGAAAACCTAGAGCAAGTTGAGATTGATTAAATAATTAGCGAACACTAAAGTAATCAATCTCAAAGACAACTTCTTACTTAAGGGATTAACCCCTTTGTAAGACTTGTTTGATTCAAATGATGTTCCTAGAAAGCCTAAAATGAAACCTTTGAAATTTGATATGGAGGAGTGTAATATAGGCACTTATGAAAATCCAAAATTGATCAAACTTTATAAATCATTACCTCCCACTGAAAGAGTAAAATACATTGAGTTATTAAAATAATTTCAGGATGTCTTTGCTTGGAGTTATGAGGAACTCAAGTCCTATGACACCAGCATCATACAACATACAATCCCTATAAAAGAAAATCAAAAACCTTTTAGACAAAAAATTAGAAGGATTAATCCTGTCATATTACATTCAATTGAAAAGGAAATCCAGAGAATGTATGATGCTAAGATAATTGCACCAATTAGATTTTCTGATTGGGTTTCAAACTTGGTGCGAACTAGGAAGAAAACTGACAAGATCAGACTCTGTGTGGACCTTAGGAACCTCAACAAAGTATCACTTAAAGGAAATTACCCTCTCCCCAAAATGGATCATATTTTGCAAAGGGTAGTTGGATCAACTAGAATCTCATTATTGGATGGGTTTTCTGGTTACAACCAGATCTTAGTTCATCCTTATTGTTAGTTTCAGCCTTTGAAGCCTTCCATCAGTGATCAAATATGCTCTTACAAAGTGGTCTCAGGGTGTCAAGGTCAAATTTTGTCATTTTAGTGAGTCTTCAAGTAAAATTTGATCACCAGGTCTTAGGTCTAGGATTTGTTTTCCAAAGTTTTCAAGTGTCTCTCCATTTAGCTTATTGTACCATAATTCAAAGAGTTATCATCAGTTCAGGTTCCAATGGGTCATTTTACACCTTGTTCGTGCTTCAGTTGTACTTGGGTAAGGCCCAATTCCCTCTCCTAGGGTTTTGAAAGTAATTTTTCTTGGATGGCCAAATGATCAACAAAACTTTTGTCCTAATGTTCATACACCTTCCCCTATTCCTAATATACCTTCTTAAAGAATTCCCTTCACTCATATCCCTCAAATTCATCATTTTCCCACAAACCCTAGTTTATTGCTACAATTTGACAATTTTCTAGGCTAGGCCTTTGTTTTGATCTTTTGGACCCCTTCCCCTCACTCAATCTTTGAAATTCCACTTTCCCTTGATTCCTAACATCCCTCCCTACTTCCTAAAATTTTCTAAATAATTTAGAAGCCCCTTATCCCCTTTGTTTCCCTTCATTTCCACAAATCCGTTGTTTCACACATCGGGATAGGTTTTCTTCAATCTATGTTTCTAAGCAATAAAAGATGAATTTGACAAATGTGAGAGAGGTTTTTGTCCATAATTGACTCATGAAGAAAAACCTCTTTCATTTTTTACACAGGTTTCATGGTTTGGGAGAAATGTCGAAAAATCATTAGCCTCAGGAGGATTGATGCACTTCTGGAGTGACCTTGGGAAAATCAATATTTTACCTAGCTGGAATGTTCAAATGACTTGCTTGATGATTTAAATGATATCTAAACAGAGATAGATTTCCAATGAGCTATCATGAGCTCAATTTGGAGTTGAGGAAGACCTTCAAACGTTGACTGCAACAGCACTCTGCATTTAGGCAGCCTCATTTTGCACATTTTGACCAGTCTTGGGATATTTGACTTTTGATAGGGAAAATGAACTCAAAATTGAGAAATCCAATATTTTTTTGAAAGTAGACTAAATAATCTTTCCAACGAGATATCCTGCACCCAATTTGGACACCGAGAAGGCCTTCAAAAGTCGTCTGCAAAAATGCATTTCACATCAGGGAGGCGCTACGCATCAGAGGGTCGGCACTACGCATCAGAGGGTCGGCACTGTGCATCAGAGAGGCACTGCGCATCAAGCATTTTTCTCCAGTGTAAATTTACACTGGCACTGCACGTCAGAGAGGCACTGTGCATTGGGCCCAATATGATGCTTATCAATCCAAAAGTTGCCAAAACATTCCAAATCACTCAATAACCCTCAGAAATGCTGCATTTCTCTTCTACAAGTAAGTCCTCATTGCATTTGAGTTGAATTTGATCTTCTACATGTGTTCTTCATGAGTTTTGCATTTTGAAAAGAAAACCCTATCTTGTCTTCATTATTTTCCATTTCATTGTACAATTTTCACTCCATAACCAAAACCAACATCATTTTCCCCTTTCTATCTTACATTTCCCTAAATCAATCCATTAATCCCATTTTCCATATCCCACTCCCCTAAGACAACTCATTCCCTTCATCAAATCCTAAATCCCTCACAAAAACCTAGTTTCCCAAAACCTATCCCTTCATTTCCCAAACTCCATTTCCCATTAGTAAAATCTCTCCATACTCATCTCCCTTGTCCTCCCTCTTTACCATTTTCCACCCTATTATCATCACATCACTTCCCTGAGACAAGCACCAAGCACCATGGCAAGAAACAGTGAGTCAAGCTATGAATAAAAAACACTAAGTGACAGCTCAAGAGAAAGAAATGTACAGCCTAGGAGACCTCACAAGTGTGGAAAAATAATTAGAGAGGAACCTATTAGCATGACTGAACTCCTTGATTGCCCTCTTGTTGCTACTTGTTTCAGATATCAATCTTGCTTTGAGTTTTGTGAGATGGTTGAGAGGGTTAAATACCATAATGAGTTAGCAAGGCAATTTGTCATAAACATGGAGAACAATATGGTACATCTTGCTGGGATAAACTTCACTCTTTCACCCACTATCATTGCAGAGACCACAGGAATTCCGGATGTAGGGGAAAAATGGAACAAAAGGAAAAAAGAAGGATGAAAAGCTCAAAATTTTGGCTGATGTCACTTTATCCCAACAAAGCAATCAATGAGGGACCCTTGTGCCAAATTTGGAAAAATTTTGAGAAAATTTTGTCATTTCACAATTTTTAAAATGTAAAACACAGGAATTTTCAACTGATGCGCATTGCCACCGGCGCTACGCATTGAGTTGGCTTGGAATTTTTCAAAATAGCTTGAATTTTTGGATTCTTCGTGGAAAAATAATGAAACCCAGAAGGTTTCATGAAATTTGGAGGAGATCTGGGTCACCTAAAGGGCAAAAAACACCTAAAAAATGTCCTCTCTGCCACTTTTTGGACACACAGGAACCAGTCTTGGGAGAATCCACTTTTGAGGGGGGAAATGACCTCCAAATCAGAAAATTCAAAGTGTTCCAGAAACTAGACAGGAAGGGATTTCCAACAAGCTATCTTGGGCCTGATTTGGATGAGTGGAAGGCCTCCAAAAGCAGTCATGAAATGGCACTATGCATCAGGCTTAGGGCACTGCGCATCAGGCAAATTTTTGTCAATTTTGCCAAAAAACTCAGAATTTTGCCTAGTTTGCTATCAGTTTGACTTTTTCTTCTCTCTTGGGTAAATTGATGATGTAATATGATGTACCATGATGTAAAAATGATGAAAAATGACTTAAGGAGGTAGATACATCAGTTTGAGTTGGTTTGAGGATGAATGAATCAGTTTCCATAGTTTTAGAGGCAAGCTGTTCCACTGCCTATTTTTCAGTTCCTAGTTTAGATCTTGTTGAAACAGCTCCTTGACTCATGGATATGACCCCTGATGGCTAGCATAGGTGGTTTGATGCCTATATCTTGTACTTTCTTAGTCATTTGTTAAGGTTGGACTTTGGTAGAAGTATTGGACTCACTAAACATTTTGTATCAACAGTTTGGCAAGGAATAAAACCAGGTTTCACAACTATTTTGTGGGATTCTTGTGATAGTGAGCTTATGTATTATTTCTTCTTTGTAATGAGTTTTTTCTGATGTTTTATATGTATCCACATCTATCTCTCTCTCTTCTAAACTAAATGAATCAAGGTGAATAGACAAAATACACTAATTTATAGTGCTTTGTCTTGGGAATGCATTTGGTTTTCAATGTTTTCACTGTTTGAAGAGGATTCATAGTTTCTTATGCCCTCCTCAACTCCTCAGTTGTCTGCTCTACCATCTCAAATCCATTGCTAGTACATAAACCCTTGTCTACCTTGCCCCACAGGACATGACTGTATCCCTGAGTTGATTTCCCGGACCCAATCTGCCTTCTCCAATTGATCCAGCAACCAAAATCTAAAATCAAACAAAATCCTCTGATCTACTATACCTAGCCTAAAATCAGCATTCATTTCAGTCATCTCAAGCTATAGTTGTTATATTCTAATTGAGATTGACAAGGAGAGAGCCGTCTCCCGACTTGGTAGGGCTAGCTACCAGGTTAAGCGTGGTTTGATGTTACCCTAGACTTGCCTTTCTTTGGACTGAGGTAGATCCAGGCTCTAACACTTATGACCAAGCCAAGACTACCTTCACTACTCCTTGGGGCACATTCATGTATGTGAAAATTCCTTTTGGACTATGAATGCAGGAGCCACTTTCCAAAGGGTTATGGATATAGCCTTTGCCAAAGAAATCCATGATTTCCTTGTGATATATCTAGATGACATTACCGTGCTCTCAAAATCTGATAATCAACATTTGGATCATCTAAGGCATGTTTTTATTAAATGCGGGAAATATGGAATCTATTTAAACCCCAAGAAGTCTTTATTTGGGCTAGAAGAAGGAATGTTACTAGGTCATATAATTTCAAAAGATGGTATTCGAATAGACCCTGCAAGAATAGAAGCCATCTTATAGATACAACATCCAAGGAACATTAGGGAATTACAAGCTTTCTCAAGGAAAATTAACTTTCTTAAAAGATTTATTTCTAACCTAGCAGAATTAATTATATCACTGAACAATATGTTGAAAAAAGATTCTACCATAAAATGGACTATTGAGGCTAAGAAATCCTTTGAAGACATTAAACTAGCCTTAACTAGATCACCAGTTTTGATTAGTCCAAAATTTGACAGAGATTTCATCTTATTTTCCTTTGCTTTTGAGCACACAATTGCTATTGTTTTACTACAAAAAAATGACCAGGGCTATGAACAACCTATTGCTTTCTTTAGCAAAGCCCTGAGAGATGCCCCCTTAAAGTATAACATAATGGAAAAACAAGCATTTTCTTTGGTCAAAGCTATCAAGGATTTTAGGGTGTACATTTCATATTCTCATATAGTAGCCTATGTTCCTAATTTAGTAGTCAAAGACATCTTAACTCATGGTGGCCCAGATGAAAAGATGGGAAAATGGATTGCTACTATTCTAGAATATGACATAGAAATCGAACCAACTAAGTTAATCAAGGGCCAAGGTTTAGCCAAGCTCATGGCTGAATCAAATTGTCAGGCCCTAGATATAAACTTTATTGCACAAATAGATAATGAAGAGGAGATGGTGACTCCACTAATCAGCTAGGCCTTTATTGAATCACCATGGTATGCTGATATCATTTATGTTTCACTGAATTTACAAGCTCCTCTTGAATTATCTAAGACCAAAAGCAGATTTTTAAAGATGAAATCCTTAAAATTATGTTTATTAGACAATGCTTTGTCTTGGAGAAATCATGAAGGTATTCTTCTCAACTATTTATTAAAAGATGAATCTGACAAAGTATTACAAGAGTTTCATGCACGTGACTGTGGAGGACACCTTTACTGGAAAACCACTACTGATAAGATCCTTAGAGCCGGTTTCTACTGGCCTACCTTGTTTTCTGATGTAAAGAAATATGTGACCTCCTATCACAAATGTCAAATTTTTTAGGAAAAGAAAAAGCTTCTACCTTTACCCCTCAAGCCAATCTCTGTTGAAACACCTTTTCAACAATGGGGTTTAGACTTCATAAGGTGAAATTCACCCACCTTCCTTATCCCAACACAAATGGATCCTCACTGCCACAGACTATTTCACAAAATGGATAGACGCCATACCTTCAAGGCAAGCCACTAACACTGTTATCATATCTTTCCTTGAAACCAACATTCTATCAAGATTTGGATGTCCAACTAAGATCATTACTGATAATGCAACAACCTTTAAATCCAAAAGAATGATAGATTTCTGCAACAAGTATCATATAACCCTAGGTCATTCCATAGCCTATTATCCTCAAGGAAATGGATTGGCAGAATCCTCAAACAAAAGTCTAGTGAACATCATAAAAAAGTTGTTAGAGGATAATAAGAAAACATGGAACAAAAAGCTAGTCAATGACTTATGGGCAGACAGACTAACCACTAAGAAATTAATTGGTACCTCTCCCTACCAACTAGTGTATGATATGGAAGCTCTTTTTCCATCCTCTTTGGGAACACCAGTGATGAAGTTGCTTTAAGAGTTGCAGGTTGAACCAAATAGTATCCAAAGAAGAATCAACCAAACAATACATCTTCAACAAACCAGGGAGGAAGTATACATTAGATCTCAAGTTGTGCAGGAAAGGATTAAAAAGATTTTTGACAAGAGAACCAAGGCTGAAGATTTCTACCTTGGTGACAAAGTCCTAAAATGGGATTCAAGGAGGGAAGATAAAGGTAAACATGGGAAATTTGATTTCCTATGGAAAGGCCCATATGTCATTTATGCTTTCAGAGGTAATAATGCTTTCTTCCTAAGAGAAATGGATGGTACAGAAGCAGAAGGTGGACTAGTGAATGGTTGAATGCTCAAACACTATTTTGAACCTAACTACTGATTTTTTACTTCCCATTGTACATATTTCATTTTTCTTCAAAAAGTTTAGTTTGGATTGGATGGTGATTTTTGAAGTTGAAGCCCGAAGAGAAGGCCCTAAGCTTTAAGGATTTACTGTCATAAGTATCAATAATGCAGAGGCATAGAGGATAATTTTGCAAGGTAACATCAATAGCAATTCAAAGGCTATTGATCTACAAATTTCTTGACATTTCACCAGGAAATGCCATCCCCAAGTGGAGCCATTGTTAGGTTCCTATACCAATAGGAGTCATAATTTTGATTGACTAAGGTTAAGCCTTGTAATATTGTACATACCTTTGCTTTCTGCAAATGTTTTCCATATTAAAAATAAAAAATAAAAAATGTAAAGAGGGTATGTCCAAAAAGAATAATCAAAGGACAAAAATAATGAAAAGGTAAAAAAAATGAAATATATGAACCCCAAAAGAAAAAAAGAGACCATGAAAGTTGGCAAGCCAAAATGCCACTACTATTTACTTTTTATGCATAATAAATTATTTTGTGCAGCTTGTTACTTATGCCACAATCCATGATAGTCAAAATGTTTAAACTTGGCTATTTCATGCTTTGAATTTTATGTTTATAGGTAGTGAATAAATATGACCAAATAGTGTAATCCTGGCAGATGACTAGATAGGTAGAGTGAATAAAAGGAGCTCATCAGTTTAATCTGAGCCCCTGGAGGATATAAAGTTAGAATTAGATAGTTTGTTTTGTAAAGAAAAGAAAAAGATTGATAAGAGTTTTCCAGCCTAAATGCACCCAAATAAAGTGAAGAAAAAATGGTAGGATGAGTAAGTGGGTAAGTAGTAGAAAGGTTGCAGAAATATCATGTCATTTTATACAAAAAGCACTTTTGTTATGGTTCCAAATGCATCATTTAAATATTCATAAGTGGTAAACAAAACAAAGGCAATGGTTCACAATTTGGTTTACTTAACATCCCCTCATTCATTTTAACCCCCATGACACTCACTAACTCCCCTTCCATAATAAAAATATTAATACCTATATTTTTTAAGTAAAAAAGGATCAGAGCATTTCTCTGACTTCTGGTGGGACCAGACCCTCAGCTTGATGACTTAAGAAGGGAAGGTGTCAAATCCCCTTATAATTCATTCATCCCCCTCACAAAACCCCTTTTCCTAAGGTTACGTTCTTTTGCCTAGGAAAACTCCTTTATAAACATGTTTTATGTAAAAAACCCACAAATACAATTATCCTAAGTACTAGGTATATGGAAAACACACAACATTTCATGTACCTAAGCACAATACCCCTTCCACTCCTTTCACTTCATATTAACCTTTTAATTAAATATATAAAAATCTCGAAAAACCCATTACCCCGTATATATTTAACTCCCTTATATAAATTAACCCCACCCCTTATTTTACTTATAAACTATGTTACTACCCCTTATCCCGCAAAAACATTAAAACCCTGCCCTTAGTCCCTAATCCCTCATTACAGTCTGGCCCAATCCCCTAAACCTGGATTAGTCCTTAAACTAATCTCGGAACCACCGCAATTACGTCCCCGAGTCCCCAATCAAATCCCATCATTCACCCTCGTGCAACTCCCATCTCCCGATCATCATTGATCGTCTCTCCTCCACATCCAACGCCCCACAAGCATATCGGGCCGGCTCGATGTCCACCCTTTACCCGCCCGATAAGGTGATTTTCCACCTAACCCCTGACCATACGTGGCAAACGCTGAATGGAATCGGGCGAACCCTCCCAAATACCGCCCACACCAAAAAAGTTGCGCGATGGACCTCCCAAACCACTTCCCCCTTCCAACCAAAAACTGTCACTGTTCATAAATTGGTGAACCCGCCAAAATTAACCGTTTTCCTATAAAAGCCTAATTACCCCTCTTTTCACTCTTTTCGCGCATTTTTCCTTTGAGAGCTCAAAAAGTCATTGTGACCACTGCAAACGGCATAATTGCTCACAAACCTCTGTTATTGCTCAATAGACACTGCAGACAGCCCAGCTTGTTCATCAGTCCATACCAATATAGTACGAACCTCTGCAGCCACCTCCATCCACCATTTACAGTCAATTCCGCCCAATTTCAGGTATTTAACCGTGGAATTCCAACTCTATTATCAAATTCATAGTCAGTTCACCCTCGTGACACTGTTAGTTACGTAGAAAAGATCAAATTTACTTAAATTTTAACATTGTGAGCCATAAACAAACTGCAAAACCTCCATTGCCCTAAAAAACTCTGAATCACCCCCCCCCCCCACACTAAAAAACACAAGAACTGAGTATGTCTACCCTAATTGCTATAGATGTAAGGCCCATCACTACACCTCATTTAGACCTGGACCACCTCCCTTTAGCTGATAAAGATTTCCAAATAAAAGATACCTCTACCCAAGAGTCCCCACTCAAAGTACATTGCCAAAGCAAGGACAAGTTCCTGAACCATGCTAATGAAATTGGCCTTTGGGAGTCAAATTCGCCCAACCAGTTCCCCAAGTCCACGTTTTACCCGAAATTGTTCATATGTGCTATGCTTGCTACGTCCCCAGTCACATAATTGTCATGTCTCATGACCAGTAGGTCCTTTTTACCATCACTGTTGAGTCTATAAATGAAATGTTGCAGCTCCAACCAGGACCAAGTCTAACCCCACTCTCAATTAGAGATCTATTGGACTTGTATCCTAAACGTAGCTCTGCAAATTGGCCCAACTATTCCAAACCTTCATCAGAGAAGAGAGACACATCCCTAAGGACTCCCCCCATATGTAGCTGCTATTTTTTCCCTATGGGGCCAGAATATTGTAGCCATGATATCCTGCATTTTGGGGTACACCACTAGTGAATACCTTGATGAGTTAATCTTTGCCTTCATGTCCATCTACTCTCTAGGACAGCCTCCTGCTATCATTTATGACTTTTCCCAATTTATAGCTGATAGGATGCATGAGTGTTATAGACATTTTTGGGCACTACAACCCCAAGCATGAAATGTCCATAAACCAAGGGCTCCTAAGTCCCTAAAAGTGTTGTTCTTACCCCTAAAGGAACAAGGTCAACTGATTACAGCTTCTCCCAGAAGTTCTCCATGAAAAACTGCTCAGAACTGGTCAAAACAGGATCATTTCAGCTGCTCCATAGGCAAAGTGCGTTGCATCTCACCTAAACACACTGTGTGGGTGCGTTGCATTTCAAAAAGCCCTTCTATGGGGTGCGATGGGCGAGAAGTGACAAATGGAAATGTCATTCCGCGAGGTGGAGAGGCATGGAAACTTCCAGAAACTTCTCCTGTGACACTTGCCTCTCTGAATTCGACCAAGGATGAGTAAGAGATCATCAATCTCCAAGTGGAAGCAAGAACTATCAGAGGGAAGACACTAATAAAATCACAAGCTGACTCATCTCCCTTATAGATATCTATATATGGATCCCTCATCCTAGAGATCCAGAGGCTGGAATTTTGTATATTGTAAGGAATTACTATTGGTTTCTTGAGATAAACATCAGATTGTTGGGTGATCTAAGCTTTGTATGAGGTGAAGAGGGGCTTCCTTGCTGAGAGGATGATGCTAGGTCAGAACAACTGGTTGTAACTCCCCTTGGCTCTTTCTTGTTTATCAACAAAAGTTATTCAAGTTTTCCTCCATACTCTTGTGTCATTCATGTTTGCTGCATTTGTATGGTCAATTTACATCTGATCCTAGGTTGTTTATGATTATAGATCCATGTTCTTGTATAGTGTTATGCTACTATGATCTTACAGGTACTTGGTGAAACTGGGCGTGCAAGGGAACAAGTAGCGAAAGACTATCAAGAGAGAGAGGAATCGAACCAGGAGATTAGCGCAAGACAGAGGTTGGTCTTCTTTGTTCTTCTCTCATCTATACTTCATAAAGGAAAAACGAAAGTAGCTTTACTTTGTTTGTTTCTAAGGTAGCTATCACACCTTAGTGGGATAAGCAGTTCTGTGTAGACACTTTTCCCTGTAACAAAATGGCGACTCCACTAGGGACGATTAGTTTGTTTGTTTATCTTCCTTGTTGTCTATTTTATAAACTTATATACAGAGCTTGAAGTCGAGCCAGGTAGCTTTCGAACTACATTTGCTATGCAAATGCAAAGTAGATAAATTCCGCTTCAGTCAATCTCCGGGATTTGTTTATAAATTAAACAACTGATTTACAAACTCTCTGATTGCCCTTTGAGATAGCTCTTAGATCCTCCTTAGATCTACCCGTGATTGTTGCATTACTGATTACCATTTGCTCGACCAAAACCCATGAACTGAACTGCAAACTATGACCCGGAACCCAAGCAAAGTCTCGTCTCTGGCCCAACGCAGGTATTGTTCTGTGAATCTGAAATTCAGCGCACTTCCCGAGTGTAGTAGGTGCGCTGCATTTCAAATTCCCTATGTTACAGGTGCGTTGATCAGACTAGGCATTATTCAGTTTTGGTTTTTGTAGTTCACTCTTTTCAGTTCTATTCATGAATTTTGCTGCCTGTGATCAGTATATCTCTGTTTGAGACCCCTTTTCTTTGCTGTTATTCCGCCTCCTTTGTACAAAAGAACTGTAAATGTTTTTGTGTGTTTGTTCGGTCATTTTCAGTTCTCCTTTGCAAAAGTAACGTAATCGTACTGTCGTCCTTTGATTTGAAAGCGTCGCAAGTGTCGTTTTTAGGCATAGGAAAGAGTTTGATTGCTGTAGATAGTCGATTATCCTGTTACTATTGTATTTGGTCTGAATTTGTAATTTTTCTAGTGTCGAAAACAAGTATTCGTTTCCAAATCGTAAGGTGTTGTGATTGCCTCCATTTTTTATTTCGAAAAGAAACTTGTTGATAACTGTCACTTGGAAAGCAATTCAGATTTGTGCATCAACTTTCTTTTTATCATTTACATACTAAGAAAGTCAAAAACAAATACATGCATGTGCATTTGCATTTAGACTGTTTGATTGGTTTGATTTAGGGAAGTGCATTTAGAGTGTGCTCTTTGCTCTTTGTGAAAGAATATTGTCTCTCTTTCCTTAGTAGCTAGGATTTTCATTGCACAAAGAAGATAAAAGACTGTTTATCATCTTAGATTGCATTTTAGGAATTACACATCTACATCTCGCGGTGAACCTGAAAGGAAAACTTCATAAACAAGATCAACTATAAAATAAATTCAATGAATCTAACAATGCTTTGGAACCTAACGCACAACATTTAGAAGTCTAGGCTAGAGACGTATTCTGACGTCGTAAAGCCTGGTAACTGTTGTTCTCACTGATGGTTGGGTGATTCCTCCACTTTGAGACGATAAGTGCCAGTACGGACTTGTGCTCCCATGTACCATCGAGTATATTTTGGGAGACCACAATAGGCTTAATGCTTTATCCATAGGAAGCCGTGTTTGCCGCCTTATCAATCACAATGCACTGAACACAGCATTCGGGAAGATTGACTGCCATACCGTAAAAAGTAATCTGCAGTTTTGCGATTGGTTTGGTAATCCCTCTACCTAGATTTCCAGAGCAGTCCCTTCGTTCCTTTTCAAACTCCTTAACGGAAAATGTCCATCTGAGCACTTGTCACTTCAGGCTCATTAAAAATCGAAGGTGACTAGAGTCATATTTTGTTTTTTCTCGACTCTTAAAAATTGAAAAAACAAGTTGTGTCAAAGCGTCTAAAGTTTATTTTAAACGAAATAATCATCACCCTTCCCTACGTTTATCTTAGGTTGAGAAAATGGAACCCACCAACCAAGGAATTCCCCTTGGAGGAAATCCTAGTCCCTTCTCCTCTTGGGGAGATGTTGGTGTGCCCCATATGGCCACATTGTCGCTTCCAGGATTGAAAATCGGCTTGCCCGTATGGCTCTTCTCAACCTCTGTCGTTCAGAACACCACAATTCCTGAACAATCGAGTCAGCAACTAGATGAATCCAAAGTTACCCACCAACCTTCTACTTCCTCCAATTCTTCCTCTCCTCCTTCTTCTTCGCCCGATGGGGCTGGTAAAGCCAAAAATAAAGTACCTGAGAAGAAGAAGGAAAAGAAGAAGAAAGAGAAGAAGAAGAAGGAGCCAAAAGCAAAAGGGGCCAACCAAGCGTCGTCTAGCGAAAATCCACACACTGCACCGACCAGGCCTAAATCGCCATGTGTCATTTGCAATGGAGACCACTATCATAGAGATTGTCCTTGCATCCCTCGGATCTTAAGGGATTGGTCTCCTCGTTTGCACAACCCGGTGTCGTCAACCTCTGATGATCATGTTGAAAACACACCGTCGACTAGTGAAAGTGAAGCCCCAGGACAAAAAGGAAAATACATATTTCCTTGTAAACTGTGCGAAGGCGACCATGCCGTCCACCGTTGTCCCTTCTTAGACGAGGCTAAAAGAGTTTTGGATGATCGTCCGGTTTCACCGTTACGACTTCCTCCTGGATATAAAAAACTCTTGCCGAGTCCGTCACTAGTTGAAAAGTCGGCTGACCCGCCCAGGTGGTCGGCTGAACCGTCTATCATTGAAGACAAACCATCTAAACCCATACCAGACGAAAGTCAAAAGGTCGAGGCGGCAGTTGACCTGGTCTTGCCTTCAGAGGTTCCATCTTTAGATGATACAGTCACAGAAGAGAATAAGGATGACACCGTCCAAATTCTTTTCATAAGCACGGACTCCCATGAACATGGGGGCAATTTACCCATTCCTTTACCGCAGGAAGGAAGTTCGTCAGAGTCGTACCCAGCCGTCTATTCGGTCCCACCTCCAAGCAACCTAGTTGTCTCCTTCGACTGGAATCAACTAGGCAGACCCCGTTTACCAGCTAGTGTACCATTCCGAATTATTGCTCAAGTATATAGAATGGTCATGGCTGGTACCATCATAGATGAAGGAGCTTCTGTGAGTATCATTTCCTCGACTGCTTGGAAAGCGCTTGGTTCGCCATCGCTTTTGCCTGAGATGAGAAATCTAACAGGCTTTGACAAAGGAACCAATCGACCGTTAGGGATCCTTCCCAATGTGCCCATAACACTGAGAAGGAAAACCGTTCACATGAATGTAATGGTAGTTCAAGGACCCCTGGATTATAATCTACTCCTTGGACGAGACTATATTTATTGCATGGGAGCTATTGTCTCATCACTCTTTAGAGTAATGTGTTTTCCGCACGAAGGAAGAGTGGTCAAGCTCGTAGACCAGCTTTCATTTCCCAGATCATGCATAGCAAATAGTCATATACCATCCCTGAATGGTCTTTTCACACAAGGAATGTCTCATCAATCCCCAGTCCGTCCACCTGATGAGTGCGAGTGATTCGGGGGACATGACTGAAACCCAGGGGGCATGCACCCTAGTCTGCTTCGGCAGGAAAACTTCGGGTATAGGGTAGGTTTCCACGAGAGATATATGACTAGACTGTACTCCCGTCCGTGATTGGAAGAGGGGGTTAGACTGGAACAAGATTCTCTCGTCAAAGTTATGTGAGTGGATTGTCTCACCTTTGTCTATTTCGGTAGACATCGCCGAAGAAATGTTTTGTTTGCGCTGTGTTGGGCAATTTATTGGACTTAAATTGCTGCATTAAATTATCAACCAGGGAAACTCATAAGCTTGTGATGATGCCAGCACAATATATGCAGGAGTAGGCAACTAACTCTATTTCTAACTAAATGATTTATGATTCAATACAATATGCAAGGGAAGAGGCTCCTAACTAAGGAGGTCCTGGTTGTCCTTCCCTACAGTATCATAGAGAAACCATTGATTACATAAAACTAAAAACTTGAAATAAAGACAAGAGAATGAACTTTAATTGTTGCTCAGATTCAAGTAGAGAGAGAAAGACTAACTTAGTCTCTTGATTGTCCTCTCATGTACTAATCCAAACTAAACTAAGATTCATTCAAAAGCATAAGAAATGAAATAACTTGAAACTTAAAAGCAAAATAATGAATTTCAATTACCATATAAATCAATGGAGAGAGAGCCTAACTTAGACTCTTGGTTATCTCCTCATATGATACTTGAAACATAAAATCAAAAGAATGCATTTCAATTATCATACAAATCAAATAGAGAGAGAGTCTAACTTAGACCCTTGGTTGTTCTCTCACATGCTGATAAGATTTTAATTCAAAACTCATTCACCAATCAAATCCTTGAATATCTAAACAATTAAATGAAACAAGATCTAATATGAAATAACATGTTTCTCTCATCCTTTTAGAGTGAGCTCAATTCTCTTAAGAACAAGACAAATTATTCCATATACTACATTAAGAAAACTTATATCTAAAACTACATAAATTCATATCTACATAATGGAAATATATGAAAAATGAAGCCTTATTCTATTCCATCATCAATTGGATACAATGCTCTAAGAGTCCTCTCCTTGGAATGGAGGAGGTACTCCTATTTATACAATGAGAGGAGATAACAAACTCATAATGATGATCCATTAATCTCTCTTTTAGTTCTATACATTTCTCAACCATCTAGACACATAACCCTATCCTCCATGATTTCCTCCATGAGGTCCATGATATTCTCCATGAGGTGTATCTTATCAAATTCGAATTTGATCATTCAAGGCCACATAAAGGTGTCTTGGAAGCTTCCTTGGAACCTACACATGTCACCAAAACAACCCACTTTCCATATATAAAGTAAAATATATTATTTTCTAATATTTAATCAAGAATTTCTCTCAAAAATGCTTAAAAATAAACAATATTTGGAAAATATAAATGAGACCCATTAATGGTGAATAGTAGGGAAAATGGAGTGACAAGGTGATGAATAGTGAGCGAAATAATGGAAGCATAGGTGAAAAATGTATGGTAATGAGTGCCATTTTTGGAGCCCAACATACTCCCCAACTGAAGTTCTTGCATGTCCTCATGCAAGCTACTACAATGACTTATTTGATTTGATTCTTAAATGAGCTTCTTTTTAACTTTGCACATCTTTGGATAACTTTTATTTGTTTGCAAAGCATTGACATATTTTAATGATTGGTTCTTGTGTTACAATCATTATTTACTTTGATCTCTTCTTAATGATTGGTTCTTGTGTTACAATCATTATATACTGTGATCTCTTTTTAATGATTGGTTCTTGTGTTTACAATCATTATTTACTTTGTTGAGATCTCTTTTTAATGATTGGTTCTTGTGTTTACAATCATTATTTACTTTGTTGAGATCTCTTTTTAATGATTGGTTCTTGTGTTTACAATCATTATTTACTTTGTTGAGATCAATCATATGCTCATCATTTTGTAGTAGTTTTTATTGTGAGAAGACTATGTGGGTTAAGATGTAATATGAATGAGGAAAAAAGAATGAAGTGTGAAATTTCCCCCTCCCCAACTGATGGTTTTTGGCAATTTTAAATGAGAAAGGAAATAGTGAAATAGTGGAATATTTTCCAAATATCATCATTTTAGCATCTAAAAAGAATTTCAAGATTAAAGGTTAGAAAACATCATACCTTACTTACCTAAGGAAGTGGATGAATCATGCATGTTCAGCTGCCACAATTCTGATCTGAAGCTTCTTCTTCAAGTTGTGGATGAAAGATGGGTCTGTGTTGTCGTATCGGCTGTTGGATCCTCTGCTACTAGATGATGAATCTGAGGAGTCCGTTGAACATGGCTGAAAGTCGTATCTGCTGCTGGATGATGAATCCAATGAGTCTGCTGAATATGGGTGAAAATCTATAAGGCTTGGAAGGTATACAAAATATATATAAGTTAAATGTCCCTCCCAGCCTTATTGATTGACTTGTCCTCAAGTGATGGCAAACTGATAAACAATGAAAAGAAATTGGGTTCATCTGCTACAAAATATGGGTCTTCAAGTCTTCAACGCTCGATGGCACAAATCTTACTATGTGATTAAATGTGTCGATGTCGAACATAGCAAGAAGTTGTTGACTTAGTGGTCGTTAATGAATGCCCCTAGCCAACACAAGAGCTCCCACCATTGATTCCAATGGGAGTCAAGATGCCTAACACATCTTTGTAGGTACGAATAAATTTGTCATGGACGAGTCACCTACAAGATCCAACGAACAAGGGATATTAATGTACTCCCATTGTTCATTGGCAAGAGTACTTGCCATTAAGGCATGCAAGCCTCTAGGTGTTTTTTCAATGATACTTAGACTCTAGGACTTTGACTCAAGCAGGGTTTTATTGCGGAAATGAAGGGGAATGGTAATGACATGGAAAATGACAATAAGGAAATGCATGGTGTATGAATAAGAACTCTTGCTGTGAAAAATGGATATGGAAATGGGATGCTTTATGGACATGGACAATTGGTGGAAAATCTTTTGCAAAATTGGAGTGTAAAATAATGGTTGTGGACATGGATTTGTCTGTAGAATGTTTCATGAAATTAGTCGATTGAAGACCAATTGTGCGCACAATGTAATCTCCTTATGATCACTTGATTATCCTGTAACCTGTAAAAAAAACTTGGTACAAAGAAAACATAAGTGTGCTCATGAAGAAATGGCCAGTTTCTTCATGTTTCTTACGCAAAAATTTCATACCAAATAAAACAAATTAAGGACAGACAAAGTGTGAAAATTGACTTAATCATGATATTAATATCAATCCATTTTTGAAAATAACCATGGAAAGGAATACTCCCTGTTTGTGTCAGCTGAGTTTTGTGCATGGCGAAAAGTTTGGCATTTGCTGCGTCTTGCAGATTAGTATATACAAAAATATCAAATTGTCAATTTAATCAGAAAATCCACCAAATGTTCTTTTAAATTATTCTTCCTAATGTTCCATTATTTATTTTCAAACCTCCATGAATTTTGTGAATTTTTTTTTAATTTTTGTACTTGTACCAACTCTTGCAGTTTCATCCAGTTTTTGTAATTCTCATGATTCTACCATCAAAGTGTTTTTTTATAAAAATGTCAATATCCTTCACCTGCCAATATTCACCCTTTAAATCCTTCTAAACAATAACTATCTCAAAACACATAACATTTTTTTTTTTTAAATAATAACAACCCTAACATAACAATAACAATTCTAACCTAACATTATAAAACAATTTATTAATACAATCATACATTAATATATATCCTAACATCATAACAATTATTTAATAACAATTAAATAACTTAACAAATATATATACAACAAATATTATAATTAACAAATTACGTAAATAACATTATAAACATTAAATAACAAACTCATATAACATATTACCATTAAAAATATAACAACTATTAACAAATTAATATAATTAATATATTATAACAACGTAACAAACGTTCCTAAAAATCTGTAACTAAATCAAAACAATTTAAAACTAAATATACTATATGTAACAAAAATAAATCCAAATGCAAACAAACGTAAACACATAACTCGTGAACTAGCAGGATTGAAGGGTAGATTCTGCATTGAATGGCTGTGGTAGATTTTGCGTTGGGTACAGTTGTCCATATTTTGTTGTTCTTGGCCGCCACGGTTGGAGGAAATTCTGAGCATAACTCGGCCCCTGCTCCAGCTTTATCTCCCAACTCACATTTGGGAATTGGCTTGATCTTCTTCAGTTTAATCCAAAAACAACCAACGCATCACAGGGCTCGATCCACCAACTGGATAAGGAACAATATGATACACACATTGGCCAAATACTGAAGAGGAGGAGCTAGATAATTCGCTCGGGTATAAAGCTTGCCTTTTTTTCTTTTTTTTGAGAAGACTTTCCTGATTCATTAGAAGGCGCAGTGAAACGTCTTCTTACTGAAGCAAAAAGTGCCCAAACTCCATTGGCAAGCCAAGCCAGGCATCTTGCTGTATTGAAATTCTCCGTCAGTTTGTTCCTTCTCCGGAGAAGGAATTTTGGATTCATATGCCGCTAAGCAGGAAACTGATTTTCCTTCGATGTCCTGAGCCTCTCAACGGCTGTGACAGCAACAACGTCAGAGCTTTTAATACGCACAGGGTTCTGAGTATCAAACGTTATGCTTTTTTTTTGTTAATACTCACAGGGTTTATGTCAAAACATTTTTACCTGTTGATTGTAGTTGTAGCTCTTGTAAAAACGCACAGGGTATTTTTTTACCAAAACGTTTTGACCATTCTACTGTTTGGTTGTGCTCTGACCGGAATGCAACGTGGCTTTTTTCTGTGTTTTTTTTTTTTTTTAAACGTTTTGACCCATTTCCTATATTGGTATGCCGTGCATATATCAATCGATCTATTGAATGGAATTGTGCCTAATTATTTTCATTGTGCTATCGAACCTATCATTTAATCACAGGTTTGTCTTCATGCTGGTTGTGGCTGTCTTTGCCTTGCCAATGCATCATCTGATGAAGTGTTTGAATGCAGCAGCCATACAAGTCTATAATGGTTTGCGTGCATCATAACTCTATTCCACGACTTTAATTTCATTACAATATGAACCACGTACTCGTTTGAACCATGATGCAAAAAGATTATGTTTAATACAGCGCATATGTTTAACACATTCTTTTGTTGTATGCAAATGTTTTGTTGCCTTTTGCGTATATATTTGAAATATTTCTCATATTGCTCACAATCTAAAGTTGTGTGTGCACATGTATTGCCTTCTCATTCCTGTCCTTGTCAACATCATATCCAAGGGAAGCGCCACCAATTTTCAAGACATGCTCTTTCGTTTCACGTTCGACAACATCTGCAAAATTGTGTTTGGGGTTCATCTCCATCTCTGCCAGCCATTCCTTTCGGGAAAGCATTCGATGATGCTATTGAAGCATCATATAGTGGATTTCTGATGCATGTATGTTTGAGAAAGATCATGGGATTTTTTTCGGTTTGGGGATCGATGCGAAACTTAGTTTGTCATGGAGATCATTTCAGCTAGAAAGGAGGAATTGGGTATGAAAAAAAATTTGGAATGGGAAAGCAGAAATATGTAATGTGGAGAAAAAAAAACCGTTTTTATTCCCGCAGTTACCAAAATAGGGTCGCGAAGAACCACGGTTTACTCTTAGACCGTTAGGAATTTAAGCAAACAATTTCTGGGTTACATAAATCATTCTATTATGGAAAAAACCCATGTCTTTGTTTGTCTAGATTTGCCATGGTTTCATCACAAACTGTTTTTCAAAACTGACGTTTTTAAGGGGTTGCGTTTTGAAGATGATCTTTTTCTCATTCACAAAATTCTTTATTGTCGCAATGCAGATTACTTCTCCAGCAAGAGTATTTTTATTTGAACAAAATCAATAGATTTTCTGATCTTCCTGATCGCACGAAGCGCAGGAAGAGAGCATACTAATCACTTGATTTGTTTTTATTCATGCAGGGGGGGTGTTTTTGAAAAGACAAAATTTAAAACTAGCTAAACACTAAATCATCAGAAAACTCAAACATGAATTCCCTTATGAAGATCCTGCTGTCACCAGGTCTCACAAGTTATTTTATCTAAAGAAAAATAAATACTGAATTAAATTCTAATGCCTAATCCCTTAGCACCATCCCCGGCAACGGCGCCAAAATGTTGGGCAATTTATTGGACTTAAATTGCTGCATTAAATTATCAACCAGGGAAACTCGTAAGCTTGTGATGATGCCAGCACAATATATGCAGGAGTAGGCAACTAAATCTATTTCTAACTAAATGATTTATGATTCAATACAATATGCAAGGGAAGAGGCTCCTAACTAAGGAGGTCCTGGTTGTCCTTCCCTACAGTATCATAGAGAAACCATTGATTACATAAAACTAAAAACTTGAAATAAAAACAAGAGAATGAAGTTTAATTGTTGCTCAGATTCAAGTAGAGAGAGAAAGACTAACTTAGTCTCTTGATTGTCCTCTCATGTACTAATCCAAACTAAACTAAGATTCATTCAAAAGCATAAGAAATGAAATAACTTGAAACTTAAAAGCAAAAGAATGAATTTCAATTACCATATAAATCAATGGAGAGAGAGCCTAACTTAGACTCTTGGTTATCTCCTCATATGATACTTGAAACATAAAATCAAAAGAATGCATTTCAATTATCATACAAATCAAATAGAGAGAGAGTCTAACTTAGACCCTTGGTTGTTCTCTCACATGCTGATAAGATTTTAATTCAAAACTCATTCACCAATCAAATCCTTGAACATCTAAACAATGAAATGAAACAAGATCTAATATGAAATAACATGCCTCTCTCATCCTTTTAGAGTGAGCTCAATTCTCTTAAGAACAAGAAAAATTATTCCATATACTACATTAAGAAAACTTATATCTAAAACTACATAAATTCATATCTACATAATGGAAATATATGAAAAATGAAGCCTTATTCTATTCCATCATCAATTGGAAACAATGCTCTAAGAGTCCTCTCCTTGGAATGGAGGAGGTACTCCTATTTATACAATGAGAGGAGATAACAAACTCATAATGATGATCCATTAATCTCTCTTTTAGTTCCATACATTTCTCAACCATCTAGACACATAACCCTATCCTCCATGATTTCCTCCATGAGGTCCATGATATTCTCCATGAGGTGTATCTTATCAAATTCGAATTTAATCATTCAAGGCCACATAAAGGTGTCTTGGAAGCTTCCTTGGAACCTACACATGTCACCAAAACAACCCACTTTCCATATATAAAGTAAAATATATTATTTTCTAATATTTAATCAAGAATTTCTCTCAAAAATGCTTAAAAATAAACAATATTTGGAAAATATAAATGAGACCCATTAATGGTGAATAGTAAGGAAAATGGAGTGACAAGGTGATGAATAGTGAGCGAAATAATGGAAGCATAGGTGAAAAATGTATGGTAATGAGTGCCATTTTTGGAGCCCAACACGCTGTGAATAGAACAATCTTTGGTAACCTGAAAGAGGATTACCTTTCGTGATAAAACAAATGTTTTGTCGGTAGAACAAAAGGTGGCCTTGAAACTTTATTTTATACCTGGGGGCATGCAAACCTTTTGGCATGCAAGCAAAGAGCGACTATTTATTTTTTAAATTTGTAGGTCCTCTAACCCTTTAAACTCGTAGGATTGGTCGTTTCCTAACTTGCATAAAGAAAGGATGTGGGGCAAAACTCTAAAAATTGCCGTTTAAATGGGACATTCTTATTATACTACTGGATTTATCGAGCAGTTTTAGCACATAGTTCAAGATCGTTAAAAAATAAACATAAGCCATGAGCAAATGTTTCCCCCCGCATTTAAGCTCATTAAAATATGAACTATTTCCCAGTAAACAACCATTGTGAATGTAGTACTTCAGCCTTTAAAAGCCTTGGTCGTGTTCTCATCATCACCTCCACTCTGTATTGGCCGATCATTCACCTCCATTTGATTGTTTACCCCTTTTTGAGGAACAGCTGCGAAGAGTGATCTCACTAGCCATCCTTGTAACACTGCCATGATTGGAACATTCCAAACCTTACCTGGAATCAGCTGCTACCCAATTTTATCACTCGTTCCTCAAAAGACGAGTCTCCTTTAAGCTCTTTTCAACTGACTCGTAAAATATGAAAAGATTGTCGAGCCATTGGCCTCTCCAGCTCGTTAAAGGGACCGGAAGTGCTATCCCTCCTCTAAATTTTAATCTTTTTGGACCTGAGGGATTATTACACAAAAAGATCAAGCGCTTGCTTTGTTCGGCTCATTAAAAGTATCAAAAATTCATCTCTTCTGTATTATTTTATACTTTTTCGGACTTAAGGGATTAGATGACGAAAAAGAAATTTTGGAGTTTCCTTTACGTTCCTTTTCAGACTCTCTAAAATTGAAAAGGACCGAGTTATCTTTGTCGTTAAACTCGTTAAAACTTAATAGCGACAAACTTGTCCATAACAGACAAGAACGAGTTTCATTATCGCTAGGCTCGTTAAAACATAGCGATGGGTTTGCCCGAAGGGCAAATTATAGAACAAGCATATGTTATCCTCCTCAAGCTTGACAAAAATAAAGAGGTACTGGTCAGCAATGACTGGGGAAAATTGGGAAGAAAACTTGAAGAAACTTTGTTGGTAGCAAGTCGCTCTTGAACATGACACTTTCACTCCACATCCAAGTCGGGTTGGGTTGTTTCATTCACCGGTCACATCGCCATGGTCCCATCACACCATCCACATTTGGGGTAATGCTACCAATCCATCATGTCAGTGTCGCCGATATGTTCAAGAGAAGTCATTCAGAGAATTCACCGGTGTCTCACCCGCTACAATACATTCATACTCCATTCTTTCATGACCGCCACCCTGAACCGTATGTCATCAGATAGTTTTCACCTCCATTAAAATCATTTGCTCCGTTCGGTGTCATTGATGTGGGATTCATTAAGGCCCTCCTATGATGGATCACTTCTTGTCGACATCAGCTCATTATCCAAGAAGTCGATCTAGGAACACCCCGTTCGGTACTTTGAAGCTTGCATGCCTCAATGGCAAGTTTGTCACTTCCGGCAACAGGTTTACATCAATGCCCTTCGACCGAAAGATTTTGCGTGGTGTTCGAGGCCAAGTCCTTTATTCACAACACGTGAATTGTACTACAGTACCTTGAGGGTCATTATCATTATCGATGATTCCTCTTGCGCCTGTTAACAGTTTACATCATTGGCTGGTAATCAGGCGATGTCTTTCCATGTTCGACTCCAGAACATCTCTCACATGGATAGACTTGTACTTCGAGTGAAGATCGGACGAGATTGAAGACCTCGGATCTAGTTTCATCCATCCGGGCTGCGATATATATTCAGGGAAATAAAGACATCAAATGTACACGGATAATCATCCAATCAAAGGGATGATGGCTCTACCAGAATCATCAGTCTACACTCTGACGATTGTCTGTCCTATGTACATGAAAATGAATTTATAAAGATGAGCATGGGAATGCCCGCCTCAGCTAGATCATGAAAATATTATGAAGATAATGTATTGTGTTGTATCTTATTACAGGTCTCCTCCCAGCTTGAAAGAACTTCGAATCCTCATAATAAAGCATTTCACCCGACATCAAAAGATTAACGACCTCATGCTTTAGGGGGCAACTGTTATAGACATTTTTGGGCACTACAACCCCAAGCATGAAATGTCCATAAACCAAGAGCTCCTAAGTCCCTAAAAGTGTTGTTCTTACCCCTAAAGGAACAAGGTCAACTAATTACAGCTTCTCCCAGAAGTTCTCCATGAAAAACTGCTCAGAACTGGTCAAAACAGGATCATTTCAGCTGCTCCATAGGCAAAGTGTGTTGCATCTCACCTAAACACACTGTGTGGGTGCGTTGCATTTCAAAAAGCCCTTCTATGGGGTGCGATGGGCGAGAAGTGACAAATGGAAATGTCATTCCGCGAGGTGGAGAGGCATGGAAACTTCCAGAAACTTCTCCTGTGACACTTGCCTCTCTGAATTCGATCAAGGATGAGTAAGAGATCATCAATCTCCAAGTGGAAGCAAGAACTATCAGAGGGAAGACACTAATCAAATCACAAGCTGAGTCATCTCCCTTACAGATATCTATATATGGATCCCTCATCCTAGAGATCCAGAGGCTGGAATTTTGTATATTGTAAGGAATTGTTGTTGATTTCTTGAGACAAACATCAGATTGTTGGGTGATCTAAGCTTTGTATGAGGTGAAGAGGGGCTTCCTTGCTAAGAGGATGATGCTGGGTCAGAACAACTGGTTGTAACTCCCCTTGGCTCTTTCTTGTTTATCAATAAAAGTTATTCAAGTTTTCCTCCATACTCTTGTGTCATTCATGTTTGCTGCATTTGTATGGTCAATTTACATCTGATCCTAGTTTGTTTATGATTATATATCCATGTTCTTGTATAGTGCTATGCTACTGTGATCTTACAGGTACTTGGTGAAGTTGGGCGTGCAAGGGAACAAGTAGCGAAAGACTATCAAGAGAGAGAGGAATCGAACTAGGATATTAGCGCAAGACAGAGGTTGGTCTTCTTTGTTCTTCTCTCATCTATAATTCATAAAGGAAAAACGAAAGTAGCTTTACTTTGTTTGTTTCTAAGGTAGCTATCACACCTTAGTGGGATAAGCAGTTCTGTGTAGACACTTTTCCCTGTAACAATGAGCAATTCCTTAGAATGAACAATTAAAGGGTTTTCAAGTACTCCTCAGTTTTATACCATATGTTCTTATATTACCAACCTAATAAGTTCCCATTCACCCTTTAGAAGTTGGACACCAAAGGTTAGCCCAAGTCAGTCATTTTTTGGACCCCATTGATCCACCAATCTCAGTATCCATACTCTTATTCTGATTTTGTTGATTTATTTGTACACCCAATCATGACAATGTTGACTAGAAGCCCTCCTCCTAGAATCAGTCTAGAAATAAAGAGAGTCCTTCAATTGTCTAAACAGACCAAAGTGGGTGACTAGTACCTTTACCAGAACCATACAGAAATTAGAATATATGGTTGCATGCTTGCACCATACAAGCTACCAAGATACCTCCCAATGAGGTTGTTTGCATTAGAATACTATAGACAAATCATCAATGTAGATGAAGTAAACTTTGTCAATGCCAAGAAGAAGGCCAATTTCAAAATAAAAGACCAACTAGGCCCCTTCATATGCAACTCTAGGGAGGCAGGAAAAGAAGCAGACCTAATTCTGCAGAGAATGAAGTTCCAAAGAAGTTTTGTCTGGAGATATGATCCTTTGGAATTCATCACAAAGAAGAGACAAAAGGTCAATCTAGGACCTTTCATCCACCATCCCATACCTAAAATAGAAGCATATGCAAATCAGACAGAATGGGTGGACGGTACCCTAGTAGACCAAGTCAGCACCAGAGTAGACGTAGAGAATGCTCTTATTGATTTAGAAAAGTAGCTTGATGGCAGCTCTTTTCCGTAGGTACCAGAAGAACCAGAAAGAACCATAAGTACCCCACCAGTTATGCAGACTCTTCAGAATGAGGAGAAGATCCCAAAAAGAGACAGAGAAGGGGCTTCCACTTCAAGAATGGCCACCCTTGATTTGTAGTAAGAATCAAACAAGAGTATACTGAAGACTCTGCTGAGGTCACAAATATAGAAGCAGAAAGGAGTAGGCCTACCACTCCATCTGGAGGCATGCAAGAGCCTTCCACATCACAAACTCAGATGTTGGAAAGGCATCTCAGCGTTGAAGTATCTTCCTTCAGAATGCCTACTAACAAAGACCAAGATATCAAGGAAAGATATAAAGAAATCAAAGCTAGAAATGAGAGGCTTAATTCCCAAACATATGCTCAGTACCTGAAGCTGACTCCTACCAATCAAACAAGGCTAATGTCAGCCTTTGACATTAAAGGGGAAAAGTTGCAGATGACCTTTGTTAAGCCCACAGCCCAGCATCCAAAGACAGCATCAGATTTCAAAACGGTAGATTTTGAAGTGTTGGCAAGGGATGTTCATCCCATAGACCAAATTGAACTACACAAATAGGTTGGAGAGATGATATACTCGACCCTGACAAGTAAAGCCATAGCTTCCCATCAGCTACAAAACTCTCTGAACAACATCTCAGCACAATTCTAGTTAGAGAAGGCCTCCTCACAGGCCAAGGATACAAGAATCAAGTCCTTAGAGGACTTAATGATTGAATTGGGACATGATCCCAAGGATATAAAAGCCACATAACAGCTTATTAAAAAGAAAAACGATGACATAGTTGCATTAAAGAAACGGCTAAAAATACCTCAGCTACAGCATCCACAAATATTGGAAGTCCTAGAAGCCATCAGGGGCATGAAGAACTAATGGACTTGGTATTAAAATTGAATGATCAACTAAAAGAGACTGAAAATGAATTGGATGCTTTGATCCATTTAAAATAGGCAGATGTGGCCACTTCTTCAACAAATGTTATCCCTACAGTCTCCACAGCTGTGCCATCCACACTAGCAACATCTTTGGCACCTGCAGCTCCACTTGCAACATCCTTTCCAGCAAAGACAGAGTGTACATCAACAACAAGTTCATTAGGAGAGAAAGTAGCAGAACTAGTCAAAGCTATGGAAAAGATGTCTATCCAGGCTACTGAAATGAACAAGTTAAGAGAAAAGGTTGCAAGTTTGGAAAAATACTACAAACTTGCCCAACTGAAGCAGAAATAAGAAGCACAAAAGGCCCATAGAATGCGTGAGAGAATCAAAATACTAGAGAAGGATTTAACACTAGAGAGACCACTTGGACAAACCAAGGAAATCATGTGGGCAAATATCATTGACTTTGTCAATGATATTTTGCCATCAATCCAAGTTATTTTTGAACAAACAGAGTTGGTAAAGATAGCTACAGAAGTTATCCAGAAAGTGGAGGAGTTGGGAGATAAGTTAGAGGATGCAAATAGAGTCATCCACTTCCTCAATAAGAAGAATAGATATGAGCTCCATGAGCTGAATATAGAAGATAGGACTGCTACCATTTTAGAAGTAAGGAAGGTCCTTTCCAAAAGGAACCTTATGCTTAATTTGGAAGAAAAGTGCCACAATATGCACATAGCCATTGATAGATTCATGGATAAATTCTATATTTTGAGGGAGAGCGGTATGCCTAGTCCTATGGTTATCAATGACAAGCTCATGACACAGTTGGACTATGGTGATAGACTCAAAAAATTGGCTAAGGAACAAGCCAATTCTTCATCCATTAAAGCCCTGCCAATAGGCAAAGTGTTATATGACACATTTGAGAACTTGTTTTTCCTTGAGCATGGGGTAAAACATTTGTTCCTCACCAAGCCCAATTTTGCAAAGTATACTGAGGTTGATGAAATCTACAGGAGAATGGTGAATGTGAAATTACTAGATGCAGAATGGTGGGAAAAAATGACAGATTTACTGTGATAAATTTACAACAGAAATTTACTACACAATAAAAATGAAGGCAGCCAGGTAAAACAGGTAAAAACAACACAACAGGGTTAAAGAGTATCAGGGTTAAAGAGTATCAGTTGAACGATGAAAGTAAAGAAGACTCTAGCGTGAAACTCCACAACTGCAAGCGAGCAAAAAGGTCTACAAATTCAACAATAAAGGCCAACACAACCTTAACAAAAGGGATAGCATGAAACAGTTCATTAGTTGTCTCTATTTTCTTGCGAGAAGATATTTGTATTTCCTAGTGTTGAAAATAGCAACAAGAAATGCTAAAAATAGAAATGCTATAAATATCATTTCAGAATATACTCCAACTCTATTGGAAATAGAAAAAAATAGAAATGCTATAAATAGCATTGCTATAAATAGCATTTGGGGATAGATTCCAATTTTAATTAGTCCCTGAATTAAAATTGAGAATTAAAATTCGAATTTAGTCTCACTAGTTGTTTGAAAAATAATTAATTAATTCATCTTGAGTTAATTAGTTGGAGAAAATCAAACATGGAGTCTCTGTGAAGACATGCAACAGTTATCCCTTTGATTGAGTAAGTTGTCCCTTAATTAAGGAGATAAGGATGAGTTGTATTTGAGTTGTAATTAGTTAGCTCAGTTAACTTAGTTAAGTCCAGTTAAATTAGTTCCAAAGAGTTGGAAGAACTAATTGTGAGTTCAGTCAGTTAATGCATGCATGCATGCAACTAGTGTTCTCCAAATAACTAAATATTCTCTCATAAATAACCAATGCATGTCAGTTCAGAGAAAGACCCAGTTGAGATTAAAGATAGGGACATTGTACTATAAGTTGGAGGAATTTTCCTACAAAGGAAACTCATCCATGCAGAAGGAATTATCTCCATCAGGATTGTGCAGTTATTTCAGAGGTTAGTGTTGTGTGTGAAGTGAGAATCACACAGGTTGCAGCTAGAGGACCCAAGAGAAACTGTGTAAGGAAATAGGAGGCTTGGAGGACTAAAGGAAGGCATATGTGTTGGCTATTTTGTCTATGAGCAACAGTGATGGATTGTACTGAGAGCTGGATAGCTTGTGAGCTAAAGCTTTGTGTAATCCTGAGATATTTCCACTTGTATGATAATACAGATAGCAAGGTTTTTAGCTGAGGCTTTCCCCAGAGTATTCTTCTGCGTTCATGTGTCATTGATTTCTTCTTCATCTGTTATATGTGTTCTATTTGATCTTGCTCAAAATTGATTAAGCTTCAGCAAGTTTGTTTGTAGAAGTAGATCAAGTATTTTGCTTTAGTATATTGCATTATCAGGTGATCTACAGTGAGAATTTCTACATGGTATCAGAGAAAAGGTGATCAAAGCGGAGAATAGTATACAAAGAAGGGAGAAGTTAGAAGTTTTGAAGTTCTTGATTGTAGGTACAAAATCAATTTCTTATCACATCTCAAATTTCACCAATGGCGTTCAATGGCTTGAGACTCGAGTATGCCCTGGATGGTAGCTCGAATTACATAGCCTGGAAGGATCGCATGGAAGAGGTATTAGAGGACAACGGTTTGAAGGACTTCATTGATCAGAAAGTCCCCAAGCCAGCAGCAGCTAATGCCCAAGAATTGGCGGAATGGAAGAAATGTTTGGCGAGAGTGAGGAGGATTCTTCTGGAGGGAGTTCGAGACCACATTGTCTCGAGTCTCCATGGGAAGGAGAGACCATTTTCAATGTGGAAGACATTGAAGGATCTATATCAGAACAACAGCTACCAGAAGAAGCTAGCGCTGAAGGAAAAGCTTTGGAAAATCAAGTGTGAAAAGGGCGACACGATCTCTACATATCTGAACAACCTCACCACCTGCAGAGATGAGCTTGGAAGTGTAGGAATCATGACAGCCGATGATGACATGGTGAATCTTGCTCTCCTCGATCTTCCTAAGAGCTGGCATAGCTACCAAGACTCATTGAATGGAAGAGAGAAACTGCCAAATTGGGAACGACTGTGGTCGGATCTGATGCTGGAGGAGATCAAGAGAAGTGCCAGAGATGGTTCTTCATCCAAGGAGGATGAAGAAAATTGCACCTTAGCGAGTAAGGCAAGGAAAGGGAAGGAGAAGGATTCTCATCCCAAATCGAGTTCTTATCATGGTGGGAAGAAGATTGACAATTTTAAAGTGAGATGCTTTAATTATCATGAGGTGGGCCATTATGAAACAAATTGTCCATTGAATAAATCCAAGAAGGGATCCTAGAAAGGATCTGAAGGTGAGGCATTGGCCTCTCAGTTCGAATTGGATTTTACCCTCATCACATGCATGGTTTCATTGATGATGGGTTGTGGTTGGTTTCTTGATGGTGGAGCCTCATTCCACATGACCGGCAATAAGAGTTTGTTCAGTACCTTGGAGGAGAAAGACCTCCAGATGCGTATAGAGATGGGTAATGATGAAAAGTATAGTGTTTGAAAAGTAGGCACGGTTTCTCTTCAGAGGGAGCATGGAGCTCTCATTACCTTGAAAGATGTGAAGTATGTGCCTGGACTGAAGAAGAACTTGGTATCGATCGTGAAGTTGGAGGACAAAGGCTATGATGTTGTCTTTAGTAAGGGAAAGGTTTTCCTTAGACACATCACCATGAGACAGGTGAAGCATATTGGTTCACGAGTCAAGAACCTATATGCTCTTGAGGTTCAAGATGCATGCAAAGCCTTGAGGAGCAAGGCAACTGTTAGAGACTTGGTGGTTGATAGGGAGAGTACATTACCTCTCAACATGCAGTGCCAGAAGAAGTCTTAGACAATTGTGGAGGAGCCACAATTGGTGAAGCAGCTTCAGGAGGTTGTGGAGCAACCACAATTGGAGCTGCTGAGAGGAGACCGAGTGGAGGCATCCACTCATGCAAAGACCTCCAATAGGGGGGAATTTCTAGCCAAGTGGGAAGAAGGATCACATGCAGCCATACCTCCAGGTGTGAGGTGGGGTGATGTGAAGTGACAGTCTCAAGAAGGCTGAAATAGGGGCAAGATCATTGAGGTACCCAACCTCTTTGATTAGACCTTGCTACTGGAGCCCCGATGAGGAGTAGCAGGACTAGCTGAGTGGGTAGAAACAAATGCGGATGGAGCGGCAGAGGGAGCTTCAGCATCAGAGGGTGTTTCTAGCCCAACAGTGAGGTCAGTTGGGAGATCAGTTACTTACTTCTCAGTGACTGAGTTGCAGTGCAACATTGGGCAGCATGATGCAACATGATGAGAAGAGGTGCAGTGCGGATGCATGATGGGAGATAGGACCAGCAGCAGTAGTAATCAGTGTGATTGATGCAGCCAGAGATCAAAGTGGCAGAGGCTAGAGCAGTCAGATAATGAAGAGCACAGAGGTGCATAGTTTTCAGTCGACAGAGGCAATAACAGTCAGAGACTTTGATGACAGAGGCATCATTCTGATCCAGGTTGGATATTTTTTGTGTTTCTGGAGTTGCTGGAGCAACAACACTTGAGAGAAGTGTTGCATGCAGAACATTCCAAAGGTTCAGGATCAGGTTCAAGTTGAATTCCTTTCTTGTTGAGAGGGAGAGTTGAAAATAGAAACAAGAAATGCTATAAATAGAATTTTAGGATATACTCCAACTCTGTTGGAAATAGCAAAAAATAGAAATTCTAAAAATAGCTTTGTTATAAATAGCATTTTGGGATAGATTCCAATTTTAATTAGTCCCTTAATTAAAATTGAGAATTAAAATTCGAATTTAGTCTCACAAGTTGTTTTAAAAATAATTAATTGATTCATCTTGAGTTAATTAGTTGGAGAAAATCAAACATGAAGTCTTTGTGAAGACATGCAACAGTTATCCCTTTAATTGAGGAAGTTATCCCTTAATTAAGGAGATAAGGATGAGTTGTATTTGAGTTATAATTAGTTAGCTCAGTTAGCTGAGTTAAGTCCAGTTAAATTAGTTCCAAACAGTTGGAGGAACTAATTGTGAGTTCAGTCAGTTAATGCATGCATGCATGCAACTAGTGTTCTCCAAATAACTGAATATTCTCTCATAAATAATCAATGCATGTCAGTTCAGAGAAAGACCCAGTTGAGATTAAAGACAAGGACATTGCACTATCAGTTGGAGGAATTTTCCTAGAAAGGAAACTCATCCATGCAAAAGGAATTATCTCCTTCAGGATTGCACAATTATTTCAAAGGTCAGTGTTGTGTGTGAGGTGAGAATCACACAGGTTGCAGCTAGAGGACCCAGGAGAAACTGCGCAAGGAAATAGGAGGCTTGGAGGGCTGAAGGAAGGCATATGTGTTGTCTATTTTGTCTATGAGAAGCAGTGAGGGATTGTACTGAGAGCTGGATAGCTTGTGAGCTAAAGCTTTGTGTAATCCCGAGATATTTCCACTTGTATGATAATACAGATAGCGAAGATTTTAGCTGAGGCCTTCCCCAAAGTATTCTTCTATCTTCATGTGTGATTGATTTCTTCTTTATCTGTTATATGTGTTCTATTTGATCTTGCTCAAAATTGATTAAGCTTCCACAAGTTTGTTTGTAGAAGTAGATCAAGTATTTTGATTTAGTATATTGCATTATCAGGTGAACTACAGTGAGAATTTCTACACCTAGATTAAATCTCAAGTTGTTTTGAGATATTTTGTAATAATTTTTTGTATAAATACTTCACAATTCAAAGTATGTAGGTGTGGATTCTTAGACATTTCTATAGTTTTCTTGATCAAAGACTGTAAGCTATTATATCACTGTTGGACCAGCAAGTTGGATTATTGAATAAAGCAAAGACATTTCACTAGATTCATGTGTAGTGTGAAATACAGACAAGTATCTTCTTTTGTGTTGTCACTTTTCTTTAAAAGTTTTTCCATAATCTTAAATGTATCTGAAATATAAATGCTATAATATGGAATTATATCTCTGAACTTACTTCACTGCACTCAGTTTTGACTATTATGCATTTTTTATGTTTTCTGCTAAATTATCTAAATTGAGGAATTCTTGATTGCTCCTTAGTTCAGGTATTTTCCCTCTGGTCTATGGTAAAGGATTCTTAACTGCCCTTTTCTCATGATCATCCTTTGTTCCTCCTTTTAATCCTGGTTTGAGGATTCTTAAGTGCCCTCTCACCCTGGTTAAGATCATTTCACCCATTCGACCTAAAAAATTTTGCTTCACTCTGCTAGGTTTCCCATTGAACACTCCCTTTAATGATTTAATCCTCGTTTTGCTACTCTTCTTTGACTCCATAGCCCAATAGCCAGAGACATCATTCTATCCATCTGTTTAAGGATTCCACCATCAAACTTCCAATACAAATCCAAACGCCCTGAACATTAAGAACTAGCCTAAAATCTCAAACAAAGCTAAATTATATAGAGAGAGCCCTCTCTGAGTCATAGGTTGGCTAGAGCCTATACTTAAAAGATTGGTTTGTGGTTACCTCAGTCTTTTCCTTCTTCTGATAACTTCTAGGGAAAAATTTTGAGTGATAGCAGAGGTCATGGTTCAACAGAAGGCTTTCTTAATGCAAGGATTGTAGTATCTGTTGAAACATCATTAACCAAAAAAATGTAACCAGGACAAGGAAGAGGGATAGAGAGTTAGCCAAATGTTGTAGTGTTACAAAGTCCTTTTCTATTTTTCCACGTTCCCTTTGATCCAACATAGCATCTTCATGCACGGTATCACAAAACGAAAGGAAAGACAATACACAACAAGGAAACAAAACCAGAAGACAAGACAAAAAATGGCTAAAGTAAAACATGATGTGAAACCAAAACCAGAAAACACAAGACAAACTATAGGAAACGAATGCAAGATGGATATGCAAGTAAACTAAAATGCAAGTAGACCTACTCCTAACCTAACTAGCTAGAAGGTTGGGGTCATGTATAATGGAATTTCCAATGTAGCCACCATAAATTTTCCTGACCTGCAATCATAAAGATGTGATCGATTACAACAAATATAACACAATGCAAAATATAAAAGATAAGAACTTGAATAGCTTGCACAAAAATTTAAAGGTATTTCCTATCAGCAGAAAGATAGGCCATAGCCACCACTTCTAACCGGTTTATATTCTACCTTTTTTATGAGAACCATCATTCAACAAACCTCTTAAGCTCCCTGTGAATGTGTCTCCATCTACACCAAACTCCTTAGCAAGCATGAGGAAAGGTCAAAAATTGTTATTTGTGATGGAGCTTTCCAGGTAAGACTGTTCCCACCATTCAGCAATTGGATCATAGAATCATCTTGAAAAACCCGACATCTTTGAAAATCTGAGTTTTCAACTAGAGGCACATGATTACGATGAGAATCTTGTGAGGGAAAATAAGTCTGGCCATATCCAACAATCAGGTTAAGACATTGAGGACCTGACATAACCAATAAAGAAGGCTGAAGTACCTCAACTTCTCAACCAAAATCATAAAGATAAAAGGATGTAGAATAAATGGCATTGGATGTGCTGATGGGAAAATAGTAAGTTGAATTATAGTAATCAGAGATATAATCATGATCAGATGGGTTGGTTAAAGCATAAGATTCCAGTTTCTAATTAACAAAGATAAATAAATTTGAATAACTATGTGGATGCTCTGAATAATCAAACCAACTTCCTCGCAAGGAAAATGTGACGAATCATTTTCCTGGATTTGGTGATGAACCACTACTAGAAAATGATGAAATTAGTGACTAGGTGACTAAAAACGTTAGTCACCATAATTATTTCAAGTGAATTATTACAAAATTTGAGCAATTTTAAGTGAACGAACTAAAAATGACTAACTTAAACAACTAATTTAGTCTAGGGATAAAATTACGACTAGATAATAAGTGACCAAACTAAAAGCGACTAACTTAAATGACTAATTTAATCTAGGACTAAAATATATGACTAGATAAAAAGTGATAAAATTAATAATGATTAATGTAAATGACTACTATAGTCCAAGAATAAAAATATGACCAAATAACAAGTACAACAAGTATATAAATTACTCATTTATGTTAGTAATTTTTAATTATGTCACTTCGGAAATGGAAAATTGCAATTTTGATATTGAAGTGTTACATTTCACTACAGGGGTCTCTGAATCCATTTGCAGTGTTAAAATTTAGAGACAAAGGGGTCTCTGAATCAATATACAGTGTTAAAATTCTTAATACCCTTTTGTCTCTAAATTTTAACACTGTAGATGGATTCAAAGACCCCCTTCTTTGAATCCATATGCAGTGTTAAATTTAGAGACAAATGGGTCTCTAAGTCCATCTGCAATGTTAAAATTATTTAGGTAGATGGATTCAACAGTCCCCTTAAAGCGGTCCATGAATCCATCTATAATGCTAAAATTATAACAATTTTATAAACTATAGAGTATAAGTTTACAATATATAATAGTTTTATACTCTCTTTGGAAGGAGGGACAAGAAAGAGAGACGTAATTCAAATACTTGTTCAAGAAGATTGATCATGGGAAGATTCAAATATGACCCAAGCACCTTATGATTCTTCTTTTACCATGGTTAAGACCCCAAATGCCATACATGGTGCAAAAAACCTCTGTTATATACCTAGGGGGGATAATATGGGGTACCAAGGGAGGTACCCAAGGTAATAATGTAATAATGGGATGGGACATAGTAATAAATAAGGTAGTTAACCCATGTCATGTAAGGGACCACAAGTAATTAATAATAATGTAATGGGCCCATGGTATTAGTTGATGGTATGAGGGAACCATAGTAATGACCCATGATACTGTATGTATGAGGCCTATATAGAGGCTAGAGACTCCACATGGAGGATATGAAGTGAAGGATTATTATATGAACAGACATATGGCTTGTGGAGTTTTCTCCTTCCTTAAAGAGTGAATGTATGGTGTTGCCCTACCTTAAGGGTTTGATCAATAAAGAGAATCATTTCTATCTATATTCAATCTTATTATTCTTGGGTTTATTTCTGTTATCATATATTTCTGGGTCAGATCTACAACAATTGGTATCAGAGCACTTTCTTGGGCAAACAGTGGAGAATTTTTGAATTTTTTATATATTTTTTTTATTTATTTTTTTTATTTTTTTATTTTTTGCAGGATTTCGGGGGCGGCGACTTTTCAGGTCAGATATGTACGTTTTGGTGCAATATCTGCAAAATCTAATTATATATCTGTATTCTTTGCGAAAAAATAGCCGATTTCAAAAAAAAATCGGTTGAATAGGAGTCCGGATGAAGGAGATATCGTTGATTTAAAAATCAGTGGGGTTGCAGACAATTTTCAGGGCAGCGAGTTTGCGGCGCAGATCTAGACGTCTTGGTACAAGATCTGTAAAATATAATTGCAGATCTGGATTCTTTGGGAAAAAATACCCAATTTCAAAAAAAAAAATCAGTCGAATCGGAGTCTGGATGAGAGAGATATCACTGATTTAAAATCAGCTCTTTTTTGCAGAAATTTTGGTGACGGCGGGAAAGTAGCAGCACAGATCTGAAATTCCAAGTGCCTGGATCAAGATTTCTACCACATGGGCAAATTCATATTGATTGTTTCATTTCTAAAAACAGGTTATAATAGAGATTCTGAGCAATATTGACGAAACTGTGACAATTTCAAATTTTCGCCAAAGTAAGTGAATTTATTTAAAACCCTCTTCATGGAATATTTTGCTGGAAAAGATGATAGCCCTACTATTGAAGAATTCATACAAAGCCTAAAGAAAATATATAAAGAGGAGATATGGAGGTTTATGATACCACTTTTTTTTACAGAAGAGGCCGCCATATGGTGGAACTCACTGGGCTATATAGCCTTTACCAAAATCTCGAAAGAAGAAATGGAAAAACTCCTTATGGACAAATGGTCTCAGACTAGAAAACAAGATAAGGGGAAACATGTGGGGTTATTTCCTACTGGTATATCCTTATTGCAGGTTCATGGATTGATTCAGAAAGAGAAGATCATTGTTTCTATAAATCCTAGTTGCAAGCATAATTTCATCCATGTTAATTTGGCAAAAAAATTGCAAGTTCCTGCCAAAAACATTAAAAACACACAGGTGGAGGATGAGGATGTTCAAGTGTATAAGGATTTGAAGATTTCTATGGATAAGTATGTGTTGCATGGTGATTTTTATACTTCAGAGATGGATAATATGGATGTTGTTTTGGGATATCCTTGGATGGAATCCGTGGGTACTATTAATATTAATGTGCAGAAGAAATTCCTAAAGCTCTGGTATAAAAAGAAGAAAATTACAGTGCATGATATTTCCATTAAGACCCAAGCAAAGACTATGGAGGCCGAAGCACAAAGCTCTAATGACACTTACACATCTAATGATGAGCCAGTGATGATCGACAATCAAACACAAACAGAGGCGGAAGCAGAAAAGGTAACAGGTGCTGACACATCTGATGAGGGTTCAGTGGTTGAAGTCATATTGGAAAAGAAGACACCACAACAGGCACCACAGCAGGGTGAATTAAAGAAAAAGACATCGTGGGTTAAAACTTCAACATATCATCACCCACATCACCCCGCAAGACAACCATCAAGATGGAAACCAAGTAGTCACATGACGGATAGCGAGGAGAGAAGATCCACCCACTACACATCAACACAGAAGAGCTGCCATGGTCAACTTCCATCTCAAGCGAGCGAGGCACCAGCGAGATCGAGGGTTCACTTTTCTCTTGGATGGCTAGATGCACGTGCATGGTACCAGTGGACTACTCTTTTGAGTAGATCTTATTATTTGTGTTCTTCCCATGTTTCGGGGACGAAACATGCTTAGGGGGGTGGAATGTTATATACCTAGGGGGATAATATGGGGTACCAAGGGAGGTACCCAAGGTAATAATGTAATAATGGGATGGGCCATAGTAATAAATAAGGTGGTTAACCCATGTCATGTAAGGGACCACAAGTAGTTAATAATAATGTAATGGGCCCACGGTATTAGTTGATGGTATGAGGGAACCATGGTAATGACCCATGGTATTGTATGTATGAGGCCTATATAGAGGCTAGAGACTCCACATGGAGGATATGAAGTGAAGGATTATTATATGAACATGCATATGGCTTGTGGAGTGTTCTCCTTCCTTAAGGAGTGAATGTATGGTGTTGCCCTACCTTAAGGGTTTAATCAATAAAGAGAATCATTTCTATCTATATTTAATCTTATTATTCTTGGGTTTATTTCTGTTATCATATATTTCTGGGTCAAATCTACAACAATTGGTATCAGAGCACTTTCTTGGGCAAACAGTGGAGAATTATTATTTTTTTTTTGCGGGATTTCGGGGGCAGCGATTTTGCAGGTCAGATCTGTACGTTTTAGTGAAATATCTGCAAAATCTAATTATATATCTGTATTCTTTGCGAAAAATAGCCGATTTAAAAAAAAAAAATCGGTTGAATTGGAGTCCGAATGAAGGAGATATCGCTGATTTAAAAATCAGTGGGGTTGCAGACAATTTTCAGGGCAGCGAGATTGCGGCGCAGATCTAGACGTCTTGGTACAAGATTTGCAAAATATAATTGCAAATATGGATTCTTTGGGAAAAATACCCAATTTCAAAAAAAAAAATCAGTCGAATCGGACTCTGGATGAGGGAGATATTACTGATTTAAAATCAGCTCTTTTTTGCAGAAATTTTGGTGACGGCGAGAGAATAGCAGCACAGATCTGAAATTCCAAGTGTCTGGATTAAGATTTCTACCACATGGGCAGAAACAGAATGATTATTTCATTTCCAAAAACAGGTTATAATAGAGATTGTGAGCAATATTGACGAAACTGTGACAATTTCAAATTTTCGCCAAAGTAAGTGAATTTTTTTCAAACCCTCTTCATGAAATATTTTGCTGGAAAAGATGATAACCCTACTATTGAAGAATTCATACAAAGCCTAAAGAAAATATATAAAGAGATATGGAGGTTTATGGTACCACTTTTTTTTACAGAAGAGGCCGCCATATGGTGGAACTCACTCGGTTATATAGCCTTGACCAAAATCTCGAATGAAGAAATGGAAAAACTCCTTATGGACAAATGGTCTCAGACTAGAAAACAAGATAAGGGGAAACATGTGGGGTTATTTCCTACTGGTATATTCTTATTGCAGGTTCATGGATTGATTCAGAAAGAGAAGATCATTGTTTCTATAAATCCTAGTTGCAAGCATAATTTCATCCATGTTAATTTGGCAAAAAAATTGCAAGTTCCTGCCAAAAACATTAAAAACACACAGGTGGAGGATGAGGATGTTCAAGTGTATAAGGATTTGAAGATTTCTATGGATAAGTATGTGTTGCATGGTGATTTTTATACTTCAGAGATAGATAATATGGATGTTGTTTTGAGATATCCTTGGATGGAATCCGTGGGTACTATTAATATTAACGTGCAGAAGAAATTCCTGAAGCTCTGGTATAAAGAGAAGAAAATTACAGTGCATGATATTTCCATTAAGACCCAAGCAGAGACTATGGAGGCCGAAGCACAAAGCTCTAATGACACTTACACATCTGATGATGAGCCAGTGATGATCGACAATCAAACACAAACAGAGGCGGAAGCAGAAAAGGTAACAGGTGCTGACACATCTGATGAGGGTTCAGTGGTTGAAATCATATTGGAAAAGAAGACACCACAACAGGCACCACAGCAGGGTGAATTAAAGAAAAAGACATCGTGGGTTAAAACTTCAACATATCATCACCCACATCACCCCACAAGACAACCATCAAGATGGAAACCAAGTAGTCACATGACGGATAGCGAGGAGAGAAGATCCACCCACTACACATCAACACAGAAGAGCTGCCATGGTCAACTTCCATCTCAAGCGAGCGAGGCACCAGCGAGATCGAGGGTTCACCTTTCTCTTGGATGGCTAGATGCACGAGCATAGTACCAGTGGACTACTCTTTTGAGTAGATCTTATTATTTGTGTTCTTCCCATGTTTCGGGGACGAAACATGCTTAGGGGGGTGGAATGTTATATACCTAGGGGGGATAATATGGGGTACCAAGGGAGGTACCCAAGGTAATAATGTAATAATGGGATGGGCCATAGTAATAAATAAGGTGGTTAACCCATGTCATGTAAGGGACCACAAGTAGTTAATAATAATGTAATGGGCCCATGGTATTAGTTGATGGTATGAGGGAACCATGGTAATGACCCATGGTATTGTATGTATGAGGCCTATATAGAGGCTAGAGACTCCATATGGAGGATATGAAGTGAAGGATTATTATATGAACAGACATATGGCTTGTGGAGTGTTCTCCTTCCTTAAGGAGTGAATGTATGGTGTTGCCCTACCTTAAGGGTTTGATCAATAAAGAGAATCATTTCTATCTATATTCAATCTTATTATTCTTGGGTTTATTTCTGTTATCATATATTTATGTGTCAGATCTACAACAATTGGTATCAGAGCACTTTCTTGGGCAAACAGTGGAGAATTATTTTTTTTTGCGGGATTTCGGGGGCGGCGACTTTGCAGGTCATATCTGTACGTTTTGGTGCAATATCTGCAAAATATAATTATATATCTGTATTCGTTGCGAAAAAATAGCCGATTTCAAAAAAAAATCGGTTGAATCAGAGTCCGGATGAAGGAGATATCGCTAATTTAAAAATCAGTGGGGTTGTAGACAATTTTCAGGGCAGCGAGTTTGCGGCGCAGATCTAGACGTCTTGGTACAAGATCTGCAAAATATAATTGCAGATCTGGATTCTTTGGGAAAAAATACCCAATTTCAAAAAAAAAATCAGTCGAATCGGAGTCTGGATGAAGGAGATATTGCTGATTTAAAATCAGCTCTTTTTTGCAGAAATTTTGGTGACGGCGGGAGAGTAGCAGCACAGATCTGAAATTCCAAGTGTCTGGATCAAGATTTCTACCACATGGGCAGATGCAGAATGATTGTTTCATTTCTAAAAAAGGTTATAATAGAGATTCTGAGCAATATTGACGAAACTGTGACAATTTCAAATTTTCGCCAAAGTAAGTGAATTTTTTTCAAACCCTCTTCATGGAATATTTTGCTGGAAAAGATCATAGCACTACTATTGAAGAATTCATACAAAGCCTAAAGAAAATATATAAAGAGGAGATATGGAGGTTTATGGTACCACTTTTTTTGACAGAAGAGGCCGCCATATGGTGGAACTCACTCGGCTATATAGCCTTGACCAAAATCTCGAATGAAGAAATGGAAAAACTCCTTATGGACAAATGGTCTCAGACTAGAAAACAAGATAAGGGGAAACATGTGGGGTTATTTCGTACTGGTATATCTTTATTGCAGGTTCATGGATTGATTCAGAAAGAGAATATCATTGTTTCTATAAATCCTAGTTGCAAGCATAATTTCATCCATGTTAATTTGGCAAAAAAATTGCAAGTTTCTGCCAAAAACATTAAAAACACATAGGTGGAGGATGAGGATGTTCAAGTGTATAAGGATTTGAAGATTTCTATGGATAAGTATGTGTTGCATGGTGATTTTTATACTTCAGAGATGGATAATATGGATGTTGTTTTGGGATATCCTTGGACGGAATCTGTGGGTACTATTTATATTAATGTGCAGAAAAAATACCTGAAGCTTTGGTATAAAAAGAAGAAAATTACAGTGCATGATATTTCCATTAAGGCCCAAGCAGAGACTATGGAGGCCGAAGCACAAAGCTCTAATGACACTTACACATCTGATGATGAGCCATTGATGATCGACAATCAAACACAAACAGAGGCGGAAGCAGAAAAGGTAACAGGTGCTGACACATCTGATGAGGGTTCAATGGTTGAAGTCATATTGGAAAAGAAGACACCACAATAGGCACCACAGCAGGGTGAATTAAAGAAAAAGACATCGTGGGTTAAAACTTCAACATATCATCACCCACATCACCCCACAAGACAACCATAAAGATGGAAACCAAGTAGTCACATGACGGATAGCGAGGAGAGAAGATCCACCCACTACACATCAACACAGAAGAGCTGCCATGGTCAACTTCCATCTTAAGCGAGCGAGGCACCAGCGAGATCGAGGGTTCACCTTTCTCTTGGATGGCTAGATGCACGTGCATGGTACCAGTGGACTACTCTTTTGAGTAGATCTTATTATTTGTGTTCTTCCCATGTTTCGGGGACGAAACATACTTAGGGGGGTGGAATGTTATATACCTAGGGGGGATAATATGGGGTACCAAAGGAGGTACTCAAGGTAATAATGTAATAATGGGATGGGCCATAGTAATAAATAAGGTGGTTAACCCATGTCATGTAAGGGACCACAAGTAGTTAATAATAATGTAATGGACCCATGGTATTAGTTGATGGAATGAGGGAACCATGGTAATGACCCATGGTATTGTATGTATGAGGCCTATATAGAGGCTAGAGACTCCACATGGAGGATATGAAGTGAAGGATTATTATATGAACAGGCATATGGCTTGTGGAGTGTTCTCCTTCTTTAAGGAGTGAATGTATGGTGTTGCCCTACCTTAAGGGTTTGATCAATAAAGAGAATCATTTCTATCTATATTCAATCTTATTATTCTTGGGTTTATTTCTGTTATCATATATTTCTGGGTCAGATCTACAACAATTGGTATCAGAGCACTTTCTTGGGCAAACTGTGGAGAATTATTCTTTTTTGCGGGATTTCGGGGGCGGCGAATTTGCAGGTCATATCTGTACGTTTTGGTGCAATATCTGCAAAATCTAATTATATATCTGTATTCGTTGCGAAAAAATAGCCGATTTCAAAAAAAAAATCGGTTGAATCGGAGTCCGGATGAAGGAGATATCGCTGATTTAAAAATCAGTGGGGTTGCAGACAATTTTCAGGGCAGCAAGTTTGCATCGCAGATCTAGACGTCTTGGTACAAGATCTACAAAATATAATTGCAGATCTGGATTATTTGGGAAAAAATACCCAATTTCAAAAAAAAAATCAGTCGAATCGGAGTCTAGATGAGGGAGATATTGCTGATTTAAAATCAGCTCTTTTTTGCGGAAATTTTGGTGACGGCGGGAGAGTAGCAGCACAGATCTGAAATTCCAAGTGTCTGGATCAAGATTTCTACCACATGGACAGATGCAGAATGATTGTTTCATTTCTAAAAACAGGTTCTAATAGAGATTCTGAGCAATATTGACGAAACTGTGACAATTTCAAATTTTCGCCAAAGTAAGTGAATTTTTTTCAAACCCTTTTCATGGAATATTTTGCTGGAAAAGATGATAGCCCTACTATTGAAGAATTCATACAAAGCCTAAAGAAAATATATAAAGAGGAGATATGGAGGTTTATGGTACCACTTTTTTTTACAGAAGAGGCCGCCATATGGTGGAACTCACTGGGCTATATAGCCTTGACCAAAATCTCGAATGAAGAAATGGAAAAACTCCTTATGGACAAATGGTCTCAGACTAGAAAACAAGATAAGGGGAAACATGTGGGGTTATTTCCTACTGGTATAACCTTATTGCAGGTTCATGGATTGATTCAGAAAGAGAAGATCATTGTTTCTATAAATCCTAGTTGCAAGCATAATTTCATCCATGTTAATTTGGCAAAAAAATTGCAAGTTCCTGCCAAAAACATTAAAAACACACAGGTGGAGGATGAGGATGTTCAAGTGTATAAGGATTTGAAGATTTCTATGGATAAGTATGTGTTTCATGGTGATTTTTATACTTCAGAGATGGATAATATGGATGTTGTTTTGGGATATCCTTGGATGGAATCCGTGGGTACTATTAATATTAATGTGCAGAATAAATTCCTGAAGCTCTGGTATAAAAAGAAGAAAATTACAGTGCATGATATTTCCATTAAGGCCCAAGCAGAGACTATGGAGGCCGAAGCACAAAGCTCTAATGACACTTACACATCTGATGATGAGCCAGTGATGATCGACAATCAAACACAAACAGAGGCGGAAGCAGAAAAGGTAACAGGTGCTGACACATCGGATGAGGGTTCAATGGTTGAAGTCATATTGGAAAAGAAGACACCACAACAGGCACCACAGCAGGGTGAATTAAAGAAAAAGACATCGTGGGTTAAAACTTCAACATATCATCACCCACATCACCCCACAAGACAACCATCAAGATGGAAACCAACTAGTCACATGACGGATAGCGAGGAGAGAAGATCCACCCACTACACATCAACACAGAAGAGCTGCCATGGTCAACTTCCATCTCAAGCGAGCGAGGCACCAGCGAGATCGAGGGTTCACCTTTCTCTTAGATGGCTAGATGCACGTGCATGGTACCAGTGGACTACTCTTTTGAGTAGATCTTATTATTTGTGTTCTTCCCATGTTTCGAGGACGAAACATGCTTAGGGGGGTAGAATGTTATATACCTAGGGGGGATAATATGGGGTACCAAGGGAGGTACCCAAGGTAATAATGTAATAATGGGATGGGCCATAGTAATAAATAAGGTGGTTAAGCCATGTCATGTAAGGGACCACAAGTAGTTAATAATAATGTAATAGGCCCATGGTATTAGTTGATGGTATGAGGGAACCATGGTAATGACCCATGGTATTGTATGTATGAGGCCTATATAGAGGCTAGAGACTCCACATGGAGGATATGAAGTGAAGGATTATTATATGAACAGGCATATGGCTTGTGGAGTGTTCTCCTTCCTTAAGGAGTGAATGTATGGTGTTGCCCTACCTTAAGGGTTTGATCAATAAAGAGAATCATTTCTATCTATATTCAATCTTATTATTCTTGGGTTTATTTCTGTTATCATATATTTCTGGGTCAGATCTACAACAATTGGTATCAGAGCACTTTCTTGGACAAACAGTGGAGAATTATTTTTTTTTTGCGGAATTTCGGGGGCGGCGACTTTGCAGGTCATATCTGTACGTTTTGGTGCAATATCTGCAAAATATAATTATATATCTGTATTCGTTGCGAAAAAATAGCCGATTTCGAAAAAAAAAATCGGTTAAATCGGAGTCCGGATTAAGGAGATATCGCTGATTTAAAAATCAGTGGGGTTGCAGACAATTTTTAGGGCAGCGAGTTTGTGGCGCAGATCTAGATGTCTTGGTACAAGATCTGCAAAATATAATTGCAGATTTGGATTCTTTGGGAAAAAATACCCAATTTCAAAAAAAAAATCAGTCGAATCGGAATCTGGATGAGGGAGATATTGCTGATTTAAAATCAGCTCTTTTTTGCAGAAATTTTGGTGACGGCGGGAGAGTAGCAGCACAGATCTGAAATTCCAAGTGTCTGGATCAAGATTTCTACCATATGGGCAGATGCAGAATGATTGTTTCATTTCTAAAAACGGGTTATAATAGAGATTCTGAGCAATATTAACGAAACTGTGACAATTTCAAATTTTCACCAAAGTAAGTGAATTTTTTTCAAACCCTCTTCATGGAATATTTTGCTGGAAAAGATGATAGCCCTACTATTGAAGAATTCATACAAAGCCTAAAGAAAATATATAAAGAGGAGATATGGAGGTTTATGGTACCACTTTTTTTGACAGAAAAGGCCGCCATATGTTGGAACTCACTGGGCTATATAGCCTTGACCAAAATCTCGAATGAAGAAATGGAAAAACTCCTTATGGACAAATGGTCTCAGACTAGAAAACAAGATAAGGGGAAACATGTGGGGTTATTTCCTACTGGTATATCTTTATTGCAGGTTCATGGATTGATTCAGAAAGAGAAGATCACTGTTTCTATAAATCCTAGTTGCAAGCATAATTTTATCCATGTTAATTTGGCAAAAAAATTGCAAGTTGCTGCCCAAAACATTAAAAACACACATGTGGAGGATGAGGATGTTCAAGTGTATAAGGATTTGAAGATTTCTATGGATAAGTATGTGTTGCATGGTGATTTTTATACTTCAGAAATGGATAATATGGATGTTGTTTTGGGATATCCTTGTATGGAATCCGCAGGTACTATTAATATTAATGTGCAGAAGAAATTCCTGAAGCTCTGGTATAAAAAGAAGAAAATTACAGTGCATGATATTTCCATTAAGGCCCAAGCAGAGACTATGGAGGCCGAAGCACAAAGCTCTAATGACACTTACACATCTGATGATGAGCCAGTGATGATCGACAATCAAACACAAACAGAGACAGAAGCAGAAAAGGTAACAGGTGCTGACACATCTGATGAGGGTTCAATGGTTGAAGTCATATTGGAAAAGGAGACACCACAACAGGCACCACAGCAGGGTGAATTAAAGAAAAAGACATCGTGGGTTAAAACTTCAACATATCATCACCCACATCACCCCACAAGACAACCATCAAGATGGAAACCAAGTAGTCACATGACGGATAGCGAGGAGAGAAGATCCACCCACTACACATCAACACAGAAGAGCTGCCATGGTCAACTTCCATCTCAAGCGAGCGAGGCACCAGCGAGATCGAGGGTTCACCTTTCTCTTGGATGGCTAGATGCACGTGCATGGTACCAGTGGACTACTCTTTTGAGTAGATCTTATTATTTTTGTTCTTCCTATGTTTCGGGGACGAAACATGCTTAGGGGGGTGGAATGTTATATACCTAGGGGGGATAATATGGGGTACCAAGGGAGGTACCCAAGGTAATAATGTAATAATGGGATGGGCCATAGTAATAAATAAGGTGGTTAACCCATGTCATGTAAGGGACCACAAGTAGTTAATAATAATGTAATTGGCCCATGGTATTAGTTGATGGTATCAGGGAACCATGGTAATGACCCATGGTATTGTATGTATGAGGCCTATATAGAGGCTAGAGACTCCACATGGAGGATATGAAGTGAAGGATTATTATATGAATAGGCATATGGTTTGTGGAGTGTTCTCCTTCCTCAAGGAGTGAATGTATGGTGTTGTCCTACCTTAAGGGTTTGATCAATAAAGAGAATCATTTCTATCTATATTCAATCTTATTATTTTTGGGTTTATTTCTGTTATCATATATTTCTGGGTCAGATCTACAACAAATGGTATCAGAGCACTTTCTTGGGCAAACAGTGGAGAATTATTTTTTTTTTGCGGGATTTCGGGGGCGGCGACTTTGCAGGTCATATCTGTACGTTTTGGTGCAATATCTACAAAATCTAATTATATATCTGTATTCGCTGCGAAAAAATAGCCGGTTTCAAAAAAAAATCGGTTGAATCGGAGTCCGGATGAAGGAGATATCGCTGATTTAAAAATCAGTGGGGTTGCAGACAATTTTCAGGGCAGCGAGTTTGCGGCGCAGATCTAAACGTCTTGGTACAAGATCTGCAAAATATAATTGCAGATCTGGATTCTTTGGGAAAAAATACCCAATTTCAAAAAAAAAATCAGTCGAATCGGAGTCTGGATGAGGGAGATATTGCTGATTTAAAATCAACGCTTTTTTGCAGAAATTTTGGTGACGGTGGGAGAGTAGCAGCACAGATCTGAAATTCCAAGTGTCTGGATCAAGATTTCTACCACATGGGCAGATGCAGAATGATTGTGTCATTTCTAAAAACATGTTATAATAGAGATTCTGAGCAATATTGACGAAACTGTAACAATTTCAAATTTTCGCCAAAGTAAGTGAATTTTTTTCAAACTCTCTTCATGGAATATTTTGCTGGAAAAGATGATAGCCCTACTATTGAAGAATTCATACAAAGCCTAAAGAAAATATATAAAGAGGAGATATGGAGGTTTATGGTACCACTTTTTTTGACAGAAGAGGCCGCCATATGGTGGAACTCACTGGGCTATATAGCCTTGACCAAAATCTCGAATGAAGAAATGGAAAAACTCCTTATGGACAAATGGTCTCAGACTAGAAAACAAGATAAGGAGAAACATGTGGGGTTATTTCCTACTGGTATATTCTTATTGCAGGTTCATGGATTGATTCAGAAAGAGAAGATCATTGTTTCTATAAATCCTAGTTGCAAGCATAATTTCATCCATGTTAATTTGGCAAAAAAATTGCAAGTTCCTGCCAAAAACATTAAAAACACACAGGTGGAGGATGAGGATGTTCAAGTGTATAAAGATTTGAAGATTTCTATGGATAAGTATGTGTTGCATGGTGATTTTTATACTTCAGAGATGGATAATATGGATGTTGTTTTGGGATATCCTTGGATGGAATGCGTGGGTACTATTAATATTAATGTGCAGAAGAAATTCCTGAAGCTCTGGTATAAAAAGAATAAAATTACAGTGCATGATATTTCCATTAAGGCCCAAGCAGAGACTATGGAGGCCGAAGCACAAAGCTCTAATGACACTTACACATCTGATGATGAGCTTGTGATGATTGACAATCAAACACAAACAGAGGCAGAAGCAGAAAAGGTAACAGGTGCTGACACATCTGATGAGGGTTCAATGGTTGAAGTCATATTGGAAAATAAGACACCACAACAGGCACCACAGCAGGGTGAATTAAAGAAAAAGACATCGTGGGTTAAAACTTCAACATATCATCACCCACATCACCCCACAAGACAACCATCAAGATAGAAACCAAGTAGTCACATGACGGATAGTGAGGAGAGAAGATCCACCTACTACACATCAACACAGAAGAGCTGCCATGGTCAACTTCCATCTCAAGCGAGCGAGGCACCAGCGAGATCGAGGGTTCACCTTTCTCTTAGATGGCTAGATGCACGTGCATGGTACCAGTGGACTACTCTTTTGAGTAGATCTTATTCCCATGTTTCGAGGACGAAACATGCTTAAGGGGGTGGAATGTTATATACCTAGGGGGGATAATATGGGGTACCAAGGGAGGTACCCATGGTAATAATGTAATAATGGGATGGGCCATAGTAGTAAATAAGGTGGTTAACCCATGTCATGTAAGGGACCACAAGTAGTTAATAATAATGTAATGGGCCCATGGTATTAGTTGATGGTATGAGGGAACCATGGTAATGACCCATGGCATTGTATGTATGAGGCCTATATAGAGGCTAGAGACTCCACATGGAGGATATGAAGTGAAGGATTATTATATGAACAGGCATATGGCTTGTGGAGTGTTCTCCTTCCTTAAGGAGTGAATGTATGGTGTTGCCCTACCTTAAGGGTTTGATCAATAAAGATAATCATTTCTATCTATATTCAATCTTATTATTCTTGGGTTTATTTCTGTTATCATATATTTCTTGGTCAGATCTACAACAATTGGTATCAGAGCACTTTCTTGGGCAAACTGTGGAGAATTATTTTTTTTTTGCGGGATTTCGGGGGCGGCAACTTTGCAGGTCATATCTGTACGTTTTGGTGCAATATCTGCAAAATCTAATTATATATCTGTATTCGTTGCTAAAAAATAGCCGATTTCAAAAAAAAAATCGGTTGAATCGGAGTCCGGATGAAGGAGATATCGCTGATTTAAAAATCAGTGGGGTTGCAGACAATTTTCAGGGTAGCGAGTTTGCGGCGCAGATCTAGACGTCTTGGTACAATATCTGCAAAATATAATTGCAGATCTGGATTATTTGGGAAAAAATACCCAATTTCAAAAAAAAAAATCATTCGAATCGGAGTCTGGATGAGGGAGATATTGCTGATTTAAAATCAGCTCTTTTTTGCAGAAATTTTGGTGACGGCGGGAAAGTAGCAGCACAGATCTGAAATTCCAAGTGTCTGGATCAAGATTTCTACCACATGGGCAGATGCAGAATGATTGTTTCATTTCTAAAAACAGGTTATAATAGAGATTCTGAGTAATATTGATGAAACTGTGACAATTTCAAATTTTCGTCAAAGTAAGTGAATTTATTTAAAACCCTCTTCATGGAATATTTTGCTGGAAAAGATGATAGCCCTACTATTGAAGAATTCATACAAAACCTAAAGAAAATATATAAAGAGGAGATATGGATGTTTATGGTACCACTTTTTTTTACAGAAGAGGTCGCCATATGGTGGAACTCACTGAGCTATATAGCCTTGACCAAAATCTCGAATGAAGAAATGGAAAAACTCCTTATGGACAAATGGTCTCAGACTAGAAAACAAGATAAGGAGAAACATGTGGGGTTATTTCCTACTGGTATATCTTTATTGCAGGTTCATGGATTGATTCAGAAAGAGAAGATCATTGTTTCTATAAATCCTAGTTGCAAGCATAATTTCATCCATGTTAATTTGGCAAAAAAATTGCAAGTTTCTGCCAAAAACATTAAAAACACACAGGTGGAGGATGAGGATGTTCAAGTGTATAAGGATTTGAAGATTTCTATGGATAAGTATGTGTTGCATGGTGATTTTTATACTTCAGAGATGGATAATATGGATGTTGTTTTGGGATATCCTTGGATGGGATGCGTGGGTACTATTAATATTAATGTGCAGAAGAAATTCCTGAAGCTCTGGTATAAAAAGAAGAAAATTACAGTGCATGATATTTCCATTAAGGCCCAAGCAGAGACTATGGAGGCCGAAGCACAAAGCTCTAATGACACTTACACATCTGATGATGAGCCAGTGATGATCGACAATCAAACACAAACAGAGACGGAAGCAGAAAAGGTAACAGGTGCTGACACATCTGATGAGGGTTCAATGGTTGAAGTCATATTGGAAAAGGAGACACCACAACATGCACAACAGCAGGGTGAATTAAAGAAAAAGACATCGTGGGTTAAAACTTCAACATATCATCACCCACATCACCCCACAAGACAACCATCAAAATGGAAACCAAGTAGTCACATGACGGATAGCGAGGAGAGAAGATCCACCCACTACACATCAACACAGAAGAGCTGCCATGGTCAACTTCCATCTCAAGCGAGCGAGGCACCAGCGAGATCGAGGGTTCACCTTTCTCTTGGATGGCTAGATGCACGTGCATGGTACCAGTGGACTACTCTTTTGAGTAGATCTTATTATTTGTGTTCTTCCCATGTTTCGGGGACGAAACATGCTTACGGGGGTGGAATGTTATATACCTACGGGGGATAATATGGGGTACCAAGGGAGGTACCCAAGGTAATAATGTAATAATGGGATGGGCCATAATAATAAATAAGGTGGTTAACCCATGTCATGTAAGGGACCACAAGTAGTTAGTAATAATGTAATGGGCCCATGGTATTAGTTGATGGTATGAGGGAACCATGGTAATGACCCATGGTATTGTATGTATGAGGCCTATATAGAGCCTAGAGACTCCACATGGAGGATATGAAGTGAAGGATTATTATATGAACAGGCATATGGCTTGTGGAGTGTTCTCCTTCCTTAAGGAGTGAATGTATGGTGTTGCCCTACCTTAAGGGTTTGATCAATAAAGAGAATCATTTCTATCTATATTCAATCTTATTATTCTTGGATTTATTTCTGTTATCATATATTTTTGGGTCAGATCTACAACAATTGGTATCAGAGCACTTTCTTGGGCAAACAGTGGAGAATTATTTTTTTTTGCGGGATTTCGGGGGCGGCAACTTTGCAGGTCATATATGTACGTTTTGGTGCAATATCTGCAAAATCTAATTATATATTTGTATTCGCTGCGAAAAAATAGCCGATTTCAAAAAAAAAATCGGTTGAATCGGAGTCCGGATGAAGGATATATCGCTGATTTAAAAATCAGTGGGGTTGTAGACAATTTTCAGGGCAGCGAGTTTGCGGCGCAGATCTAGACGTCTTGGTACAAGATCTGCAAAATATAATTGCAGATCTGGATTATTTGGGAAAAAATACCCAATTTCAAAAAAAAAATCAGTCGAATCGGAGTCTGGATGAGGGAGATATCGTTGATTTAAAATCAGCTCTTTTTTGCAAAAATTTTGGTGACGGCGGAAGAGTAGCAGCACAGATCTGAAATTCCAAGTGTCTGAATCAAGATTTCTACCACATGGGCAGATGCAGAATGATTGTTTCATTTCTAAAAACAGGTTATAATAGAGATTCTGAGCAATATTGACGAAACTGTGACAATTTCAAATTTTCGCCAAAGTAAGTGAATTTTTTTCAAACCCTCTTCATGGAATATTTTGCTGGAAAAGATGATAGCCCTACTATTGAAGAATTCATACAATGCCTAAAGAAAATATATAAAGAGGAGATATGGAGGTTTATGGTACCACTTTTTTTTACAGAAGAGGCCGCCATATGGTGGAACTCACTGAGCTATATAGCCTTGACCAAAATCTCGAATGAAGAAATGGAAAAACTCCTTATGTACAAATGGTCTCAGACTAGAAAACAAGATAAGGGGAAACATGTGGGGTTATTTCCTACTGGTATATCTTTATTGCAGGTTCATGGATTGATTCAGAAAGAGAAGATCATTGTTTCTATAAATCCTAGTTGCAAGCATAATTTCATCCATGTTAATTTGGCAAAAAAATTGCAAGTTTCTGCCAAAAACATTAAAAACACACAGGTGGAGGATGAGGATGTTCAAGTGTATAAGGATTTGAAGATTTCTATGGATAAGTATGTGTTGCATGGTGATTTTTATACTTCAGAGATGGATAATATGAATGTTGTTTTGGGATATCCTTGGATGGAATCCGTGGGTACTATTAATATTAATGTGCAGAAGAAATTTCTGAAGCTCTGGTATAAAAAGAAGAAAATTACAGTGCATGATATTTCCATTAAGGCCCAAGCAGAGACTATGGAGGCCGAAGCACAAAGCTCTAATGACACTTACACATCTGATGATGAGCCAGTGATGATCGACAATCAAACACAAACAGAGGCGGAAGCAGAAAATGTAACAGGTACTGACACATCTGATGAGGGTTCAATGGTTGAAGTCATATTGGAAAAGATGACACCACAACAGGCACCACAGCAGGGTGAATTAAAGAAAAAGACATCGTGGGTTAAAACTTCAGCATATCATCACCCACATCACCCCACAAGACAACCATCAAGATGGAAACCAAGTAGTCACAAGACGAATAGCGAGGAGAGAAGATCCACCCACTACACATCAACACAGAAGAGCTGCCATGGTCAACTTCCATCTCAAGCGAGCGAGGCACCAGCGAGATCGAGGGTTCACCTTTCTCTTGGATGGCTAGATGCACGTGCATGGTACCAGTGGACTACTCTTTTGAGTAGATCTTATTATTTGTGTTCTTCCCATGTTTCGTAGACGAAACATGCTTAGGGGGGTGGAATGTTATATACCTAGGGGGATAATATGGGGTACCAAGGGAGGTACCCAATGTAATAATGTAATAATGGGATGGGCCATAGTAATAAATAAGGTGGTTAACCCATGTCATGTAAGGGACTACAAGTAGTTAATAATAATGGAATGGGCCCATGGTATTAGTTGATGGTATGAGGGAACCATGGTAATGACCCATGGTATTGTATGTATGAGGCCTATATAGAGGCTAGAGACTCCACATGGAGGATATGAAATGAAGGATTATTATATGAACAGGCATATGGCTTGTGGAGTGTTCTCCTTCCTTAAGAAGTGAATGTATGGTGTTGCCCTACCTTAAGGGTTTGATCAATAAAGAGAATCATTTCTATCTATATTCAATCTTATTATTCTTGGGTTTATTTCTGTTATCATATATTTCTGGGTCAGATCTACAACAATTAGTATCATAAAACTTTCTTGGGCAAACAGTGGAGAATTATTATTTTTTTGCGGGATTTCGGGGGCGGCGACTTTTCATGTCATATCTGTACGTTTTGGTGCAATATCTGCAAAATCTAATTATATATCTGTATTCGTTGCGAAAAAATAGCCGATTTCAAAAAAAAAATCGGTTGAATCGGAGTCCGGATGAAGGAGATATCGCTGATTGAAAAATCAGTGGGGTTGTAGACACTTTTCAGGGCAGCGAGTTTGCGGCGCAGATCTAGACGTCTTGGTACAAGATCTGCAAAATATAATTGCAGATCTGGATTATTTGGGAAAAAATACCCAATTTCAAAAAAAAAAATCAGTCGAATCGGAGTCTGGATGAGGGAGATATTGCTGATTTAAAATCAGCTCTTTTTTGCAGAAATTTTGGTGACGGCGGGAGAGTAGCAGCACAGATCTGAAATTCCAAGTGTCTGGATCAATATTTCTACCACATGGGCAGATGCAGAATGATTGTTTCATTTCTAAAAACAGGTTATAATAGAGATTCTGAGCAATATTGACGAAACTGTGACAATTTCAAATTTTCGCCAAAGTAAGTGAATTTTTTTCAAACCCTCTTCATGGAATATTTTGCTGGAAAAGATGATAGCCCTACTATTGAAGAATTCATACAAAGCCTAAAGAAAATATATAAAGAGGAGATATGGAGGTTTATGGTACCACTTTTTTTGACAGAAGAGGCCGCCATATGGTGGAACTCACTGAGCTATATAGCCTTGACCAAAATCTCGAATGAAGAAATGGAAAAACTCCTTATGGACAAATGGTCTCAGACTAGAAAACAAGATAAAGGGAAACATGTGGGGTTATTTCCTACTAGTATATCCTTATTGCAGGTTCATGGATTGATTCAGAAAGAGAAGATCATTGTTTCTATAAATCCTAGTTGCAAGCATAATTTCATCCATGTTAATTTGGCAAAAAAATTGCAAGTTCCTGCCAAAAACATTAAAAACACACAGGCGGAGGATGAAGATGTTCAAGTGTATAAGGATTTGAAGATTTCTATGGATAAGTATGTGTTGCATGGTGATTTTTATACTTCAGAGATGGATAATATGGATGTTGTTTTGGGATATCCTTGGATGGAATCCGTGGGTACTATTAATATTAATGTGCAGAAGAAATTTCTGAAGCTCTGGTATAAAAAGAAGAAAATTACAGTGCATGATATTTCCATTAAGGCCCAAGCAGAGACTATGGAGGCCGAAGCACAAAGCTCTAATGACACTTACACATCTGATGATGAGCCAGTGATGATCGACAATCAAACACAAACAGAGGCGGAAGCAGAAAAGGTAACAGGTGCTGACACATCTGATGAGGGTTCAATGGTTGAAGTCATATTGGAAAAGAAGACACCACAACAAGCACCACAGCAGGGTGAATTAAAGAAAAAGACATCGTGGGTTAAAACTTCAACATATCATCACCCACATCACCCCACAAGACAACCATCAAGATGGAAACCAAGTAGTCACATGACGGATAGCGAGGAGAGAAGATCCACCCACTACACATCAACACAGAAGAGCTGCCATGGTCAACTTCCATCTCAAGCGAGTGAGGCACCAGCGAGATTGAGGGTTCACCTTTCTCTTGGATGGCTAGATGCACGTGCATGGTACCAGTGGACTACTCTTTTGAGTAGATCTTATTATTTGTGTTCTTCCCATGTTTCGGGGACGAAACATGCTTAGGGGGGTGGAATGTTATATACCTAGGGGGATAATATGGGGTACCAAGGGAGGTACCCAAGGTAATAATGTAATAATGGGATGGGCCATAGTAATAAATAAGGTGGTTAACCCATGTCATGTAAGGGACCACAAGTAGTTAATAATAATGTAATGGGCCCATGGTATTAGTTGATGGTATGAGGGAACCATGGTAATGACCCATGGTATTGTATGTATGAGGCCTATATAGAGGCTAGAGACTCCACATGGAGGATATGAAGTGAAGGATTATTATATGAACAGGCATATGGCTTGTGGAGTGTTCTCCTTCCTTAAGGAGTGAATGTATGGTGTTGCCCTACCTTAAGGGTTTGATCAATAAAGAGAATCATTTCTATCTATATTCAATCTTATTATTCTTGGGTTTATTTCTGTTATAATATATTTCTGGGTCAGATCTACAACAATTGGTATCAGAGCACTTTCTTGGGCAAACAGTGGAGAATTAATTTTTTTTTGCGGGATTTCGGGGGCGGCAACTTTGCAGGTCATATCTGTATGTTTTGGTGCAATATCTGCAAATCCTAATTATATATTTGTATTCGTTGCGAAAAAATAGCCGATTTCAAAAAAAAAATCGGTTGAATCGGAGTCCGGATGAAGGAGATATCGTTGATTTAAAAATCAGTGGGGTTGTAAACAATTTTCAGGGCAGCGAGTTTGCGGCGCAGATCTAGACGTCTTGGTACAAGATCTGCAAAATATAATTGTAGATCTGGATTATTTGGGAAAAAATACCCAATTTCAAAAAAAAAATCAGTCGAATCGGAGTCTGGATGAGGGAGATATTGTTGATTTAAAATCAGCTCTTTTTTGCAGAAATTTTGGTGACGGCGGGAGAGTAGCAGCACAGATCTGAAATTCCAAGTGTCTGGATCAAGATTTCTACCACATGGGCAGATGCAGAATGATTGTTTCATTTCTAAAAACAGGTTATAATAGAGATTCTGAGCAATATTGACGAAACTGTGACAATTTCAAATTTTCGCCAAAGTAAGTGAATTTTTTTCAAACCCTCTTCATGGAATATTTTGCTGGAAAAGATGATAGCCCTACTATTGAAGAATTCATACAAAGCCTAAAGAAAATATATAAAGAGGAGATATGGAGGTTTATGGTACCACTTTTTTTGACAGAAGAGGCCGCCATATGGTGGAACTCACTCGGCTATATAGCCTTGACCAAAATCTCGAATGAAGAAATGGAAAAACTCCTTATGGACAAATGGTCTCAGACTAGAAAACAAGATAAGGGGAAACATGTGGGGTTATTTCCTACTGGCATATCCTTATTGCAGGTTCATGGATTGATTCAGAAAGAGAAGATCATTGTTTCTATAAATCCTAGTTGCAAGCATAATTTCATCCATGTTAATTTGGCAAAAAAATTAAAAGTTCCTGCCAAAAACATTAAAAACACACAGGTGGAGGATGAGGATGTTCAAGTGTATAAGGATTTGAAGATTTCTATGGATAAGTATATGTTGCATGGTGATTTTTATACTTCAGAGATGGATAATATGGATGTTGTTTTGGGATATCCTTGGATGAAATCCGTGGGTACTATTAATATTAATGTGCAGAAGAAATTCCTGAAGCTCTGGTATAAAAAGAAGAAAATTACAGTGCATGATATTTCCATTAAGGCCCAAGCAGAGACTATGGAGGCCGAAGCACAAAGCTCTAATGACACTTACACATCTGATGATGAGCCAGTGATGATCGACAATCAAACACAAACAGAGGCGGAAGCAGAAAAGGTAACAGGTGCTGACACATCGGATGAGGGTTCAATGGTTGAAGTCATATTGGAAAAGAAGACACCACAACAGGCACCACAGCAGGGTGAATTAAAGAAAAAGACATCGTGGGTTAAAACTTCAACATATCATCACCCACATCACCCCACAAGACAACCATCAAGATGGAAACCAACTAGTCACATGACGGATAGCGAGGAGAGAAGATCCACCCACTACACATCAACACAGAAGAGCTGCCATGGTCAACTTCCATCTCAAGCGAGCGAGGCACCAGCGAGATCGAGGGTTCACCTTTCTCTTAGATGGCTAGATGCACGTGCATGGTACCAGTGGACTACTCTTTTGAGTAGATCTTATTATTTGTGTTCTTCCCATGTTTCGAGGACGAAACATGCTTAGGGGGTGGAATGTTATATACCTAGGGGGGATAATATGGGGTACCAAGGGAGGTACCCAATGTAATAATGGGATGGGCCATAGTAATAAATAAGGTGGTTAACCCATGTCATGTAAGGGACCACAAGTAGTTAATAATAATGTAATGGGCCCATGGTATTAGTTGATGGTATGAGGGAACCATGGTAATGACCCATGGTATTGTATGTATGAGGCCTATATAGAGGCTAGAGACTCCACATGGAGGATATGAAGTGAATGATTATTATATGAACAGGCATATGGCTTGTGGAGTGTTCTCCTTCCTTAAGGAGTGAATGTATGGTGTTGCCCTACCTTAAGGGTTTGATCAATAAAGAGAATCATTTCTATCTATATTCAATTTTATTATTTTTGGGTTTATTTCTGTTATCATATATTTTTGGGTCAGATCTACAACAATTGGTATCAGAGCACTTTCTTGGGAAAACAGTGGAGAATTTTTTTTTTTTGCGGAATTTCGGGGGCGGCGACTTTGCAGGTCATATCTGTACGTTTTGGTGCAATATCTGCAAAATCTAATTATATATCTGTATTCGTTGCGAAAAAATAACCGATTTCAAAAAAAAAATCGGTTGAATCGGAGTCCGGATGAAGGAGATATCACTGATTTAAAAATCAGTGGGGTTGCAGACAATTTTCAGGGCAGTGAGTTTGCGGCGTAGATCTAGACGTCTTGGTACAAGATCTGCAAAATATAATTGCAGATCTGGATTCTTTGGGAAAAAATACACAATTTCAAACAAAAAAAATCAGTCGAATCGGAGTCTGGATGAGGGAGATATTGCTAATTTAAAATCAGCTCTTTTTTGCAGAAATTTTGGTGATGGCGGGAGAGTAGCAGCACAGATCTGAAATTCCAAGTGCCTGGATCAAGATTTCTACCACATGGGCAGATGCAGAATGATTGTTTCATTTCTAAAAGCAGGTTATAATAGAGATTCTGAGCAATATTGACGAAACTGTGACAATTTCAAATTTTCGCCAAAGTAAGTGAATTTTTTTCAAACCCTCTTCATGGAATATTTTGCTGGAAAAGATGATAGCCCTACTATTGAAGAATTCATACAAAGCCTAAAGAAAATATATAAAGAGGAGATATGGAGGTTTATGGTACCACTTTTTTTTACAGAAGAGGCCACCATATGGTGGAACTCACTGGGTTATATAGCCTTGACCAAAATCTCGAATGAAGAAATGGAAAAACTCCTTATGGACAAATGGTCTCAGACTAGAAAACAAGATAAGGGGAAAAATGTGGGGTTATTTCCTACTGGTATATCCTTATTGCAGGTTCATTGATTGATTCAGAAAGAGAAGATCATTGTTTCTATAAATCCTAGTTGCAAGCATAATTTCATCCATGTTAATTTGGCAAAAAAATTGCAAGTTTCTGCCAAAAACATTAAAAACACACAGGTGGAGGATGAGGATGTTCAAGTGTATAAGGATTTGAAGATTTCTATGGATAAGTATGTGTTGCATGGTGATTTTTATACTTCAGAGATAGATAATATGGATGTTGTTTTGGGATATCCTTGGATGGAATCCGTGGGTACTATTAATATTAATGTGCAGAAGAAATTCTTGAAGCTCTGGTATAAAAAGAAGAAAATTACAGTGCATGATATTTCCATTAAGGCCCAAGCAGAGACTATGGAGGCCGAAGCACAAAGCTCTAATGACACTTACACATCTGATGATGAGCCAGTGATGATCGACAATCAAACACAAACAGAGGCGGAAGCAGAAAAGGTAACAGGTGCTGACACATCTGATGAGGGTTCAATGGTTTAAGTCATATTGGAAAAGAAGACACCACAACAGGGTGAATTAAAGAAAAAGACATCGTGGGTTAAAACTTCAACATATCATCACCCACATCACCCCACAAGACAACCATCAAGATGGAAACCAAGTAGTCACATGACGGATAGCGAGGAGAGAAGATCCACTCACTACACATCAACACAGAAGAGTTGCCATGGTCAACTTCCATCTCAAGCGAGCGAGGCACCAGTGAGATCGAGGGTTCACCTTTCTCTTAGATGGCTAGATGCACGTGCATGGTACCAGTGGACTACTCTTTTGAGTAGATCTTATTATTTTTGTTCTTCCCATGTTTCGGGGACGAAACATGCTTAGGGGGGTGGAATGTTATATACCAAGGGGGGATAATATGGGGTACCAAGGTAGGTACCCAAGGTAATAATGTAATAATGGGATGGGCCATAGTAATAAATAAGGTGGTTAACCCATGTCATGTAAGGGACCACAAGTAGTTAATAATAATGTAATGGGCCCATGGTATTAGTTGATGGTATGAAGGAACCATGGTAATGACCCATGGTATTGTATGTATGAGGCCTATATAGAGGCTAGAGACTCCACATGGAGGATATGAAGTGAAGAATTATTATATGAACAGGCATATGGCTTGTGGAGTGTTCTCCTTCCTTTAGGTGTGAATGTATGGTGTTGTCCTACCTTAAGGGTTTGATCAATAAAGATAATCATTTCTATCTATATTCAATCTTATTATTATTGGGTTTATTTCTGTTATCATATATTTCTGGGTCAGATCTACAACAACCTCCTAATGATATTGAGGCCAAACTTAGAGACCCCAACACCCAACTATGGCAAACAAAACCTTCCGATAACACCCATAATGCACTTGAAAGCCAGATATATCTTATATAGGATATGTGTGGTGTTTTGAGGTCTTATTCATGTCCATTTATCTACTAGAGAAAAAAAAATTAAGGACTAAGGATCTTGTTTTCCTTCCTTATGCATCGTAAAGGCCATAAAACCCATTCTTATTATGCAAAACATACCAATTGTGCTCATATTACCATTCTAATATTTTTTCATGGACATTAAACATGAGAAAGACTTGTTTTAGGCATAAGGCCCTTTTTCATTCCTTGGCCAAGATTTAAGCCCTAACTCCCATATACTACATGGAAAACCTCAAAATGGAGCCCTTATCCTAGATGGAGACCTAAAATACCTCAAAGACGATTTATATTGTTCTATATGGTCTTTTCATGCAGTGTAAGCCAAATAATTTTCATTTTGGGCTTGAGGCCATTGTTTTCATTCCTTTGCCATGGTATAAGCCTAAGATCCCCTATAGAGGTCATGTGTGGTTCTTTGAGAACTACTTCACAAAGCTTAATCATCAAAGATTTAAATAAGTCCGAAGCCCCTTATGTTCCTATTTTGTCCAAGCCTACACTTGTAAGCATCATATGTGATTTAAAAACCCCCTAATTTCATTAAGTCCAATGATGAGGCTCCAAGATCCAATCATGGTGTGAAAAACCTTTGAATGGAAGACACATCCCTCCTAGAAGCCAAATAATATCCCTTAGATAATATAATTAATGTGGTGGTTTAAATCCTTTTTAATGGCCACTAATTATTTAGGACTTGAGTCCCTTTTATAAAATTTCCTTCCTTTGCCATAGTTAAGGCCATGAGACCCATTTTTATTATGTAAAACATACTAAATGCCCATATTCCTAGTTAGAGGTCTTGTTCATGGAAATTGAGCATGAGAAAGATTAATTTAGGGAATAAAGCCCTTGCTTTCCTCTCCTAATAATAACATAGACACTAACTCCCATATGTGGTGTTAAATACCTACTATGGTGCCCATACACTAACTTAAGACCAAAGATTAATTAAAGTAGATCTATGTGGTTTTTAAGTCTAGCTCATAGCCTTTGAGACAAAAAATCTTCTTGTAAGGCCTAATTCCCTTGTTTACGTCCCCTACCCATGGTACATTCCTTGGCTCCTATATATGGTGTGAAAAAATTCCTAATATAATTGATAACCCATAGTATCCCTAAGATTATTTAGATATGATCTATGTGGTTGTTCAATGTCAAATTCATGGCCCTTGAGCATGAGAAGCTTCATTTTAGAAGTAAAGACATTTTTCTCCTTTCCTCATACTAATTTTTATTATGCAAAGAATAGTAATGGTGCCCATATTCCTAGTCTAAAGCCCTTTTTATGTCCATTGGTAAAGGCCTTGAGAATTATTCCTAGTGTGAAAAATGTGGTAATATTAGTAAAGATAAAGGCCCCAATAGAAATTCCTCTATTGTTCATAACATTTAATAATGTTAAATGTGGGAAATTGGCCTCATTGTGATAGGTGGAAGCTTAGTTCAAAAAAATAATAACTGTCAAATTTTTAGGAGGGGGAATGTTATCATACCTTTCTATGTCTATGTTGAAACAAGAAGAAAAATTGACATGATTTTAATGTTGAGTATTTTAATTCATCTCAATACATGAAAAATGGCGACGACATAAAAAAGTTATACTCTTTGACACACATACATATTATTACATAGAACCATTAATTACATTGATTGAAAATTAAATTTTACATATTAAATAGTTTATATACAACTTAATATCGTGTTTATTTTTATTAAAACCTTAAATTGATACTATGTATATATATATATATATATATATATATATTATTTTATTTAATTTTTTTATTTTTTATTTTAAATAGTATATCTATAATAATTTTATAAACATTTTTACCTTTTGTTTAGGGAGTTGAGGTGGGATTCACCCCAACCTATCTTGTGCATTATTTTTTTGTTCTCCAGCAAATTACACAATGACTTTGGAGTGAGTTTCATAGAACTTTGGGTGAGTTTTAACCATTCAAGCCGAGTTTTCAGCTCGTTTCAAGAAAGGATTTAGCATGATTCATAAGTCTTGGGTGGTATCAGTAATCCATCCTGAATGATCGATTTGATAAATTTGCAGGTTCCACCCTTCTATAGCACAGGGACGTACATTGTTCATAGGAAACCCTCCAAGGAAGGAAAGAAGGAACCACAAACCCATACCCTCCAGTCCCTCAAAACAAAGTATCACCTTCCAAAGAAAGAAAATATTGTGAGATCAGAAGTTTTTATAGTTCGGCATGGGGATACTTCGAAATTTCATCCTTGAGACTATCTCGCACGATTGATGAGCTTGTTCATGAACAGTTAGAAACGCTTGTTAGCCTGATAACTCTAAATCTTTCTTATAACAAGTTGAGTGGGTGGTTGCCACAGAAATTGGGTACACATTATAATATTTGGTTGATCGATGTTTCAGGAAACGATTTTGAGGGCCCTCTACCTAGAAATATACATAGGGAGAAATTCTTTTTGAGTTGTTTATATTTTCTAACAATTTTAGTGGGAATTTTTAGCCCTTGGAATCTTGTATTAATCTGCAATATCTAAAGATTCGAAAAAATCCGTTCAACACAATGGTTTTTGCGCATATTGGACAACTAAGGACTCTCTTAAAGTTCAGTGCAAGCAATAAAAAATTGTTTGGGCCTCTTCCTAGTGAACTTGCATACTTTCCATGCTTCTCGGACCTTAATCTCACAAACAACCAATTAACAGGTGAGATTTATGCATTGTTAGGTTCCTTGGCAAAGTTAAGCTTTCTAGATCTGTCAAACAATCAACTTGAGGGGGACATTCCTCCTGAATTGGGATATCTAAAAAAATTAACCTTTTATAAATTATATGGCAACTAGCTATCTAGCTCAATTTCAACCAGTTTCAAGAATTTTCATTATAGATATAGTTTTCTTGCCAATCCCTACCTATGTGCAGATTTGGATTTGGGGCTTAGGTTTAGACCAAAATATCAGGAATAAGGTCCCCAATGAAAGCACTCTCTTGGGATATGGACTAGGTCCTCCAGACCTCAGCAACGTGCGAACTCCCCCAAACAATGATTCAGTGGACAGTCTACACTTTCCACCGACCCTTCATCAAGCTAACAGACTTTATGGAGTTTTCTTCAGTTTTCTTCATTCAACCTCGAATGTTAGGAGAGATGGGTCTAATCCTCTAAGCCATTGGCTCCTGATCCTCTCTGTTAGGGAATTCCGTACATTGAATCTTTTATGTTCCTGCATTGTATCTTTTATATTCATTTATTTTATTTTGTATAGGAGGTTGTCTAGTTCTCCCGCATTGTATGGACATCAATGTACTCAACAATCCCTTTGACCTTTTTTTGGTCGATAGTTGGGCATAAATATAATTATCTCACCTTATCTTATCTTATCTCCTCTACAACCAAGTATTCGCGATTTCTCAAACTAAGAAGCCTAGAAGGCAGAGACCCAAAGAACAAATTACTGCCCACATCTTGTAATTGTAAGTTTTCGCAGTCCCGCAATTCATCAGGCAAAATCCCATAAGAAAATTCCTTCTTCCAACTGATGTCTTAATTCAAGAACTTCGTTTTCTTATTTTTCAAGAGCTTGGAGTAGTTATTTATTTTGTTTATTTGATTCTTCAAGATCTTCTTTTAGCGAGAGGATCGTAGCTTCAAGACTTTCATAGTAACTGGATCTTTCTCTGTGTTTCTTGATTGTTGTGCTCCTTTCATTTACTTCATTTCTTAATGATGTCAGTTCATTCTGCAACTTTTGACATTGATCTTCCTTTTCCTTGAATAGCTTCCTTACCTTGTTTCTTTCCTCTAGTTGAGCTTTTAGTTTGGTAACTTCTTCTTTGGAGATACATTCCCTTTTGTGCAATAGATCTTGTTGATCTCTAATTTGTCTGTAAGCCTTTTAAATTCTGCCTCTATTTGATATCTTTATTTCTCACCCATAAGAGAAAATTCAGTTGTTTCACTATCACTTTCATCATCTTCAAATGGATGGATAAATGTATCACCAGAGGATAACAAATTCATACTTGATAGACCTTTTGCTTGTTCATCTTCATTCTGAAGTAATTCTGAATTTGAAGTGCTTCTTCCACATATTCCCCAATCGATTCTCCCACTGTCATAGTTCTTCTGAGATGTCTTCTTCTTCTTAGGTGCTTTCTTCTTAAGCTTCTTTCCCATTGTTCTACGGATCTCCTTCAAGCGATTAAGCTTCTACCAAAGGACCTACTTTGATACCAATTGTTGGAAATAATACTGAGAGGTGGGGGGGTGAATTAGTATTATCAAATCAACCACTTTTTCATTTCCATACTCAGATTCATATACGCTACTTCAGTGAAGGGAACCTGCGTGTACACGCAACTATGTCTAATGCAACTAGCGTATATCCAGTAAACTTATGATTCAGTTAATCCATTAATGTTGATCTTTAGTTAGTGCATCAGTACTTTTATTAACCATATGAATAGTAAGTAGGTGCAGTAAAATAGAACAGATCATCACACACAAGAAGCACACATGAACACCATGATGTAAGGTGGAAACCCAATATGGGTGAAAACCACCTACTGCAAGTCGTCTCTATCTTCTTTTAATAAGAAACTTCCTTTTACAATATTCCTGTACTGGTGCAGTCTTATACCATTACACAGGCTTCTACCTGCAGAAGGCTACAACCTTCTCTTGTTCTCCAGCTTCTCCTGGAAGGGAGCTACAACCCCCTTAGCTCTTGTACTAGCCAATCCTTTTACTAGTACGTAGGCATCGGCCTACTGAATGCTCCAACCTTCACTCGTTTTCCAGCGGCCACTGGAAGGGAGCTACCACCCCCTTAGCTCTTGTACTAGCTGATGTACTAGTACATAGGTGCCAACCTACAGAAGGCTACAACCTTCTCTTTCTTCCTCCATGTACCACGTTTCATAAATTTTCAAATTGGATACTCCTGAAGCACAACACCATAATCTGAAGGCCACATTTCATCCAGTTTTCATACTGGACCAATCAGTATCATTGAAGAACAAAATCAATCACCACTTGCATCATCGATCTATGAATCACCCAATACTGAATCACTGAAACCCTGTCAACAAAATGAAATCATCAGAACAAAAAACTCTGCAACAATATTCAGAACCAATTGTATCATCAAAAATCATGCATCAGAGTGCATATGCTACTTGGAAGTGTCGAACCAGTGTGTATACGCTATTGGAAATAATACTGAGAGGGGGGGTGAATCAGTATTATTAAAATATTTTCAATATATCTTCTAGATTTATACTTTAATTTATTCTTCAGATATTGATCATTAGTTTGTATGTCAGTACCATATAATAATGAGCAAGAACAGGAAAAACAAATAATCACACCAAAGAACACCAGATATAAGGTGGAAACCTAATGTGGGTGAAAACCACCTGCTGCAATATGTCTCTATCTTCTTTCAATTAGAAACTTCTTTTACAGTGATTTTGTACTGGTGCAATCCTTTACTAGTATGCAGGCTGCAACCTGCAGAGAGCTACAACCCTCTCTCGTTTTCCAGTCTCTCCTGGAAGGGAGCTACAACCCCCTTAGCTCTTCTACTTCTTTAAGGACCATGTTTCATTAATTTTCAAACTGGATCCAAGAACATCAAATAATCATCAAGTACATCCGAATCAACCAATCTCCTTATACAATCAACCAATGAATCACCCAACTTCTCAGAATGTTGTAAAAAGAAAAGCAATACCAGTAATCTAAACCCAGAACTCTGCAGCAATAGATAAAAGGCGGCCAATAATTATTTCAAAAGGGGTCCGCAACTTCACCAATAGAAGCCTACGAATATCTGCAGTTCTTTTGTGTCTAGACTGCGCAGATCCGCTCCTGATCCTTCTTGCACTCTGCGTACCTCCGCACCTAGCCCTTCTGCTGAACTGTGTACCTCTGCCCAAATCCGCACTTGCACTGTCTGCCCGACAGCGCACCTCCGCACCTGATCCTTCTGTTTCTCTGTGTACCCCCGCACCTGCACCTCTGTCGCACTGCGTACCTCCGCACTTGTGCCTTCTACTGTGCTGCGTACCTCCGCACCTGCACCTTCTGTTGTGTTGCGTACCTCTGCACCTGAGCTGTGGATCGCTTGCGGACCTCCAAATAAAGCCAAATTAGTAGTCCTCCAATGTTCCACAGACAGTCAGATCCACAGATCTGATCACGCGCCCAAGAGATCATGACCTATCAACAGATCCACCTTACACTTTACAGATTTCGCCTTGATTTAGATCTCGCTTTTTAAACCAATTGCCCAAAATTTCAGATCTTAAGATATTCAAATTTCACAAGTGACTAGCCAAGTGATCTCCTTTCCCTTTTATAGGCAAGCCCTTATTCAAACCATGGGACAAAACCATCGAAAACCAATACAAGGGATCCAAACTGGGGTTCAATAATTTAGATCCTATACCACGGACCAAAACCATAGGATCATGAATGATGGGCTAAATACCATGGGCCAAACATAAGAATTCCCACGTGTGCATGCTTCTTTGCATTGGAGTGAGTAAACTAGGGTCCGCACCTTCTGTTCGGATAACCTGCGGACATGACCGCACTTTGTGAACGGCGTGCCTGTGGGCCTGCACCTTTTGAACGGTGTACCTGCGAACCCCTTATTTTCCATCATTTTGAGAGCCTGAATAGAGATTTGCCACTTGAGTGAGTTGCCATCAATTACAACACCTGTGCCATAGTGCCAAACCTGAATCATAATGCCAACATACGCAACTTCACCAAAGCGAACCAACGTATATGTCATCAATTACTTACTTATAACTTCGCTGCACTTCTTGACTTCAGTGATACCCAGATCATTACATATACAATGATAATACGTATGTTAGCAACCAGATCTAGTACATCAGATCACATAAAGATAAGTCATTATGATCCTGATCCATTATAGATCTCATCCATCAACACTGAAGCTAAACATAATCAACCAATCTGAATATGCAGAATACTGACACCAGTAAACAGTCACCAGAACTCAAACTTTGCATCAACAACCAAAATCACCTGTAACTTCAAACATCATAGTTTATATGGTATACGCTATTCAGATGTATCTAACCTACGTATATACGCACTTTTATCAAAGTAAACTAGCGTATACTTCTGTAAATATTCATTCATGATTTGCAGCTATTCCAAACTTGAGTTATACCTAGATCATAATATTTATAGAACATTACATGTGTTAGTATACAGATCTAGAATAAGCATGATCAAACCATATAGAGATGATTCATTCCAAACCATTTGATCCCGATCTATCCTTAGATCTTATTCTCCATCAACCGATGAGATTCCGCCTTAGCTCAAATCAAGCATCATGAACCCATAACCTGCATACTGGATCTCATACTTCATCATATATTCAAGATTTTCTGAATGCAATTGCCCAATGATCTTCTTTTCCTTTTATAGTCTTAGGCCTTACTCAATACCATGGTCCAAAACCATTTAGAACCAATACTAGGGACCCAATACCTAGGTTCAACACTTCGGATGCAATACCAAGGACCAAATACAAAAATACCATGGACTAAATGCCACGGACCCAAAACTTAGTTTTTCGACATGTACGCGCCTTTCCTTGCATCAAAGTGCATGTGTACGATATACATGCCTTTGTATATAGTGATCCTGCATATATACTTTTCTTTCTTCATTCTTTGTAGTCGGATCATCAATTCTTTGCTACTAACCTGTTGCACTATGATCTGTCATCTATGTGAGTTGCCATCAAGGACAACACTTGTATCATAATGCCAACAATATCCCCCTTTGGACTTGATGGCAAAGCTAACTTGCCATACTGTTTAGTCAATTTAGTGTTATCTAAATTGCTAGTATTTATTGTCAACCTGGGGCTCGTAAGCTGATGAAGTCAGGGTGTACTATATGTACTTAAGTAACCTCTTAGAGTTTTTCTTATCGTTGGGGGGTGTTGTTGTGGTTAATTATGTTCCTAAGATGGAGTGAGAATTTATAAACAAGTGAGTGATGGTGTGTGTGTAGAGTGAATTCTAAATGAGTGGAAGTGTGTGTGGAGTGATCTCTAACTAATTGCTTGAAAGGAAATGCTTGGAAAGAATAAATGAATTGAAATGACTTGAAATAAACTTGAAAGCAAATGACCACTACCAATGGCACTAGACACCGTTCAAGTTGCTGCTAATAAAAGAAAAGAGAATCACTTTTAAAACCCAAGAATAAAGATTATCTCTCTCTAACTCGATGCTTCAAAGCACATGTACTGTGTAAAGCACGGAAAGAAAGTAGCTTAAGTGGAATTTATAAAAGTGAGAAAAATATGCTTGAAAGACTAATGATAATAATTTGCTATTTCTAATTCTCTACTTCAGCCATATGTACTATGGAAAGCATGATTAGAAAGTAGTGAGGAAATAGTCTAGGAAGCACTTTAAAATCAAAACTTTTACTCTAAAGACTAGTGGTAATGATTTACTCTTTCTAACTCGATGCTTCAAAGCACATGTACTGTGTAAAGCACGGAAAGAAAGTAGCTTAAGAACAGTCCAAAAAGTACCCAAACAAGCTGCAAGTTAGTGATATTTTGATCTTAAAAGATAATAATTTATGATGAAGATCATTCATGTATGTTAACAGCTCTTTGAGAAATAAGATTAAAAACTAACTATAAAGACAAAGGCAGCACTTGAATTGTCAAATTCAAATACCATTAGCTGTAAAGCAAACACAACACATATAAAAATAAATCCCGGGCTAAAGGAAACCTGCAAAGAAATAACACTGATCAGCTGAAAAGAAAGGAAAACAAGTAAATGAAACTATACATGCTTAAGGAAATAAATAAGAAAATAATGAAATGCTGCACATGAAATACTTTACAAAGGCTGAGATGAGCAGGGGCCCTCTGTTCATTCAGCCATAAGAGAACTCAAAGATCTGGAAACTTCAAAACAGTGCTATATTGATTTCTCCATTTGCAAAAAGTTTACAAAACAGAGTGCTGGAATAGCACTAGAAAACAGAGTTCACAAAAGCTTCTAAATTCAACACAAGTGCAGCAAATTACAACTAATCCAAAAGTTCTTTGAGCGTACGCAGACGCATCAATTTATAGGAGTTTCTAAGATAGCCTATGCGTACAGCTAGTTAACAGAAAAACAATAAAACAGTATGCGTATTAAAGGTCCTTTGACACATCACGGCTGCGTGGACGAGTTTAGTGGTTCTGTCGACATGGATAATAAATCTATGTTGGATTGCGTCCCCTGCCATCTGTAGAACATGGACAGATCACCATTCAAGGTGACGTGACCAAACAGCTTTCAAACACCGTTTAAACCACCTTGAGTTGACCGTGGCTTAACCAGCTTTGACCATGGGTAAAAATGACGTGGATGGCTGGAACAAAGGGACAGGAACCTCGAGCACGCTGATACCTGAGTGCCCATGTGGCTCGTCTAGCAAACCGACACGTGGATCATAGTGTTTAACAAAAAGGCTGCAGGATCTTCAGATAGCTGCGGGATCATCAGATAGCTGCAGGATTCCTGCAAGTAAGTCAAAAACTAAACAAATAGTCATCCATTAGCAAAACTTGCTTGATCATGCTTATTGACACTGAATGTAATGATCTGAGAGGTTTTATGGTGAAAATGAGGCAAAAGTGAAGGAAAGATAAGGAAAAGTTGAGGAAAATGGTAGACAAATAGGTGTAGAATAGAGGTTCTACACATACTGAGAACTGTCATCTTAAAGAGTTGTCATTGTTCATTACATCTGAACTGATTCCTTTGAGCTGTCCTGCATCCCATGTATTCTGTCACATCTGATATCTCTTCTGTAGATTCATCTAGTTATATATAAGTGAGTTGTTTTTCTACAAGTAAGTTGTCGTCAATTACAACATATGCATCATCATGCCAACAATCTCCCCCTTTGGACTTGATGGCAACAACCATACCAAGTCACTCTCCCCCTTTGACATCAAGGGCAAAGGGTGGACCAAGATATTCTCTTCCTTGATATACATTTCGCTGTCCATACTCCCCTTGAGTACCTGTTGAAATCTCTGATTGAGCTCCCCCTTTGTATATGCCAAGATATACTAATCCATCCATGCTCCCTCTGAGTACATGCTGAAATCTCTGCTTTGCTAAAGTGTGCTTGTTCATGCTCCCCCTGACTGTAAGCAAGGTTTGCAAAAAGATGTTCTACAAGAATAACATGACTCTATACATCATAAATTACCTTCCTATCACCAAAGACTCATACATACATCCATCTCCCAACCAAGTGGGAATTCACTCATTCGCCCAATCAAGTGGGGATACACCAAAAGTTTACACATGATAAAACAATAAAATTACATCATCCATCCCAGGCATAGTGGGGAAACCAACATAGGTTGTTACATGACCTTGATAGTAAAAGAAATACATGAAATAGAGTCTAAATATCTAAGACAAGACCATGATAGTCTTCAACAACTATCATATACCATGTATGATCTGCTCCATAAGCATCTATCAACAGCATCCAGAGTAACAACCTGTATATGTCCATCATTAGTCCCTGTGACAAAGAATGTCTGCATATAGATATCAACTCATCTTCTTGATCTCATCAAGATCAAATAACCTTAAGCAAATGTCATATCTCCAAGCGGTAGCACCAAGTCATTCACATCATATCATATGTATGTGAAAATACCATAGTCATCATCCATGATCATCATTATCAAGAACTGCATGATCTTTCTACAAGATCCTTCAATATATTAACCATGTACCATCACTAGGGAACATCCCACATCTGACAAGCATCAACCATGATAATCAACATATGTGAGTATCACCCTATCATCATAAGGTAAGAACTCAAAGTGATTAAGTAAGCCATGTCTTCGAATAGCTATGTCTCCATGCAACCTGTAATAACACCATTCTCTTGGCCAACCAACAATATGCAATTTAAGTAATCATCCATGTATCCAGCATACTGTATATAGCACTATGTATCTAGCAAAACATGAGCTCATGATCATTTGTCAAGGTTTCTTGATATCATCAACAGCAACACTCCTCATCCATGTGAGAGCCAAGAACTATAGGAATCCTGGATCATAACTGCACCATATGAATTTTATGCATCTCTGAAGGAATGATTACAGTAGCATAAAAGGAATGTGTGACTCATCATCAAATAATAAAGTTGTGTAGTCAAGCTTTGTACTTCTCCTTATCCTTATGAAGATCACTAGGCAAGCACCATATATGCATCATCAGAGAATCAACCACAAATCTGATCTAAACGCTAACTTTGTAACCCCAAGAATCATATGAGATTTTGTCATGGAAAACTCATAACCATATCATAGCAAGATGTATCATATAAGCATCATCACCAAGGATGACTAACCATAATGCCAACAATGCATTAATAGAAGTATATGCTCCCCCTGAGCCTGTGCCATCTGTTTACTGTCAGATCTGATCATGCATATATTAGCAAGAAGTATCAAGGCATCATCATCATCAAGTTAGGATCAAAACACCTCTAAACATCCTACAAGTGTCAAGATATTTCCACACATCATCGGAAGATTGTAACCATTATCAAACAGAGCAAATAATGGACTGAATCATATCAGACCCTTTTCTTGAGCCTGTCCCACTGCTTTTCTCAAACTGACATATACACGACTATGCATTGTCTAACTCATGTATATACACAACTTCTCTTTATGAAACTTGTGGAGATTGAGAACACTGAAGTTTTACACTTTCAGCTTCCTCTGAGTCTGTTATGTCTGCACATTGTGTTGTGCCACATCTTTCTGACTGTACTTCCTTCTTCCATATCTTCAAGTGGGATGGTGTTTTCTCCTTTTGGTATGGTGCCCGTACTTTGTTCCTGCATTCCTTTGCTATATGTCCCATATTGTTACATGCATAACATCTTACATGTTTCATATTCCTTCTGTAGCAATCAACAGCTTTGTGACCAAACATATTGCAAGAAAAACAATATCCCTTAAAGTACCTGGAACGTGATGATCTTTCTATGTGATGGTCTTGAACCATTCTACTTCTGCATCTAGCTGCAACATGTCCAAGATTATGACATACATAACATTCAACATTATTCATCGGAGGAGTAAAAGATTTTCTTTGAAGAATTTCTTTCCTTGGTTGTTGATGGGATTGACCTCTCATCTCCTTGTTGAGTATTTCAGATTGTGCATTAGAGTTCCTTGTCTTATTTTGTGAACTAGATTCACCTTCAACAGATTCATGAAAACCAAGACTAGTTTTGATAGCATGAGACCTTTGACTACTAAGAATATCATCCAAGATCTTAGTACTATCTTGAAATCGTAAGAGCTTATCCTTTTCTTCTAAGTTATCTTTTAGAATATTTACCTCAACCTGAAATTGTTCTTCCTTTTCACGATATTGCTTCTTCATGTTTTCTTCAGCTTTTCTTCCTTCTTCCAATTGATGTCTTAATTCAAGAACTTCGTTTTCTTGTTTTTCAAGAGCTTGGAGTAGTTCTTTATTCTGCTTATTTGATTCTTCAAGATCTTCTTTTAGCGAGAGGTTCGTAGCTTCAAGACTTTCATAGTAACTGGATCTTTCTCTGAGTTTCTTGATTGTTGTGCTCCTTTCATTTACTTCATTTCTTAATGATGCCACTTCATTCTGCAACTTTTGACATTGATCTTCCTTTTCCTTGAATAGCTTCCTTACCTTGTTTCTTTCCTCTAGTTGAGCTTTTAGTTTGGTAACTTCTTCTTTGGAGATACATTTCCTTTTGTGCAATAGATCTTGTTGATCTCTAATTTTGTCTGTAAGCCTTTTAAATTCTGCCTCTATTTGATATCTTTCTTTCTCACCCATCAGAGAAAATTCAGTTGTTTCACTATCAATTTCATCATATTCAAATGGATGGATAAATGTATCACCAGAGGATAAAAAATTCATACCTGATAGATCCTTTTCTTGTTCATCTTCATTCTAAAGTGATTCTGAATCTGAAGTGCTTCTTCCACATATTCCCCAATCGATTCTCCCACTGTCATAGTTCTTATGAGATGTATTCTTCTTCTTAGGTGCTTTCTTCTTAAGCTTCTTTCCCATTGTTCTACGGATCTCCTTCAAGCGATTAATCTTCTACCAAAGGACCTGCTCTGATACCAATTGTTGGAAATAATATTGAGGGGGGGCGGGTGAATTAGTATTATCAAATCAACCGCTTTTTCATTTCCATACTCAGATTCATATATGCTACTTCAGTGAAGGGAACCTACGTGTACACGCAACTGTGTCTAATGCAACTATCGTATATCCAGTAAACTTATGATTCAGTTAATCCATTAAATGTTGATCTTTAGTTAGTGCATCAGTACTTTTATTAACCATATGAATAGTAAACAGGTGTAGTAAAACAGAACAGATCATCACACACAAGAAGCACACATGAACACCATGAAATAAGGTGGAAACCCAATGTGGGTGAAAACCACCTACTGCAAGTTGTCTCTATCTTCTTTTAATAAGAAACTTCCTTTTACAATATTCCTGTACTGGTGCAGTCTTATACCAGTACACAGGCTTCTACCTGCAGAAGGCTACAACCTTCTCTCATTCTCCAGCTTCTCCTGGAAGGGAGCTGCAACCCCCTTAGCTCTTGTACTAGCCAGTCCTTTTACTAGTACGTAGGCACCAGCCTAATGAATGCTCCAACCTTCACTCATTTTCTAGCTGCCACTGGAAGGGAGCTACCACCCCCTTAGCTCTTGTACTAGCTGATGTACTAGTACGTAGGTGTCGACCTACAGAAGGCTACAACCTTCTCTTTATTCCTCCAAGTACCACGTTTCATAAATTTTCAGACTGGATACTCCTGAAGCACAACACCGTAATCTGAAGGCCACGTTTCATCCAATTTTCATACTGGACCCATCAATATCATTGAAGAACAAAATCAATCACCACTTGCATCATCAATTTCTAAATCACCCAATACTGAATCACTGAAACCCTATCAACAAAATGCAGTCACCAGAACACAAAGTAGAACACAGAACTCTGCAACAATATTCAGAACCAACTGTATCATCAAAAATCATGCATCAGAGTGCATACGCTACTTGGAAGTGTCGAACCAGTGTGTATACGCAACTTCACCAAAGCGAACCAGCGTGTATGTCATCAATTACTTACTTATAACTTCGTTGCACTTCCTGACTTCAGTGATACCCAGATCATTACATATACAAGGATAATATGTATGTTAGCAACCAGATCTAGTACATCAGATCACATAAAGATAAGTCATTATGATCCTGATCCATTATAGATCTCATCCATAAACACTGAAGCTAAACATAATCAACCAATCTAAATATGCAGAATACTGACACCAGTAAACAGTCACCAGAACTCAGACTTTGCATCAACAACCAGAATCACCTGTAACTTCAAACATCATAGTTTATATGGTATATGCTATTCAGATGTATCTAACCTGCGTATATACGCGCTTTTATCAAAGTCAACCAGCGTATACTTCTATAAATATTCATTCATGATTTGCAACTATTCCAAACTTGAGTTATACCCAGATCATAATATTTACATAACATTACGTGTGTCAGTATACATATCTAGAATAAGCATGATCAAACCGTATAGAGATGATTCATTCCAAGCCATTTGATCCCGATCTATCCTTAGATCTTGTTCTCCATCAACCGGTGAGATTCCTCCCTAGCTCAGATCAAGCATCATGAACCCATAACCTTCATACTGGATCTCATACTTCATCAAATATTCAAGATTTTCTGAATGCAATTGCCCAATGATCTTCTTTTCCTTTTTATAGTCTTAGGCCTTACTCAATACCATGGTCCAAAACCATTTAGAACCAATACTAGGGACCCAATACCTGGGTTCAACACTTCGGACACAATACCAAGGACCAAATACCAAAATACCATGGACCAAATACCATGGACCCAAAACTTATTTTTCTGACATGTACGTGCCTTTCCTTGCGTGAAAGTGCGTGTGTACGATATACGCGCCTTTGTATATAGTGATCCTGCGTATATACTTTTCTTTCTTCATTCTTTGTAGTCTGATCATCAATTCTTTGCTACTGACCTGTTGCACTATGATTTGTCATCTGTGTGAGTTGCCATCAAGGACAACACTTTTATCATAATGCCAACAATATCAATATGGATATATAATATATATTCACACCAACAACGAATCAAAATTTACATCAGTCACAGAGCAGTCCTCATATGGATTACATTGAAAGTTAATCTCCTCAATTTGAAAGCCTCTCTATTACAATTGTGTATGAGGGATGTTAGTATGCGATAGACCATCTAGGTATTTAACATGATATTCACCATTTGGCATACAACATCATTATCTATGGGGCAAGAAGTCACCCTTGATGAAACACACCGACTCACTAGACACAGACAAGTGTGTTTTCCGTGGATGTAGATATAGTAAACCAAAAAAAAAAAGGATATTGTGTTGTGTTACAGAGTGAACTAGCCTCTGATTGAAGTTTTCATCAAATAATATAGCTAGTTGAATTTGATTAATGGAAACTCATTTATCTATTGTTCAACTAGTTGACTCTCTTGATAGAGCGGATGAATATTGAAACCTATTTCATCTTTAACATGGTTGGAATTCGAATTAGATGCTATGGATGGTTGTAATGTGAATGTCTTCAGTCTTGTCTTGGGATGAATTTATATGTAGATGAATCTAAGTTAGTGGTGGTACTTTATTCCATGTAAGAAATCGAGGATGATTAATGCACATGATGAACCAACTTGTGAATAATTCTAAGTGTGAGGTTGGGAGTGAGCGAGCGTTGCACTATTGTGGAGAGCACTGGACTAAGGTGATGAATGCAGGACTAGGGTGGTGAACGCTGCAACTGGGTGGTGAGCGAGCGCTAGGCTATGGTGGTGAGCGAGCACTGTACTATGGTGGCGATCGTTAGACTAAGGTGGTGAATGCAAGAATAGGGTGGTGAACACTATACTAGAGTGTTGAGCATTTGGTCACTGGAAGGCAAATAAGGCGACCTAAAGGTGAAGTATTATCTGTCCTGACACTGTCAACAGTGTTTTAGAAAAGATTGTTAAAGGAGAGGGTCGATAAACACAATGTTTTCAATATTACTTTGTATGTATTCCTATCTCGGTGACACACAGTGGAGCCTCTCGACGGGTTTCATTACAATATTTTGGTCACTAGCGTCCCTTTATGGTCTTCGTCAACATACAGAGTCAGGTATTGATTTGGTGGTATTTCTAGATATATTTAGCTAGTACTCAACTTTTTGGCTTATCTTCTTGATATTTCTATCCATTCATCATTCTATTGATTTTTGACCATCCCTATGGGATGTTTCACCAGCACACTCTAGAGATTATGCAAATTATATTGCTCTTGTTCATAGATATATTCATCTTATATCTCATCGTCGTCGAAGGCCATCTGTTCAGGTGGAAATGTCTTCTAAATATAATAATCCTGACAGAAGATTGTGATCTCGAGGTCCCCCCGAACCAGTCCAAGCTATATTTCTTATGGAAGAAATGGTTGGGGTATTTTTATATATCACATCCATGCAAAGAGCTTGGGTTCAGATGTTGTCATAAGTGGTGGAAGTGTTGGGGGTGTTGTTGTTGCTGTTGTTGTGAATAACATCTCAACTATTGTCTCATTGTTTCAATATCTCCATTTCATTATCGGTTGTTAGGTTTCCACCTACTAGATTTGGTTTCTATTAGGGGTGGCATTTATATTTTTTCTGGCGAACAAACAAAGATCTTAATTTTCTGGGTTAATTTGAATTGACTCCTCGATCTTCTTACCACAAGTCATATATCATTGTTACAAGCGATTTGGGCAGATTTGTTTTCTATTAATCCCGAGGTGGCAGGCATTATACCTCTTGCTTCGAAGGTGGTGGATATATTTTGTGCACTTGTATATTTATTACATTGTTGGTGGGATATCAATTCTAGATGTGCACATTTGGTATTCTATATTCTTCCATCTTTGTTTTTGGTAGCTCCTGAGTTCTACCACCTTTGGTTGTGGTTATGATCCTACTTTCCATTCGTAGGTTTTAACTCTGTACAGAAATTACCTGCATACGAATTCTAAAAATAGAAAATAAACAATGGCGAGAGCATAAAACATAAAATAGATATACACAAAGATTTTTCCCCTGGATCCCAAAACTAGGACTACTAGATTAACTTTTCATTATATTCCTTTCAATGCTACAATACATATATATACATGTCGAAGCATCCATAAAACCCAATCCATTAACCCTGGATTAGAACATAACCATAGTTCCCTTGACCAGATCTACAAAATATAATGGACTGAAAACCATCATACCCAAAACCATGTGCAAAATCCATGCACAAAACCATAGGTAGGTCCGCCCACCTAATATAGTGTCCAAAAAAAATTCCCAAGGCGTTGCCCCGAACCCGTGTAGGGGGGGTAGCATCCCCCCTGTGACCCCCTGACAGCACCCGGTGCAACGTGAAGACATTTCTCCCGCCCCCCATATAACCCCCCCCCCCGCATGTGATCTAATTGTGGAAATAATATAACACAACCCAACATTCTCCCACTTATTGTTTTCTTTCCACATGAGAGCTTATTTATTGCTCCAACCCTGCAACGCCCATTGTTTCTCTACACCAACAGAACTTATCAGTGCTCACCGACTTTGTCAATGCATCTACAGTATTCTTCAAAGTGTCCACCTTTACCAGCAACACCTTTTTGTCCTCAACCATATCCCTCGAAAAGTGATACTGAACATCAATGTGCTTTGTCTTTGAATGATAAGCATGGTTCTTTGCCAAGAAAATTGCACTTTTGTTGTCACAATCTATCCTTATAGCTCGTTGTTCTAACCCCATACTTGAACACAATCTCTGCAACCAAACTGCTTCCTTGATTGCATGAGTGGCTACCATGTATTATGCCTTTGTAGTTGAAAGTGCCACTACAGATTGTCTCTTACACATCCAACTAACTGCATCTCCAAATAGGTTAAACACATACCCACTTGTAGATCTTCTCTAATCCAGATCTCCAGCCCAGTCTACATCAACAAAGCCATGGATTTCCAAAACTATTTCCAATCTTGGTCTTCCTTGGTAGCATGAACCATAATCACTAGTGCCACGTAAATACCTAAAAACCCGCTTCACTGTTGTCCAATGCTCCTTCCCTTCTTTTGACATAAACATGATTAATACTCGCACTGCATGTGCAATGTTTGGTCTAGTACATACCATTGCATACATCAGGCTACCGACTACACTTGCATATGGAACATGGGACATGTCCTCTTCCTGTTCTTATGTCTTGGGAAACTGTTCAATAGATAAATTTACACCTACATGAATAGGAACCTTCACCAGTTTACTATTATGCATATTAAACCTCTGGAATATTGTTTTGACATACTTCCTCTGGTTTAACCAGAGCTTCCTCTTTGCCCGATCTCGTTTAATTTCCATGCCCAAAATATAGTTTGCAGCACCAAGATCTTTCATGTCGAATTTGGAGGACAATTGGGTATTCAAATCCTCGATAATTTCTTTTTTATTTCCAACCAACAACATATCATCCACATACAAGAGCAGATAAATAACACGGTCACTAATTAATTTTGAAATACACACAATGATATGCTTTTCATCTGGTGAAGTCAAGTCCCTGTATAAATGTATCAAATTTATGATACCACATCCTTGGTGACTATTTTAACCCATAAAAAGACTTTTTTAACTTGCATACCAGTTCTTTCTTACCCTTCATCGCAAAGCCTTCAGATTGCTTCATGTAGATCTCTTCTTCCAGATCCCTGTGAACAAGTTTTGTCTTCACATCCATCTATTCTACCTCAAAATAAAAGGCAACAACAACAGATAAAAGTAATCTAATAGAAGGTAACTTGGCAACAGAGAAAAAATATCACCAAAATCAATTCTCGACACATGGAAATAACCTTTTGCTACCAACCAAGCTTTGTATTTCTCCACCTTTCCTTCTGCATTCATCTTCTTCTTGAAAACCCATTTGCGACCAATGGGTTTCCTTCCAGCCAATAACTCCACCATATCCCAAGCCTCATTTTTGTGCAAAGATGCCATTTCATCAACCATGGCCTCTTTCCAGAGTTTTCCATCCTCTAAATCATCTACTCCCCTCATAGTTTTGGGATCATCATCAGTAATCAATAAAGAAAAAATTGAACATAAAGTAGGTGGACTATACGTTTTTGGCTACCTTCTTTCTCGAACTGATCTTATCACACCCAGAGTTTGTGGCTCTTGATCTTCTAATTCCTCTTTTGGTGTAGAGTCTGATTTTTCCTCCTTTAGCTCAAACTCTATCTTCCCAGGTTCCTTTGGTATGACTTCATGTTTAATAACATCTTTCACCTCTCTAAACACCACATCTCAGTTGTACACACCTTCCTTGTTACTGGGTTCCAAAACTTATAACCTTTTAAACCATCCGTATACCCAATAAAGATGCGCTTTTCAGATTTACTATCCAAATTGGTTCTTTTCTCCTTTGGAACATGTACATTTTCATCACATCCAAATACCCTCAGATGTGAAAGAGAAGGTTTCTTACCAGTCCATACCTCTTGTGGAGTCTTATCCTCAAAAGTTGATGAAGGCGATCTATTGACCAGGTAACATGCAGTCTCCACTGCCTCTACTAAGAATTCTTGTCCTAACCCGACACCACTGAGCATGCTTCTTTCCCTTTCCATCAACGTCTTGTTCATTCTTTCTGCAACTCCATTTTGCTTAGGTGTGTATGGAGTACTCTTCTGTCGTGTTGTATCACACTTCTTACATAACTCTTCAAATTCTTTCTTGCAAGAATATCCACTGTTATTTTTCCTCAACACCTTTATCTTCTTCTCTATCTGGTTTTCCACCAGAGCCTTAAATTCTTTAAACCTATCAAAGACTTTAGATTTCTTCTTGAGGAAATATATCCATGTATTCCTTGAACAGTCATCTATAAATGATACATAGTACACAGGCTTACCCAGTGATGGAACCGACACAGGTCCAAACACATCATTGTGCACAAGCTCTCTTTCGCCCTCTTACCACTAGAGGGGAAACTCACCCGATTTTGCTTCCCATATAAACATTTTTCACAGAAATAAAAATCAAGAGAGCTATTAGAAATACCTTCTAGCATACCTTTACCATGAAGTATTTGATGGCCCTTCTCTCCAATATGTCCAAGCCTTTGATGCCATAGCATGGTCTTTTCTCCAGAGACCACTAGGCTTTATGCTCCACCTTTAGGAACCACATAACTGTTGCACCCATCAATAACAGTACTACCTTGCAGCTTGTACAGAGTTCCAATCTGAACTCCCTGCATCAATACTAGTGCTCCCCGAACCATCTTGCAGGTATATTTCTCGAACACTGTTTTTACACTTGCATCATCCATATTGCTTACAGAAATCAGATTTCTGGCCAATTCAGGAATATGCAGAACAACCGAAAGTGTTCTTATCCTTCCACCTTGCAGCTTCAACTTGACTTTTCCGCGACCAACAATTCTATCCTTCCTATCATCCCCTGAGAAGACATCACCACCATCATATTTCTCATACTTGCAGAACCACTCTCTATGGGGAGTGAAGTGAAAGGATGCACCCGAGTCAATCAACCATGCCTCATGATCTACATGTGTACTTGAAGAATAATCCAAGTACACATCCCCACCATCATCTGAGGTGGTTTTTGCCTCTACAGAAAGAGCATTATTAGATCCCTTTCCTTTCTCAGGAGATTTAGATTTATAGTCCCTTTGGCAGTGCCCTTCCTTTCCACATTTCCATCACACATTTATAGGTTTTCTTAGAGATTTAGATCTCCCTCTAGATTTAGATCTCCCACCCGAGGACTTATTTTTGTTTCTGTTCATGGACTGTCCTCATACAGACAAGGCATCACCATTCTGGCCCTCCATATTTTGTTGTCTCATCTCCTCCGACAGGAAGGATGATACTATTTCATCAAACTGCAAGGTAGTTGCAATGCTACCTATTACAACAACCAGAATATCCCACGAATCTGGTAGATAACACAACAAAGTAATGCACTTATCTTAATCTGAAATTTTAATATCAACAAATAATAACTGACTTACCACGTTATTAAATGCATTCAGATGCTCTGTCACCGAGTCTCCATCTTTCATCCTCAGGTTATACAACTTTTTCTGTAGGAACAATTTATTCACCAGAAACTTAGATTGGTACAATGTCCCTAACTTGTCCCGTAAATCCTTCGCCGAAGCTTCCCCTAATACATTCAGCAATATTGAATCTAAGATGCACAATCATATTTTTCTCTTTGCCTTCCGATGCAACTTCGCCCAGTCTTCAAATGACATTATTGTTGGTTTAGTACTCGGATCTACCGCGATCCACTGATCTTTATCCACCAACAGATCCTCCATCTTGAGTTTCCATAACTCAAAACTCTAACCATTAAATTTCTCGATCTCTATCATTCCATTGCTCGCCATCATCTTTCACCACAAGAATCGATCCCGCAAATATCCCACTGAATAGGTTCCACCACAGGCCCGAGCAAAACCCCTCAGCAGCAAAGGCATCCCCTTGAAGCCAAAACAAATCTGATACCAAATGTAGGTTTTAACCCCGTACAAAAATTACTTGCATACGAATTCTAAAAATAGAAAATAAACAATGGCAAGAGCATAAAACATAAAACAAATATACACAAATATTTCCCCCTGGATCCCAAAACTGGGACTACCAGATTGATTTTTCATTATATTCCTTTCAATGTTACAATACATATATATACATGTCGAAGCATCCATAAACCCCAATTCATTAACCCTGGATTAGAACATAAACGTAGTTCCCTTGACCAGATCTACAAAATACCAAGGACCAAAAACCATCGTTCCCAAAACCATGTGCAAAATCCATGCACAAAACCATAGGTAGGTCTCCGCACTAATATAGGGTCCAAAAACAATTATTGGGGCGCTACCCCGAACCCTGTACAGGGGGGGAAGCCACCCCCCCTGTGACCCACCGGTAGCACCAAGCACAATGTACAGGCATTGCTCCCCCCCCCCCCCATAACCCCCCCGCATGTGGGCTAATCGTGGAAAGAATATAACACAACCCAACATTCTCCCACTGGTTGTTTTCTTTCCACAGAAGAGCTTAGTTATTGCTTCAGCCTTGCAATGCCCATTGTTTCTCTACACCAATAGAACTTCTCAGTGCTCACTAACTTTGTCAATGCATCTATAGTATTCTTCAAAGTGTCCACCTTTACCAGCAATACCTTTTTGTCCTCAACCATATCCCTCACAAAGTGATATTGAACATCAATGTGCTTTGTCTTTGAATGATAAGCATGGTTCTTTGCTAAGAAAATTGCACTTTGGCTGTCATGGTCTATCCTTATAGCTTGTTGTACTAACCCTATACTTGAACATGATCTCTGCAACCAAACTACTTACTTTCTTGCATGAGTGGCTGCCATGTATTTTGCCTATGTAGTTGAAAGTCCCACCACAAATTGTCTCTTACTCATCCAACTGACTGCACCTCCAAATAGGTTAAACACATACCCACTTGTAGATCTTCTATGATCTAGATCTCCAGCCTAGTCTGCATCAACAAAGCCACAGACGTCCAAAACTTTGTCCAATCTTGGTGTTCCTTGGTAGCACAAACCATAATCACTAGTGCCACGCAAATACCTGAACACTCGCTTGCCAGTTGTCCAATTATCCTTCTGTGGTTTTGACATAATCCTGCTCAATATTCCCACTGCATGTGCAATTTTTGGTCTATTACACACCATTGCATACATCAGGATATCGACTGCAATTGCATATGGAACACGGGACATGTCCTCTTCCTCTTCTTGTGCCTTGGGACACTGTTCAGCAGATAACTTTACACCTACAGGAATAAGAACCTTCACCGCTTTACTATCCTACGTATTAAACCTTTGGAGTATTGTTTCGACATACTTCCTTTGGTTTAACTAGAGCTTCCTCTGCCCAATCTTGTTTAATTTCCATGCCCAAAATATATTTGCAACACCAATATCTTTCATGTCGAATTTGGAGGACAATTGGGTCTTCAAATCTTGGATAATTTCTTTATCATTTCCAACCAACAACATATCATCCACATACAAGACCAGATAAATAACATGATCACAAATTAATTTAAAATACACAAAATGATCTGCTTTGTTTCTGGTGAACCCAAGCCCCCATATAAATGTATCAAATTTATGATACCACATCCTTGGTGACTGTTTTAACCCATACAAAGACTTTTTTAACTTGCACACCAGTTGTTTCTTACCCTTCGCCGCAAAGCCTTTAGGTTGCTTCATGTAGATCTCTTCTTCCAGATCCCCGTGAAGAAATTTTGTCTTCACATCCATTTGTTCTACCTTAAAATCAAAAGCAGCAACAACAGATAAAAGTAATCTAATAGAAGCTACCTTGATAATAGGAGAAACAATATTACCAAAATCAATTCCCGGCACCTGGGAATAGCCTTTTGTTACCAACCGAGTTTGGTATTTCTCCACCTTTCCTTTTGAATCCATCTTCTTCTTGAACACCCATTTGATGCCAATGGGTTTCCTTCCAGCCGACAACTCCACCAGATCCCAAGCCTAGTTTTTGTGCAAAGATGCATTTTCATCAATCATGGCCTCTTTCTAGAGTTTTCCATCCTTTCAATCTACTGCTTCCCTCACAGTTCTAGGACCATCATCAATAATAGATAAAGAAAAATTTGAATAAAAAGAAGATGGACTATACCTTTCTAGTTGTCTTCTTTCTCGAACTGATTTTCTCACAACCGAAGTTTGTGGCTCTTCATCTTCTGATTCCTCTTCTACTATAGAGTCTGATTCTTCCTCCTTTAGCTAAAACTCTATCTTCTCAGGTTCCTTTGGTAGGACTTCATGTTTAATAACATCTTTCACCTCTCTAAACACCACATCTCAGATGTACACAACCTTCCTTGTTATTGGGTTCCAAAACTTATAACCTTTTAAACCATCCTTATACCCAATAAAGATGCACTTTTCAGATTTACTATCTAACTTGGTTCTTTTCTCCTTTGGGACATGTACATATGCATCACATCCAAATACCCTCAGATGTGAAAGAGAAGGTTTCTTACCAGTCCATACTTCTTGTGGAGTCTTATCCTCCAACACTGATGAAGGTGATCGGTTGACCAGGTAACATGCAATCTCCACCTTCTCTATCGAGAATTCTTGTCCTAACATGACAACATTGAGCATGCTTCTTTCCCTTTCCATCAATGTCTTGTTCATTCTTTCTGCAACTCCATTTTTCTCAGGTATGTATGGAGTAGTCTTCTACCATTATATACCGCACTTCTTACAGAACTCTTCAAATTTCTTCTTTCAAAACTCTCCACAGTTATCTATTCTCAGCACCTTTATATTCTTTTTTGTCTAGTTTTCCACTAGAGCCTTAACTTCTTTAAACCTGTCAAAGGCTTCAGATTTATTCTTGAGGAAATATATCCATGTATTCCTTGAGAAGTTATCTATAAATTATACACTGTACACAGACTTACCCAATTATGGAACTGACACAGGTCCAAACACATCACTGTGCACAAGCTCTAATATATGTTTCACCCTCTTACCACCAGAGGGGAAGCTCAACCAATTTTGCTTCCCATATACACAATTTTCACAGAAACCAAAATCTAGAGAGATATTAGACATACCTTCTACCATACCTTTACCATGAAGTATTCGAAGGACCTTCTCTCCAATATTTCCAAGCCTTTGATGCCATAGCATGGTGTTTTATCTAGAGACCACTAGATTTTCTGCTCCACTTTTAGGAACCATAGAACTGTTGCACCCATCAATAATAGTGCTACCTTGCAGCTTGTATAGATTTCCAATCCGAACTCCCCACATCAATACTAGTGCTCCCCAAACCATCTTGTAGGTATCTTTCTCGAACATTGTTTTTACACCCGCATCATCTAGCTTGCTTACAGAAATTAGATTTCTGGACAATGCGGGAATATTTAGAACACCTGGATGTGTTCTAATCCTTCCACCTTGCAATTTCAACTTGACTTTGCCGTGACAAATGATTCTAGCCTTCCTATCATCCCCTAAGAAGACATCACCACCATCATATTTCTCATACTCGCAGAACCACTCTCTATGGGGAGTGAAGTGAAAGGATGCACCTGAGTCAATCAACTATGCCTCATGATCTACATGTGTACTTGAAGATGAAGCCAAGTACACATCCCCCCTTCATCTGAGGTACTTTTCGCCTCTGTAGAAGGAGCATCATCAGATCCCTTTCCTTTATCAAGACCTTTAGATTTACAGTCCCTTTTGTAGTGCCCTTCCTTTCCGCATTTCTAGCACAACTTTACAGTTTTTCCTGGATATTTAGATCTCACTCTAGATTTAGATATCCCACTCGAGGAATTATTTTTGTTTATGCTATGGGACCTTCCTTTTACAGACAAGGCATCACCATTCTGGCCCTCCATATTTTTCCATCTCATCTCCTCAGACAGCAAGGATGAGATTATTTCATCAAATTGCAAGGCAATTTCATTGGTACCTATTTCAACAACCAGACTATCCCATGAATCTAGTAGAGAACACAAAAAATTGATGCACTTATCTTCATCTGAAATTTTAATATCAATAGATAATAACTGACTTAACACAATATTAAATGCATTTAGATGCTCTATCATCGAGTCTCCATCTTTCATCCTCAGGTTATATAGCTTTTTCCATAGGAACAATTTATTCACCAGATACTTAGATAAGTACAAAATCCCTAACTTGTCCCACAAAGCCTTCACCGAAGCTTCCCCTGATACATTCAGTAATACTGAATCTGAGATGCACAATCATATTTTTCTCTTTGCCTTCTGATCCAACTTCGCCCAGTCTTCAGCTGACATTGTTGTTGGTTTAGTACCCAAATCTACCGTGATCCACTGATATTTATCCACCAGCAGATCCTCCATCTTGAGTTTCCACAACTCAAAACTTTGACCATTAAATTTCTCGATATCTATCTTTCCACTACTCGCCATCTTCTTTCACCACAAGAATCGATCCCGTAGATCTCCCACTGAATAGGGTCTACCACAAGCCCGAGCAAAACCCCTCAGCAGCAAAGGAGTCCCCTTGAAGCCAAAACAACTATAATACCAAATGTAGGTTTTAACCTTGTATAGAAATTACCTGCATACGAATTCTAAAGACAAAAAATAAACAATGGCGAGAGCATAAAACATAAAACAAAAATACACAAAGATTTTTTCCCTGGATCCCAAAACCGAAACTACCAGATTGATTTTTCATTGTATTCCTTTCAATGTTACAATACATATATATCCATGTCGAAGCATCCATAAACTCCAATCCATTAACCCTAAATTAGAACATAACCGTAGTTCCCTTGACCAAATCTACAAAATATCACAGACCAAAAACCACCATGCCCAAAACCACGTGTGAAATCCATGCACAAAACCATAGGTAGGTCCGCCCACCTAATATAGGGTCCAAAAAAATTTCTTGGGGCGCTGCCTCAGACCCCGTGCAAGGGGGGTAGTCACCCCCCCATGACCCCCTGATAACACCCAGTGCAAGGTACAGGGAAACCTACCACCCTGCCGAACATAGGCTAGTCGTGGAAAGAATATACCACAACCCAACACCATTTATTGCTTATTGATAACATACCTGCATATTTGGGTCTATTTTTGGAAACGACGATGCTCCTTAACTCATATCCATAGTGGGGAGATCTGGATTTACCTACCTCTATCGAATCCACCTTCTCGAGATTGCGAGAAACCCTAATCCTGTTGTACTTTATCTATCCTCCCGATCTATATTCTCTCCATTCTCCTTTGCACTCCGTGTCCAGATACCTACCTTGATCATTTCCTTTTCGCTTCACAGCTGGATCTGTATTATGTTCCTAATATCCACCTTTTAATATTTCCCCTCTTTGTCGCATGGCCCACCTGGAAGATTTTGTGGCCTCACTAGACGTTGATGTGTCAGCATAAGAGGATTTCATACATGCAACCATTGTAGTGGAAAGCATACACCTCCCACATCACACATTGTTACCCCACTACTATATCATTGGTTTCTCAAACCTTCCTCCGTCTGGTGCATGCATCATAGGTGGCATACAAGATACATCTGGTTCTACATAACTTTCATCTCAGTTGGGCGGTAATCAACATGGCTTGTGACCACATGGTAAACACATCAACCCCTCCTCTAGCACTAAACTCCTCAGTTTTTGATATGATGTTATGTGGGATCGTGTAACCAATTTATAGAAGCGAGCTCTAGTGGGAATGTGGTATTTTACAGATATGATGGAACACGATATGCAGTTGTGGGTTAACAAATCTTGGACCTCCATACTTGGTTATCCGCAAAAGGTTAGCAAACTTATGAATGGTTGGTATAAATTTAATTTCCTGCACCAAGAACAATTATATTGTATTAGAAACATGCCATGGGTTTGTGGGCGTAGTTTCCTCCACGTACATAGTTGGTATGTGGGGTTTAATCCCTTTCGAGATACTATCATGCATAATTTTGTTTGGGTTAAATTATCAGGCCTCCCACTGGAATTCTGGACTCATAGGGTTTTCATGGAGATTGGAAACTCTATTGGACATTTTGTATATGTCGATCCAAAATGTATGGGTGTCGGTGATAAACGAGTTGCTTGGATCCTTTTTGAAATGGGTTTCATCGGTGGACTTCCAGGACATATTGATTGGCATGGAATGAATATGTTCATCATCATTGACTGGATTATTGGTGTATCCATTTCATATGCCTATTATGCCACCATATGGGACATCTTTTGGAACATTTCCCAAGAATTTTTTCACACAAAGGACAACATAGACGCAGAGGTGATGGATGCAGGAACTGCAAATTGGATGTTGTACATTGAAGCTTAGAACACTCACGTCCTGAGCACATCTTTGATTAAAATCCTGCACACATTGATATACATTACTCCCCCTCTTACATTTACCTTCATAATCCCCTCACTATGTTCCACCCCTTGGAAACATCTGTCAAAGACCCACTTCTCCCATTCCATCTCGGCCGCATAATTCGCCTACCGGGGAACAACATATTGCCCCTTTGGGACATGATATATCGGGCTCCCCTCCAGAAAAACCTTTGAGACCACTTTCTACCCCTCACACTATCAATTTCACCCCTCCTCCATTGCTTACTTCCTCTCCTCGATCTCCCTCTCGGTCACAGACAGGGGCTGACCTTTCCCCCCATAATTATGTATATATTGATCTTGATTTTCTTTTGGCCAACCCCTCTCTAGATTTGGATCAACTATCCATCCATAAGGGACCCCTTCACCCCACTCCTATCCCTATATGTCATAAATCTGCTCGCAATGTCACTATTCGTAGAAAGAGAAAGTGTGTACCTCGATTCCTAAATCCTTGGGACTCACAGGGTCTACGTGATATATCCATCACCTTTGTTTTCACTCAGGTTCATAGATAAATATCGCCTGATGACATTATAATGCAATAAATTACCTCTCTCTGAACCTGCGTGGCCTGGGGGACCACCCCAAAATCCTATCCTCAAGCACCTCTTCTACTCCACTCGCCCTTTTCTGATTCTATTACAAGAGACGATGACTATAGTTGATAAAGTTTACAAATACTTCTCTAAATCTTACCGCATTGGCATATGGTTGTTGTTAATTCTCTTGGTCTTTCTAGTGATATGGCTGCACTCTGGGATCCCAGGTGGGCCACTATGTTGGCATATAAATTTTTCAGGGTGTTCTCCTGTCAGGTTACATATGAGGTTTTCCTACTAGACTACATTTCCTCAATTTATATGCTCCATATAATGACAAATATTATTTCTATAAGTGCATGGATGATTGTGATATACTCAAAATTGGGTCTCTTATACTGGCAGGTGATTTCAATGCAATTTTGTCCGGGGATGATTGTTGGGGTGTCAATGTAGGGAAAATCCTCACGTTGACCATATTTTCCAGTTATTTGAGTCCAATCATCTACTTGACATCAAACCCCTTACTCTAACTCCAACCTAGAACAACGGTCGTGCGAGTGATGAAAACATTGGTAAAATATTGGATTGGTTCCTAGTCTAGGAAACCTTGCTGGAAAGTTTAGGCTGTGTGCGATCATGGGTAGAAAAAACCTTGATTTCTGACCACATGTCGATTGTTCTGCAATGGAGACTGGAGTGCCCATGTCTAGGCATACCTTTCAAATTCAATAGAATCTCGTTAGAGGATGAGGATTTCACTTCTTTGGTTGGAAATTTTTAGGGGGCACATCCTCGGGTGGAAGGAAAATCCCCAATGCTACACCTGTCTGGATTGCTTATGGCATTAAAAAGTCGTGTTAGGATTTGGGAAAGAGAAAAAAAAAACAATGGCTAGAGAACTGAAGATTATTTTGGGAGAAATCGAGAATCTTTGTAATCTGGTGGAGAGGGGCAATACTTTTGAAAATATTTGGGACACTCTCAAATATTTGGAGGACGGAAAACGACAGATCCTCTACAAACATGAGGTGTCATGGGGGGTAAAAAATAGAGCCCTTTAGTTACGGGAAGGTGACAATAACACAAAGTATTTCCATTGTTATGCAAATAAAAGAAAAAACTAGAATACCATTTGGAAAATTGAAAAATTGGACGAGACTGTCACATTTTCTACTATGGAGATACAAAATGTAGCAATACAACATTTCCATTCCTTATTTCAGAAGCAGCCCAGAAATTATATCGAATATCACTTATGGGGTTTGAATGAGTACCCTCCTATGTTTAATGATGAATTGAATGTGGAAAGATTCAAACAGAGTACTCTAGAAGAAACTCTGTGGGTTTTGAAATCTTTTGCTAAGGATAAGTGCCTGGGTTCAGATGGGTGGACGATTGAATTCTTCATACATTTCTTTGATTTGGTCAAGATGAAATTGATAAGCATGCTGGAATAATCACAATCACAAGGACATGTGATGGGAGAAATAAAATTTGCGTTCCTTGCTCTAATTCCCAAAGCATTTGATACTTCTACTTTCGTTGACTACCGGCCCATTTCGCTATGCAATATTACCTACAATCTCATCTCCAAAATTATTGCGGAACGCTTTAAAGGGAACCTCTCAAGCCACATCACTAGGGAACAATCCGGTTTCCTCCATAATCGACTAGTCCATGATGTTGTCACCACTGCTTAGAAGTTTATCCATTTGATACACATCAGGAAGATGCCGACTATAGTGATGAAAGTGGATCTATGGAAAGCGTATGACTGTGTTGACTAGTATTTTCTTAGAATCATTCTCACAAAGATTTCCCTATTATTTGATATTATAGAATGGATTATGGCTTGTGTCACATCGGTCGACTTTGTGGTTCTGATCAATGTCTACCCCTTCAATTTTTTCACTGCTGGTAGGGGTCTCTGGCAGGGGTGCTTCCTTTCGCCCCTATTGTTCATATTGATGATGGATTGCCTTAGCCTTAAGCTAAGGGTGAAAGTTTCAGAGGGCCACTTTGATGGTATAATATTGGCGGCTAGTATCAGAATCTCCCATAATTTATTCGTAGATGACATTCTTGCATTTGGTATGATATCCTGCATACAATGGAGGTTGTTCCATGACATTTTACAACATTTTGGGGATGCATTTGGGATGAAGGAAACTGAACGAAAATATTTCATATTATATTCAGCAGGAGACCCAGGAGCAATCATTGAAATTAGGGACATGTTAAATTTCAGGACTATGTCATTATGTGAAGGACTCAGATATTTGGGATTTCATATCAAACCCAACAGATATAATGTCTCAAATTAGCAATGGATGTTAGACAAATACATGAGGTGGATTAATGGTTGGGCACATAGGATTTTATCTCTTGGAGGTAGATTTATTTTGGTACAAGTTGTTCTACAACAAATGGTGGTATACTGGGCACACTTATACATACTTCCTGCGACTGTCATAAACAAGATCAAAAAAATTACGGCACAATTCATTTGGTCTAGTAGGGAAGGCCTCCACAAAGTCCATATGACCAAATCGGATAACATTACTATTCCTAAGGAGTGGGGAGGATGGAGTATCATTGACATCAACCTTTTTGGATGGGCCCTCATCATTAAATCTATGTGGCGTGCATTATTTAGGAATGGTAATAGAGAGAAATAGTTGCTACAAAGTACCTAAATAATAGGGGGATTGAGCATTGGATTAGATTGGGCAACATTGGAAATAATAAGGGTTCCTATATTTGGAGATGTTTTCAAAAGGTGGGAGACATATTTTTGCAAAGAATATGCCTATCTTTTAGTAGAGGAAACCATATCTTGATTGGTATGGATAACATTAAAGGGTTGGAGGCAACACAAACCATGAAGAAAAGCTTGATTTTATGTCTCCAACAAAGAGGCTTATTCAGTCTTGAACAAGTCATTAATAGATGGAATGGTTGCTCGCTAGTTTGGAAAAGTGTAGATTCATTGGGTCTGTCTAACATTCATGCTGTCGAGTGGGAGGAATATATCCTTCGATTAAGGCATGGTACTCTTTGAATATCTGAAGTGCGAGACTCCCTCACCTGGGCAGGGAAGCTTCATGCAAATATGACCGAGGTGGCAGACAATCACAGGTACCTCTTTCACTTGCATCACATTTTACTCCAACTATGCTGGTTTTCACTTGTTTGGAAAATAGATATTCCCATCAAAATCATACTTTTTAATTGGCTATTTTGGAAAAATAAAAACCTTACCTGGGAGAACTTGTGCAAGCGGGGCAGGATGGGACTAGGGAGATGCCCCTTATGCAAGAATTCCATTGAAAATAATTGTCATTTATTTTTAGAATGTTAGTTTACGTCCTGTGTCTGGTATGGTATATGCACAACTCTAATTCTACCCATTAGTAACTTTGAGATTGTTATCGACTACTATAAATGGTGGCTACAACATGGCAAAAATTTTAAGGCTATTCCTTACCACTTGGGAAATTTGGCGCGCTAGAAACAGACTCATCTTTGAAGGGATTCCAATAATCGCTTACATCATCATACACAAAGTACTTATCAGTCTACAAGATGTCAGGATCCCCACTCGTGTGATAAAGGATAGATCCCTAAGATTTTGTCCAAGCTCAATTCATTTCTCGACAGGTTACTTTGATGGTGATGCTTATAACTTTGTTTCTAGCTATGGTGTCTAGTTGCGGGTGGATCATATTTGCCATTACAGCCTCCACTAAAGTCGGGGACATGGTACAAACATGAGGGCAGAAACACTGGCCCTATCAGGACTATTGTGGATTGCCTGGCAACTATCTATTAATACTCTACTTGTGTATGGGGACTCACAAGTCCTCATCAATGGTTTAATGAAAAACTCATATTTCTCTCCCTAACACCTTTCCGCGTGGATCACCCAGATCAAACATCTCAGGGGTACTTTTCCTACGATTACTTTCCATCATATATATCGTGAGAAGAACTAGGTTGCATATTCACTGTTAAAGCATGAAATTTCAAATTTATATGGTAACATCCATTACATATACCTAGAGGGTGAGACTATTTCGGCTGAGGGATCCTTTCCCCTCCCTTAGCTTCCTATTTTTGATATCTCTTATCACATCCATGTTTTGACTGTGCTTGATGTCTTTTATTACTACTATGGCAAGACTATATGGTTATATTTCACTCGTTTTGGTATAGTTCAGTTATGGTAGAAGCCATTAACTCATTATGGAATTTTTTGCTTTTGACAGTATCTTTGAATATGATAAGATATATATTGACTTTTTCTAGTATATTGGCAAAATCATTTTTTAATATGAAAGTCTAGATGTACTCATGATTCATTTTGAATATATGCACTGGTACATTATATAAACCAACGTTTTTTTCATCTGAAAAATAAAAATAAAAACAAATAATATATATCTATCTATATATATATATATATATATATATATATATATATATATATATATAGATATACATATACATATACATATACATACATATATACATATATACATATATACATATACATATATACATACATATATATATATATATATATAGAGAGAGAGAGAGAGAGAGAGAGAGAGAGAGAGAGAGAGAGAGAGATATATATGAAACCTGTGAATCCATGAAAGTGCAAATTTTATGCCACAAAATTTGAGGCTTTGGTCACCACTTGTATCCCTACGATCGCTGAGGTTGGGTAGCGAGGCATATTTATGTCGAATGCAAATTTTGAAATATTCTTGGAATTTGATGGTCAGGAGAGGGGTTAAGAAATTAGTCCCTCTCCCCTCTCTTGATTGTCAGATTTTGAGATATTCTCAAATCTGCAATCAAAATAAGTTCATACATTGCTCTCATGAGTTCACAAAGATAGTATAATCGAATATAGGCCTCAAGATCATTAGAATTCCATGATGAGATTAAAATATCATGTGTGCCAACAAACTGTAGGCAACTGGCATAAGAACATGCAACCAGATCATTGGTTTTGTGCCACTAAATTGCATAAGAGTACAAACATGAGTCGTACGTAAGTTTGACTTGATCACATGGAGGTGGAAGAGAGGATTTCCACATGTGTTTGAAATTAAGAGAGGGTCCTTCATGAGCAATGGGAAACTTGCTTTGAACAAGGAAGCAATAGTTGTGTATTAAGTTCTCCTAATTTAGAATATGAATAATCTCAGCCATCTGCTAGATGGAAACTCCCAAACATAAATGCATCAGAAGTTTATGTTGACCTTTTGATTTTTCATCTAAAAGCCACTACTAGAATTTCCATAAAAGAATCCATAAGCTAGATCCAAGAAAATTCTAAATGTGTCCAGTCCATACCACTTCTGAATCCCAAACAACTTCAAGCCAAAACAAAGAGGCTAAAAACCCAATATCTACATCTAGGTTGCATTAGAATCGGAATCCATTCTTTGACTCATCAAGGGCTAAATACTTTTGTCCTCGCTATAGTCAGAGATCTCACTCATAATAAATACACTGATTCCCTAATAGGAGGTATTGTGGCTCCTCTGTCAAATGGCCCTGTCTATTTCAATTGTTATCCTAACTTTTCAGTTTATGTCTTTGATGAAACAATCGAAAATATTCTCCAGTTGCAAATCCAAACCATTGGATTTTACACATCTAAAAAGAGGCATAATATTGCTATTCAGACACGAGGATGCTTCAGACATACAAATACTCTGTATCCTGCAGTCCTCCATGCTCCCAGTAAGGATTCAAAGTCAAGTGTGGTAGTTCTAATTGATGCAAAAAATCAGAAGATAGAACACCAAACAATCAGATGGGAAGATCTCACCTTCCCTGAACATTGGATTTTTTCAAATCCCAAGCCGCCTGCTATGAAAAATATAATCTCTGCAAATATTAAAGAAGACCAATCCTCTGCCACTCTCTCTTTTCCCAGAAGATCTACTATTGACAGCAGAAGGATAGATCAAGCATGCAGAATTTCACCATTGTACAGAGATCCCCTTTACATTGATACTGCTTGTTCAAGCTTAGCCTCAAACTCCTGTAAAAATATTTCTGTGTTTGAGTTTGCCCAATTAGTAAATTTTTCTTCTTTAGAAGTCATTTGTCCTCAATGTAAATCATCTATGAATCTAAATAGCCTTGCTAAAATGGTTATCCATGCAAACCATCATCCCAGGACAGGATAAGCCCCACCTTCTACAACAATCAAACCATGTCCAAATCCTAAATGTTCAGACATCCGTTTTCCACATGAATCTAATCATGTGATGATGATGCATGAATTATCTTCATTAGAAACTGAAGATCCAAGATTAACAGAGATGTACAACAAAATGAGACCAATGAATATGCCAAAATATGGTCTAGTTTATCTTGAACAGATGAATGACTTAATTACTGAATCAATATTTCGTGCTGTTCCAGATGACTGCAAGAAGCCGTCAATCCCAGAAATGCATAAGTTTTTCACTTTGATGGATGGTTGTAAAAAGTATAAGATAGATTCTCAATGGATGAAAGAAATGTTAAATTGGGATATCTATACCCATCCTAAGGCAAAAAGTTTTGGCCTTACTTATACAGTTGAAGAAAAACTTAAGATGTCCCAAGAATGGAAAAATTTCATGCAGAAAACAAAAACTTGGATATCTTTTTATGTCTGGAAAGACATGAACCAGTCAAAAAACGTTCTGATGACAGACGCTGCATCTTCCTCCACAGTACAACACTCATGGTCTGCCTTAGATGGCAGCAAGATTGAAACTTCTTCACATTTCCACCTTATAAGGGAATCATCCTTGGTGAAACACAAAATTTAGAAAAAGCCATACCTCTAGTTTTGAAGGATGATAATGCTTTAGGCATTAATGGTAGAATTCAGAAGGCCATTGAGCAATTAAATTGGACAAATACAACCATCAAAGGATTGGAAATGAGTTCTGCAAAATCCTCTGTTGTAAAAGAACAGTTTGATAATCTTCAAGTTTCAATCAACAGTGTAAATAATTGTTTGAATGATGTACAGTTTTCTTCTTCAGTTGTAAAGAGTTATGTTAGAAAATCATTGAATAAACTGGAAGAAGTAGAAGATAAAATTGTATACCAAATGCATTCTACAAAAGGACTTATCACAGACTTGGCCACAACATTTGATAAGGTGCATGTATCTAAATCTTAAAAGCCAGTCCCTACTTCTTTCCTATATAAAAGGAACATTCAAATTCAAAATCCTGTCAAGCTAGTTGACATATTTCCCTATATATTTCCAAAAGAAGTCCCTGAGTCTTCACCAGAATCTTCCAAAGAAAAATCTGATACTTCTAACCAAATTTCTATTGCCTCCTTATTCAAAGAACTAGAGAAAGAGCCAGAGTCTCAGATTTTGCCAATATATGAGCCGCTGGAAAGTCAATTCAGCAAATACTCAGCTTCTGATCTTAATGGTAAAGGAAAGGTTCCAGAAACCCATACCTTTTTTCTAGACTCTCATAGAGAATGGAATATTGATAATCAGTGTGGGACAAATAAGGCAAATGATTGACATGATGTTTACTGAGTACAAGCTCATGTGTCTTAGGGGAAAAAATGAAGTAGAAGCTTGTAAGACTATTATCCAATGCTTCACTGGAACTCTCCTGCGTTGGTGGGAAACTGAGTCATCCCCAGCCTTGTTAGACAAAATGGAAAAGGAATTTCTTAAAGATGAAGTTGGAGATATAATTCACAACATTGATGGTACACCTCAAAACAATATGATTGGAGCTCTCACCTCCATGATTTTAGAACATTGGTGTGGCTCAGAGACAGAAATTGCAGACAAACATGAAATAATCTTAATGAATCTTAAATGCAATAAGATGTCTCAATATGAAGACTTTCACAGAGATTGGATGCAACGCATCTATGAAGTGAAAGAATCCAAAAATCTTCTTTGGAAACAAGTATACATTGCAGCTCTTCCATCCAGATTTGTAGATTTTATCTGCCTACAGGAAGTCTTCCAGTTACCATTTGAGTCTTATACTTGGGGAGAAATCTATTCGATTATTACTAAATATTTGGTTGGTCTCTGCACAAGTTCTAAAGTAAATAAATCTTTAGAAAAACTCTCAAGATTGCCCGACAGTAAATCTATATGTAGTAAATATGGCTTAAATGTTGAAGATCCTCTTGTTAAAAGAAGAAAAGCCAAAAGAAGGCAAAGAAGGCAAAGAAACAAACAACCAAATTTGACAAAGGGAAAAGAAAGGCCCCTTTGAAGTCAAGAAAAGGATATTACAAGTATATCCCAAAGACCCATTACTACAAGCCATCTGACATCCATCTCCATAGCTCCAAAGTGGAGAAATGGAATAAATTAACTTGTTGGTTATGTGGTAAGATTGGCCATACTTCAAACAAATGTCCAGTTGGTGAAGAATCTAAGAGAAACAGAGGCAAGAAATCAAAGCCTCTAAATGTTCAGAAGAAAGTTGTCAAAACAGAATCTTCAATGTTGTGTATGAAATGTGGGTCTAGAAGTCATAAAATGGATTATTGTCCAAATGTTGTAATCCGTGAACAAATACAACAACAGCAACTTGAAGATTCATTTGCAGAATCATTCAGTTCCTCTTCAAATGAGTCATCAGCTGAAGAGCTCAATGCTCATATTCAACCATGTTTTTGCTTAGATTCAGAATGGAATGTCATTATTCCACAGATTCTGAGTCTGATTCTTCTATTGATTTTTCCATTTGATGACTCACCTGCAAAGCAGCAGATACAATTCAAAGAAAAAGTATTGATGGCTCAAACAGCAAAAGAAGAAGAACTCAAGATTCTTGCACAAACTCGTGCAATGGAAGAAGGAGACATGAAGAATCAGCTACTCGAAGCCTTCCTAGATCAACTACATTCTTCAATATCCTCCATGAACTCCTCTAACAAGCCGCTCTATGTTGACGCCTCCTATGAACACAATACAAAATTATTTCAAAGACATCAACCACAAGACAAAGTTCGTTCACTTACTTTGGGGGAGGTAAGCAGAGAAATCCATTATCTTAAAGCAGAAATTTCTACTTTAAAATCTAAAGTAGCACAGCTAGAGAAAGAAAAATAGCCCCTAGTACCAAATATTTCTGCATATACATTGCATACTACACCATTTTCCAGTGAACCAAAGGTGGAGATTGGTGAAGGTCAAAGAGATGTCACAACAGGTTTCAGAGAAATGAGAATCCTAACAATTGAATACCAGCAACATCATGTTCTCATAGATATTTGTATACAAAATGAAATATTTTCTCTGACTGCACTAATTGACTCAGGTGCAGATGTGAATATTCTCAATACTAAAGTCATCCCAACTAAGTATTGGGTAATAGCCAATAGGAAAGTTATTGGCCTGGGAAATAAAACTCTGAGGTATGAAGTTCCTAAAGCCTCCATATGTTTTGATCATCACTGCATAAACCTGAAATTTGTAGTAGTAGACATTCCTGTTGATTGCATTTTAGGAAATGTCTTCTTAGCAGTTGTAGAACCACATGGTTTTGTCAAGTTAAAAGGAAATAAAGTCAGATACTTCATTACCATCCCTACTTCACATGAAGGACCCAAAAGGATTGAAATGCCATATGTTTCAAGTCCTAGAGTATCTACCATGGTTCAAGCCATGCAAGAACTGGATAGAGCTAAGTCTAAGTTGCTTGAGTTCAAAGATTTGAAATCTACAATCCAAGTAGAAGAACAATTAAAGAATCCCCTAAATCAAAAGAAAATTTCTAAACTCAGAAAAAAGATTGAAGCAGAATGTTGTTCTGAAGAACCAAATGCTTTCTAGCACAGGAAGCAATATTTTGTTGAATTGCCTTATAAATCAAAATATGGAGGAAGACCCTGCAAAAGTAGAGCTATCCCTATGAATAAAGAATACAGAGATATCTGTGAGAAAGAGATAAAATAGCTACTGGATAAGAAATTAATCAGAGAGTCTGACAGTCCCTGGAATTGTTATGGCTTCTATGTTAATAAAAGGTCTGAACAAATTAGAGGAATCCCTAGGCTGGTTATAAATTACAAACCTATAAATTCTATCCTAGCAGATAATACTTATCCAATACCCCACAAAGGAGATCTCTTAAGCAGAATTGCAGGAGAAAAGATCTTCTCAAAATTTGATCTCAAGTTAGGATTTTGGCAAGTAGCTATTGCAGAAAAGGATAAATTCAAAACAACTTTCAATGTGCCTGTTGGACACTATGAATGGAATGTCATGCCATTTGGTTTAAAACATGCCCCATCAAAATTTCATAAAGTCATGGATTCCATCTTCAAGCCTTATTTTTACTGGCTTCCATTGTACATAGACGATATTCTTATTTTTTCCAAGAATATTCATGATCATTTCAAGCATGTACAGATTTTCCTCCAAGTGGTCAAAAGAAATGGGCTGGTTTTGAGCAAAAAGAAGATTGAATTATTTCAAACTTCTATCAAGTTCCTTGGCCATACAATCCAGAATGGCCAGATATCTCTACAGAAGCATGCCCTCAATTTTGCAGATAAATTTCCAGATACCATTACAGACAAACCCAGCTCCAGAGATTTCTTGGTTGTCTAAATTATGTCAACAATTTTTATCAGGATTGTGCTAAGGACCGAAATCTATTAAACCAGAGATTGAAGAAAAATCCTACACCCTGGACTGATGCTCATACAAATGTTGTAAGAAACATCAAAGCCAAGGTAAAGTATCTTCCCATTCTATATGTTGCTGACGATAATGCCTTTAAAATTTTGAATTAGATGCCAGTGATCTTAGATGGGGAGGTATACTTAAATAGAAGAAAGATGGTGAAGAAAAAATAGTTCAATTTGCCTCTGGAACTTGGAATTCTGCTGAGAGAAATTATTCTACAATAGAAAAAGAAGTAAAAGCCGCATGGAATTCTATTGATAAATTTGAAATCCATCTAGTAAATAAGAATTTCTTATTAAGAACAGATGCGTCTGCTCTGACGAAAGTATTAACTAAAGATATCAAGAAGCCGGGTGAAGCAAAATTTGCTAGATGGCAAGCATTATTTACTAATTTTGATTTCGAGGTGGAACATATCAAAGGATCAGTAAATTGTTTGCCTGATTTTCTTAGCAAAGAATATATGCAGCCGCAACATATCATGATTATAGTCATAGAATGTGATCAAAATCAGCGACAAGAAGTATTACGATCCATTCCTGAAGAAAAAATTTGGACAGAATACAGAGACAATTGGAAGCCAACTTGGCAACTGAGAAATACTAAAGTGTTAGATGCAAATCTTCAAGCCCACACAAACATTCTACATTTGGTTCCAGAAAGAAAAGTATATCCAAAGGGAAGCAAGTGGATCCATGATATGGTATACTCAAGAAGTATGACTGCAGCACGTCTAGCAGAAGAAACCCTAAGAAGTGATTTTCATGATATCACTATGATCTCGTCAAAAGGAGGTGATAGACACAGAATCTATCACAAATATTTTTGTATAAACCGAATCAGGAATATTTATTGGCCTATCATAACAAACAATGCTGCTCTATGGCTAGGAAATGATCCAAACCTTGTGTTTCCTGACACTATTTACAACTTTGCAGGTTATAAGCAACTATGGTGCGATGTCTTAAATGTTGATGGCAAAAATGAAGCCCATTATACCAAACTAAAATTTGGGTCAACATGGGCTATGCAAAGAAATCAACAATGTGAATGGTTACAAGCTTGGTGGATAGACTACGGTGTCAATAGAACAGCTATTGATCCCATCTATTATGAATCTCATTTTAGACTACAGTGTGATAAATGTTCCGAAAATAATGTTTTTGATTGTTTCGATACTCCTTGCAAGACTATCAAAGATCTACAACATCTCTCTATTTGTGAGATATTAAATCAATACATGACTAGACATCATGAGTGGCTAGTTATGACAAAAATAAAACATTAGATTGTGCTTAAAAAGCCCATGACAGTCAGACGAATCTATACAAAAGCATGCGACGACCAGTTATATGATAGATTCCCTTTTCCCAAAATCACTGTCTTCAATAACCCTACCTAAAGCAGACCTTATGGACCCTATTATGTAATGTCTAGTCATAGACTTAAAGTGACCCGTTTTCTCATGGGTTTTCTGGTAAAAAGCCTCCACTGTGTATTTAGTTTTAGAAAAATAATTTGTATTGATTTTTTCGTGGGCTTTCCGACAAAAAGATTCCACTATGTTTTGTACAAGATTTGTGTTGTCAGGAGACTCGGAGCACTTCTCTGACCATTGGTGGGTTTTGACCCCACATCTACCTGATTGATTGGAGAAGGTACACAGATTCATTTTGTACGTAGGGGCCCAACCATCAAATGCTTGTCCCTTCTCCTTCCTATAAAAGAAGGAGGGTAAGGCTCATTTGAGAGAAGGTGAGTGTGAGAGTGTGTGTCTAAGTGTGTAGGAGAGATCATTCCTTCCTTCCTGCTCTGCAACTGTGGACATCTGTCTGATCTACTTCCATCATGAAGAATATTGATATTTGAATAGAGTCTTAGGAGATCTGAGAAGCCTGTGTATCTATGTGCTCGGCATAGATAAGAACCTAAAGTGGCCAGATCTATAGAAAGTCGATATGTGTTGTTTATGGTTCGCTTTGTCCTACGAATATAGTCCTCTTGTAAAAAGGATCTTTTCTGAAATAAATAAAGAGAGTGTTTTTATGTTCCGCATATGAGTACTTGTGCATCAAATATCTATTGAGGTAGTATCTGTCTCAGTTATCCTTGCTTGAGGTTCGCCAAAGGTTCGCCAAAAGGTAGAAGGGACACCAAGACCATAAGAAGGCGAGGGAAGCCGTGAAGAAAGGTCACTAGAGCATGAAATACCTGAGTAGGTTCGTGTATGGGTTCGTGTAAAGAAGGATAAGTGGTAAAGACAGAGAAGAGACTCGACAAGGCCAGTCAACCATGTTGCAGGAGCTTCACTGAAGCTTGCAACAACAACACGGCTGACTAGCCTTGTCAAGTCTCTTCTCTATCTTAACCACTTATGCTTCTTTACACGAACCTACTCAAGTATTTCACGCTCTGACGGCCTTTCTTCATGGCTTCCCTCGCCTTCTTACGGTCTTGGCATCCCTTCTACCTTTTGGCGAACCTCAAGCAAAGATAACTGAGATAGATACTACCTCACTAGATATTTGATATACAAGTACTCATATGTGGAACATAAAAAACACTCTCTTTATTTATTTCATAAAAGATCCTTTTTACAAGATGGACTGTATTCGCAGGACAGAGTGAACCATAAACAACACATATCGACTTTCTATAGATCTGGCCACTTTAGGTTCTTATCTATGCCGAGCACATAGATACGCAGGCTTCTCAGATCTCCTAAGACTCTCTTAAGATATCAATCTTCTTCGTGATGCAAGCAGATCAGACAGATGTCCGCAGTTGCAGAGCAGGAAGGAAGGAATGATCTCTCCTACGCACTTAGACACACACTCTCACACTCACCTCCTCTCAAATGAGCCTTACCCTCCTCCTTATATAGGAAAGAGAGGGGACAAGCATTTGATGGTTGGGCCTCTATGTACAAAAGGAATCTGTGTACCTTCATCAATCAGTCAGGTAGATGTGGGGTCAAACCCCACCAATGGTCGAAGAAGTGCTCCGAGTCTCCTGATAAGATCGAATCTTTTACAAAACATAGTGGAAGATTTTTGTCGAAAAGCCCATGAGAAAACCAATACAAATTATTTTTCTAAAAGTAAATACACAGTGGAAGCTTTTTACCGGAAAGCCCACAAGAAAACTGGTCACTTTAAGTCTGTGACTAGACATTACATAGTGGGGTCCATGAGGACTGCTTTAGGCAGGGTTATTAAAGACCGTGATTCCAGGAAAACGGAATTTGTCATACAGACAATCATCCCATGCTTTTGTATAGATTCTTCTGACTATCATGGGCTTGTTTAGTACAATCTGATGTTTTATTTTAGTCATAACTAGCCATTCATGATGTCTAGTCATGTATTGGTTCAGTATCTCACAATCAGAAAGATGTTGCAGATCTTTGACAGTCTTACAAGGAGTATGGAAACAATCAAAAACATTATTTTCAAAACATCTGTCACACTGCATTCTATAGTGAGACTCATAATAGAGAGGGTCGATAGTTGTTCTATTGACACCATAGTCTGTCCACCAAGCCTGTAACCATTCACATTGTTGATTTCTTTGCATGGCCCATGTTGACCCAAATTTTAGTTTGGTATAGTGGGTTTCATTTTTACCATCAACATTTAGGAGATCCCACCATAGTTGCTTATATCCTGCAAAATTGTAAACAGTATCAGGAAACATAAGATTTGGATCATTTCCTGGCCATAGAGCAGCATTGTTTGTTATGATAGGCCAATGGATATTCCTGGTTCGGTTTATACAAAAATATTTGTGATAGATTCTGTGTCTATCACCTCCTTTTGACCAAATCATGTTGATATCATGAAAATCACTTCTCAGGGTTTCTTCTGCTAGACATACTGCAGTCATACTTCTTGAGTATACCATATCATGGATCCACTTTTTTTTTTGTAAATCAATTGATATATTAGATCACAAAAATTACATATGGTTACAAAAGGGGTCTGCCATTGCCAGAGAGAATAGAGAAACGCAAGCCAGTCAGAACAAAAGACTGTTTACAAAGGCCTTATGGAGCAGTAAACATGTTGCACTTAAACTGAACTACCATATCAGAACCTTGATTAAACATGGATCGAGCTAGATAACGACCAACCACACAGGGCTGCCAGACATAAATATAGCCGAAATTATCAGAGAAGGCCTCTGAATGGCCCGCCGCATAGTATGAACATCATACAACATAAATGAAAAACTAAAATAGAAAACATAAATGAAATCTAAACAGCAGAGGGCAGACTGTAACTCGCTATGGATAGCCGCCCCCTTGAAGACCTACTGGTTAATTTTTGCCACTTCCTGAGCAACAGTAGCACTTGGACCAGCTCCATCATCTTCCATGGACGCACTGCGGGACTTGTGGCGTTTGATGGTGGTGGTTTTGGAGTCGTCCTTGGGGATATCAATAGAAACATTAAGCCCCTAGCAAATAGAAAGCTTGAAGAGCTGAATGAAATCTCCCAGGCATTCTCAGTTCCTCCATGAGGGAGTTCATGGTGATTTCCATCTTATCCAGCCTCGTAGAAATCTTGGTCGAGGTGATAGAATTCATTCGGTATGCATCCTTTAGAGCTGCCCCTTGCAAGCTCAGGGCTTTGGCTAGCATTGTCTTCATTTGCTAGGCCTCACTCTGTGTCTTGAGGAACTAGGTGGCTCTGGTTGTCGGGGTGCCTGGGTCCGAGATCCAGTCAATCTCCTCACTGATAGTGTTGATTTCCATTCCTTCCTGGGCTCTGTTTACCTCGGCTTGGATTTCTTCAATGTACTATTTGACTTTCATGGAGACAAAGGCCTCGTAAATCTCCTGGGCTCTTTTCAACTCCCTAGTTGCTCTAGCGCTTCGGCTATTGCTCTTTGCCATAACACTTTTGCAGGTGCTGGAAATTGATAGTCGAGATTCTAAACACCACAGAGTATGCACAGGGTTGAGCTCTGAGAAATAACTAAGGCAAGTGTAATCAATCTCAGTGGTCTGTGTATTAATAGTTGCTGGCACAATGTGAGGGTCCGCGATCCTTACCAAAGCCTCCATATTTTTCGTGTACCTGACAGTCTGTGTCTCGAGCAAGTGACTGACTGCCTTCTCATAATTACAGTCGATTACACTCGGATTATCGTGCTTGTTACTGAGGAGCCGAGGCCACGTGTACTCTGATTTGTGATATGTGAACTGACCTCTATCTCTGTGGTGGATCTTCCACCTTTCCCGAAGTGAACCATAGGACTCCCACCCGCGGTGCCATTTCCAGGCATGATGGATTAGGGAGTGATCATTTATAGCTAGCCACATAAATCATTGATGAGCGGTCCCATGTATGCCATCCCTCTCTCTTGACACACCTGTGAAGTTGTGCCTGGATATTTGTAAGCATTTGTTCCGAAGATTTTCACATGTGACGTTCTGCCAACAGGTGTCCATGATATCATTTCAATGGTCGACTGCGTGGTTTGCAAGGATATCCGCCAAAGCATTCGAAATTTTCCTGATTGCGTGTAGAACCACCCCATCTAGAACAGAGAGATGTTTTGCTATGAGCTCGGTGACCATGGCTAGTCGCCAGTTCTTTGTTACCTTCTTGGCTTGCAAACTAGTTTGTAATTTCCTCGTTGTATTGATAGCTAGGAGTGAGTCTCCTTCCACTATTGTTGCCCCTTTACCCAAGCAGATTAGGATTAGTAAACCTTGCTCTAGAATCGCAAATTTGGCTTCGTTGTTGGTAAATCCCCCCAGAGAATTACTAAAGATGTGGAGAATTTTGCCTTTGTTGTTGCGTATTACACCTCCAAGGCCGGTCGGGCCAAGGTTTCCCCGAGAGGCCCCATCAAAACTTAACTTGTAAAATCTCAGTAGAGGAGGTTTCCAAGAGAGTAGAGAGGAACTGAGTTGAGGTCGTTGTGCCAGAGAAATGGGATCAGTTGCAGCAATTATCCCGAAAATCTTCAGAATTCGCCTATCATTTGTGGATGGCCTGAGCTCCTGTTCTACTTTACACCTGGTAAGGGTAGTCTCACGCATATTTTGCATGATATTAGTTTTAATAGTGTCTAGCTGCCTGGAATCACTTTGAAAAATTCTTTTGTTTCTTTCTTTCCATGTAGACCAGACTATAAAACTAGGACTTAGCTTCCATCGAATGTTTACAGAGTCGCAGTTGGAATAATTGGTTCTCCAATTGGCTATGCTATCTTGTATAGATTCTCTAATTCTGTCTGTTTGATTAAAAATTTCCTCCACCCAAACCCAAATTTTATTGGTCCATTCACAAATGTTGAGGAGATGATTCATCGTTTCCTCTTCTTTTTCACAAAGGGGGCATCGGGATGGACCGATAAAACCTTTTTTGCATAAGTTCTCCCAAGTAAGTATCCTCTGATTCATTAAGAGCCATAAGAAGGTTTTTATCTTCAGCCAGATGGTCGTGTCCCATACATTGTTGTGCCAATTCACTTTCTCTTCATGATCTCTATTTTCTAAATAGAGTCTGGCTTCCTTTGGGTTCAAAGAGCCACCATCCAGTTTGCCCCATCTCAGTTGATCCTCATCCTGAGAGTAACGGATCTTCCTTTTATCTAGACAAGAGTGCAAGGATAAGAGAAGGTTATCCATTCCAACTGCATGTGAGGTAGTGTCTGTGTCCCAATGTCTCTAGTGTTATTCCTCAATATTGTTTCTCCAGTACTGGTTAACCGTTAGTTTTCCTTGTACCTGTGCTGCAAGGGAAGAGAGTTGTGTTACCATTACGTATTTCCCAGAAGCAGTGCTATTGTATGATGTTTCGATTGGCCTTAGCCATGTTCCAAATGGGGGATCCTGTTGGAGGGTCGGTTATTCGAATAAGATCCTGAGGGCTCCAATTTTCAGCATACTTGGCTTTCCATAGCTTGGCCCATGGTGTTTTTTGTTCTTTAACCCACCTCCACCAGAGTTTTTCCCCACAGGCTTTGTTTACTGTGTCCGGCTCTTGAAGTCCCAAACCACCTAGGATCTTGGGTTTACAAAGTTTTTCCCAAGCTACTAGAGCCCATTTCTGTTTATCTGAATTTCCAGTCCAAAGGAAGGTTCTTTGAATGGTTCTAATCTTCTGGAGAACTACTTTGGGGGCCAGAAGGATGGAGAGCATATACTGAGGGATGGCTTGAAGGACAGCCTTAGTTAGGACAAGCCGGCTAGCAAAGTTAAGGACCCTATTAGTTCAGTGTTTACTTCAATCTTCAAGGTTAGAAAGTAGTTTCTCCCAGTGGATCTTTTGCCAGGGTTTATTAGTCAGAGGGGTTCCTAGATATTTAGAGGGAAGGTTTTGCCTTCTGAACCCAAGGATAGTAGTGAGATTTTTCTGGATTGCTAAGTGAGTGTTGAAAAAGAAAATGGAGGATTTGTCTAGATTAAGGTCCATGCCTGTAGCTTTACTAAAGAGATTCAGAATAGCTTTGAATCCTAGTGCTTCTCGAATCGTTGGTGTTCCATAGAGCATAGTGTCATCCACAAATTGTTGATGAGTAGTGGCTGGGCAGGGTGGCAGGGGTTGGAGGCCCTATATAAGGTTTTTCTCCTTTGTAGTTTTAATGATGCGACTCAGGCCTTCCATCAAAATGACAAAAAGAAAAGGGGAAATGGGATCCCCTTGACGAATACCTCTAGAGGGGGCAAAGGGGAAGGTGGGAGCTCCATTGACTAGGATAGAAAATCTTGGGGATTTGATTAGGGCTAGAATCCAGTTGATCCAGCGTTGAGAAAATCCGAAGGCTTCCGGAATGGCTTCCAGATACCTCCAACTTACCTTATCATAGGCTTTTGAGAGGTCCAACTGGATGATCATACCTGCCTTTTTCCAGGATTGAAGAGTGTGAACAATTTCCTGAGCTAGCAGGGCATTATCCATGATCTGTCTGCCCTTCACGTAGCCAAATTTCTCCTCTGAGATTATCCCAAGAAGAATTGGCTTTAGCCTATTGGCCATTACTTTGGATATAATCTTATAAAGAAAATTGCATAGAGCAATTGCCCGAAATTTTGGAGGTGTACTTGCGGCCTCCTCTTTGGGAATAAGGGCGATGAAGGTAGAGTTAAGGGATTTGAGAATGGCTGAAGAATTTTGGGAGTCTTCCACCACCTCCCACACTTCCATACGCACAATTTCCCAGCACGATTTATAAAAATCAATGGTGAAACCATCCGGCCTTGGTGCTTTCCCACTAGGCATCTCTTTCACTGCTTCTCCCCTATCTCTTCCAGAAAGGCTTTGATTATTAACCTTGGAATGGAGGCCATGACTTCCCTTATAGCCTCTTCCCTATCTTTATCTGGTTCCATTGCTATGTGGCTAAAGTGATTAGTGAGGAGGGAGGAGATATCCTGATGAGATTGGAGGGGGGTGCCATGTTCATCCTTCAACCGAGTTATTTTGTTGGCACACTTGTAATCTATCACCGACCTATGGAAAAACTTGGTGTTTTTTCCCCTTCTTTGAGCCATTGAATGCGAGACTTTTGTCGCCAGAGTATTTCCTCCTACTGGCATCTTTCATTCCACTTTTGCATGAGGATTTTCTCTGTGTTAATGGCATCCTGGGTGATGTCCCCATGGAGCCAGTCTGTGTGGATTTGTTCCAACTGTTCCTTGAGGGCCTATTTGTCTTTGAAGATGTTTCCGAAGACCTCTTGGTTCCAAGATCTGATTCGTGCTTTGAGGTGCTTTAATTTGGCTTGGAACCTGTACATTTTAGTGCCTCTGGTGTCCATCGGCTCGTGCCACCAGTGTTTGATTTTGGAAGTGAATTTTGGGTGACTTAACCAAAATTTCTCAAACCTAAAAGGTCTGATTTTCGGAGTTCCGAGGATGGCTGCACCCATGGTAATGGGCCAGTGATCAGAGCCTCCACATGGAATGATGTTCGATTCTATAGTTACCCCCTCAAGGAGGGTGGCTTCTGTTATGAGAAAGCGGTCAAGTCTGGAGGCAATATGCCTGTCTCCTCCTCTTTTGTTATTCCAGGTGTATAATCCATTTTTGGGGAGGACATCCACAAGATTTTCTTTTATGATGAAGTTTTTGAATGCTTCTGCATCTCGATTTAGCATTCTTATTCCTCCTTTCTTTTCTGTTAGCAAGGTTATCATGTTAAAATCACCTCCATATATAGCTTTAGCCGTGGGATATCTATGCTGCAATTTGGAGAGGCGATCTAGCATTATCAGTTTATCCTCTAGTCTTTGGGGGTTGTAAATATTAGCACACAGGTATGTATTGGAATCCCCTATGATTTGCATTTCCAGGGACATGAATGATATGGAATCCTCTGCAGTTATAAAATGGAGGATGTGGGGATTCCAGAGCATGGCTAGGCCTCCCTCCATTCCATTCCCTTCCACTTCCATGTATTCCAATCTTTTTCCTAAATTTATACTTATTCCTTTTATTTTCTGGCTAGAGAATTTGGTTTCTTGCAAAAAGATCATGTTAGGATTTTCATTTTTGACTTTATTTCTTAGAAGTCTTTGTTTCCTTTGGTTGTTTATCCCTCTAGCATTCCATGAAAGAATCTTCATAATAAACAGGGTATTTAAGAGGGAAGCGTGAAAGCCTCAAGGGCTTTCATCTTGTTAGGTTGTGTTATATTCTTTCGATGTAGTTAACAGGGGGTTTGACGGGCACCCGTAACCCCACTTTATGGGGTTCAGGATAGCGCCCCAGAAAATTTTGGTTTTGGACCGTATGTTAGGTTGGGCAGACCCACCTATGGTTTTGTGCATGATTTTCGCACATGTTTTTTGGATGCGATGGTTTTCGGCCCATGGTATTGGATGCTTCGGCATGTATAAATATGTATTATAACATTGAAAGGAACATAATGAAAAATCAAGCTAGTAGTCCCGGTTTTGGGATCTAGGGAAAAATCTCTGTGTATATGTGTTTTATGTGTTCTGCTCTTGCATTATTTATTTTCCGTGTTTTAGAATTTGTATGCAAGTAATTTCTGTATGGGGTTAAAAACTACATTTGGTATCAGAGCAGATTTGGCTTCAAGGGGACGCCTTTTTTGTTGAGGGGTTTCGCTCGGGCCTCTGGTAGACCCTATTCAGTGGGAGATCTGCGAGATCGATTATGGTGGTGAAAGAAGATGGCGAGCAGTGGAAAGATAGAGATCGAGATCTGTTGGTGGATAAAGATCAGTGGATCGCGGTAGATCTGGGTACTAAACCAACGGGAGTGTCCAATGAAAAATGGAAGAAGTTGGATCGAAAGGCAAAGAGCACAATACGATTGTCTGTCTCAGATTTAGTACTAGTGAATGTATCAGGGGAAGCTATAGCAAAGGCTTTTTGGGACAAGTTAAGGACTTTGTACCAATCTAAGTCTCTCGTTAATAAATTGTTCCTGCGGAAAAAGCTGTATAACCTGAGGATGAAAGATGGAGACTCGGTGATAGAGCATCTAAACACATCTAATACTGTGGTAAGTCAGTTAGCATCTGTTGATATTAAAATTTTAGATGAAGATAAATGCATTAGTTTGTTGTGTTCTCTACCAGATTTGTGGGATAGTCTGGTTATTGTAATAGGTAGTAATGCAACTGCCGTACAGTTCGATGAGATAGTCTCAGCCTTACTGACGGAGGAGATGAGACAAAAAAATATGGAGAGCCAAAATGGTGATGCCTTGTCTGTACAAGGACAGTCCCAGAACAGAAACAAAAATAAGTCATCGAGTGGGAGATCTAAATCTAGAGGGAGATCTAAATCTCCAGGAAAACTTGTAAAGGTGGTGTGCTGGAAATGCAGAAAGGAAGGCCACTTCAAAAGGGACTGTAAATCTAAAGCTCCTGACAAAGGAAAGGGATCTAATGAGGCTCCTTCTGCAGAGGCAAAAACCACCTCAGATGAAGGTGGGGATGTGTACTTGGCTTCTTCAAGTACACATGTAGATCATGAGGCATGGTTGATTGACTCAGGTGCATCCTTTCACTTCACTCCCCATAGAGAGTGGTTCTGTGAGTATGAGAAATATGATGGTGGTGATGTCTTCTTAGGGGATAACAGGAAGGCTAGAATCATTGGTCGTGGAAAAGTAAAGTTGAAGCTGCAAGGTGGAAGGGTTAGAACACTTCTGGGTGTTCTGCATATTCCTATATTAGCTAGAAATCTAATTTCTGTTAGTAAGCTCGATGATGCAAGTGTAAAAACAGTGTTCGAGAAGGATACCTACAAGATGGTTTGAGAAGCACTGGTATTGATGCGGGGAGTTCGGGTTGGAACTCTGTACAAGCTACAAGGTAGCACTATTTTTGATGGGTGCAACAGTTCCGTGGTTCCTGAAAGTGGAGCAGAAAATCTAGTGGTCTCTGGAGAAAAGACCATGCTATGGCATCAAAGGCTTGGACATATTGGATAGAAGGGCCTTCGAATACTTCATGGTAAAGGTATGGTAGAAGGTATGAGTAATAACTCTCTGGATTTTGATTTCTGTGAAAATTGTGTATACGGGAAGCAGAATCGGGTGAGTTTCCCCTCTGGTAGTAAGAGGGCGAAACATATATTATACCTTTTGCACAGTGATGTGTTTGGACCTGTGAAGGTTCCATCACTGGGTAAGTCTATGTACTACGTAACATTTATAGATGACTTCTCAAGGAATACATGGATATATTTCCTTAAGAAGAAATCTAAAGTCTTTGATAGGTTTAAAGAATTTAAGGCTCTAGTGGAAAACCAGATATAAAAGAAGATAAAGGTGTTGAGGACAGATAATGGTGGAGAGTTTTGCAGTAAGGCATTTGAAGAATTCTTCAAGAAGTGTGGTACAGCACGACAGAAGACTACTCCATATACACCTCAGCAAAATGGAGTTGCAGAAGGAATGAACAAGACGTTGATGGAAAGGGCAAGAAGCGTGCTTAGTGGTGTCCGGTTAGGACAGGAATTTTGAGCAGAGGCGATGGATACTGCATGTTACCTGGTGTTTGGTCAATTTAGAGTGTCTTAAATTTCTATATTAATTGTCAATCTGGGAGTCATAAACTGCTTAAGTGTGGCACACTATATGTGCAAGATAACCTATTTCTTACTTTTTGTCGTTTTTGATTTTTAGTTTGTTTTTGGGTTTATCTTCGTTGATTCCATAATGTGAGATGGCAATTCTAAAATACAAGTATGGATATAAATTTTCAAGGCAATGGTGTCCTTTAAAATGATTTCCAAAACTTCAAACTTTTCAAAAAGGTTTTAAAACATGCAAGGATGAAATTAATTCCTAAAAGAGAATGAAAATGTGCCACTATTCTAATTAAACAAACAGTGACCTATTGATCATGAAACCCAGTATCCTTGCTACTGTCTCAATATAAAAGAAACTAAACTCAAAGAAATCCAAAAATTGCAAGCAAAGTAAGCTAAAATCAAATTACATCAACTCATATTCTGACCCCTCACCTTTCGTCTCGCTCTGGCTTTCGGAGGTAATCATAAACAACTTGAGCAATTTGATATCTAGTTTGCAGAAAATAAAACTAGTATCAAACTACACACTCATACTTCAATCCCTCACCATTAGTCTCGCTATGGCTTTTGGAGGTAACTGAAAATGACATGAGCAATTCAATAACTAACTTGTAGAAAAATAAACTAATATCAAACTACACACTCATACTTCAATCCCTCACCATTAGTCTCGCTATGGCTTTCGGAGGTAACTGAAAATGACATGAGCAATTCAATAACTAACTTGCAGAAAAATAAACTAATATCAAACTACACACTCATACTTCAATCCCTCACCATTAGTCTCGCTATGGCTTTCGGAGGTAACTGAAAATGACATGAGCAATTTAATATCTATCTTGCAGAAAAGTAAATGAGCAAAACTGAAATAAATAAAACAGTGCTGGAACTAAGAACTAAGAAAAATAAATTAGCAGAAGGACAAGAATAATTCCATGTCATTAGTCATTGTAAAACTATGTGCAAATTCCCGGGCTACCTACTGTAATTTGAAACAAAGACACTGATCAGTTAACAACAGTATAAAAACATGTAAAATTATGGACAAAAATCAAACGTTAATACCATAAGAGGTGCAATATATACAAGTGAATGATTATGGCATAAGGAACGTAAAGAAATAAAGCATGAAACTATACAGCAATTAACAAAACCTCGGTGTGTACAGGGGCCCTCTGCACAACCTCGGGCAATCAGCAATCAACCACGAATTGAGCTTATAAACAGAGTCTTCTCATGTATTCAAAATGCAGTCATAACATAGAAATAATGTCACGGCACAGTGGGCTCGTTAACAGTCAAAATTACATTACAAAAGCTAGCTATTATGCGTATGAGAACACATTATTTATAACAGAGGATGACATAACTAATTTCCTAAAATCTGCGCTGATAAAAGACACGTGAACAACCACGTCCAGGAATCTAGCATTATGGCTGCCGTGAAGATTAAATCTATGGAGGGTGGCTGTTGGATTCGGCTTATGGAGCAGTCCACAGGTGTTGATATGTCCCCTGAGATTTAGGAACGGCCACGCAAGTCTTCACATGGTGAAAAACAGAGTTCTGTCACCGTAGGACTCTTAGGTTGACCACTACTTGACTACCTTTGACCACGGCCTTCTTTGGTGAATTCGACTGAGCCAATAGGACTTGGTCCATATCCATGTCATTTCCAACTTGCCCATGTGGCTCAATTTTCCTGAAGACACCTGCAACATAGACTTTAACAAAAAGGCTGCGGAAAGTTGAACTGGCTGCGGAAAGTGGCAAGATTCCGTAGCTCAATGAGCAAAAATCTAATTCAAACAGCAGACACAAAACGTAGTAAGGAAACCACTTTATATGCTCTTTTAAACTAATATGCAATGATGTTGACAGCTTAGGAGGTCCAGGTAAATGGAAAAAGTCTGGAAAGGTGTATAGGAAAGATGCAAGTTTGGGACTCAACATACCCCCACTGTGAAGGTGTTGCATGTCCCCATGCAACCAAAATTTTTATCATCCTGCCCTTTATTCTATGTGCTCTGAAGCTTCTGCCAGTACATCCAGTCCTCTTCTCCTCTTCCTTGGTACTACTACCATCCTGGGCTTCCTCATCAAGCATCTGAATTTGAGATTGATCAATTCCCTACTCAACTTTTTGCACTTTTTCTTTAATTTCTTGTTCTTTTTCTGCCACAGTCCCAGATGTAACATAGTGTTGTCATGAATGATCTTGTCCAATCTGCTTTGCTCCTTTAATGCTTCATTTTCATTTTTAATATGTCTATTTAAAACCTCCAATTCAAAGACTTCTTGTTTAAATGATTGGACTAGAGCTTCTTGTGCTGTGTGAGGCTGAGTGGATGACGTGCTTGGACCTGCAGTTATCTTCTCTAAGGATTCTATATAATCATACATCTCCTGCTGATTTGGGTCCACCTCGGGTGTAGCCTTCCTTGGGCTGACCCCAAAATCATGTTGAGAGGGGATAATTTCAAACTCTGGCCAAGAAGGACTCATGTCAACATCTGGTTGTGAAGTGGAAGTATGGTGTGGGTTACGGTCAGGAGAGGTTGTTGGAGGCTTTTCTGGGGTTTCCTCCCCCAAATCAATAAAGTGGGGCCCTTTGGCTTTTAATGTTTTTAATTTCACCTTAAGCCTAGAGCTTCTTCTCACATGCTGTGGACTAGTATCTTCCTCCTTACTCTGTTTTTCCTTTCGTTTCTTCTTGGCTAAAGCTACTTGTTCTTTAAGATAGGCTAACCTTTCGGACAGTGTTTGGTGATCTTCTTTTTGAGAAGGCTCTGCAGTTTGAGATACAGCTTCTATGTCTCGTTTCCTTTTTTATTTTCTTTGGTTTCTATCCTTTGTTCTTTCTAGCCTCTCTTCTTGATCATCTTCTTTGGTTTTGCTAATAGGAGGGTCTTGAATTATTGCACTTTTCTCCTTTCTCCTACTCCTTCTTGGTGTACTACTTTCAGGTGTCTCGGATGGCTCTTGAAAGTAGTTTCTCACCAAAAACCGTTCCCAGGTATCCCTATTTTTGTTCAATTGGTCCTTAATTATAATTCTCATAAGCCCATGATGATACAAATGGGGCTCTATGTCTTCTATATTCTTTTGGACTGTTGTCCACATCTTTTTCAAGCTTAGCAATAAAAAGTAGGGCAAATTGAGGGTTTGGTTCTCTAAAAAGTTCATCAATAACCGAGTATGATACATGTACATTGCCCCAAAACGGCCTTCACAAGTAATGAACTTTTGAATGATTAATAGTAAGCTGGCCCACTCCTCTTTTAAAGCATGAACAGGAATTCATCTTTTGAATATAGTTACGTCCATACCTGGGTTGTGTAATATGACTCTCCAAGCCTGCTCGTCCAAGCTCTTGTTCTTGAACCAGCGTTCACCTTCCTGGGGAAGTTCTGTAGCAGCTGCTATGGATGCCTCGGTGATTGTAAACTTAAGGTCCCCAATTTCCACCACCTGGCCGTTAAAAGACCTCGCAAAAGCCTTTGTAATCTCCTTGTTGTAGCCTTTGAACTTTTGAATAAACCGTAGCCATTTTGCCTTCTTCAGTATGTCTTTCATTTGCGGGTATCCTTCCAAAAACTTGGGCCCTTCCGGTTCTGCCCTCAACAACCGACCCATCCTTCCTTCTGTTCTTAAAATTCATCTGCTTGAGGAGGGTTTAGCGGAAGTGAGACGGCTGGTTATGGGAGTGAACAAAGTCTATGGAAAAAAAACAGTGACTGTGAGCGAAAAAAACAGAGGACAGACAGTGGAAATGAATTCGTGAAATGGGTGAAGGTTTATGTGAGCACGGTGGAAATGCAGCTGTGATGTCAATAGAACAGTAGGGGGAATAAAGTACATTCGGCAAAATTTTAAATTGGGTGGCCGCAGAGTAGATATGAACACGTTTATGAAACGACTGCGGATTTTATGTGGCTGAGAAGAGCCGTAGTCAAGTCGACCACGTCATGATTACAGGTGGAGTGTTAAGATGCAGCCAACACAAATTAAATCCAAAGGCTAATCATAATACTGTTTGGAAAATAAATGCATGGTTCATGGAGGAATGTCGTGGAATGGTTATGGAGCTGTCACCGCAATCATTGCATATAGTGGAGCTTATGGTTTAATAACTATGCAAAAATGTGTTTTGATTACTATTTGAAATAACTTTTTACTCATACCTTGGATTTTTTCCATTTGTTTGTCCATGATCAATTGCTCCTTATTGATGCCTTTAGGTGCTCCATGTCTTCATAATATGTCCTCGGTCATACCTGCATTTGATTTCATGATTATTGAACTAACATCTTGACTGTCAATTTGAAAAACAGAGTGGTGGCTGCGGAAATTGCTTCTGGCTGCGGAAACTGATTCCAACTGCGGAAACTAACACAGCAACCACTTGACTGAATGAAGATGGATAGATGATAACAGACTGAGTGAAAATGGTCATGAAAGAGACTTTTATCGATGAAATGAAATGAAGTGGATGAAATGGAGTGGAGTGAAATGAAAATGAAATGGAGTGGAATGAAAATGAAGTGAAGTGAAATGAAAATGGGAGAGAAAGAGATTTTTTTTTTAGAAAATATAGGGTGTCAGGTGTTCCTGATTTTCACTCTATATTTTCTGTATAAGACTTCCAATCAATGATTGGTTTTCAGGGTTATACAAATTTATTTATTTTTAACAGAAAGGAACAAAGTCTAGGCTGGTGGAGAAGAAGGTTTCTTCTTCACCAGCCTTATTGCAGAACTATCTTGAAACATTTTGACAAATTCCTCTTTTGAGAGTAGCTTATGATAGATCTTTAATCGGTGGCCATTCACAATAAGAGGAGTTTGAAATTCATCAATGGTCTTGATTCTTACCGATCCATTGCTAAATATTTTGTCAATCTCATATGGCCCAAGCCAATGAGTCTAAAATTTACCTTTGAAATCTTTAAACTTGGAATCAAATAGTAATGCCCAATCTCCCTCTTGAAACATTTTCCCTTTGATGTATTTGTCATGCCACTTCACTCTTTGATACTGAAATAGATCAGTTCTTAGGATTTCTTCTTGTCTGATCTCATCTAGCTCATTCAACTGCTCCATTCTGTGCTTTTGGGCTTCTGATAGATCCATTCCCAACTAAACTGCCATCTTGAAAGTTTTGACTTGGAACTCAATGGGGAGCAGGACTTCTTTCCCATAAACAAGTTCATAGGGAGAATGTCCTGTTGTATTCCTCCATGTAGTTATGTAGGCCCATAAGGCTTCAGGAAGCCTTTCTACCCAATCTCTTATGTGTAGATGAACAGTTTTGGTGATGATGCTTTCAATAAGTTTGTTTGTAGACTCCACTTGGCCATTTGCTTGCGGATGGTAAGGAGTAGATTTTATGTGCTTGATTTTGTATTCTTCCATCAACTTCTCCATCATGTTGGATGTGAATTGACTTCCCTGATCTGTCACAATTTCTCTTGGAACACGAAAGCGAGTAAAAATATCCTCATCAAGAAAACTAACAACTGAATTTTTAGTAGCAAAAAGTCATGCTTTGGCTTCTATCCATTTAGTGACATAATCAGTACATACCAATATATACTTCTTTTGTTTAGATGGTGGATTAATAGGTCCAATGAAATATAAAGCCCATTTTTCAAAGGGTTTGATGAGTACCTGTGGTTGCAATGGCATTTCATTTGAAAGAGTCGGTTTCCCTACTCTTTGGCAGCTGTCACACCTTTTGACATATTCTTTTGTATCTTTGAAGAGGGAAGGCCAATGATATCCTAAAGAAAGGATTTTATAGGTTGTCCTTTTGTTAGCAAAGTGTCTGCCACATGGTTCATCATGACATGCCTTGAGGATGTCAGGAATTTCATCTTCTCTAACACATCTTCTTATCACAAGATCTGGCCCTGTTTTAAACAATTCGTTAGAAATCCATGAATATTTTGAACTCTCTTGTATAATATTTCTTCTTTCACTAGGAAATAGATGTGGAGGTAGTTTCCCTGTAACCAAATAGTTAGCAATATCTGCATACCAAGGGGTCTTAGTAGTTACTGCAAATAAATATTCATCAGGAAACTTATCCTCTACAAGAGAATCTTCTTTAGTATTTTGGATCCTAGACAAGAAATCAGCTACTGTATTTTGTTTCCCTGGTCTATCCAACACAGTAATATTGAATTCCTGTAAAAGTAAGAGCCATCTTGTAACTCTGCCATTAGTAATAGGTTTGTTCATTATATATATAATCGCAGAATGATCAGTATGGACAAAATTTTCATAGCATGTTATATAATTTCTAAACTTATTGATTGCATGAACAACAGGTAAGAACTCTTTTTCAGTCACAGTATAGTTCAACTCAGTGGGAGTTAAATTTTTACTGGTATAGTAAATGGCATAAGGAACTAAATCCTTTTGACCCAACACAGCTCCTAGAGCTGTATCTGAAGCATCTGTAGAGATATGGAAAGGAAGTTTCCAATTTGGCCCTCTCAAGATGGGTGCTTCAAATATTCTTGTTTTCAAAGTTTCAAATGCTGATTGACAATCAGGATCCCATTTGAATTCACAGTCTTTTATAAGCAATTTGAAGAGTGGAGATGCTATTTTGGTGAAGTTCTCTATAAATCTTCTATAGTACCCAGTAATTCCCAGAAAACTTTTAACATCTTTTTGACAACTTGGAATAGGCAACTTGGAGATGACTTCAACTTTTGATCTATCAACCTTAATCCCATCCCCTGAAATGTGATGTCCCAAAACAATACCCTCAGTAAACATCATAAATAATTTTTTATGACTCAATGAAAGGTTTGTTTCTTTACATCTTATAAGGACTTTTTCCAAATTCTCTAATTCCTCTTCAAATGAATTACCATAGACTGTAAAATCATCCATATAAACCTCTACACAATCATGGATTAAATCAGCAAAGATTCCTAGTACTGCTCTTTGGAATGTTGTGGGTGCATTACATAATCCAAAAGGAAGCACTCAGTAAGAAAAAGTTCTGCATGGACAGGTAAATGTGGTCTTATCTTGATCTTCAGGTGCTACCTGAATTTGATTATAGCCACTAAAACCATCCAAGAATGAAAAGTACTTTTTGCCTGCTAAAGTATCTAATACCTGATCGATAAAGGGCAAAGGAAAGTGATCCTTCAAAGTTGCTTTATTCAATTCCCTGTAGTCAATGCATACTCTCCATTTACCATTCTTTTTAGGTACTATAGCCAAAGGAGAAACCCATCGGCTATCTGAAATTGGATAAATGAAGTTTATATTGAGTAGTTTTTGGAGCTCTTCTTTCACTATCTCCCTAAGGTTTGGATTCATCCTTCTCCGAGGTTGTCTCATTGGTATACTGTTTTCCTCGATGTAGATGTGATGAATGCAAGTCTTAGGGTCAATACCTTTCATATCAGTATACTCCCATGCAAATGCAGTAGAATGTTTTTGCAAGATTTTGGTTAGCTCTTCCTGTTGTGATTTTTCCAAATTTTTATTGATATTCAATGTTTTAACTGGAAAAATCTCAATGGTGGAACTACCAAACTCTTCCATAGAGTAAAGAGACATTTGTCTAGATGATAGATACTCAATGTCAAAATCTAATTGAAATTGTGTGTGGTCATATTTTGAAGATGTTTCAAAATTTTCTAATGTGTTCAGAACTTGACTATCTTCACTGATTTCAGAAATGGTAAAGACAGGTTGTATAGTGTCCTCATCATCGACCCATTCATTATCTCCTACTTCTGTAATTGCTTTTTCTGGAGGATACAAATTGAAATTCTTTGTCGAATTACCATCAGAAATGTACATATCCCCAGATCTACAACTAATGAAAGAATCAGTTGTGGCTAGCCAAGGTCTTCCTAAGATGAGTGGGTGCCCTCCTAAATTACTCTTGGGAGTCAAAATCATGAAATCTACTGGGTATTCCCAAGAATATAAGGAGACCGAAATATCTTCTAATACACCATCTGGTTTGATAATTGATCGATCTGCAAGTTGCAGTAGAGTAGGTGTAAAAAGAAGATTAGGAAGTTTTAGCTGTTCCATAGTCTGTCTACTCATAATGTTGATAGCAGCCCCTAAGTCAATCAAAGTATTTGGAATTTCTACCCCATTGATATGTGTCTTGACAATTGGACTACCGGGATCTACATACTTCTGCATGGTATTTTTTCCCGTAATGATATCTGCAATTTTTCCTACCAGGTGGATTCTTCTTGTATCTCTTGGTTTCCTTCCTGGTCTTTTGAGACTCAACTCCTTTATTGTTTTTGCTAGAATAGGAATCTCTCTAATGGCTTGTAGCAAGGGAATCTTGATACAAACATTCTTTAATTCATCTAGGAAATCATAGTCAGGCAACAAGATTTGTTTTTCCACCCCTTTGTCAATTTGTAATCTTTCAAGAAAAGGAGGTGTGGATGAAGATGCAGGTTGCTCAAATATAGGAGTTGTGGGGGTTGACTCTTTTTCTTTTTCTTTTTGAGTGTTTGGGTTTTGAAGAGATGCTTCAAAACCTTTATTGGCTTCAAGAGAATCTTTCTCAGAAATACTTTGCTTTTGAGCATCTATAGAAGGTTTTTCTAAAACTCTACCAGACCTAAGTTGTACATCATTGAGAGGAACAATCATATAGGTAGGAAATTGTTGTCCTTCTACCATGTAAGAATTTTGAGGATTTTTATTATTGGGATTTGGCAATGGCTGGGATGGTAGTTGATGTGTCTTTTGTTGGAATGGAAGCAAGAGTTGAGAATTTGGATTTTGTTGAGAAGATTGTTGTTGTTGTGGAAATGGCAATGAAAGTTGTGGATTCTGATTTGGAAGTTGTGGAGCTTGTTGATTTTCAAAAGATGGAGGATATTAATAAAATTGAGCAAATCTCCCATAAGGATTTTGCATACCTTGTACCCATGATTGAAATGGAATTTGAGGTTGGGACCAAGGTTGCTGCCAAGGATTCCAATTTGGTGGGGGTTGAAAGTTCATGGGGTTGTTAAACACTTGATTTTGTTGCCCCTGCCAAGGTCTCCTTGAAACAAAGCAGAGAGACTCAATTGAGTTTGGATCTTCTTGAAAGACAGCTTTGAGCCCAGGAATTGAAGGACCATCCTTGGTCTCATGGTTTTCTGAGCAAATCATACATGTTTCTACAACTTTTGCATCCAATGGGCATTCCCTTAGAGCATGTTTCCTCTTACATTTTGGACAAAAGATGGCCAAAGCCTCAACTTCTACTTTCTGCTTGTTTTGTATTTTGAGGGTGTCTAGTTGCTCACTAAGGCTCCCTAAAATATCAGTTTTGAACTCATCAAGCATATTGCCAATCTCAGCCCTACTTACTGATCCAGTTGCAGATTTTTTTGCTCTAATGAGAGAAGGATCTCTAGGCCCTTTTCTGGTTTTAGATTTTCCCCTTGAGAGATGGACACATAGTTCTGCTATATCATGAAGTGGAAGTTGAGAAATATCTCATTTTCCCGTCATGTTTAAAATATCTATCCATTCATCTCTAATGGCTTTTAATAGAAGGGCTTTCAAGGTCTCCTCATCTAGGTTACTCATTTTTGCTCTTTTCAGGTTGTATTGAAATCTTTCAAGTAAATCCTCCAAGTTTTCATCTTCTTTTTGCACCATTTTGAATACCTCATCCTTGTGATTGGTGGGCATGCAATAGTCCAAGTATCTATCCAAAAATGTTTGTTTCATATCATTCCAGGTCCTAATAGATTGAGTGACTAATTCCATGAACCATTTCAATGCAGCTCCCTTCAATGTTGAAGGAAACAATTTGAGTTTTTGAGAGTCTTCCATATAATCATAAGTTTGGCACACGACTTCAAACTCAAATACAAATGTTTAAGGATCCTCACTTCGCAACCCATAAAATTTTGGGAGGACAGATGGTGAGATGTTTTTCATTGTTGTACGAGATTCCTCATCAACTATAGGAAATCCAAACGAGTTATCTCCATCCCTATTTCCTCCATTGTTACCTCTACCTCCTCCATTGTTTCCTCCTCCTCTACCTCTACCTCTACCTCCTCCTCCAAATCCGTTTACTACTTCCTCTATCATGATAGTTTCCTCAGAGATTTCAGAGTCCTCTGGTTCTTCTACTAATGGCGAACGAGGAGGAATTTCTCCCTCTTCTTCTTCAGGTGATTCTACTTCTTTGATTACAATTTGTTCTCCTGTAGAAGTAAAGAAAGGTTCTTTTCCTAAGTCAGATTCGGTGGATAGTGTGGGAGAGTCTCCTAATTCAGCTGCTGCCCCTTGAATTCCAGGAATCCTAAGGCTGGGAGTGTGAGTTGGAGATGATGGAGGTGTATCTTGTCTATGCCTTGAAGTAGATGGAGTTGTAAAAATCGAACTCTTGGCCCTAGCTATAAACCTTCCCCTAGAATCTCTTGCTCTATGCATGTCATTTTTTTGTTTTTCTTCAAGTCGGGCTAATAATTCTCTTTCTGATATTCCAGGTCACACTAGGTGCAAGAAGAGAGCATACTCAAGAAATTATTGAACCAATAAGATCCTCCAGATCACACTAGGTGCAAGAGGAGAGCATACTTTGAGAAGTTATCAATTTTTACCTTCCTTGAAATCTTTCTATTTTTTTTTTTAAGAAATTGGCTACCTAGTTTCACTTCCCCAGCAACGGCGCCAAAATGTTAGGTCAATTTAGAGTGTCCTAAATTGCTATATTAATTGTCAATCCGGGAGTCGTAAACTGCTGAAGTGTGGCGCACTATATGTGCAAGATAACCTATTTCTTACTTTTTGTCATTTTTTATTTTTAGTTTGCTTTTGGGTTTATCTTCGTTGATTCCCTAATGTGAGATGAAAATTATAAAAGACAAGTATGGATATAAATGTTCAAGGCAATGGTGTCCTTTAAAATGATTTCCAAAACTTCAAACTTTTCAAAAAGGTTTTAAAACATGCAAGGATGAAATTAATTCCCAAAAGAGAATGAAAATGTGCCACTATTCTAATTAAACAAACAATGAACTATTGATCATGAAACCCAGTATCCTTGCTGCTGTCTCAATATAAAAGAAACTGAACTCAAAGAAATCCAAAAATTGCAAACAAAGTAAGCTAAAATCAAATTACATCAACTCATATTCTGACACCTCACCATTCGTCTCGCTCTGGCTTTCGGAGGTAATCATAAACAACTTGAGCAATCTGATATCTAATTTGCAGAAAATAAAACTAGTATCAAACTACACACTCATACTTCAATCCCGCACCATTAGTCTCGCTATGGCTTTCGGAGGTAACTGAAAATTAAATGAGAAATTCAATAACTAACTTGCAAAAAATAAACTAATATCAAACTACACACTCATACTTCAATCCCTCACCATTAGTCTCGCTATGGCTTTCAGAGGTAACTGAAAATGACATGAGCAATTCAATAACTAACTTGCAGAAAAATAAACTAATATCAAACTACACACTCATACTTCAATCCCTCACCATTAGTCTCGCTATGGCTTTTGGAGGTAACTGAAAATGACATGAGCAATTTAATATCTATCTTGCAGAAAAGTAAATGAGCAAAACTGAAATAAATAAAACAGTGTTGGAACTAAGAACTAAGAAAAATAAATCAGCAGAAGGACAAGAATAATTCCATGTCATTAGTCATTGTAAAACTATGTGCAAATGCTCGGGCTGCCTACTGTAATCTAAAACAAAGACACTGATCAGTTAACAGCAGTATAAAAACATGTAAAATTATGGACAGAAATCAAATGTTAATACCATAAGAGGTGCTATATATACAAGTGAATGATTATGGCATAAGGAACGTAAAGAAATAAAGCATGAAACTATAACAAAGCCTCGGTGTGTACAGGGGCCCTCTACACAACCTCGGGCAATCAGCAATTAACCACGAATTGAGCTTATAAACAGAGTCTTCTCATGTATTCAAAATGCAGTCATAACACAGAAATAATGTCACAGCACAGTGGGCTCGTTAACAGTCAAAATTACATTACAAAAGCTAGCTATTATGCGTATGAGAACGCATTATTTATAACAGAGGATGACATAACTAATTTCCTAAAATCTGCGCTGATAAAAGACACGTGAACAACCACGTCCAGGAATCTAGCATTATGGCTGCCATGAAGATTAAATCTATGGAGGGTGGTTGTTGGATTCGGCTTATGGAGCAGTCCACAGGTGTTGATATGTCCCCTGAGATTTAGGAACGGCCACGCAAGTCTTCACGTGGTGAAAAACATATTTTTGTCATCGTAGGACTCTTAGGTTGACCACCGCTTGACTACCTTTGACCACGGCCTTCTTTGGTGAATTTGACCGAGCCAATAGGACTCGGTCCATATCCACGTCATTTTGATCCAGGTGGATGTTGGTGGCCACCCACCTATCCCATTTGGACCCCCACAACTGTCTCTTTCAGTCTTTTTAGTTTCCTAAATTGTAGCACAACTTACTATTTTTAGCAGTTTTTCGGGTCCTGAACTTCCGGAGCCGTTTTGAGGCCCTAAACGACGTTTTTTTGGGATTCTGGGGCAACATGGGTCCATGGACCCATGTTGCCTCCCAAAGTGGTAGTACTTGGATAGATCTTTCTAACGAGCTATTGTACGCGTCAAACGGAGATCGTATGCCAAAGTTACGACCCCGGGAAATTGATGTACCAATTTACCCAAACGAGGCCCACAATTTGGCGTTTCATCTTCTAGGGTTAGGTTTCAGGATGTGAAGGGTTTTCCATTGTTTCTCAACAATAAATAGGCCTTCGAGCCTCATTGTAATACAGTTCGGAACAGTTCAGAGGCATGTAGCCGCCACATCTCCTCTCAGAGATATGCTACCATCGCCCTAGCTGGTTTATTTCCATTTCTATTTGTAATCATATTTCAGTATTTTATAGTAATGAAATGAAGTATTATTTCCGCTGCATCTTTGTGTATATGGTTATCTCTGTATTTTATTGCGTTCCTGTTTAAATCCGGATCAGTGGTATCAGAGCGGTCTGCTTTTTCTCTGTTTTTCTTTGCATGTCCCCAACGAGGTCGGGATATAAGGAGTTAGGGCTTGAACTGGTCGAACCTTTGCAAGACCAGCCTCGCAAATCTCGACGGCCTCCCATGGCGGATGAGAAGAAAGACGAGGGGGCAGGAGATCCTATCAAAATCTTGCTCGAAGAAGCGCTCGAGCGGCAAAGGAACGCGATGATGGATAGCTTTGCGCAGATCCTTCAGCGGCTACCCAAAAGTGATGCATCGGCTTCCAGCAGCAACTCTGGAAATGCCACGCCCTTTAAGGTACAAGTTGATTTTGAAATCCCCATCTTCGAGGGTCAAATAGACGCAGATGCCGTAGATAAATGGTTAAATCTGCTAGATGGGTATTTTTCTGTTCACGAATTTTCAAGTCGGGAAAAGATTGTTTTCGCTCTTCTCAAAGCAGCCCCTCACGTCAAGGACTGGTGGGAAACCTACTGCGAGCAGAAGAATGAAAGTACAGGCTCACTATTTTCAGCTGCACCCACTTGGAATGACTTTCGAGATGCCATCAAGGAGCAGTACTACCCTGTCGGAAGCTATGAGGACAAATACATCAAATGGACCACACTGCGGCAGGGACGAGACCAAGATGTGCCGGAGTTCACAAACATTTTTCATACCCTTCGCACACAGTTGGGTATCAAAGATTCTGAGCTGCATCTGGTACTCAAATACCGTGGTTGCCTGCACAAGTACATCCAGGAAGAGATGGTGTTCTTGAACATCTCCTCACTTGGCACAGCATACCGATACGCTGTCAAAATCGAGCAAAAGTTCAAACAGAAGAAGCGAGACTTTGGATCTGCAAATCTGAAGCCCAAAGGACAAAGCCAAGGCGGGGTGACCCAAGACAACCTGTCGAAGCCACAAGAAAAGAACAACACCACGAAGCCGAAGAAGGACACAGGAAAGTGGTGTGAGTTCCACAAGAGTCCCACTCATAACACAAGTGAGTGTCGGACCAAGCAGTCGCTTGTGGCCGAGTTGAAGGCTTCCGAATCAGATGCATGTTCCGACCCTGAGCCAGAACCCGACAAGGGGAATGGCAAAGGGAAGCAGATCATTGATGCAGATCCCAGCGCCACTGTTGCCACCGCCAAGATCCAGAAAGATGAGCCCGAAAATCCAGAAGAGGGGGAGCGTCTGTTCCACTCACAGATGTGGGTGAAGGGTTCGCCGCTGCGATTCATTGTTGACAGTGGCAGCCAAAAGAACCTCATTTCAGCAGAGGTCGTGAAGCGGTTGGGCCTACCGACTACACCACACCCACATCTGTACAGTATCGGGTGGCTTCATGAAGGACAATATCTCAAAGTTCGCCAGCAGTGCCGCCTTCCCTACAGCATCAAGCCCTTCACAGACGAGGTATTGTGTGATGTTACACCTCTGGATGTTTGTGATGTATTATTAGGCCAACCATATTTGTGGAGGCGACATGCTGTGTACGAGTCAAGGCCTCGTGCTATCATTATCTCTTTGAATAATTCATTATACAGGATACCGGAGGTAGCCCCACCTATCGCTACATCTTTGATCACTACCAAGAAAGGTAGCAAGCTCATATCACAGACCAGGAAATTCATCTGTCTGGTTCACTCCCAAAATAAGGGGAAGATCGTTGCTACATCCATGACCCCTGCAAAGGGTTCCTCCACGCAGCAGTAGCAACAAAGGGATACGGTCATGACAGAACACAGGAACAACTTCTCCTCACCCACAGGGGTACCACATAAGTTTCAAGTGGGCAACAAAGTTTGGTTACATCTGCAGAAAGAACGCCTTACAAGAGCCCATCAGAAGCTTCGACCACTCCGACGTGGTCCTCACAGCAGTACCAAGGCTATGGGCAACAATGCTTTGAAGCACAACATTCCTCCATTCCTTCGCTTGCACCAAATGTTCAATGTGGACCATCGTCGACCATGCTTCCCACCATCACTGGACATATCAGAGATTGCAGGACAAGTTCAGCAGATGGAGGAACTCAACGCAATGGGGACCATTGCTTCTTAAGGGGGGAGGAATGATCCAGGTGGATGTTGGTGGCCACCCACCTATCCCATTTGGACCCCCACAACTGTCTCTTTCAGTCTTTTTAGTTTCCTAAATTGTAGCACAACTTACTATTTTTAGCAGTTTTTCGGGTCCTGAACTTCCGGAGCCGTTTTGAGGCCCTAAACGACGTTTTTTTTGGGATTCTGGGGCAACATGGGTCCATGGCAACATGGGTCCATGGACCCATGTTGCCTCCCAAAGTGGTAGTACTCGGATAGATCTTTCTAACGAGCTATCGTACGCATCAAACGGAGATCATATGCCAAAGTTACGACCCCGGGAAATTGATGTACCAATTTACCCAAACGAGGCCCACAATTTGGCGTTTCATCTTCTAGGGTTAGGTTTCAGGATGTGAAGCGTTTTCCATTGTTTCTCAACAATAAATAGGCCTTCGAGCCTCATTGTAATACAGTTCGGAACAGTTCAGAGGCATGTAGCCGCCACATCTCTTCTCAGAGATATGCTACCATCGCCCTAGCTGGTTTATTTCCATTTCTATTTGTAATCATATTTCAGTATTTTACAGTAATGAAATGAAGTATTATTTCCGCTGCATCTTTGTGTATATGGTTATCTCTGTATTTTATTGCGTTCCTTTTTAAATCCGGATCACATTTCCAACTTGCCCATGTGGCTCAATTTGCCTGAAGACACCTGCAACATAGATTTTAACAAAAAGGCTGCAAAAAGTTGAACTAGCTGCGGAAAGTGGCAAGATTCCGCAGCTCAATGAGCAAAATTCTAATTCAAACAATAGACACAAAACATAGTTAGGAAACCACTTTATATGCTCTTTTAAACTAACATGCAATGATGTTGACAACTTAGGAGGTCTAGGTAAATGGAAAGAGTCTAGAAAGGTGTATAGGAAAGATGCAAGTTTGGGACTCAACACCCGGTCAATAGGTCACCTTCATCAGTGTTGTAGGATAAGACTCCACAAGAGGTATGGACTAGTAAGAAACCCCATCTTTCACATCTGAGGGTATTTGGATGTGATGCATATGTACATGTTCCAAAGGAGAAAAGAACAAAGTTGGATAGTAAATCTGAAAAGTGCATCTTTATTGGGTATAAGGATGGTTTAAAGGGATATAAGCTTTGGAACCCAGTAACAAGGAAGGTTATGAACAGCCGAGATGTGGTGTTCAGAGAGGTGAAAGATGTTATTAAAAATGAAGTCCAACCAAAGGAACCTAAGAAGATAAAGTTTGAGCTAAAGGAGGAAGAATCAGACTCTACAGCAAAGGAGGAATCAAAAGGTGAAGAGCCACAAACTCCGGCTGTGAGAAGATTAGTTCGAGGAAGAAGGCAACCAAAAAGGTATAGTCCATCTACTTTTTGTTCAAATTTTGCTTTGTCTATTACTGATGATGATCCCAAAACTGTGAAGGAAGCAGTGGATTCAGAGGATGGAAAACTCTAGAAAGAGGCCATGGTTGATGAAATGGCATCTTTGCACAAAAATGAGGCTTGGGATCTAGTGGAGTTGCCAGCTGGAAGGAAACCCATTGGAAGCAAATGGGTGTTCAAAAAGAAGACAAATGCAGAAAGAAAAGTGGAGAAATACAAAGCTTGGTTGGTAGCAAAAGGTTATTCCCAGGTGCCAGGAATTGATTTTGGTGATATTTTTTCTCCTGTTTCCAAGGTAACTTCTATTAGATTACTTTTATCTGTTGTTGCTGCTTTTGATTTTGAGGTAGAACAGATGGATGTGAAGACAGCATTTCTTCACGAGGATCTGGAAGAGGAGATCTACATGAAGCAACCTAAATGCTTTGCGGTGAAGGGTAAGAAAGAACTGGTATGTAAGTTAAAGAAGTCTCTATATGGGTTAAAACAGTCACCAAGGATGTGGTATCAGAAATTTGATACATTTACACGGGGACTTGGCTTCACCAGAAGCAAAGCAGATCACTGTGTGTATTTTAAATTAATTGGTGACCATGTTATTTATCTGGTCTTGTATATGGATGATATGTTGTTGGTTGGAAATGACAAAGAAGTTATCCAGGATTTGAAGACCCAATTGTCCTCCAAATTTGACATGAAAGATCTTGGTGCTGCAAACTATATTTTGGGCATGGAAAATAAAAGAGATCAGGTAAAGAGGAAGCTCTGGTTAAACCAGAGGATGTCGAGACAATATTGCAGAGGTTTAATATGCAGGATAGTAAACCAGTGAAGGTTCCTATTCTTGTAGGTGTGAGGTTATCTGTTGAACAATGTCCCAAGACAAAAGAAGAGGAAGAGGACATGTCCCATGTTCCATATGCAAGTGCAGTCGGTAGCCTGATATATGCAATGGTCTGTACTAGACCAGACATTGCACATGCAGTGGGAGTATTGAGCAAGTTTATGTCAAAACCAGGGAAGGAGCACTTGACAACAATGAAGCGGGTTTTCAGGTATTTGCGTGGCACTAGTGATTATGGTTTGTGCTACCAAGGAAGACCAGGATTGGACAGAGTGTTGGATATTCATGGCTTTGTTGATGCAGACTGGGCTGGAGATCTGGATCAGAGAAGATCTACAAGTGGGTATGTATTTAACCTATTTGGAGGTGCAATCAGTTGGATGAGTAAGAAACAATCTGTAGTGGCATTGTCAACTACAGAGGCAGAATACATGGCAGCTAGTCATGCACGCAAGGAAGCAGTTTGGTTGCAGAGATTGTGTTCAAGTATGGAGTTAGTACAGGAAGCTATAAGGATAGACTGTGACAGCCAAAGTGCAATTTTCTTGGCAAAGAACCCTGCATATCATTCAAAGACAAAGCACATTGATGTTCAGTATCACTTTGTGAGGGATATGATAGAAGACAAAAAGGTGTTGCAGGTAAAGGTGGACACTTTGAAGAATACTGCAGATGCATTGACAAAATCTGTGAGCTCTGAGAAGTTCTCTTGGTGTAGAGAGACAATGGGCATTTCAGGGCTGGAAAAATGATTAAGCTCTCTCGTGGCCCCCTGTGGAAAGAAAACAACAAGTGGGAGAATGTTGGGTTGTGTTATATTCTTTCCACGTAGTTAACAGGGGGTTTGAGGGGCACCTGTAACCCCACTTTATGGGGTCCGGGGCAGCACCCCGGAAAATTTTGGTTTTGGACCCTATGCTAGGTTGGGATGACCCACCTATGGTTTTGTGCATGATTTGCGCACATGTTTTTTGGACGCGATGGTTTTCAGTCCATGGTATTGGATGCTTCGGCATGTATAAATATGTATTATAACATTGAAAGGAACATAATGAAAAATCAAGCTGGTAGTCCCGGTTTTGGGATCCAAGGGAAAATCTCTGTGTATATGTGTTTTATGTGTTCTGCTCTTGCATTATTTATTGTCCGTGTTTTAGAATTCGTATGCAGGTAATTTCTGTATGGGGTGAAAACCTACACATCTTACCTGAGTTGAGGAGCATCTGACCTAGCTCTTGAGGTGCCTCATTGTTTGTTCGTTGGCCTCTCTTCTTCCTGTGTTTGGCATTGGTGTTTGATTGATGTAATCCTAGGGCTTTAACTCCTAGACCCTTTGTTGCGCCAAAGCCTCTTTTCTACACACTTTGATCTGCACCTTGCCTTGCTAGGAATAGAGAATTCACTCTGTCTACTTCCTCCTCTGGGATATGTTCCATTCCTTTTTGTTTCCATTGCTCTACCATGGTGATGAGATCCATACCCTCCCTTTCTAGAATATCATTGAGTTCCATATCCTTTGTTCCTATTTCACTGACTAACATTTCCACATATCATTCTAGGTCCTTTGTCAACTCCTGAAACTGTAGGGTTTTGATTGCCTAGATTGGATTAGGATTTTGTGCTTTCTGTGCTTGATCTTCCTGGATTTCCTGCGTTAGGTCTAGTACCTGGGGGGCTTCAGCTGCTTCCGTGTCGGACCCAAGAACTTCAAAGGCATTGACTGTGCTTTTGATGGAGGTGTTGGTTTTGGGTTGGTATTTCCTATTGGCCCGATGTCTTCCATTTGGATGGGTAAAACCTTCCTGATGCTTGCCTGTGTTTTCTTTGGCTTTCTCGTTTGGCTTGTTCATTGGGCATTCCCTAATCAGGTGACCATGTTCATGGCACTTCCGGCACCGAAATGGGATTTGTTCATAATCTATGGCTTGAAAGAAGACTTCATCTTTAAATTCTAACCATAGACCTTCATGAAGGGCACCTGAGACATCCATTTCAACACATATTCTAGCACAAGATGTGTACCTTTTTTGCAGGGTAGCTTCCAAGGCTTTGATGAAGGTTCCCAGTTTGTTGCCTATTTGTTCCAACGCTGCAGATCTCTAGTAATCGATGGGGAGAGAGAATAGGCAAATCCAAACATGTACATGCTTGAAGGTCTCCTGTTCTGGTGCAAAGTTGGGTTTCCATGGTCTCATATATAGACCTGCTGAGGCATAAAAGTACGGTCCCCCATCAAAAATGCGATCCCTGTCTTCCAGGTTCGTGAAGACTATAGTAAAGAAACCTTTGGCGCCTAGGTGTAGCCTGACATCCCCTTTTGGCTTCCACTGTTGTTTGATCCATAAGCAGAGGACGTTTTCTGTAGGCCAGAAGCCCATGTACTTATAGATCACCGCATGTATTGACATATGGTCTCTGTAAGCTTGCATTTTAGGGTCGGTGATAACAACCCGTAGACTCTCTATCATTTTGGGCTTGCAGTGCCCCAGGTTCTCCTGTTTTCTGGTCTTAGTGGTTGATCCCTCCAGATCTGTGTCGTACTGGGGCAGGGCTTCAATATCCACAGTCTTTTTGTTTCTTTCTTCTGCTTCTTGTGGTACCTGCTCGGGATTGGGATTCTCGTTGTTTTTTCCTTCTAGAATCCTTATATCATTAGTTTGTTTTTGACTTTGGGTTTCCTTGGTTTTCCCACCCACCTTTTTCTTCTTGCTTAGCTCATCCTTTCCTGCATTCTCAGAGCTAGATATCTGCACCCCTTCCAGTGGGACCTTTCCTTTATCCATTATTGCTTGCTTGTATGAGGGGGCCCCATTGGACCCCGCTTTCCTCATCTGTTGGGCTAAGGCAAGCCCGTGCCTTCGGAGCTCTGCGAACAGGGCACTGCCCTCTGCCAGAGTTTGTGGCAGAGTCTGAATGCCAAGCTGAACCCTAGTTCAGGTTAATCAGAACTACGCCTCCATGATCCGTTCCGTTCTTATTCATCCACACTACAAGCCCAACTACACCATATATCATGGATCCACTTGCTTCCCTTTGGATATACTTTTCTTTCTAGAAGCAAATGCAGAATGTCTATGTGGGCTTGAAGATTTGCATCTAACACTTTAGTATTTCTCAGTTGCCAAGTTGGCTTCCAATTGTCTCTGTATTTTGTCCAACTTTTTTCTTCAGGAATGGATTGTAATACTTCTTGTTGTTGATTTTGATCCCATTCTATGACTATAATCATTGTTATAGACATTTTTGGGCCCTACAACCCCAATCATGAAATGTCCATAAACCAAGGGCTCCTAAGTCCCTAAAAGTGTTGTTCTAACCCCTAAAGGAACAAGGTCAACAAATTACAGCTTCTCCCAGAAGTTCTCCATGAGAAACTGCTCAGAATTGGTCAAAACAGGATCATTGCAGCTGCTCCACTGGCTAAGTGCATTGCATCTCACCCAAATACACTGTGAGGGTGCGTTGCATTTCAAAAGTCCCTTCTGTGGGGTGCGATGGGCGAGAAATGACAAATGGCAGTGTCATTCCGCGAGGTGGAGAGGCAATGGAAGCTTCCAGAATCTTCTCCTGTGACACTTGCCTCACTGAATTCGACCAAGGATGAGTAAGAGGCCCTCAGTCTCCAAGTGGAAGCAAGAACTATCAAAGAGAAGACACTAATCAAATCACAAGCTGACTCATCCCCCTTACAGATATCTATATATGGATCCCTCATCCCAGAGATCCAGAGGCTGGAATTTTGCATATTGTAAGGAATTGTTGTTGGTTTCCTGAGACAAACATCAGATTGTTGGGTGATCTAAGCTTTCTTTGAGGTGAAGAGGGGCTTCTTTGCTGGGAGGTTGATGTTGGGTCAGAACAACCGGTTGTAACTCCTCTTGGCTCTTTTCTTGTTTATCAATAAAAGCTATTTGAGTTTTCCTCCATGCTTTTGTGTCATTGATGCTTGTTACATTTGTATGGTCAATTTACATATGACCCTAGATTGTTTATGATTATAGATCCATGTCTTTGTATAGTGCTATGCTTCTATGATCTTACAGGTACTTTGTGAAGCTGGGTGTGCAAGGGAGCAGGTAGCTGAGGACTATCAAAGAAGAGAGGGATCAAATCAGGAGATTGGCGCAAGACAGAGGTTGGTCTTTCTGTTCCTCTCTATCTATAATTCATAAAGGAAAAAACAAAAGTAGCTTTTCTTTGTTTGTTTCTAAGGTAGCTGTCACACCTTAGTGGGATAGAGCAACTCTAAATAGACACTTTTCCCTGTAACAAAATGGCGACTTCGCTAGGGAACTAATTAGTTTGTTTGTTTATCATTCTTTGTTGTTTGTTTCACAAACTTACAAGTAGCATTCGAACTACATTTGCCATAACAAATTCAAAGTAGACAACTGCTACTTCAATCCATCTACTGGATCTGTTTATGATTTAAACAACTGATTCACAAACTATCTGATTGCCCTTGTGATAGCTCTTAGATCCTCCTTAGATCTACCCCTGATTGTTGCATTACTGATTTCTTTTTGCTAGGCCAAAACCCAAGAACTGAACTGCAAACTGTAACCCGGAACCCGAACAGAGTCTCGTTTCTGGCCCAACGCAGGTATTGTTCATAGATTCTGAATTTCAGCGCACTTCCCGAGTGGACAACCTGCGCTGCATTTCAGATTCTCTGTGTTATAGGTGCGCTGATCAGACTAGCTCTGTGCAGTTGTGGCTTCTGTGGTTCATTCTTTCCAATTCTATTCCTGAATTTTGCTGCCTGTGATCAGTATATGTCTGTTTGAAACCCCTTTTCCTTGTTGTTATTACGCCTCCTTTGTACAAAAGAACTGTAGATGTTTTTCTGTGTTTGTTGAGTCGTTTACAGTTCTCCTTTGCAAAAGTAGTGTAATCGTACTTTCGTCCTTTGATTTGAAACTGTCGCAAGTGTCGATTTCAATCATAGGAAAAAGTTCAATTGCTGTCGATGGTCGATTATCCTGTTACTGTTGCTTTTGGTCTAAATTTGTAATTTTCTAGTGTCTAGAACAAGTATTCATTTCAAAATCATAAGGTGTTGTGATCGTCTCCATTTTTTTATTTTGAAAAGAAACTTGTTGATATTTGTCGCTTGAAAAGAAATTCAGATTTGTGCATCAACTTTCTTTTTAGCATTCATATACTAAGAAAGTCGAAAACAAATACATGCATGTGCATTTGCATATAGACAGTCTGATTGGCTTGATTTAGGAAAGTGCATTTAGAGTGTGCTCTTTGCTCTTTGTGAAAATATTCTGTCTTTCTTTTCCCTAGTAGCTAGGATTTTCATTGCATAAAGGAGATAAAAAGTTTGTTTATCATCTTAGATTGCATTTTAGGAATTACATCTACATCTCGTGGTGAACCCGAAAGGCAAACTTCATAAACAAGATCAACTTAAAATAAATTCAATGAATCTAACAACGCTTTGGAACTTAACACACAACATTTAGAAGTCTAGGCTAGAGACGTATTCCGGCGTCGTAAAACCTGGTAACTGTTGTTCTCACTGATGGTTGGGTGATTCCTCCACTTTGAGACGATAAGTGCCAGTACAGACTTGTGCTCCCACGTACCATCGAGTATATTTTGGGAGACCCCAATAGGCTTAATCCTTTATCCATAGGAAGCCGTGTCTGCCGCCCTATCGATCGCAATGCACTGAACACAGCATTCGGGAAGATTGACTGTCGTACCGTAAAAAGTATTCTGCAGTTTTGCGATTGGTTTGGTAAACCCTCTAACTAGATTTCTAGAGCAGTCCCTTTCATTCCTTTTCAGACTCCTTAACGGAAAAGGTCCATCTAAGCACTTGTCACTTCAGGCTCATTAAAAATCGAAGGAGACTAGAGTCATCTTTTGTTTTTTCTCGACTCTTAAAAACTGAAAAAACAAGTTGTGTCAAAGCGTCTAAAATTTATTTTAAATGGAATATTCATTACCCTTTCCTACATTGATCTTGGGTTGAGAAAATGGAATCCACCAACCAAGGAATTCCCCTTGGAGGAAATCCTAGTCCCTTCTCCTCTTGGGGAGATGTTGGTGCACCTCATATGGCCACATTGTTGCTTCCAGGACTGACAATTGGTTTGCCTGTATGGCTCTTCTCAACCTATGTCGTTCAGAACACCACAATTCCTAAATAATCGAATCAGCAATTAGACGAGTCCAGAGTTACCCACCAACCTTCTAATTCCTCTAATTCTTCCTCTCCTCCTTCCTCTTCGCTTGATGGGGCTGGTAAAGCCAAAAGTCAAGTACCTAAGGAGAAGAAGGAAAAGAAGAAGAAGGAGCCAAAAGCGAATGGGGCAAACGAGTGTCGTCTAGCGAAAAACCACACACCGCACCGACCAGGCTTAAATCACCATGTGTCATTTGCAAAGGAGACCACTATCACAGAGATTGTCCTTGCATCCCTCGGATCTTAAGGGACTGGTCTCCTCGTTTACACAACCCAGTGTCATCAACCTCTGATGATCATGTTGAAAACACACCATCAACTAGTGAAAGTGAAGCCCCAGGACAAAAAGGAAAATATAGATTTCCTTGCAAACTGTGCGAAGGTGATCATGCCGTCCACCGTTGTCCTTTCTTAGATGAAGCTAAAAGAGTTTTGGAAGATCGTCCGGTTTCACCGTTACGACTTCCTCCTGGATATAAAAAACTCTTGCCGAGTCCGTCACTAGTTGAAAATCCGGCTGGCCCGCTCAGGTGGTCAACCGAAGCATCTACCATTGAAGATAAACCATCTGAATCCATACCAGACGAAATTCAAAAGGTCGAGGCGGTAGTTGACCCGGTCTTGCCTTCAGAGGTTCCATCTTCAGATGATACAGTCACTGAAGAGAACAAGGATGACACCATCCAAATTCTTTTCATAAGCACAGACTCCAACGAACATGGGGGAAATTTACCCGTTCCTTTACCGTAGGAAGGAAGTTTGTCAGAGTCGTACCCGGCCGTCTATTTGGTCCCACCTCCAAGCAACCTAGTTGTCTCCTTCGACTGGAATCAACTAGGCAGACCCCGTTTACCAGCTAGTATACCATTCTGAATCATTGTTCAAATATATAGAATGGTTATGGCTGGTACCATCATAGATGAAGGGGCTTCTGTGAGTATCCTTTCCTCAACTGCTTGGAAAGCGCTTGGTTCGCCATCGCTTTTGCCTGAGATGAGAAATCTGATAGGGTTTGATAAAGGAACCAGTCGACCGTTAGGGATCCTTCCCGATGTGCCCATAACATTGAGAAGGAAAACCATTCACATGAACGTTATGGTAGTTCAAGGACCCCTGGATTACAATCTACTCCTTGGATGAGACTATATTTATTGCATGAGAGCCATTGTCTCATCACTCTTTAGAGTGATGTGTTTTCCGCACGAAGGAAGAGTGGTCAAGCTCGTAGACCAGCTTTCATTTCTCAGATCACGCATAGAAAATAGTCATATACCATCCCTGAATGGTCTTTTCACGCAAGAAATGTCTCAATCTCCAGTCCGTCCACCCGATGAGAGCGAGTGATTCGAGGGGACATGACTGAATCCCAGGGGGCATGCACCCTGGTCTACTTCGGCAGGAAAACTTCGGGTATAGGGTAGGTTTCCGCGAGAGAATATGACCTCCATACTCCCGTCCATGATTGGAAGAGGGAGTTGGACTGGAATAAGATCCTCTTGTCAAAGTTATGTGAGTTGGCGGGCATCGCCACTCACCTCTGTTTATTTCGGTAGACATCGCCGAAGAAGTGTTTTGTTTGCGCTGTGAATAAAACAATATTTGGTAACCTGTAAGAGGTAGGCCTCTCTCGGTAAAAAAAATGTTTTAACGGAATAAAGAATGGGTAACCTTGAAACTTTGTTTTATACCTGGGGGCATGCAAGCCTTTTGGCGTGCAAGCGAAGAGCGACTATTTACTTTTTTAAATTTGTAGGACCTCTAACCCTTTAAACTCGTAGGATCGGTCGTCTCCTAACTTGCATAAAGAAAGGATGTGGGGCAAAACTCTAAAAGTTGTCATTTTATATGAGACATTCTTATCACACGACTGGATTAATCAAGCAGTTTTAGCACATAGTTCAAGCTCGTTAAAAAATAAACATAAGACATGAGCAAATGTTTCCCCCCGCGTTTAAGCTCGTTAAAAAATGAACTATTCCCCGGTAAATAACCATCGTGAATGTAGTACTTCAGCCGTTAAAGCCTTGGTCGCGTTTGCACCGTCACCTCCACTTTTTCATTGGCCGATCATTCACCTCCATTTGATTGTTTACCCATTTTGAGGAACAGCTGCGAAGATTGATTTCACTAGCCATCCTTGTGACACTGCCGTGATTGGAAAATTCCAAACCTTACCTGGAATCAGCTGCTACCCGTTTTATCACTCGTTCCTCAAAAGACGAGTCTCCTTTAAGCTCTTTTCAACTGACTCGTCAAATATGAAAAGATTGCCGAGCCATTGGCCTCTCCAGCTCGTTAAAGGGATAGGAAGTGCTATCCCTCTTCTAGATTTTAATCTTTTTGGACCTGAGGGATTATTACACAAAAAGATTGAGCGCTTGTTTTGTTCGGCTCGTTAAAAGTATTGAAAATTCATCCCTTCTGTATTGTTTTATACTTTTTCGGACTTAAGGGATTAGATGACGAAAAAGGAATTTTGGAGTTACCTTTACGTCCCTTTTCAGACTCTCTAAAATTGAAAAGGATCGAGTTATCTTTGTCGTTAAACTCGTTAAAAGTGTAATAGCGACAAACTTGTCTATAGACGATGTTAGCCTCCTATACCAATAGGTTTCATTTTTCATGATTGGCAAGGGAAATTCCAAATATGTTCTACTTTGATGATGCAAAGATCCCATATTTCTGTGGAAGAACATGTCTGTATATAGTTTGGATAGTGTCCTACTTCTGGATGGGTGATCCAACAGCCTAATCTAGATCATGCCATGTTTAAATTGATGTTGTAGAATAGAGAAAGAGAATCTGTCCAAACTGTCTAATCTTGCCAGATTGGTAGATTAGGTAGAGAATAAAGGTTCCCAACTGCTTAATCTGGGACCTTGGAAGTGATAAGGGTAGTTGTAGATAGAAACTCAAAAGGAAAAGAAAAGAAAAAGAAAAAGAGCAACTGAGGGTTTGCAAGTCTAAATGCGCCTTCCTTGAAGTAATAAAAAATGCTAGGCACTAAGATGGGTAGGTAGAAAGGGGTTGCATAAGCTTGTTTTCATTTATATTGCTGGCCTTGACAGAAAGCATATATTGGCAAGAGAAGGTTCACATGTTTCAACATTTTGGTAACAACACAGTTAAGCATGTCTAACTCCCCAATCATTCCCCACAAAACTTCTTTCTAACATTCCCTAAAGGTCCAATGGGATTTCCTCATTGAGTACTAATATCACCTTTTGATTATGGCAACATCAAGCCAAGGTGTTGATTCCTATTACACAAGAAAGCCACATTTCCTGTGTAAAACCCTTGATCATTTTCATCTGTTTCTACACCTAAGTTTACTCATTAAACTTAGTATTCAGTTCCTCTCTCTCATCTCAAATCCATATTAACCCATAATTTTACTATTTTAGCTCCCCAATTTTCCCCTTTTCCCTATTATTATACCAATTTTGTGCAAAAATCCCATAAAATATATATCCCCCCCCCTCAGGCAATATAGCCTTAATACTCTAAAAGGCAGGCGTGATAAAGTCGGGTGCTAATGTAAATGTGTGTGCATAGGTTATTTTGGGGGATTAAATCAACATCTGGTTGATCTAATAGCCCTAGCGCACTTTTAAAACCTGTATATAGTTTACCCGCTGGTCCCTAAAACTTCATAAAACCCACGAATTCGGTGTATCCAAAGTTTATCCCGGCGCCATTTTCCACAAATAATCATTGTTTATTAGACGGGCCCTGCCTTATCGCTCTGCCATCTCCACGTCCCGTCATCTGTCGGATCCGGGCCCTCCCATCTGACGGTCCTCGGCGATTTCGGACCGCCCCCGATCGTCGTCCTTTAGCGCCCGATATTGTCAGAATGATGACATCTGTCCGTGGACGCGTGGCGACTTTTGATTGTATCGGGCGGCTTCCGACACAAACCGGGCCCGTACCAAAAGCGGTCCGATAAAACCGCTTACTGCCATTTCCTTTCCGCCTTACGTCATCCCTGCATCACCACCACGTCATTGTCGTATCAGCGTCATGTCAGCTTCCGTTTCGCCATGGTTCCGACAGCTCCGCCATGTCGCTCGTCCAGGTCAACCCACTCACCAGTTGACAAATCATCCCGCCACACTCGACCCCGCCAATGACGTCATGCTAACGTCATCCGTCAAAAAGGCGCCAAAAAACCAATTCTTTCATATTATCGCGCAAAAATCATATTTTTTCCCATTTTTCACTAAACGGGCACTGTGTAACTTGCATGCCGTTTACGTCGTCCTCCGCCAACCTCAAGAAATTCATCCCCGAGCTGCTGCCGCCGAGGATTTGCAGTTATCAGCAACCCCCAAGCCGTGGAAAAATCAGGTATTTACCATTACCTCTGCGCACCTGATTTTCAATCACCTACTGTTAAAAGCTTAAATAACCACCGAATTCCCCTGCGACTGTAAATGTAAACCAAGGTCATTCAAAGGGCAATTCCTGGGCCTCAATCCATCCAATTCCCGCACTCATTGCTGTCTCGCTAAACTCAGACTCCATAGCGAGCGTTTCTCGCCTTGCTGAAGAACCACAGCTACACAATTTTACCTCTCTAAGCAGCATTTTACCTTTGTTTCACCCATATTAGCCCTTTTCTCTCTGCAAATTACCTTATCCATCGAAATTCACTGCTCTGTGTTACCTTTGTTCAAAAGTCAAGTACAATTCAACTCCAAGTAACAACTAAGCCATGGAGACCCCTGTGGCCTTGAACATTACTCCCCTGAGTGCCCCACAGAGGAACCTGGACTGGCTGGCCCTTGCTGACCGGGATCATCAAATTAAAGAAACAGTTGAGATAACTACCAAATATCACATACACACTGTTTGTGAGCTGAAGGATAAATACATGAGTGGTGCTGATGACATGGGAATCTGGGAGTCTAATTTGCCCATTTATTACCTACCTCAAGTCAATGTGTTCCCAGACCTCATCCATCAGTGTTGTGAACACTATGAGCCCTCACAAAGAGCAGTTTTGGGTTCATCTAGGAATATTTTATTCCACATCACTCCTCAATGCATAAATCAGATGCTGAATTTTAAACCAACTAAACCTCTGGTCCCCCTTTCTATGAATTTTTTGCTCCAAGAAGCTGCCAAGTTGCCCAGCTCAGAGGTCACAAAGATTGGCCAGTTGTTCATGAAGCCAGAATATCAGCCCCGGCAACCTTCTCCTTATCTACATGTCTGGTTCAATGATACAGGGAGACTGCTAGTGGACATGATATCCTGTATTCTGGGATTCAATACCAGTGAGTTTGTGGATGATACAACCTTGGAGATGTTATCCATGTTCACTCCAGGGCAGCCGCCTGCTCCCTAGTATGATTATGCCACATTCATTGCTGACAAGATTCATGAGCAATTCATGAATTTGGAGAGGGAAAGGGTATTCAAGTACACCTCCTATATATATCACTTAATGTTATATTTTCAGCCTAATAGTTTCCCTGTCTCCTTGAGAAAGCTGGATGCAAAATGAAACAGGAGGTCAGTGGTATTTGGTCATCAGTTTGTCACCATATCTCTTGCTCCCCATACAGCTATTATGAGTTCATTGATCTGTTCATCTATCCGGCCTTGTCTCTGCTACAGAGTTCTCCTCCTCCTAGACTCATCGACGATATGCAGAAGATCCTCCAGCTTTCAAAGAATTATAGCATTGGAGATTGGTACTTCTACCAAGACCACACAGTAATTAGAATATATGGCTGTGAGCTAGCCCCTTACAGACTGCCAAAGTATGTCCCCATGAGACTTTTTGCATTAGAGTATTTCCGGAAGTTTGGAAATGCAGACATGATTCATTTTCATAGCAGAAATAAGAAAGCACAGCTGAAAATCAAACACCAACTGGGCCCATTCATTTTCAACAAAAGAGAAGAAGCATGGCAAGAAGCAGATAAAATTCTAAAGAGCTTCCAGCTGCAAACAAGCTTCCTTTGGTCACCCTATGACCCCAATCATTTTATAAGTCTTAGAAGAGTCAGATACAGACTTTCCAGCTATGACCATGTCAGAATCCCACACATTGAAAAATATGCAAATCAGTTAGAATGGAAGGACGGCACCCTAGTGGAGGCATGTTCTAGGGAAGAAATGGCACAAAAAGAAATGAAGCAGTTAGAAAAATCAGTTGACTTAGAATTTTTTGGACAGGTTTGCTCCCCAGTACTCAAGCATCTTGGAGTAGCTGCTTCCTCTTCTACTACTCCCCAGCAATCTACCCAAGCCACTGCGCAAGCAGCAACTACAGCTAAAGGAAAAGAGATGCAACAAGAGGAGCCACTCTCTAATGTAGAGCAGCAAGCAGAACAGCAAGAAGAGATGGCTGAGGCACCTTCAAATACAGAGCAAAAAACTAAGGAAAAGGTCCCTCCTAGGCAGGAGGTAACAGTGGAAACCTCGGTGCTACAAACTCCAGCTAATGAGGAAAGAACCAGGAAGAGAGATAGGCAGGAGGAAACTCCTCTCACTACTTCAACAGATCAGCAAGGTGAGAAAAGACAAAGGCTGAATCCCTTTTCTGAGGAGGAGATGCCTGAAAGACCCACTGATACCATGCTCCCTCCCAACATTGAAACATCAGCCAGTTCCTTTCAGCAGGAACCAGAAATACAGCATGGAGGAGAATTTAGTTCATCAGGACAGTAGACAAGGTCCAAACCTAGCATCAAGAAGCAGTTTATAGAGATAAAAGCAAGAAATGAGCCAATCAGAATCCAACTCTATAACCAGCTGCTCAAGATGGCGCCAACCAATCAAGAAAGGCTTATGTCGGCCTATGATATCCAAGAGGGAAAAATGACTCTTAGTCATTTTAGGCCCACCATGCTGCAGCCCCAGTCAGCTGCCGACTATATTAGGACTAACCTAGAGGTCTTTGCCAAGGACATCCATCCTATGGATCAGATAGAATTGCACAAACAAACAGGGGAGATGGTTTATGCCACATTGGCTGATAAGACTCTATTGGCACATAGGTTGCAAAACTCCCTTAATAACACTACTGCTCAATTGGAGCTAGAGAAAGCTTCCTCTCAAGCCAAGGATAACAGAATCAAGTCCTTGGAAGAAATTATCATAGAACTGGGGCATGATCCAAATGACCCTAAGGGAGTGCAAGCACCAATGAAGAAGAAAGATGAGGACATAGCAGCTTTGAATAAGCTGGTTAAGCTACCACCAACCCTTCACCCTCAGACTGAAGATGTTGCCCAGCAAAGAAGAGATCAGGATGTGACGGCCATTCTGGTGGCCTTGCACAAAAGGCTAGTGGAGACAGAGGGTGCCTTGGAGGCGGCCCTAAAGCAAAAGGAAGGAGAACAGGTGTCTCAGCCACCTCAGCAAGTTATAAATCTTGAGGATGTTCCTCAAGTAATAATTCCTCCCCCAGAAAGGACATCAGAAGCAGGCCCTTCAGCACCAGCACCAGATGTGGCAGCACCAAAGCAGGCACCCAACCTTGACATGCAGAATATGAGGAAGGAACTGGAGGCTCTTGAGGCACAGCTGGTAGAACTAAAGGTAGCAAAAGAAAAATTGGCTACACTGGAAGAGAAATATGATAAATCAAAGCAGAATGTGGCTGAAAGGACAAGAGAAATAAGAACCCTGGAAAAGAAGATAAAGTAGCTGGAAAATGAATTAACCATGAACAAAATTGTAGCTGATGTAAAGAAAATTCCATGGGCTAAAATTGGCCAATCCATTACAGACCAATGGCAGTCCATTGAAACAGTTCATGAGCAAATGAATCTTCTGGGCAGAGCTCAAGCTGAAAGTCAAAGAGCTAGGGCATCTTTAGGGAGTATGCCTGAAATAGCCAACAGAATGATAAATGTCCTTAACAATCAGACTGGCCTTCAGCTAGCAGGAATGGGCATTAGAGACAGGACTGATACTATTCTGCTGATAAAAAGGGTGCTTACCCTGAGAAGTTATGTCCAGACATTGGAGAGAAAGTGTCAGGAAATACAAGCAGAAGTGAATGAATTTATTGCAAAAATCACAGTTTTACATAACATGGGCCTCCCCAGTTTGGTGACTAGTGCAGGAAGATTGTTATCACATGAACATTATGCCAAAAGGGTCAACACCTTTGCAACAAATCAAATAACAGCATCTGCAAGCGCTCCAGAGGAAGCAGGGCCCCCATCTGGGCAGGATCTTTACGATAAGCTGGAAAATCTATTTTTTATTGAGCATGAGATCAGGCACCTTTTTGCAGTTCCTCCCAATTATTACAAATACACTGAAGCTGATGAAACTCTAATCAAAATGCAGAGGCACCAATTGCCCACTGAAGAATGGTGGAGGAGTATGATAGAAACTTTACTTTGATAAATTAATTTTGGCCTAAAGTCAGCATTTTCAAATGACTCATGTATCAAATCTACTTAAAGCAACAGTGGAAGACAGCTAGATGAAAAAGGCAGTGTCTGGGTACAGCTGGATAATGCAATTAATGTGTCCAACGCAGCAACACCATGACAGGGCAGCATAAACGCAAGAATTCTCAAAATCAATGCAAAGGTGCTCAGCCGTCCCAAGACGCTCCAAAAGTCAAAATATCTCTGACAGGAATGACTAGCTGTAATCAATCTGCTTTAATAGCAATAACTATTGTATCCACTATTTTTGAGAGTTGGTAGAGAAAGTTATGAGTCAATGACTCATTTTGAGATATTTTGTAAAGATAATTTTGTATATATACGCCCCGCTTAGCTAATTTGGGGGTTGTTGTTTATTTGTTCTGAAGAACTCGGCTGTATATTCTGAGAAGTATAATACAAGAAGCTGCTGGTTTTCTCAACTTGGCTATGCTTGGACGTGTTGTGATAGGATTATTAGCTGTTGCAGAACTCTCGTGTTTTCTCATGATGCAATAAGTGTTTTCCTAACTGTCGCTATGTTTTATATGTTTACATAACTCATCTATGCTATATGTTTGATAATCTTAGTAGTAGGAAGGAAAATGAATAGTTCAGGATTTGTCCAGTAAGACACCCTAAACTCAATCATTCCTGCTAACTATGTTTTCTTCAAGATTAGCTGCAAATAAGGAATTCTTAAATGCTCCTATTTACTATAATTTTATGGTGAATTCTATTCGGGAATTCTCTTTTGCTCTTGAATAGGATTCAGCCCTTTATTTCCTGTATCACCAAGAAAGAAATCTTTGTTGCCTTTCATGGTGTGATTCTATACTGTTTCTTCTTAAATCAAAGGTTTGTATCATGAATACTTATCTGGCTCTGCAGTAACACTCTTTTTATCACAGGCACTAAGTAATAATCAGTCATGGACTCCAATTGCCTAATGGAATAAACCCTCTTTGATCATCGCAAACCCTTCTTCAGACAACAGATGACAACCAAAATTCAAACAAAATTTTATACTTCATAACTAGCCTAAAATCCAAAAAAAACAAAGCTAAATCAAAAGAGAGAGCCCTCTCTGATTGCAGGTAGGCTAGAACCTGTAATCCAAAGTTGGTTTGTGGTTACCTCGGCCGTATTCCCTTGGGAGTCAAAGGGAACAACCTGAGTGTTAACAGACGAGAACGAGTTTCACTATCGCTAGGCTCGTTAAAACATAGCGATGGGTTTTCCCGAAGGGAAAATTATAGAACAAGCATATGTTATCTTCCTCAAGCTTGACAAAAATAAAGAGGTACTGGTCAGCAATGACTGGGGAAAATTGGGAAGAAAACTTAAAGAAACTTTGTTGGTAGCAAGTCGCTCTTGAAACGTGACACTTCCACTCCGTGTCTGAGTCGGGTTGGGTTGTTTCATTCACCGGTCACATCACCATGGTCACGCCATACCATCCACATTTGGGGTTAATGCTACCAATCCATCACATCAGTGTCGCCGATATGTTCAAGAGAAGTCATTCAGAGAATTCACCTGTGTCTCACCCACTACCATACATTATACTCCATTCTTTCATGACCGCCACCCTGAACCTTATGTCACCAGATCGTTTTCACCTCCATTAAAATCATTTACTCCGTTCCGTGTCATTGATGTGGGATTCATTAAGGCCCTCCTGTGACAGATCACTTCTTGTCGACATCAGCTCATTATCCAAGAAGTTGATCTAGGAACACCCCATTCAGTACTTTGAAGCTTGCATGCCTCAATGGAAAGTTTCTCACTTCCGGCGACAGGTTTACATTAATGGCCTTCGACCGAAAGATTTTGCGTGGTGTTCGACGCCAAGTCCTTTATTCACACCACGTGAATTGTACTGCAGTACCTTGAGGGTCATTCATTATCGATGATTCCTCTCGCACTTGTTAACAGTTTACATCATTGACTGGTAATCAAGCGATGTCTTTCCATGTTCGACTTCAGAACATTTCTCGCATGGATCGAGACTTGTACTTTGAGTGAAGATCGGACGAGATTGAAGACCCCGGATCTAGTTTCATCCATCCGGGCTGCGATATATATTCAGGGAAATAAAGACATTAAATGTACATCATTGCTGCACAGATAATCATCCACTCAAAAGGATGATGGCTCTATCAGAATCATCAGTCTACACTCAGACGATTGTCTGTCCTATGTACATGAAAATGAATTTATAAAGCTGGGCATGGGAATGCCCGCCTTAGCTAGATCATGAAAATAGTATGAAGATAATGTATTGTATTGTATCTTATTACAGGTCTCCTCCCAGCATTGAAAGAACTTCGGATCCTCATAATAAAGCATTTCACCCGACACTAAAAGATTAACGGCCTCATACTTTAGGGGGCAACTGTTATAGACACTTTTGGGCCCTACAACCCCAAGCATGAAATGTCCATAAACCAAGGGCTCCTAAGTCCCTAAAATTTTTCTTCTAACCCCTAAAGGAACAAGGTCAACAGATTACAGCTTCCCCCAGAAGTTCTCCATGAGAAACTGCTCAGAATTGGTCAAAACAGGATCATTGCAGCTGCTCCACTGGCTAAGTGCGTTGCATCTCACCCAAATACACTGTGAGGGTGCGTTGCATTTCAAAAGTCCCTTCTGTGGGGTGCGATGGGCAAGAAATGACAAATGGTAGTGTCATTCCGCAAGGTGGAGAGGCAATGGAAGCTTCCAGAATCTTCTCCTGTGACACTTGCCTCACTGAATCGACCAAGGATTAGTAAGAGGCCCTCAGTCTCCAAGTGGAAGCAAGAACTATCAGAGAGAAGACACTAATCAAATCACAAGCTGACTCATCCCCCTTACAGATATCTATATATGGATCCCTCATCCCAGAGATCCAGAGGCTAGAATTTTGCATATTGTAAGGAATTGCTGTTGGTTTCCTGAGACAAACATCAGATTGTTGGGTGATCTAAGCTTTGTTTGAGGTGAAGAGGGGCTTCTTTGATGGGAGGTTGATATTGGGTCAGAACAACCGGTTGTAACTCCTCTTGGCTCTTTTCTTATTTATCAATAAAAGCTATTTGAGTTTTCCTCCATGCTTTTGTGTCATTGATGCTTGTTACATTTGTATGGTCAATTTACATCTGACCCTAGATTGTTTATGATTATAGATCCATGTCTTTGTATAGTGCTATGCTTCTGTGATCTTACAGGTACTTTGTGAAGATGGGCGTGCAAGGGAGCAGGTAGCTGAGGACTATCAAAGAAGAGAGGGATCAAATCAGGAGATTGGCGCAAGACAGAGGTTGGTCTTTATGTTCCTCTCTATCTATAATTCATAAAGGAAAAAACAAAAGTAGCTTTTCTCTGTTTGTTTCTAAGGCAGCTGTCACACCTTAGTGGGATAGAGCAGTTCTAAATAGACACTTTTCCCTGTAACAATCATGATATGCTGCGGTTGTATATATTCTCTGCTAAGAAAATCACACAAACAATTTATTGATCCTTTGATATGTTCCACCTCGAAATCAAAATTAGCAAATAATGCTTGCCAATTAGCAAATTTTGCTTCACCCAACTTCTTGATATCTTTAGTTAATACTTTCTTTAGACCAGACGCATCTATTCTTAATAAGAAATTCTTATTTACCAGATGGATTTCAAATTTATCAATAGAATTCCATGCAACTTTTACTTCTTTTTCTATTGTAGAATAATTTCTCTCAGCAGAATTCCAAGTTCCAGAGGCAAATTGAACTATTTGTTCTTCACTGTCTTTCTTCTATTTAAGTATACCTCCCCATCCAAGAAAACTGGCATCTGATTCAACAATTTTAAAGGCATTGTCGTCAGCGACATATAGAATGGGAAGAGACATTACCTTAGCTTTGATATTTCTTACAACATTTGAATGAGCATCAGTCCAGGGTGCAAGATTTTTCTTCAATCTCTGATTTAATAAATTTCGGTCCTTAGCACAATCCTGATAAAAATTGCTAACATAATTTAGACAGCCAAGAAATCTCTGGAGCTGGGTTTTGTCTGTAATGGTATCTGGAAATTTATCTGCAAAGTCGAGGGCATGCTTCTGTAGAGATATCTGGCCATTCTGGATTGTATGACCAAGGAATTTGATAGAAGTTTGAAATAACTCAATCTTCTTTTTGCTCAACACCAGCCCATTTCTTTTGATCAACTGGAGGAAAATCTGTACATGCTTGAAATGATCATGAATATTTTTGGAAAAAATAAGAATATCGTCTATGTACACTGGAAGCCAGTCAAAATAAGGCTTGAAAATGGAATCCATGACTTTCTAAAATTTTGATGGGGCATGTTTTAAACCAAATGGCATGACATTCCATTCATAGTGTCCAAGAAGCACACTGGAAGCTATTTTGAATTTATCCTTTTCTGCAATAGCTACCTGCCAAAATCCTGACTTGAGATCAAATTTTGAGAAGATCTTTGCTCCTGTAATTCTGCTTAAGAGATCTCCTTTGTGGGGTATTGGATAAGTATTATCTGCTAGGACAGAATTTAGAGGTTTGTAATTTATAACCAGCCTGGGGATTCCTCTAATTTTTTCAAACCTCTTATTAACATAGAAGCCATAACAATTCCAGGGACTGTCAGACTCTTTGATTAATTTCTTATCCAGTAGTTGTTTTATCTCTTTCTCATAGAGGTCTCTGTATTCTTTATTCATAGGGATAGATCTACTTTTGCAGGGTCTTCCTCCATATTCTAATTTATAAGGCAATTCAACAGAATATTGCTTCCTGTGCCAGAAAGCGTTTGGTTCTTCAGAACAACATTCTGCTTCAATCTTTTTTCTGAGTTCAGAAATTTTCTTCTGATTCAGGGGATTCTTTAATTGTTCTTCTACCTGGATTGTAGATTTCAAATCTTTGAACTCAAGCAACTTAGTTTTAGCTCTATCCAGTTCTTGCATGGCTTGAACCATGGTAAACACTCCAGGATTTGAAAGATATGACATTTCAATCCTTTTGGGTCCTTCATGCGAAGTGGGGATGGTGATGAAGTATCCAGCTTTATTCCCCTTTAACCTAACAGAACCATGTGGTTCTACTGCTGCTAAGAAGACATTTCCTAAAATGCAATCAACAGGAATGTATGCTACTGCAAATTTTAGGTTTATGCAGTGATGATCAAAACATATGGAGGCTTTGGGAACTTCATACCTCAGAGTTTTATTTCCCAGGCCAATAACTTTCCTATTGGCTGTTACCCAATACTTAGCTGGGATGACTTTAGTATTGAGAATATTCACATCTGCACCTGAGTCAATTAGTGCAGTCAGAAATTTTTTTCACATATATCAAGGGATGTTCATGGAATGCTGGAGGTGGCTGCATCTCTACAACTATCTAACCTAGAGTTTCGCTTGTAGTCTACGCACTGTTCACACTCTAGCAGGGGGCAGTGCCCTGTTCACAGATCTTAAACAGTGGGGGCTTGCCCTGGCCCAATGGATGAATCAAGTAGGGGCCAATGGGACCCCTTCTTACAAACAAATAATGATGGATAAAGGAAAAAGTCCTTTGGAAGGAGTGCAGATCACGGGCTCAAACACCACAAGGAAAAATGAGCCCAACAAGAAGACAAAAATGGATGGCAATATGAAGGAAACCCAGTTTCCACATGGAAAAAAAGGCATAAAAATTATGGAAGGAAAGGACAAACCAGATTCCCCATAAGGAGCAGGAAAGAACAACAGGGAAGTGGAGGATGCAGAAAACTCCCCCTTGAAAGGCCCAGACCCAGAAGAACCGGCCGTGGAAAACAGGCAACAAAAAGACCAGGGGAAATGTAAACCAAAAACCACAGAAAGCCTGAGGGTTATCATCACTGACCCCGAACTGCAAGCCTATAGGGATCACATGGCTATTCATGCAGTGATATGCAAGTTCATGGGCTTTTGGCCCACAGAAAAAGCCTTATGCCAATGGATCAAGCAAACCTGGAAGCCGAGAGGAGATGTCACACTCCACCTAGGGGCCAAAGGTTTCTTCACGGTGGTATTTGCAAACCTTGAAGATAGAGACCACATTTTTTATGGAAGCCCCTACTTCTATGCCTCAGCAAGCCTCTACATGAGACCCTGGAAACCAAACTTCACACCAGAGCAGGAAACGTTCAAGCATGTTCCTGTGTGGATCCATTTGTTTTCCCTCCCTATCGACTACTGGAGACCTGCGGCTGTGGAGCAAATCGGAAACAAACTGGGCACCTTCATTCAAGCGTCGGAAGTGACCCTCCAAAAAAGGTACACATCTTGTGCTAGAATCTGTGTTGAAATGGACGTTTCAGGGGCTCTCCATGAGGGTCTATGGTTGGAATACAGAGATGAAGTCTTCTTTCAAGCCATAGACTACGAACAAATACCTTTCAGATGCAGAAAATACCATGAACATGGCCACCTGATCCAGCAATGTCCCATGCACAAGACTGTAGAGAAGGCTAAGGATCCCCCAAGCAAAAATTAGGATGGTTTCATCCGACCCACAGGTAGACACCGCAATAACAAAAGAAAACAACTGAAGATAGGAAACATCAACAAAAGGTCCATAAATGCCTTTGAGGTGCTTGGAGAAGAAACTGAAGCAGAGGAGGATACCTAAACACCAACAGCAGGGCAGAACGGCTTGGAAAGGAATGATCAGAACAACCAAATGCCAACTTCAATCTCGACTGATGATTTTCTCTGAGAACCAAAATTGAGAAAAGATGCAGAAGGGGACGAGGAAATGACACTAAGTGAAGTGGGCATAGAGGATCAAGACCTCAATGACACTCTTGAACAAGAATGCATGGACCTTAACACCATAGTTGAACAGTGGAAACAAAAAGGGGTGGAGCACATTCCAGAGGAAGAGATTGACAGAGTCAACTTCCTCTTTCTATCAAGGCAGGATGTAGCCCTGAAAGGGCAGAAAAGGGGTCTGGGTGCGACAAAAGGACTAGGCATCAAGGCACAAAACCTACACCAAACCTATTATAATGCAAAACACAAAAAGAAATGGGGCAGAAGAACAAACAATGAGGCACTAGAGGCAAGATGAAAGTCCTGAAGGCTTTCCCTCTCTCATCATGATTAAAGTTTAACTATGAAGATACTCTCATGGAATGCAAGAAGGCTCAATAGCCAAACCAAACAACGGTTATTGAGAAAGAAAGTCACTTAGGAAAATCCGAACATTGTTTTCCTGTAGGAAATCAAATGCTCTAGGTTAAAGCTGGAAGGAATTGGCAGAAGACTGGGAAAGAGAATGGAGCATTTAGGCATGGAGGGTAATGGTCTGGAAGGGGGCTTAGCCATGTTCTGGAACCCCCACTTCCTACTCCTTCTTAACGTTGAAGCCTCCAGATCATACATTTCCATTGAAATGAAAATCCTAGGAGAAGTTGGCACCTACTTATTCACAAATTTCTACAACCCTCAAAGGCTAGAGGATAAACTATAGCTTCTGGACAACCTATCCAAGATGCAACAAAGGCACACTCATGCTAAGGCCATCTATGGAGGAGATTTCAACATGATTACCTCTCTGGGGGAAAAGAAGGGAGGACTTCGAACCCTAAACAGAGATGCAGAGGTTCTCATATCTTTCATAAGAACAGCTAACCTGGTGGACATCCAACCAGAAAATGGCATTTTCACTTGGAATAATAAGAGAGGAGGAGACAGGTTGATCGCCTCTAGGCTTGATCGGTTTCTAATCTTGGATACCATTCTCCTGGAAGGAATCACAGTGGAATCTGAGATCATTCCATCTGGAGGATTGGATCATTGGCCCATCCCTTTACAAGTAACCATTATGGGCACACCAAAAAATAGACCTTTTCGTTTTGAAAAATTCTGGCTTAGTTATCCAACTTTCACCACCAACATCCAACTTTGGTGGAATGAGCATCTGAACATTAGAGGAACCAAAATGTTTCAGCTCCAAGCTCGTTTGAGGCACATCAAAGCTAAGCTTTGAATTTGGAAACAAGAGGTTTTTGGCAACATTTTTGAGGACAAGCAAGCCATGGAGGATTAGATGACTCTAATACATAACAACTGGATCAAGGGGGACATATCTCAAATCTCCATTAACAAGGAGCGGGAACTCCTGCAAAAATGGAATGATAGATGCAATCAACAAGAAACTTTATGGAGACAAAAATCTCATATTCAATGGCTAAACGAAGGGGAGAAAAATACCAAATTTTTCCATCGTTCAGCCATGGATTACAGAGGCACTAATAAAATAACCAAGCTCAAGTATGAACAGGGAACCTCCTTTCAATCTCATCAAGAGATTGCCTCTATCCTCAGGAGCCATTTCAGTCTTGTTGATACTGAAGCAAACATCAATAGGTAAGAGGCAATCAATACAGTCATTACCTCTATTCCCAAGCTAATCACAGAGGAATAGAACAAATCTCTAGATCACCCAGTCATCCTCCTGGAGGTAGAAGAGGCAATCAAAGATATGGCCAATGGCAAAGTTGCGGGACCAGATGGATTCACCATTGATTTCTTCAAATCTTGCTGGGACATAGTGAAGCAGGACATTTGGGCGGTGGTCGAAGACTCTAGAAGATCCTCTTCCATTCTCAAATCCTTAAACTCCACTTTTATTGCCTTCATCCTCAAAGAAGACGTTGCTTGTACTCCGGCTAAATTTCAACCTATAGCCCTCTATAATGTGTTGTACAAGATCATCTCCAAAGTCATGGCCAACAGGTTAAAGCCTATTCTCCCTTTGATCATCTCAGAAGAGCAGTCGGGATATGTAGAAGGGAGGCAAATCATGGACAATGTTTTATTGGCACAGGAAATAATCCACACCCTTCAGTCTCAGAAAAAAGTTGGAATGATCATTCAACTGGACCTCTCAAAAGCATATGATAAGGTTAGTTTGACTTATCTTGATGCAATTCTGAAAGCTTTTGGGTTTGCCCAGTGTTGGATCAATTGGATTTTAGCCATGGTAAAATCCCCCAGCTTCTCCATTTTAGTCAATGGAGCCCCTTTGGACCATTTCTTCCCCTCCAGAGGCATTCGTCAAGGAGATCCCATATCTCCCTTCCTTTTTGTGATCCTAATGGAAGGAATCAATCACATCATCAAATCGGCTAAGGATAGGAATATCATCAGTCTTCAGCCCCTAATTCATGCTCCTTCAACTACCCATCAACAATTCGTGGATGATACTACGCTGCATGGCACCCCTACTATAAAGGAAGCCCAAGGTTTCAAAGCAATTTTGAACTTGTTCAGCCGAGCTTCTGGTATGGATCTTAACTCAGATAAATCTTCTGTTTTTTTCTTCCATATGCACCTGGCGGTCCAAATGCACCTCACTAATATCCTTGGTTTCAAGAGGTGCAACCTTCCTTCTAAATATCTTAGCATTCCTCTTAATGGCAAGCCTTTGCAAAAACTCCATTGGGAGCATTTACTCTCCAAGCTAGAGGACAGGGGAAATTACTAGACCAACAGGGTTTTAAACTTTGCAAGAAGACTTGTAATGACTAAGGCGGTTCTGCAAGCCATTCCGCTCTACATGCTCTCTATCCTCCCAGCTCCAAAAATGGTTTTACATAAAATTAAGAGTATTCAAAGAGCCTTTCTTTGGTCGGGCAAAGAAGATAAGCATAAGTGGGCTCTTGTAGTCGGGACTAAATTATGCAAGCCCAAAGTTCACTTAGGGCTACAAGACCCAGACACTATTAACAAATCTTATGGAGCCAAGATTTGGCGGTGATGGCTCAAGGAACCCCATACACCTTGGGCAAAATTATGGAATTCCAAATATGTTGAAACATGGAGATCAGAGGACCTAATCAAAATGAAAGATGCCCCTGAAGGATCCCATATTTGGAACATGGCCAGAGCAAACAGCCACCTCATTCAAAACCACTGCTTATGGGAAATTCGAAATGGCAACAAGGCTTTATTCTGGGAGGATGCATGGCAATAGCTACCTAAACTATAACACCCCAACTGTCATGCCCTTCAAAGATGGTTTCAGGCAATGGGAAAGATACGAGTCCATCAATATTGGTCTGATATCAACGAGAACCAGCACTGGAGGAAATGGAACCTAGAGCCTCTCCCCCTGGAGGAAGACATGAGAATCCTCCTCAGCAACCTAATCTTTGATCTGAATAAGAGAATGATTTGATCCACTCAGGAGGAAGACTAGCTCAGGTGGGGAAAACTTGACGGAGGAACTTTCAACCTCAAGGAAGCCATAATTTATCTTGAGCACCAGAACCTCGATGACAAAGTAGCCTGGCACCCAAATGTATGGAACAGTGCTCTCTGGCTAAAGATAAAATCTTTTCTTTGGCTTATCATGCATTGGAAAATCCTTACCTGGGAGAATTTAGTAAAAAGAGGTTTTATTGAGCCTTCCAGATGCCCCTCTGTGAAAAGGATGAAGAAACGATGAACCATCTCCTTAATGACTGTAATTGGACCAATAATATGTGGGAATGGATGAAAGAAATTTTCAAACAAACAGACAGACACAGAGACTCTATTCAAGATTCCATTGCTAATTGGCGCACAAATTACTCTAGCTGCAATATGGTTAACACTCTTTGGAGGCTCTGCCCCGGTTTTATAGTCTGGAATACTTGGAAAGAGAGGAACAGAAGAATCTTTCAAAAAGAATTCAAGCAGCTTGAAACCATCAAAACAATCATTATGAATAGTTTAAAAGAAACTACCCTTACCACCTGCAAAGCGGAACCGAACAAGACGCTCACTCCCAACGACTCTCGCATCCTGTTGTTGTTTGGCATGGATGGTTCGACAAGTCACAAGGCTTAAGACAACCACCTTCGACCGACTCCTGGCCCTTCGACCTGGCTGCCCCCCGCCTCGAGATTCTGCAAATTAAATTTTGACGGGGCCTCAAGGGGAAACCCTGGCCCGGCTGGGCTTGGAGGCGTCCTCCAAAATGACAAAGGTGAAATCCTCCACATTTACAGCAGAATGCTTGGGGAGGCTACCAACAATGAAGTGGAATTCGCAGCACTGGAACAGGGGCTGCAAATCCTCATCCGGCTGGGTAGAAGTTCTGTTATCATGGAAGATGATTCCCTCCTGGCCATCACTATGGTGAAAAGGTTGCAAAATGGAACTCAACCGGAGAAAGTCACAAAACATTAGAGATTGGCCATGGTAACTGTGCTCATAGAGAAACACCTCACCTCCCTCAGCAGCATTTTTCCACAAGCAGTCAGGAGGAAAGAAAATGGCTTAACGGATTGCCTTGCCAACCATGTAGTCGATCATCTAATGGAGATCAGTGACACCTGTTGGCAAGACATCATGGATAATGAGCTTCAGGATCAGTGCAATCTCATCTTGAGGCAAGATCTTACCGCAACATCAAGAGTGGAAGAAGGGTTGTAGGCTACAACTCATTAGTCACTTATGAGAATTAATAAATCACTTCATACCAAACGAAGGTACAACAGGCATCAGGCCCATGGAGTACTGGGGGAAGGGTGGGAAATCATCCACAAGGAAACAGTTCATCCAACGGGGAGGACAATCAACAAAAAATATGAGCGGCGCCATCAACAAGACGCAGGGAGGACACATGGCCCTCAACCAATAGCCTCAAGCATGGCAGAGTTAAGACTCTGAATCGACATCATGAGCAGAAGATGGGAAACCATAATGGTAGTTATTATGGCAGGAATAACATATCTCCGACGGTGAAGTGGGAGATCTCCAGCCAAACCTTACCACCCTCAACTATATCTAAGGCATCAAACGAGGTGATCGGAACAATGCTTTCTCTTGGCTCTCTTCTTTACAATCGCAGTGCTGCTAGGTTCTTTATTGTTTCCACAACCTGCAATTACATAATGGCGCGTGAGGGTAGTCGAAATGTCTCCTCTAACTGAGACCTGCAGAAGGCCTGGGAGGCTTATGAAACCCGAACCACTCACAAAGAGAAACGAAAAATCAAAGAGATCGAAGCCGCGGTTACAGAGGAGGAAGAGCGTTTGGATGCTCAGACTTTGGAAAAGGAAATGGACTGGGTTTCTGATCCAGGCACAGCGACCACAAGAGCAACATAGTTTGTTCAAACGCAAGGAGAAATGTGGAAAATGAAGACCATGCTAGCCAAGGCGCTCAACATGCAGGCTGAAGATATCAAGCAAGCTCACCAAGCCATCTCCCTAGTTTCTACAGAGAATTCGGCTAAGCTTGATGCCATGGAATTCAATTTCATTGCCCTAACTCAAGAAGTCAGAATCCTCTTGCAAAAGCTCAGTGTCCTCATCAATCTCCTCAGGCACTCCATCCATCAGGGTTCCAATGCTGCAGTGGAAGCCCCGGCGAAGGTAACGGACACCAGCTAGGTGAAGCGCCCCAATCCGCAAAGGTTCCAGTAGCTCGAGTTTGTGACTGCAACGGTCGTCCCTAATGTTCCCAGTAAAGACTATGTGATTTTGAAGCTGTAATGGCTTCTCAGTTTCTTGTTTCTCTCTTGGTTTTTTGTCTCTCTGCCATAGCTGTGGAGGTCCTCCAGGCCCTCTTTCCTTTTGGACTTTACTGACAAGCAGCCCAAGGTGCTGGTTTTTTTTGGTTAGGCCCCTCATTAGGCAGCCCTACGTGGTTAGCCTCGGGTTCAGTAGTTGTAGGTTCAACTGTTTATAGTTATTTTGGAGCATGCATTGATAATTCTGCTTTGTCTGTGCGCATAGACCTTTTGTATCCTATGTATTTTTACAAATTAATATAAAACTGTTGATTTACAAAAAAAAATTAGTGTAGTCAGAGACAATATTTTATTTTGTATACAAATATCTAGGAGAACATGAGGTTGTTGGTATTCAATTGTTAGGATTCTCATTTCTCTGAAACATGTTGTGACATCTCTTTGACCTTCGCCAATCTGCACCTTTGGTTCACTGGAATATGGTACGGTATGCAATGTATTTGCATTTGCATTTGCAAAAATATTTGGTACTAGGGGCTGTTTTTCTTTCTCTAGCTGTGCTACTTTAGATTTTAAATTAGAAATTTCTGCTTTAAGATAATGAATTTCTCTGCTTACCTCCCCAAAGTAAGTGAACAAACTTTGTCTTGAGGCTGATGTCTTTGAAATGATTTTGTACTGCGTTCATAGGAGGGGTCAACATAGAGCGCTTCTTAGAGGAGCTCTTCGAGGATGTTGAAAAATGTAGTTGATCCAGGAAGGCTTCAAGTAGCCGATTCTTCATGTCTCCTTCTTCCATTGCACAAATTTGTGCAAGAAGCTTGAGTTCTTCTTCTTCTACTGTTTGAGCCATCAGTACTTTTTATTTGAATTGTATCTACTGCTTTGCAGGTGAGTCATCAATGGAAAAATCAGTAGAAGAATCAGAATCATAATCTGTGGAATAATGACATTGACAATCATCTGAATCTGAACAAAAACATGGTTGAATATGAGCATTAAGCTCTTCAGCTGATGACTCATAAGAAGAGGAACTGAATGAGTTTGCAGATGAATCTTCAAGCTGTTGTTGTTGTATCTGTTCACGGATTACAACATTTGGACAATAATCCATTTTATGACTTCTAGACCCACATTTCATACACAACATTGAAGATTCTGTTTTGACAACTTTCTTCTGAATATTTAGAGGCTGTGATTTCTTGCCTCTGTTTCTCTTAGATTCTTCACCAAATGGACATTTTTTTGAAGTATGGCCAGCCTTACCACATAACCAACAAGTTAATTTATTCCATTTCTCTACTTTGAAGCTATGGAGATGAATGTCAGATGGTTTGTAGTAATGAGTTTTTGGGATATACTTGTAATATCCTTTTCTGGAATTCAAAAGGGCCTTTCTTTTCCCTTTGTCAAATTTGGTTGTCTGTTTCTTTGCCTTCTTTGCCCTTCTTTTGGCTTTTCTTCATTTAACAAGAGGATCTTCAACATTTAAGCCATATTTACTGTCGGGCAATCTTGAGAGTTTTTCTAAAGATTTATTTACTTTAGAACTTGTGCAAAGACCAACCAAAGATTTAGTAATAATAGAATATATTTCTCCCCAAGTATAAGACTCAAATGGTAACTGGAAGACTTCCTGTAGGCAGATAAAATCTACAAATCTGGATGGAAGAGCTGCAAGGTATACTTGTATCCAAAGAATATTTTTGGATTCTTTCACTTCATAGATGCGTTGCATCCAATCCCTGTGAAAATCTTCATACTAAGACATCTTATTGCATTTATGATTCATTAAGATGATTTCATGTTTGTTTGCAATTTTTGTCTCTGAGCCGCACCAATGTTCTAAAATCATGGAGGTGAGAGCTCCAATCATATTGTTTTGAGGTGTACCATCAATGTTGTGAATTATATCTCCAGCTTCATCTTTAAGCAATTCCTTTTCCATTTTGTCTAACAAGGTTGGGGATGACTCAGTTTCCCACCAAGGCAAGAGAGTTCCAGTGAAGCATTGGATAATAGTCTTACAGGCTTCTACTTCATTTTTTCCCCTAAGACACATGAGCTTGTACTCAGTAAACATCATATCAATCATTTTCCTTATTTGTCCCACATTGAGATTATCAATATTCCATTCTCTATGAGAGTTTGGAAAAATGGTATGGGTTTCTGGAACCTTTCCTTTACCATTAAGATCAGGAGCTGAGTATTTGCTGAATTGACTTTCCAGCGGCTCATATATTGGCAAAATCTGAGACTCTGGCTCTTTCTCTAGTTCTTTGAATAAGGAGGCAATAAAAATTTGGTCAGAAGTATCAGCTTTTTCTTTGGAAGATTCTGGTAAAGACTCAGGGACTTCTTTTGGAAATAGATAGGGAAATATGTCAACTGGCTTGACAGGATTTTGAATTTGAACGTTCCTTTTATATAGGAAAGAAGTAGGGATTAGCTTTTCAGATTTAGATACATGCACCTTATCAACTTTTGTGGCCAAGTCTGTGATAATTTCTTTTGTAGAATGCATTTGGTCTACAATTTTATCTTCTACTTCTTCCAATTTATTCAATGATTCTCTAACATAACTCTTTACAACTGAAGAAGAAAATTGTACATCATTTAGACAATTATTTACACTGTTGATTGAAACTTGAAGATTATCAAACTGTTCTTTTACAACAAAAGATTTTGCAGAACTCATTTCCAATCCTTTGATGGCTGTATTAGTCCAGTTTAATTGTTCACTAGCCTTCTGAATTCTACCATCAATGCCTAAAGCATTATCATCCTTTAAAACTAGAGTTATGGCTTTTGCTGAATTTTGAGCTTCACCAAGGATGATTCCCTTATAAGGTGGAAATGTGGAAGAAGTTTCAATCTTACTGCCATCTAAGGCAGACCATGAGTGTTGTACTGTGGAGGAAGATGCAGTGTCAGTCATCAGAACATTTTCTGACTGATTCATGTCTTTCCAGACATAGAAAGATATCCAAGTTTTTGTTTTCTGCATGAAATTTTTCCATTCTTGGGACATCTTAAGTTTTTCTTCAACTGTATAAGTAAGGCCAAAACTTTCTGCCTTTGGATGGGTATAGATATCCCAGTTCAGCATTTCTTTTATCCATTGAGAATCTATCTTATACTTTTTACAACCATCCATCAAAGTGAAAAACTTATGCATTTCTGGGATTGACGGCTTCTTGCAGTCATCTGGAACAATACGAAATCTTGATTCAAGAATTAAGTGATTCATCTGTTCAAGATAGCCTAGACCATGTTTTGGAATATTCATTGGTCTCATTTTGTTGTACATCTCTGTTAATCTTGGATCTTCAGTTTCTAATGAAGATAATTCATGCATCATCATCACATGATCAGACTCATGTGGAAAAGGAATGTCTGAACATTTAGGATTTGGACATGGATTGACTGTTGTAGAAGGTGGGGCTTCTCCTGTCCTGGGATGATGATTTGCATGGATAACCATTTCAGCAAGGCTACTTAGATTCACAGATGATTTACATTCAGGACAAATGACTTCTAAAGAAGAAAAATTTACTAATTAGGCAAACTCAAACAGAGAAATATGTTTACAGGAGTTTGAGGCTGAGCTTGAACAAGTAGTATCAATGTAAAGGGGATCTCTGTACAATGGTGAACTTCTGCATGCTTGATCAATCCTTTTGCGGTCAATAGTAGATCTTCTAGGAAAAGAGAGAGTGGCAGAGGATTGGTCTTCTTTAATATTTGCAGAGGTTATATTTTTCATAGCAGGCGGCTTGGGATTTGAAACATCCCGATGTTCAGGGAAGGTGAGATCTTCCCATCTGATTGTTTGGTGTTCTATCTTCTGACTTTTTGCATCAGTTAGAACTACCACACTTGACTTTGAATCACAAGAGGAATAATGAAGGGTGATCCTTTTATTGCGTTAAACTTTTAATTTCTTATGGTTTTTCATTTCTATTATGAAAGTAATTATTGCAACATTTACTACATGATTCTTATGTATTTATATTTAAAGGTTTACAAAGATGATTTGTATTCAAGAAATCTTTTTAATTCCTAGGTGGTGTAAAGTATTTATGCAATGGACAAAGTACACTTAAATAATTTCAATTTATGTTAAAATGTTCCTTATGCCTTTGACTATATATATTTTAAAGTTGATATTTTTGTCATAATACGAATATTTAATGTTGAATTCACGATTTGTGTAAAGTATTTATGAAATGGACAAAGCACACATAAATAATTTTCAGTCATGTTCAACTCTTCCCTATACCTTTGAGTATATATATTTTAAAGTTGATATTTTACGTCATAATATGATTATTTATTGTCAAATTCACTAGTTGTGACTAGTCTAGACACTCATTTTATTGGATTCATTTGTTAATGTCCAACAAATCTCTCTTTCAACAACTTGACCAAACAATGACTTCCTTACTTATTTTTATGTCTGAGATTTATTGTTTTTCTTACTTTCTTCCACCTTCCATTATCAACTATTGTGCTTTGCTAAATAAGACAACATGCCCAATGGAAAGACCTTTGATATGAGATGTTTGCAGTCTTTAATCCTTATCTCTTGTCATCTTACCTCAAACCCTATTTATCATCCTTTTTCCACTATAAACCTAGTGTTATGTGCTTAAAGAACAAGTTGATGCTTAGTGACAATAAATAACCAAATGTTATTGGGGAGCCCCTCAGACCTAAGAGCTATTTTGAGGCCAAATTTAGGTTTTTAGATGCCTTGGCATAGTTCCTAAATGAGGAGCATCTCAAAAAATAATATGTCCTTAAAAAAAACTCAACTATAAGTTTTATGGCTATAATGACACAAATTAGCAATGCTATATCCTCTTACTGCATTAATATCTTTAATTAATATTGTCCTAAACATAAATTCACTCTAAAAAGTAAGTTATTACTCTAAAAACATGGAAATTAGGCATATAGAACTATATCAATTTATTCCCCTATAATATCACTCCTAACATAGTGATTATGAGTGTAATCATGGTAAGATATCATAGTGCAGATACCTAACAAAAAGCATACAAGTTAACAGAAAAAAAAAAAGCCACCATTTAATCTCTCATAAATATTCAATCAAACAAATAAAAAAAATTGTTCTCATTAAAATATTTAATTACATTAAATAAATAAAATTCAAATATATTACTTTAACAAATAATATAAAATATATTTTGCCTAAGTCACCTACATACAATGAATTCCATAATATATTTACCTTGTACTTCAATAAGATAATAACGATATAAAATGAGATTCAAAACAATGTTACTTCACACCCAAATATAAAATAATTTAAAAAAAACCAATACACCTTGGGAAAATGTACATTTATAGTTTTTTAATAATTTTAAATTTGTGCTTTTATAAATTTTAAATTTAAAATAAATTATTTTATATATATATAGATATATATCTGAACTTTAAATTTCAATAAACAATTTTATTTTTTTTCGATTTAAATCATATAAATTATATCATTTAATATTATTATCCTTTTAGTATCATAACATTTTTTAATATTATGTCGAAAGGTGTTTCCTCTATTGGAGTTGGGTGGGCAAACACTGTTCAACCCAGCCAATCTCATCGCTTCATTTTCGCCCTTCAAACTAATTAGATTTGGACACATTTGCGCATATTTTGATATGTTCGGGCAAGTTTCCGACTTATTTTGATGGGTTCGGGCAAGTTTCTGGCATATTTTGACAGGTTCCGTCATGTTTTGCAAAATTTTGGGCGAGAATCCTTCATCCTGGCCGACATGAACCCATCATCCTGGTTGCTCCCATGGATTTATGTTGAAAATGTAATTTGCAACTGCCGCGTCATTATTCCAGAAAACCACCAGTTTCCCATCGGACTGCTTTTGCTGAGGCAGCGGTATTCCCTCAAATGCCCCCGATGCAATCAAAATTTGACGCGTGTTCATAGTACGGTTTCAAAACCACTTTTTATCGGGACATAATGTTCAGGTGACTTGATCGAGTGATGATCATTCGATTAAAGTGAAGGTTTGAAGCCGTTGATTGAAACAAAGATGCGTACAGGCCTGAGCAAATAAATATTGCGTGAAGTGAAAGTTTTTGACTGCCAGGTTTAACAGTAAAATTATTAATGAATTTACTCCGGTCAGTAAGGGTTGGTAAAACTTTAATTTTACTATTTGTTTAATTCACGGGAAGTATGGGCATAGGTAAATGTTTTTAATTTTAATGTTTTTTTTTGCACGGATGTAATTCTTGTTTTACGGGACAAGAAAAGGTAAAAGCCATAAGTTTTTGTTTTGTTGTTTTAACATATGCAATGTAATGTTTTTTTTGGTTCTGGAGTTTGGAATACACAGTAGCGCGTATGCAAAAGAAAACAGGGGCAGCTTGTGAGTGAAAACAAAAGGGAAGAATGCACAACAGTGTGAATGACTGTATGAATTTCTTTTGGTTAAAATGTATCTAACAACAGTGCATATGTAATGAAATTTTTCACAGCAATAAATGGAAATTTTTCACAGCAGTAAATGAAATTTTTTACACACACAACAGTGTAATTTTGTGCAAGAAGAAACAGGGTATTTTTGTGGAAGTTCTTGGTGAATCCCTCTGACAGAGAGGAAGAAATTTGTATCAGGCATTTTATTAATGAATACAAAGTTTTTATGTGCGTTGTTGAACCTCTGTTCTCTGGAAATATTTTTTATGCTTCCCTGCGTTAAGATCCTGTGGAGAAAACATAGCATTGTTCTCTGTTCTTTTGTGTTTGAAATTACCAGAAATTTCCAACAGTGGTATCAGAGCATGTCCAGGCTCTTGAAGGTGTCAAAGAAGCTGAAGGAAGGTTCATTTTGTTGCAGCAGCTTCTCCTGCAGAGTGAAGACTCAGTCAAGAAAGGATCCAGGGATTTCTCAGATTAGTTTTCTGTGTTGCTGTTGAAGACACTCAATGATTTTTAAATACCCGGTTAGATATTTGAATCATAGTTTAGAGTGCAAGAATGGCTGGCTCCAGCTCTAGCACAAGCACTAGCATGGGTATTTTTAATACTTAGCTCCCACAGTTTAATGGGAAAAACTATGACTATTGGGCAATAACCATGAGAGCCCTGTTTGCCTCACAAGATTTATGGGAACTTGTTGAATATGAATTTGAAGAACCAGCAGATGAAGAAGAGTTTAATAACTTAACTCAGGCAGAGAAAGATCTGTTGAAGAGCAATAGGAAGAAGGATTCAAAAGCCCTCGTATTTTTATATCAAGCAGTACATGAGAGTGTGTTTCCAAGGATAGTAGCAACCAAGACATCCAAAGAAGCATAAAAAACTCTCAAGACAGCCTATCAAGGCATGGAGAAAGTAAAGACAACAAAACTATAGTTGCTGAGAAGAGATTTTGAGAATCTGTGCATGAAGGAGTCAGACAATATTGACTCATTCTTCACACATGTGATTGGTATGGTGACACAAATAAGATCTCATGGACAAATTCTTGAAGAAAGGAGGATTGTGGAGAAACTATTGAGGGTCCTACCCTCAAAGTTCGATGTGATTGTCACCACCATAGAAGAGACAAAGGATCTCACAAACTTTTCAGTTGATGAACTTCATGCATCACTGATAACACATGAGCAGAGGTTGAGTAGAAATGAAAACTCATCTCTAGAGCAAGCCTTTAAGACCCAGATGTCCTTTGGAAGAGGAAGAGGTCAAGGTAGAGGAAACAAGAAAGGAAGAGGCATAAGCCAAAACAGAGGTGGAAGAAACAGACCAGCAAATGCTCAAGGAAGAGGCAGCAATCCAAATCAGAATCAAGGCCAAGGCAGCAGTCAACAAAGTGGACAACATCATGCTCAAGGACAAAGGTATGAAAAACCCAATGTCCAATGTTATTACTGTAAAAAATATGGGCATTATGCAAATGAATGTAGGAAGAAGCAGCATGATATGAGTAATAGATCTAGTGCAAATATCACTAGAGAAAATATCAGCCAAGATAATATGTTGTTAGCTTGTAATATGGCTGAAACAAACAGTGATGATATATGGTTTCTAGATTCCGGTTGCAGCAACCATATGACAGGAAACATAGCCCTGTTTTCTACTTTAGATCAAAATGTGAAATCACAAGTCACACTTGGGACTGATAGTAAAATTTTTGTTATGGGAAAAGGAGAAGTAAAAATATTTACAAAGAAAGATGAAAAGAAAACCATAGCAGATGTCTATTATGTTCCTAGAATGAAGTGTAACCTCTTAAGTATTGGACAGCTTGTTCAAAAGGGGTACAATGTTTTCTTTGTGAATGATGTATGCACCATCATGGATAGAGCACCCAGCAAACGATGCATTGTTGAAGTGAAGATGACGAGGAACAGGATGTTCCCTCTCAGAATAAGGGCAGATTTGAAAAACAAAGAAGTAATTGCAGCAGTGACTCAAGAGGCTTTCCAAAGTGTACCGAAGGATGAAAATTGGTTGTGGCACTTGAGATTTGGACATCTCAACTTTGGAGGTCTTAATTTGTTGAGTAGAAAAGGAATGGTAAGAGGATTACCATTGATAGAGAAACCGAACAACCTTTGTGAAGGTTGTATCTTGGGGAAACAACACAGAGAAAGTTTTCCATCAGGGAAAAGCATCAGGGCAAAAGCACCCTTAGAAATTGTCCACTCAGATTTATGTGGACCAATGCAAACTCCATCACTAGTAGGCAGCCAATATTTTCTAACATTCATTGATGATTTTACTAGAAAAACTTGGCTCTATTTCCTAAAGAACAAAAGTGAAGTGTTTGAAAAATTTCGAAATTTCAAAGCACTTGTAGAAAACCAAAGTGGGCTTCATATCAAAGTTTTAAGAACTGATAGAGGAGGTGAGTATATCTCCAAGGAATTTATACGGTTTTGTAGAGAAAATGGAATTACTAAGCAGTTTACAGCTAGGTACACCCTGCAGCAAAATGGAGTTGCCGAGAGGAAGAATAGGACCATCATGGATATGGCGAGGAGTATGTTAAAGGCAAAGCATTTGCCAAATGATTATTGGGCTGAAGCTGTACACTGTGCAGTATATATTTTGAATAGGTGTCCTACAAAAGCAGTGATGAACAAAGTGCCGGAAGAAGCATGGAGTGGGAGAAAGCAAGGAGTCACCCACATGAAAGTCTTTGGATGTGTGGCTTATGCACACATTCCAGATCAGTTAAGGAGGAAGTTAGACAGCAAAGGGGAGAAATGTATTTTCATTGGATATAGTGAGGAATCCAAAGCTTACAGGTTGTATATCCCATCCACCAAGAAGTTTTTTGTGAGTAGAGATGTTCAATTCATTGAGGAGGAAGCTTGGGATGGAAGCATAGAGAAAACAATGAATGTTAAAAACTGTTTGTCTCATGATGAAGATGATGAGGGGATGGCTGAAATACATCCCCAAACAGCAGAGCCAACACAAGGACAGCAAGAGACACCCTTGAGGAGAAATGAGATTGCTTTTCCAAGCACACCACAAGGAGGAAATTCAAGTGCTTCTTCAAGCACTTGTACACCAAATGAAAGAGGTAAGAAGTTCAGAAATTTAAGTGACATTTATGATGAAGGTATGAATTCCTTGTTTGCTTTATATTGTCATGTTGATGACCCTATTCATTTCGAAGATGAAATCAAGGATAGGAAATGGATAGAAGCTATGGATGAGGAGATCAATGCCATAGAAAGAAACAAGACATGGGATTTGGTTGAACTACCAAAAGGAAAAGAAGTCATTGGAGTTAAATGGGTTTACAAGACCAAGAGTAACGCTGAAGGCAAAATAGAAAGACACAAGGCAAGGCTGGTTGTCAAAGGATATAAGCAGCAGTATGGGAGAGACTATGAGGAAACTTTTGCACCGGTTGCAAGAATGGAAACCATGAGAGCAGTGTTGTCCATAGCAGCACAAAACAAGTGGAAAGTTTACCAAATGGATGTGAAGTCAGCATTCCTAAATGGAGTGTTAATGGAAGAGGTTTACATTGAACAACCTCCATGCTATGAAAAGAAAGGCCAAGAGCACAAAGTGTGCAAATTGAAGAAAGCTCTTTATGGGCTGAAGCAAGCACCAAGAGCATGGTACAGTAGGATAGATTCCTATCTACTGGAAAAAGGATTTGAAAAGTGTGAAGGAGAACCCATCCTCTACATCAAAGAAAATGATGGTAAAATTCTAATTTTTGTGTTATATGTTGATGATGTTATTTTCACAGGTAATGATGACTACCTTATTGAAAACTTCAAAACAGTCATGAAAGAAGAATTTGAGATGACTGACATGGGTTTGCTGAGATACTTCTTAGGAATAGAAGTAGATCAAAATGAAAATGGAATTTTTATCTCACAAGCAAAATATGTTAATGAAGTATTGGAGAGATTCAATATGCAGGATAGCAAGGCAGCAATCACTCACGCAGTGATGGGATTAAAACTCAGCAAAGAGGACAGCAGTAAGGATTTTGATCCTAGTTTGTACAAGAGCATAGTTGGCAGCCTCATGTATTTGACTACAACTAGGCCAGATATAATGTTTGCTGTTAGTTTATTTCCAGATTCATGGAGAGGCCAAAAGAAGCACATTGGCAGGCAGAAAAAAGAATTCTGAGGTATGTTAAAGTACTAAAAGGTTTGGCATTTTATATACTGTCTCAGAATGTTCAGATTTAATTGGATACACTGATAGTGATTGGGCTGGAAGTGTAGATGATCGGAAAATCACATCCGGTTATGTTTTTCACATGGGTTTAGGAGCCATTTCATGGGCTTCTAAGAAACAACATATTGTAGCATTGTCTACAGCAGAGGCTGAATATGTGGCAGCTACAACAGCAACATGTCAAGCAGTTTGGATGAGAAGGATGTTAAGAAGCTTAGGCCAAGAACAGGCAAAAGGAACGGTAATTTTTTGTGACAATAGCTCAGTTATTGCATTATCCAAGAATTCGGGGTGTTTCATAAGAGAATGAAACACATTGACACAAGGTTTCACTACATTAGGGAATTGGTGAACAACGGAGAAATTGTTTTAAAACATTGCAGGACTCAAGAGCAGGTTGCAGACATTCTAACAAAGCCATCAGTGAGGGTTGGTAAAACTTTAATTTTACTATTTGTTTAATTCATGGGAAGTATGGGCATAGGTAACTGTTTTTAATTTTAATGTTTTTTTTTGCACAGATGTAATTCTTGTTTTACAAGACAAGAAAAGGTAAAAGCCATAAGTTTTTGTTTTGTTGTTTTAACATATGTAATGTAATGTTTTTTTTTTGGTTCTGGAGTTTGGAATACGTAGCAGCGCGTATGCAAAAGAAAACAGGGGCAGCTTGTGAGTGAAAACAAAAGGGAAGAACGCACAACAGTGTGAATGACTGTATGAATTTCTTTTGGTTAAAATGTATGTAACAGCAGGGCATATGTAATGAAATTTTTCACAGCAGTAAATGAAAATTTTTACACACACAGCAGTGTAATTTTGTGCAAGAAGAAACAGAGTATTTTTGTGGAAGTTCTTGGTGAATCCCTCTGACAGAGAGGAAGAAATTTGTATCAGGCATTTTATTAATGAATACAAAGTTTTTATGTGTGTTGCTGAACCTCTGTTCTCTAGAAATATTTTTTATGCTTCCCTATGTTAAGATCCTGTGGAGAAAACAGAGCATTGTTCTCTGTTCTTTTCTGTTTGAAATTACCAGAAATTTCCAACAATTTAGACCTAGGCGCAGTGAAAACCTGCGCAACGCCTGATCGGCGAGGTATGACTCCCCAATACCTGAGCTTCTGAGCACTTCTTTATTGCGAGATGTAATATAAATTAAGATGCCTACTTGAATGATATATTTCTCATGGTTGCTGAGATTAATGGATGGGTTCCTTGCATAACTGATTGTTGTGGGCTGCGTCAAATGGTTCCGATATTTTCCCCAAATGTGGAGTGGTGAATGGTGTTGAAGTCTCTTTCATATAAGGATCCCATAAACCCTTCAGACAAAGAGCTTATCACCTGTTGAAGGGCTGCATTTTCAGAAAATCTGGTGTTTCCAACGGTGAATGAGTTGCTCTGTGCGGTAACATCCGGATGACCTTTCAATAGAGAGTGAGAGTGAACAAAACTTGATGCCATCCCTGACATTTGATCTTCTCATTGTTTTTCTTGTGATGATCCTTGCCAGCATAATCCTAACCCAAAAGGGGTTGAGTCTGAACCACACCCTCTTAGCAATGATGCACTACTGACCGTTGCACCCATTTGCGCTACTTTCTGAAGCAAAGCCGTAGCTGACATTTGAGCAGTACCAGTGCTACTGTTGCTATGTTGGCCATACAAGTAAGGCTGTCAATTTGATTCCCATTGGTGTTTCCTGATGAACTGCTTGTCGACCCAATGGATTCTAGATCGGTCCAGTCCGTGCCCATAAATATCCTCAAACCAAGCCCAGTATTATTCTTTATCTCCATATTTGATGAATGAAAATGCCTTGGATAGGGATACTTGAACCAAAAGGTAGAATGCCCAGAAAAAATGGATGATTCTAGACTTTAAAAATGGATTTATTAGTTAGCTATCACGAAAATATCCTTCTAACATCAAGATGGGCGAATGTTGTTTCAGGTGTTGGATATGTCAAATCATCAGCTTGCACATATATAGCTTACACAGAAGTAATGGAACCCTTCTTGGTTGTTGTAATACATTCCTCCAAAGCTCAGAATTGGTTGGTATCTGACAGCTGAAGGAATACGTCCCATCAAAGCAGACACTTCAGAATTTTCCTATCAAACCAAGTAAGATGAAAAGATGAAAATAGTTTCTTGCGTTAAAATTATCTGCCAAAGATTTGCTTTGTATTTTTTTCACAATCAAGCTCAGCACGTTTCTAGATTGCTTCTCATTCATTCGTGCTTTTCTATTATTTTGGCATCTCACTTTTTCTAGTTTTCAAGAACACCCATTGAGCCATCGTTGACCCAGCGCTGCAACAACAAGAAGTTATGGTGTTTCCGTTTTGTGGACCACCCATTTTCAATATTTTACACTTTCCTGATGTTCATCAATTCAATTTTTGTATAAGGGTGTTGTTAAAAGTATTTGCCAAAGATTTATTTTCTACTTTTTCTGGGTAGTTTGTCATTCGCTCGTGCTTTTCTACTCGTTTGGCTTCTCTCTTTTTCCAGATTTTAGGGACAGGAAGGTATGACGTTTCCATCGTTTAGACCACCCATTTTGAAGATTTTACATGGGATTTCTTGTGCCCAATTTGAAGCAAATCCTGAGAATCCAATTTGATGGCAGGTTTCCTAGGAGGTAGAGCACCCCTTCAACCAGGGAGCCATTCTTCCCAATGAATTCGAGGGAAAATATTTTCCTGTCGAACTCATAGTAAATTCTGGCATGTTGACGGGATATGTTCATGCCGCTCCCAAGGTAGGTTAATTCGACGTCAACGGAAGATTTCCTGTGATTCCTGCCAAAGACGATAGAGTAAGTCTACATGTAGTATTCAAAATAGGTTTGAATACTCCTTATTGTTGGAAATGTAATTCCTACTTGTTTCAGTTGTGACTTTCCATGTAAAGGAGTATGTTCCTATTCTATAGGAGTGGTTTACCTAGTTTGTTGAGTGGTTGAGATATTCTCTCAACCAACTCATTGTGTGTCTAAGATATTTTCCCTATCTTGACACAACATTTCTTGCATATATGTAGTATCATAATTTGATCAAGTTAATAGTTTTTTTACTATTAAATTTTATCTTGAGACCCTGGTCCTTGGCCCCTCTTGGTCTGAGGGAAATAAAGAGTTTGGTGAATGTTATTTGTTCATTCATTTTTTGGTTTGTCTATCAGACTTGTTTGCTGGAGACTTGAAATCGACATGGAAAATTGCTTGAGATTACCGCTGGCCAAGAAAGGACCGTCGAGCACTGTTAGTGTTTTGAATGTTGATTGAGGCTGATTGTGAAGGTTGAATTGTGGCTAAAGCCTGATACAACTATTGAATTGTGAGTCAAGTTGGCTGCGTGCAGGTTGGGCACTAGCGCCGTCATTTTCTGTCAATATCAAGTTGCAGAGCGTGAAGCTGCGTGAGTGTTTTTAAGAGATGCATGAGTGAAGATCTTGAGGATTGGGTTAGTGAATTGGGTGGAGAGTCGACCTGCCATGTGAGCCAATCATGGGAGTGCAGAGGAGCGATGTAGTGGAGCCAACGAACATGGTGTTGTTAGCTATGTCATTGGATGCTGCAACTGCGTTTGACATATACAAAGTGTGATCAACGTTGAAAGAGTGTTGAAATTTGTGGTTTTGTGTATCAGATTTGTGCCTCTGGTCAGCGAATTCGTGGTGTGTCTTCCAATCGGAGAGTGAAATCCGAGTTGTGGTACTGGAATGTGTTCTGTGGTGCTTCCATGCAGGTGGCTGAGATCGTGAGATCTGCAGGGTGAGAGATGATCACTGCTTAGATCGTTGGCAGGTGGCTGAGATCATGAGATCTATAGGATCAGAGAGGATTACCGCTTAGATCTTTGGCAGGTGGTTGAGATCACGAGATTTACTAGATTGGAGAGGATCATTGTTGAGATCATTGGTTGTGTTGGAAGCCCGAGGCCAGTAGCATGCTATCGTGGCTTTAAAATAAAAAAAGTTTCTGACATCTGTTGGTGACTAGAAGTTCGTTGTGTGAGCTCCAGTAAGCTTACCCTTTCTTGCAATCCTGGACACACGCAGTAACCTGATATAGGAGGCGAGGCGTGCGAGTTGAATGTTGTGGAGTATGTGCTTACTGTCGAATCGTTCAGGAGCAGGTAAGGTACCACTATGGGTTGATGCCCTGTTTGGTGCGAGGATGCAAATTTTGGAGTTTTCCACCTAGAGTTGGTTGTCCATGTGGCGAAGAGAGTGGGGAGGAAGAGCTCACTTTGTTAGTGTTGGCATTATGATTTTGGTATGGCTCTATGTTATAGATGTTGTACTTGATGGCAACACCCGTGGCAATGCTCTGATCAGGCTCTCAAAATGTTGAAAATTAAGAAGTACGCAGGAGAACAGTTCAGAAGATGCGTACACGCAGGTACACCGTGAAGGGACCGCGGCCAGACACGCAGGTCACCCGTTCAGGAGGTGCGTACCCCCAGTTTCACTTACTTCAAGGCAGAGAAGCGCGTTCACGTGGGGTTTCCTATGTTTGGCCCGTGGTATTTAGCCCGCCGCTCTTGATTCTATGGTTTTGGCCCGTGGTATTGTTTTATATTATTATTATTATTGAGCCCCATGTTTTTGGGCCCCTGGTATTGGTTATCTATGGTATTGATCCATGACTTTAGGAGGAGCTTGCCTATATAAAGCAAAGGAGATCACTTGGCTAAGCATCTTTTGCAATTGAATATCTTAAGATCTGAAATATTGGGTTATTGTCTTAAAAGCTTGATCTATATGAAAGTGAAGTTGAAAGAGAATCTGTGAAGGGTGATCTCTCGAGCGCATGATCAGATCTGGGCATCCGACTAACTGTGGCACACTGGTGAACTGCCAATTCGGCCCTAATCAGAAGTACGCAGGTGATTAACGGTGCAAGTGCGTGGGTACGCAGAGCAGAAGAAGCAGAACTGCGTGGGTACACAGCGCGACAGAGGTTCAGGTGCGTACGCACAGTAAAAGTACGCGGCGCGATAGTATCTATGAGTGCGTGGCTTCAGTAGCAGTACGCGGCACGATAGTGTCTCTGGGTGCGTACCTACAGTAACAGTACGCAACGCGATTGAAGAAGCAACGCGTGGGTATGCCGTGCAGCAGAAGGCTCTCTGCGGGTATACGCAGTAAAGCAGAAGGTGAAGTGCGTAGCGACGCAGGGCAGAGAAAGAAAAAACTGCGTATCTGTCTTAAGATCTTCTGTTGACTGAATTTTTCTGTTGATAAGGTGTTCTGGGTGTAGTTCTGTTATTGTTGATCTAGTTACTGCAGTTGACTGTGTAATTTACATGTACTTGATGATCATTTGATGCTTATGGATCTAGTTTGAAATTTATGAAAAGTGGTCCTTGTAAGAAAAGAAGTAGGGGGTTGTAGCTCCCTTCCAGGAAAGACTGGAAAACGAGAGAGAGTTGTAGCTCTCTGCAGGTTGCATCCTGTGTACTGGTAAAGGACTGAACCAGTACAAAATCATTGTAAAAGGAGTTTCTAATTTGAAAGAAGATAGAGACATATTGCAGCAGGTGGTTTTCACCCACATTGGGTTTCCACCTTATATCTTGTGTTCTTTGGTGTGACTATCTGTTTTTCTTGTTCATGCTCATTATTTTATGGTACCGATATGAAAAAATAATTCAAAGTATAAATAAGGAAGATTTGTTAAAAGAACTTTATAATACTGATTCACCCCCCCTCTCAGTATTATTTCCAACAGTTAGTTATGGTGACTGGAAATAATCGAACAAAATTTGTTTTGGTTGGGCTTCATGGACAAATCAACGCCACATCCTGTTGGGAGATGGCTTGGATCTCTTGCTGCGACGACTATATATATTTTGCAGGTTTATTATGTGTAGGTATTTTACATCATCTCTTACAGATTAGGGATTTATGTCAACCTTGCCGCTACCACTTTACTTTTCCTCACATCTCCAGATTTTTTTGAGGAGATCATTGAAGCGAATTCTGGGTTTTATGAAGGGAGGTTTGTCATTGAAGGCAGTTGTCACCATGAAAGGAGTCATTTGCACAGTCTGTCTGCGCTGAGAGTCGTGAAACAATTCTCTGTGATACATTTTTGAAGAGAATTTTATTTGGAGAGCCCATTGAAGCAGGCCATCCTTATTCGCTGATCATGGAATATCGGCATGATACTGGAGAGTGTTGGTCATGATGACACCAGGGCAGCATCACGAGTTAGTTTGACAAAGTGGTGACTGCATTTTCTTGATCCAACCATGTTCAAACCATGTTGGGCACTGTTGGAGGAGAGAGTCGTTGCGCTCACCAAGAGATAAGGCCCTTTCCGTGGTGTAGCTAGATTAGGTGGATTGCTGCACAATTTTTTAATTAATGCAAGGGAACTGTAAAGCATTGAGTCAGGCAATGAAGTTTTCTACCAATGTCGAGTACTGACCCGGGATACTGGGTAATTTGGTGCAAAACCATTGATGTCAAGGTTTTGTTGAATGTTGCAAATTACAGAGCATTGTTGTGTGTATAAATATGTCCTGTCATGGTATTTTGGGATGTTATTGAAGTGATGTTGGTTTGACCAACCATTGTCACATTTTTTGAGTGCGTTGGAACTGGTCATTTCAACAATACACAAATTTGCAGGATATGATGAAGACATGACACTGAAGATGGCATTACATGAGCTGCATAAAATATGAAAGGATGACAGGCAACCAATTAAAGTTTGTTAGAGTTTGTAGAACATACTCATGATGATGATGAGTCACACATTGTAATTATAGAAATCTACATGTTATTGTTTTGTAATGATTAATTGTGGTCCTTGAAATGTTTTATGTACCTGCTGTAAGACCCAGAGTGCATGCATACCCTTTTTTATTTGTTCCCTCTGTTAGAGAGTTTAACACCCTGGAAGAATGTGTCATGCGAGATGGATACACTTGGGTGGGGTGTATTGGTTGTAGACTCCATGAGGTGAAATTTTATATTTAGGGGGAGTTAATCGAGAGGTTGGATGAACCATGTATGTGAAGGACTTCCTATTAGACCAGTGGTTGCAGCGGTTGGGTATCCATGCATTCCAGTGGATGGTTGTTCCTTTATATGGACATCGACATTTGCATGAACAAGGTACAAGGTGTAATTACCAGACTGGACCAGATGTAGATCTTGCAGATTGATATCGAGACAAGTAGTCATTAAGGGGGAGTGTTGGAAATGTAATTTGTACTTGTCTCAGTTGCAACTTTCCATGTAAAGGAGTATGTTCCTATTCTATAGATGTGGTTTCCCTAGTTTGATGTGTGGTTGAGATATTCTCTTAACCAATTGATTGTGTGTCCAAGATAGTTTCCCTATCTTGAGACAACACTTATATATATGTAATATCATAATTTGATCAAGTGAATAATTTTTGTACTATTAAATTTTATCTCCATGTAGCTTGGTAAACCTCGCTTCCACATCTCCGATTGCTGAAATATCGATGGATGGATGTAAATTTTGTTGTTTTAGTTTTGCAAAAAGAAATAGTATAATAACTACTTTTAAGAGTTCGAAATACTCAACAGAGTCCGTCAAGCTGATTTGAACACAGGGGCAGTCATCACGTGGTTCTTGAGATGGAGGCTGTAAGGACCTGCAGTCCTTGACACGCCCACCGGGTGAGGTGCGACACGACCGAATGGAGGACAAGCGGTTGGAGGCACGAACGAACAACATGAAATGACGAAGTGCGAGCTTGGACCATCAACGCGACGGAGTTATAATGCGAAGTGCGTAGGAGGAGGGCGAGCTGACTTATATGCGTGGGAGCATGGAGGAGCACCCACGGAGCCGACTTACAAATGTAGCAGGCCGACTGATGGTTGAGGGCGTTTGCAAGAAGGCCGAATCATGTTTGCGATGAAGTTTGAGGGCGTGGGCAGGTTGGCTAGGCATCCAAGACCTCGCCCGGCCACTCATATATATTGGTGAAGGGTAGAGCTCATTTGGACACACAACGACTTCGCTCAACATGTGAAGAAGGCGCAGATCTAAGGTGTGGATGTAGCAAAGAAGGAAGGCGCAAAACTTGGGTGATGCGCCCGTTCTTGGGCGAGGCCACACAGAGGTAGCACCATCTCTTGGTTTTGGGTGAAGGGCGAAGGTAGAGGTTGCCCGCCGGTTGGAGAAGGGCGTGCACGGGTGTGGCGCCCGGTTGTGCGAAGGAGTGCCCGATAGTGAAACGAAGGTGTGGGTGCCCGGTTTGTGCGACGACTTGACACGGGATCTTGGGTGACTCGGGTGAGTGCCCTCCCGTCGTGCAAGTGTGCACGGTGTGACTTTTGGTGAAGTGTTGAGGTTGTGAACGGAGGTGTGACTCGTGCGGAGGCGCCCATGTGTGGCGACTTGGTTACGACAAGACGCGCCCAAGTTGGGCAAACAACATGATCGTGCGACGAGGTGAATGAAGGGTTGGTGAGTCGTGCGGCGACCGTGCGAAGGTGCCAACGAGCTGGGCAACCGAGTTTACCAAAGTTGTGAAAATTGGCTGTGTAAATTTGGGGTTTCCCAAGATTTAACTTGTACTTTGTAAAAGTGAAGATTGTATAATACATTGATTCAGGTAGACTCATATTGCAGGGAGTTGTCCCTCCCTTTATACTGTTGTGCATTTCTCTTGTATAATGCTATTTATGTGAATGTTATGGGCTTTCACTTGTATAAAGGAAACATAATAATACTTGGTAACAAAAATAAAACTAAGTATGGAATGTTAGGCGTAGTCTACAATCGTAAGTATTGGTGAAAAGAAAACGATTGGTAGTGCTGCAACTCGCTATAAGCGGTTGAAAGACTACCGCAGGTGTAGGGGCGTGACAGGTGGTATCAGAGCTGGTCCAAGTTTTGCAGGAAACTTGGTGAACTGAATCAAGGAGTTGATTCTACGAAGACCGAAGATTTGGAAGGAAGTTCAAGTTTTGCAGGTAACAGGTGGAATATCAAGGTGATTCAGGTGAATGGTGAAACAGGTTTAGCAGAGGTGAAGCTTCGTGCTTGGGCCAAGCTGAACGACAAGGCATGGCAGGTTTGGAAGAATGCGAAGGGAAGCTCTTGCTTACCTTATACAGGTTGAAGCGAATGAAAGAAGAGAATCCTCGGATTCGAGATAAGCTTGAAGTCTTGGAAAATAATGTTGAAGACGAAATTCTTCAACTTGGTTGGACAATGGAGCAAGATGAAGATGCAGATTGTGCTAACAAGGAAGAGGAAGTCGTGATGATCAAGGATGTTGCAGATGTGACAACGATGGAGGATGAACTTGAGATTGATCAAGTTGGACCAGGATCGTGCCGTTTGCAGACATGGATGGATGAGGATACTCACATGGAGGAACCTCATGATGATGATGATGTAAGTATTGTTGATACTTGTGTTTGATTTGAGCATTTGGTGGATGAACCGTATGAAGGGAAGGGAAAAATCAGTTTGTCGATGCTAAGGAGGATCATACCATGGATGACTATGATGAGACCTTGTATGGAGAAGCAAGGGTTGTTGACTGTTGCAGGACTTGTTGGGATTGTTTGTGACCTTATGGTAGAAGGTGCAAAGGCCTGTGACAAGGGAGGAACATGATGATCGTTGCGGAGGATGGGTCATGCTTTAGCCATATGGAGAATTGGCTAAATGCCCGGCATGACTCATGGACAGATTAGAGGGCACACACTTGAGATATGATGATGCTTGGGTGGACTTCTCATGGCGAGACCAAGAGCAAGTCTTGGTGGAACCTTTAGTGGGGGAGCCATGATGAAAGGGACTCGTGATGATGATAATATGGTTGGGTGACCGAGTTCACTAGACTGAATATGCAGACTTGGATGAGGATGACCGATTTTTGTGATGGGTCTACTTGGTTGGACTACATGGGCAACTTAGTCATGGACATCAGGTTGGAGACATGGAGCATGGCAGTCTTATGCAGAGACAGTGTGCAGGAGCACTTATAGAGGTGTCACTTATGGGCATCCAATGAGGAATGCCAAGGCAGGGATGTTGTGTAGGTGGATTTGTTGGTGTGACATGGAGATGTTTTACTTATGAGCCGATGGAGAGGTTGTGCACTTATGTACAACAAGGCCATGGAATTGGATGGAGTTGTGAGCAGACTATGGAGCATTCCTACTACATGGAGAGTTGAGGCATCTTGCAGAGACCTTTGGGCCGAGACTTGTATGCTTGCTGAGATGTTGGTTGGAAATGACTCATGGAGCTCATGATGACATGAGGTTGTGACTTTTGGGGACTTCATATATGGTGGACTTGGAGGATCTGATGCATTGAGGAGCTGAGGTCAGAGACTTTGATACGGGATGGGGTGCATACTTTCAAGTACATGTATGGGAATGGCTTGAAAGAGTGACTTGATGTGGAGGGTCGATATGAGACACTTTGGAGTGATGGAGTTACAACGATGATGATGCCTTGGTGGCAACACTTGGGCATGGGTTGAGCCGAGACTTAACCACTTTTGACACATGGGAGCTGATTGATCTATGATCATGGGCAGCACATGGATAGATGAGACGGGTGTGTACTTGTTTCTATGGCAGACTTGAGGGATGGCACATTGCAGATATGATGGAGGTTGCTTCATGGACCTGGATGTGGCATATCGAGAGTTGGAGTTTGATGATGATCTATTCACTTTGAGGAGATGGATGTTTTGCAGATGGATGATGATGTTGGGGTAGATGTGGCTGATTCCATGCATCACATTAGTACTAGACATCTTGGACAACATGTTGCAGATGAGATGAGGACTACTTCATGGACCTGAGCATGGCTTACACTTATATGGAGATGGATTCTTGATCGAGTTGATGATGCGACAGGATGTTCTAAGAAAAGACTGATGGTGGCATGAGGATGTGCATTCTCATGGTTTGAGCGTGATAGTTGGATTAGCTACCCAACTAGTTCAGGCATGGGGGCCGGCATGTACAGAGATGTGTTAGCATTGTGTTGGAGTATCATGGCAGCAGTTCACATGAGGACGACACATGATAATGCCGACACGATATGTTACAGGAAGCATGTAGCTTGAGATGGAGGGACCAACCTTCCACGATGGGGAGAAGCATGTGGAGATTGTGACAGAGCGGTTGATGATCATGGATTGAGATGATTTCCGATGTATGACATACCGATGAGGTGTATACCTTGGTATGGTGATCTTGGTGACAGATGGTTGCTGGGACGAGACATGATGGAGACAGTGGTTCTACATATGTTGTAGGGATGTTTGCAGTATGTGGAGGAGTTGACATCATGGGTGAAACAGATATTGATGATCTTGGTGGATGGCTACCAGGATGGTATGTTGTCGAGGACGACAATGATTTCAGGTGGAGGAGGATGTAAGGACCTGTAGTCCTTGACACGCCCACCGGGTGAGGTGCGACACGACCGAACGGAGGACGAGTGGTTGGAGGCACGAACGAACAGCATGAAACGACGAAGTGTGAGCTTGGACCATCAACGCGACTGAGTTATAATGAGAAGTGCGTAGGAGGAGGGCGAGCTGACTTATATGCGTGGGAGCGTGGAGGAGCACCCACGGAGCCGACTTACAAACATAGTAGGCTGACCGATGGTTGAGGGTGTTTGCAAGAAGGCCGACTCATGTTTGCGATGAAGTTTGAGGGCGTGGACAGGTCGGCTGGGCAGCCAAGACCTCGCCCTGCCACTCGTATATATTGGTGAAGCGTAGAGCTCATTTGGACACACAACGACTTCACTCAACATGTGAAGAAGGCGCAGATCTAAGGTGTGGACGTAGCAAAGAAGGAAGGCGCAGAACTTGGGTGATGCGCCCGTTCTTGGGCGAGGCCGCACGGAGGTAGCACCATCTCTTAGTTTTGGGTGAAGGGCGCGGGTAGAGGTCGCCCGCTGGTTGGAGAAGGGCGTGCACGGGTGTGGCGCCCGGTTGTGCAAAGGAGTGCCCGACGATGAATGAAGGCGTGGGCACCCGATTTGTGTGACGACTTGACTCGGGATCTTGGGTGACTCGGGTGAGCGCCCGCCTGTCGTGCAAGTGTGCACCGTGTGACTTTTGGTGAAGTGTTGAGGTTGTGAACGGAGGTGTGACTCGTGCAGAGGCGCCCGTGTGTGGCGACTTGGTTACAACAAGACGCAACCAAGTTGGGCAAACAACATGATCGTGCGACGAGGTGAATGAAGGGTTGGTGAGTCGTGCAGCGACTGTGCGGAGGTGTCGACGAGCTGGGCAACCGAGTTTGCCGAAGTTGTGAAAATCGGTTAAGTGTAAATTTGGGGTTTCCCAAGATTTAACTTGTACTTTGTAAAAGTGAAGATTGTATAATATATTGATTCGGGCAGATTCATATTGTTGAAAATGCAACAAGATGATGGAGCTTAGTGAAAAGAAGTCACCTTCATTAAGTGGGCCCGCAGGCTATTTTTGGCGCAAAGTCTATTTTTAGACATATGGATCATGGTCTATGAGTTGCAGGATCCTATTTATGGATGATTGGTCATGTTGGTAAAAATAGATGGACCTCTATTTTTAGACATATGGGCAGAGTCTATTTTTAGACTGCCAGTCAAAAAATAGAACAGTCAAATATTATTAGCTCTTAATAATATTTGGACTATCAACATTATCTTATCCTCTTGCAGCACTTCAGTTCGAGCTACGGATGTGGCACATGCAACTGCCAGAAGGAAATACGCTTTTCCTATGGGTTAGTTGAGCTATTGCATGATGGACTTCAGTTAGAACTCAAGTGATTGAGTTTGGTGGATTTGATTGAGGAGTTGATGGAGTTGTGTTCAGTTTGACTTAGTTGAACTAGTTGTATTTAGTCTAACTACCAAATACACTAGTGATGAGTGATGTGAATTAATTATTAATTAATTCACTAGTTATTAACTCATAAATCAACTAAAGAATACATCAGTTAACTCAGTGCATGGACAGTTCAGTGGAGACAAGTGTTAGAGGTGGGTGAAAGGGTGAGACTACTATCAGTTGTGACTATAGTTGTGCATGAGATTTGCACAATCATTGATTGAGATTGCCAATGAGGATTGCGCAGTACAAGCCAAGGAAATTCAAACATGGATATGATCTATTCTAAACTTGGATTGCGCAGTAGAGGCAGGCAAACAGTGGAGGAGATTTGAACTCGTGACTTGTTCAGATCTGAGCTAGTTTGTGTGTAGCATGTGGAGATAGTACTGAGTACTTGTGAAGAGTATTGTACGATGTATTGTTACATGTTCTCTATCATTATAATATACAGATAGTTGGGGGTTTTCAGCTGTATGCTTTCCCCATTACATACTGTGTTGATATGTGTGATTGATGTTTCAATGTGTGCATGCGATTGTTTTTTTAATTCCGCAAATTGATGATCAATGGTAGAGGAGGTTATGTATTATGCATGCATTCTGCAAATAGTGTATAATCAGGATAATCTCTGTGAATAAGTGTTATATTATTCAAATTTCTACATGGTACCGGAGCGAAGTTGATCATCATATCTATTATTCAGAAAGTGATTACATTTTTATTTCTTCAGGCAGAGTCTGTAATCGGGCCAGGTAGCCTCTGGATTCATCCTTCTTTTGGAAGGTAAGATATTCGGTAAATTCCCGTACAGTCAATCTTTGTACGAGAAATACTTTGTTCTCACGAATTTTATATCAGAAGCGGTTGAGTTTTGAGCTGGTGGAATTCGAATTTGCAACAGTGTTTTCTTGGTGTCGAAGTTGAAATGTCTTTCAACGGGTTGCGATTGGAGTATGGCCTTGAAGGCAGCTCGAATTATATTGCATGGAAAGACAGGATGGAGGCGGTGTTAGATGACAATGGGTTGAAGGAGTTCATAGACGCTGAGGTCCCAAAGCCTACTGATGCTGCTCAAGTTGAGGCTTGGCAAAAGAAGATAGCAAAGTGTAGAAGGATTCTGTTGGAGGGCGTGAAGGATCACATTGTACTCAGCCTGCATGGAAAGGCTTCTCCATACTTGATGTGGAAAGCGTTGATAGATTTATTCCAAAGCAAGAGCGACCAGAGGAAGTTGGCGCTCAAGGATAAACTCAGAAACATTAAGTGTGAGAAAGGAGACAGTATGCCCAAGTATCTCATGAAGTTCACCCAATGCCGTGATGAGTTGGGAAGTGTGGGGGTGACAGTCGATGATGAGGACTTGGTGAGCTTGGCTCTCCTTGGTCTTCCAAAGAGTTGGCATTCCTATCAGGACTCTATCAATGGTTGGGAGAAATTTCCAGGATGGGAGAGGTTTTGGTTTGATCTTGTGCAACAGGAGATTAGGCGGAATACCAGGGACGGATCTTCATCAAAGGCATCTGATGAAGAAAATTGCACTTTGGCTGCCAAAGCAAAGAAGGGGAAGAACAAGAAAGCTTCTCATTCCGGTGCCAAAGGCAAGAAGCAGGACATGTCCAAGGTGAAGTGCTTTCACTGTCACCAGCAAGGACATTATTCCACAAATTGTCTGCAGAAGAAGAAAAATACGCAAGCTGCTGGATCTGCAGCGGGAGAGGCCTTAGCCTAGCAATTTGAGCTGGTTTTTTCGCTGATTGCATGCTTGGTATCAAGTGTGATGGGATCGGTATGGTTTTTGGACAGTGGTGCGTCTTTTCACATGATAGGAGATCGAGATTTGTTTTCTGATCTGGATGAGAAAGATCTTGGAGTGCACATCGAGATGGGCGATGATGGTAGATACAGTGCGACCGGTATCGGTACCATTTCCTTTGAGAGGGAGTCTGGTAAACCCTTTGTATTGAAGGAAGTGATGCATGTTCCAGGATTGAAGAAGAATCTTATCTCTGTGGCGATGTTAGAAGACAAGGGATATGATGTTGTCTTCAGCGAGGGAAAGGCTTTCCTGCGCAGTAAGACAACTGGAGAAACCCGGAAGATAGGGGTTCGAGTCAAGAACCTTTATCAATTGCATGTAGATGGCTGCGCAGCAATGGCATGCAAGGTAGAAGGATTGGTGAGCTGGGATGATGGCGAGCTGTGGCACCGGAGATTGGGCCACCTTCACCATGGAGCCTTGAAGATACTGCAACAGATTTCTACTGGGCTTCCTAAAGGCACTCTTGCGTAGTCAGATCAGTGCAAGGGGTGTACTTTGGGAAAATTTGTGAAAGCCACCTTTCACGAGAAGGATAGTCGCACCACGACGATCCTTGAGAGAATTCACACAGACATGTGTGGACCTTTCTCAATAGCTTCGACAGCAAAGAACAAGTACTATGTGATCTATGTTGATGATTTCTCTCGAAAGTGCTGGATCTTCTTCATGCAGAAGAAGAGCGAGACATACTCAAAGTTCTGTGAGTTCAAAGCACTAGTCGAGAAGGAATCGAGGAAGAAGGTGAAGGCTCTTAGGAGCGACAATGGTGGTGAATTCATCTCTGGCGAGTTCAAGGACTTCTACAACGCAGAAGGGATTTGAAGAGAGCTCATAGCTCCCCATAACCCACATCAGAATGGGGTTGCTGAGCAGAAGAACAGAACGATCATGGGTGCTACACGGGCGATGTTGCATGATCAGGGCCTACCCCTTCACTTGTGGGCGGAGGCATGCAATACTGCAGTATATGTGCAGAACCGTTGTCCTCACAAGATACTTGGCATGAGTACACCTGAGGAGGTTTATTCTGGTAAGAGGCTTGATATTTCCCATTTGAGGATTTTTGGTTCTCCTATTTACATGCATGTGACGAAGGATGCCAGGAAGAAGCTGGAGTCGACTGCAAAGGTTGGGATATTTGTGAGGTACATTGATACGCCCCAACACTATCATGTGTATTTACCAGACAGTCGCAAGACTGTTGTGCGACGGGATATCAAATTTCAGGAGGAGAAAGCCATGAAGTGTTCGCTTGAGAGGGAGCCACACTTGCATGCAGATGAGGAGCTATTAGTTCCTAAGGATGAGCTTCAGGATGTGGATCAGCCACAAGATGAAGTTCATGGATTGGAAGAGACCACTCATGCAACACCAACCATCAGAGGGCGAAAGCGCACTACAGAAGCTGAGCGACTGGCTCAAGATGCAGAGAAGGTTGTAGGACCACCTATAACACAGCGCAGACAGAGACAGTCACCTGATTGGTACACTGGATACATGGCTCTTATGAGCAAATGTGTTGTGACTGAGCCATCCTCTTTCGAGGAAGCTGTGGAGGATCCCGCATGGGTAGATGCCATGGTGGAAGAGTATGATTTGATTATCAGAAACAGTGCATGGGAGATTGTCCCAAGAGCAGAGGGGAAACCAGTGGTGGGTTCGAGATGGATCTACAAAGTGAAGCAGGCAGCTGACGGGAGTGTGGAGAAGTTCAAGGCAAGATTTGTTGCCCGAGGCTTCTCACAGATAGAGGGGATCGATTATGAGGAGACCTTTGCACCTGTCGCAAGGTATTCTTCCATACGGACGATTCTTGCTCTCTCAGCGTAGATGGGGTGGCACATCCATCAGATGGATGTGAAGACTGCGTTCCTCAATGGAGTCATTAAGGAGGAGGTGTACATAGAGCAGCATGAAGGTTTCGAGATCTTCAGTAGTGAGTCGCATGTTTGCAGGCTCAAGAGAGCGTTGTATGGGTTGAAACAAGCACCTCGTGCTTGGTACACATAGATAGACAATTATTTCACCGGACTTGGATTCTCCAAGAGTGAGGATCCTAACCTATACCAGATTATGGTGGACGGTAAGTTGCTGATCATTGTATTTTATGTAGATGATTTGATTTTGACGGGAGATGAGCTGTTGATACTTTCATCCAAGGAGGATCTTGCTAGAGAGTTTGAGATGAAGGACTTGGGCCTCCTTCATTATTTCCTGGGATTGGAAATTTGGCAGCGCAGTGATGGACTATTTGTTTCTTAGGGTAAGTATGCCCGGGAGATACTGGAGAAGTTCAACATGCATGGCTGCAAGTCTGTTGATACTCCTCTTCCTGAAGGTTGGAGGAAGGAGGATGCTACTTCAGCGGAGGTAGTGGATGCCACTGTTTATCGACAGTTGGTGGGGTCGCTTATGTATCTGGTCAATACACGACCCGACATATGCTATGCTGTTAACTAGCTTTCACAAGCTATGGTTAAGCCAACCAAGCTCTTCTGGAAGGCAGACAAGCATTTATTGCGTTATCTCAGAGGCACATCGGGATATGGATTGTGGTACAGACAGGAGGATGAGGTGAAGCTATGTGGCTTCACGGATGCAGATTGGGCAAGGAGCCCAACGGACAGAAAGAGCACATCTGGAGGGATCTTCAGTATCGGGTCGACAACAGTTTCTTGGTACAGCAGGAAGCAGAGATCTGTGGCACTCAGTTCAGCAGAGGCCGAGTATATGGCAGCAAGTTTGGTTGCATGCAAGGCTATATGGATGAGGAAGATCCTGGTCGGGTTATTCAGGTCACACTTGGAGCCTACTGTGATTTATTGTGATAACCAGAGTTGCATTAAACTCTCGGCTAATCCAGTATTTCATGATAGATCCAAGCACATCGACATCAGGTACCATCATATTAGAGATTGTTTGCAGCGGAGAATCATGTTACTTTCATACATTCCCACGGAGGATCAGGATGTTGATATCTTGACGAAGGCGCTCACTAGGAGCAAATTCGAATACCACAGAGGTAGGATAGGGGTTGTAGATAATCCACATCTTGTTGAGAGGGAGTGTTGAAAATGCAACAAGATGATGGAGCTTAGTGAAAAGAAGTCGCCTTCACTAAGTGGGCCCGCAGGCTATTTTTGGCGCAAAGTCTATTTTTAGACTATGTCTATTTTTAGACATATGGATCATGGTCTATGAGTTGCAGGATGCTATTTATGGATGATTGGTCATGTTGGTAAAAATAGATGGACCTCTATTTTTAGACTGCCAGTCAAAAAATAGAACAGTCAAATATTATTAGCTCTTAATAATATTTGGACTATAAACATTATCTTATCCTCTTGCAGCACTTCAGTTCGAGCTACGGATGTGGCACATGCAACTGCCAGAAGGAAATACACTTTTCCTATGGGTTAGTTGAGCTATTGCATGATGGACTTCAGTTAGAACTCAAGTGATTGAGTTTGGTGGAGTTGATTGAGGAGTTGATGGAGTTGTGTTCAGTTTGACTTAGTTGAACTAGTTGTATTTAGTCTAACTGCCAAATACACTAGTGATGAGTGATGTGAATTAATTATTAATTAATTCACTAATTATTAACTCATCAATCAACTAAAGAATACATCAGTTAACTCAGTGCATGGACAGTTCAGTGGAGACAAGTGTTAGAGGTGGGTGAAAGGGTGAGACTACTATCAGTTGTGACTATAACTGTGCATGAGATTTGCACAATCATTGATTGAAATTGCCAATGAGGATTGCGCAGTACAAGCCAAGGAAATTCGAACTTGGATCTGATCTATTCTCAACTTGGATTGCGTAGTAGAGGCAGGCAAACAGTGGAGGAGATTTGAACCCGTGACTTGTTCAGATCTGAGCTAGTTTGTGTGTAGCATGTGGAGATAGTACTGAGTACTTGTGAGGAGTATTGTACTATGTATTGTTACATGTTCTCTATCATTATAATATACAGATAGTTGGGGGTTTTCAGCTGTATGCTTTCCCCATTACATACTGTGTTGATATGTGCGATTGATGTTTCAATGTGCGCATGCAATTGTTTTTTTAATTCCGCAAATTGATGATCAATGGTGGAGGAGGCTATGTATTATGCATGCATTCCAAAAATAGTGTATAATCAGGATAATCTCTGTGAATAAGTGTTATATTATTCAAATTTCTACACATATTGCAGGGAGTTGCCCCTCCCTTTATACTATTGTGCATTTCTCTTGTATAATGTTGTTTAGGTGAATGTTATGGGCTTTCACTTGTATAAAGGAAACATAATAATGCTTGGTAACAAAAATAAAACTAAGTATGGAATGTTAGGCATAGTCTACAATCGTAAGTATTGGTGAAAAGAAAACGATTGGTAGTGCCGCACCTCGCTATAAGCAGTTGAAAGACTACCGTAGGTGTAGGGGCGTGACAGAGGCGGACGAACACAGGGGAAGTGATCGTGGGGTCCATGAAATGGAGGGGGATGAACACACGGGCAGTCATCGCGTGGTCCATGAGACGGAGGTGGACGAAAAAGGCTATGCAAAACTTTTTCCATGTGTCGGATTTTAACTTGACAAAGTACGACGAAGACAGAGTGTGGGGATTAGCTGGAACGATGAAAATAGAGTGTAGGGCCTGGCTGGGGTGAACAATTTCTGCTCACCCTAGAGCTTTACAGACCTGCACCGCTATGGAGGGCCCAAATTTCTCAAGACGAGCTCCATCGTCATCAAGCAAAGCCCATACTTGCTCTTCATTGAAGAACGAATTTCATATACTCAAAAATATGTGTGAATTGAATATCATTCAATAAAAAATGCCTTCATTTTCATTGTCGATATTTGTTATGATTATAACTCAGTTACACTGGCACAATGCCAACAAATTTTGACTTACAGTGGCACAATCAATCAAAGCCCTTACCTGCTCATAAAGTACATTTAAAACAAGGAAAAACCTAAAGTTGAAGAAATGAATAACGTTTCAAGAAATCTTTAAGAATGGTCTAAAAGGTAAAAGGTATTGGAAGATCCTGAATCTGAAATATTCGCTAAAACCAACTAATTACTTTCTCAAACGTTTCATCACACACCACCACATCACCATTTTTTAGAATACCATTCTGCACAAAAAAATGGCTACTGGTCCTCTTGACTTGGAAAGGCATGCTTCAACGAAAATGCCTTAGCATTTCGATATGGATTGGCCTTCAACTCTTGCAATTGTATTGCGATAAAATTCAACCTAAATAAACACATAAATCTAATAAAAAAACAAAAATATACCTGAAAGAACATAGATCATGAATTCGTAGATCATGCAGGAACGTTTTTGAAACAACATTCCATTTATTCTCACATTTTGTATCCTTAAAGACCTGTTTACCTTTAGAATTGTAAGCTTCGGAAAATTTGCAGTTAAAACCTACATCTCCACTTCACCATCTAAAACTAAATGTGTAAGATTGGAAGCTGAACTGACAAGTTTCAGTAAGCCAACATGGTGAGCTATAGTAAGTTTCTAAAGAGATGGGCAATGAGAAGTAAACAAGTGAAAGAGTCATATGTGAATTCGATATCTTCGGAGGAGCAGTAATGAGATGGTTGAACCTAGGGAATTAGGTTGGAATTGTGTGAGAACATGGTTGGACAATCTAGTAGTAGAAAGACAAGTACCTGAGAAAAAGGCAAGTGGTGGTATATCCTTCAAAGGGCAGGTGGTGCTATATCCTTTAGAGTGAGGTGTTGGACATTCCTACAGGCAGCATAATACACCCATTTCCACACACTTTGATGACTAAATTACTGCTTGTTGTGTTTTTGAAATGGAATAGTTTGAATGTTGTGTCCCATGCCATGTGATGGTGGTGGCAACTTGGATTCATGGCACGCTAATCGCCTCCTTGGTAATTACAATGTGTAACTTCTTATTAAACTAATAAAATTATAATTATAGCTTTTAGGTGACTTGACGAAGTAAATCATTATATTGTTAATTGAAAGTCCACATTTTTTCTTATCACAAATTTGCTCAGAGTGAAAGATCTATTTTCAAAGTTAATAATTTGATAAAATGTTGCCGTTAATGTGGGAGCAAAGCATTGTTTTTCAGATTTTGGTGGAAGATTTATCTTTTAAGTAAAGAATGTGATAAGAAGTTGTCATTAGTTTAAGTTGAGAATAATTTCCCACTACCTAATTATTATTGGATTATTATTTTTTTCAATTTTATATTACTTAAATTATATTTTAAATATATAAGTTTATTTAATTATTAAAAAATAAAAATATTTTAATTTTAATAATTAGAATATGGCTGTCCTCACTGTTGGTTTGACACCTGAGTTTGATAGGTTTTGCCACCTTCGGAAAAAAAAAATAAAATAAATAAATAAATAAATGAGAAAATCATTTTTTAATAAATCAATAAATAAAACAAACATTAATATTGCATTTGTGTTAACTTTTTCTCTCATTAGATTACATTTTTCCCACCTAATTTTTATTTTTTTTCATTTGTGTTTCTCTTTCCCTCTTCATCTCCTTTTCTTAGTCTCCTCCAAATTTCGAAAATTTATTTGATTTATAATTTTGATAATGAGGTTCCCTCCAACTTAAAACAATAACTTTATTTTACTTACTTTGCACATGACTTGAAAAAGAGAATTATTGAATAATTATTCTTGGATAAAATTTAATTGATAACATAATTTTACAATTTTCATTCAAATAAAATTTTGGATGAATAGACAAACTAATCTTTTACATCATTAATATAATGTGAAAAAGTTAAATAGATATAAATAACTTTTTGAAAAAAGTGCACAAATGAACTGCTAACAATGATTTAACATCTAACAATGCCCATCTATCCAAAAACCCATGGACATAAAGCGAATGCTTCTTGAATTCCTATTAATTACTAATTTTTTGAAACATTTTTTTAAAGTTTTGTCAAATTATATATTAATGTCATTTTTATGTAAAGAAAAATAAAATTATTGAATATTTTAAATTTATATAGTTAATTTTTGATTGGTTTAACTATTATGATGGGATTTAATTTTCACATTAACACAAATCACATATTGCAACGTTTTGAATACTCTATGCAACTTTAAATGATTTGTTGCCCAAGTAGGTCGCTTGTATTTATTACTATTTAAAGTGATCACGCTAAACAATGGGGTTATACAAACTCTAACCGCACTACTACCTCACCACTTGTTCTTATATTATATTGAATATCTTCCATATCTGATGACCACCATTTTTTCACCTTCTACTATCCATCTTTATTTCCTTTCTTGACATTGGAAGAGAGGACATGACACAATGACATCCCGCATAGTCAGACCCCTCGGCACGCTACACCTTTGAAGAGATACATGATCTCTTAGTCGACCTCCAAGCCCATTCGACCAGTGAATCTTCGACCTCTAATAAGACACTAGAAACTCTTCTATTTGAAATGTTATTGTACATATTCAAAAAGTAAAACAAACCAAAACATTATCCTGTACCCTTTGCACCAAGATATTAGTATTACAATTTTTGTAGTATCATGAAAAAAAACTAAAGTAAATGATACCATCTTTATAATATTATATTTTGGAAAGGAATATTGCAATGTCATTAGTATATAATTATTTTTATTTTATTAAAAGGTCTTTAAGTTTTAGATGAAATATTTTTTTTGGTATAAAATTTTAATTTTGTGTTTTTTAAATTGATTTTTTATTATTTTATATATCGATTTAATATAAATTAAATATTTATAGTATTTTTTATAGTTAAATATTTTTAAAAAATTACAATTCAAACGTATGATTCAACCACGAAAATTTAAATCACTCTCACCAAAAAATTTGAATCGCCAAATTTTAAATCACTTTAACCCAAAAAAAAATTTGAAAAAAAAACTTCAGAACCTATATATCAGATATACTACGGCTTCTTTTAATATTGAACCTTGGAAAGCGCCTCCATGGGCAACAACACCTTCTAAGGAAGATAGACTTCATTCAAGTTGAATCCAGTCCTTATCTGATACCGGTAGGGTGTTCAAGGTAGAGCACGCTGTGTATGTTGATTCATCTCTTGCTTCTCGCGGTCTGTTGGGTGTTCTTCCCCTGCAGATTTGAAGCTTCATTACTGCAGATTTGTGGCGTATTGCATAACATTACGGCCACGCATTGGGTGTTCTTCCCTTGCGGATTTGAGGCTTCAGAGGAAAAAATCAAAATAGATTATATTAAGATGATATAATGATCAGTATTACAGGTGTCTCAGTGGAGACATTTTTCAGATAGACAGGAGATTTTAAAAACATATAGTGTCCCCATAAGGTGGACCGAGAAAATCACATATGAAGGACCAAGGATTTGAGGCTTCATTAATGTGGATTTGTGGCGTATTGCAAACAGCACGGCTACGCTGGGCCATCTCTCTTGGAATTCGAGGCCAAGAAGAAAACAGGGATCGGTAGACGTGAGATTCAGCTAAACCGTTCCTGCAATACAGACTGTAGAATGGGATTTTCTGCTCAATCACTGTCTGGCAGCAGATACAGACTTCAAGATTTCGTTGCATTATGTGCTCTTTCTTTGTTTGCAGTGGTGAGAAGTATTGGCCAGACTTTTGGGCATACTTTTCAAGGTCCTTGGCTTGGCATTCAGATAAGTGACAAAGCTCACAGCTTGGACAAAGGTAAGTATGCCATTCATCCATTAATGGTTTCCGTTGGCAGTATCTTCATGGAAGGCATGCACTGGATTCGTTCTGTTACTTATGGAGTGGGTCTAGCAATCTATGCGAAGGGATACCAATAATTTTTCCTCATAAATTTAACAAATAAAATTTCCTCATAAATTTAGCCAAGGAAAAATAACTTTATTTAGTGGACATTTTGGGGTTTGCATGTGTGGGGTTATGAAATTTCTTAGTTTTTTGTATAGCAGTTTTATGTTGATGGCAGAATTTGAAATGTTTAGGAAACCTAATGATTAGGATTAAAGTCATATTATTTGGTATATATTGTTATTAATGTTAAGGTTATTGGGCACCAAATTTGTTTACGAGACTTTCTTATTTATGAGACCAGAAGGATAAGAGACCCTCTCCTTGCAGCCGATTTGTCTACTAATATCTACAAAGATATACAAACTCTATCCCTTTTCGTTTGAACTTATAACCTCTGAGAAGGAAACATATTCTCAATCATAATTTTAACTTTAAAAAATAATTAAATTATAAATTTAACTCAAATTGCCTTGGATTTCCATTCATGATTAACCCTGCCTATAAAGTCCTAACAAGGGAGGTTTAACAGATAAGTGTTCCTCAATCTATTTGTGACAATTTTCCCAATAAAAATAATGTCAGTTCTGAGTATTCCTTCATGACAACATCTGTGACAGTTTTCTCAATAACAATGGTGTGCATTGTTGCCTTTTATCTGCGGATTATTTCTTTGTAATTGAGAGCAGTATTAATTACGGATATTCCTTCATGACAAGATCTGTGACGGTTTTCTCAGTAACAATGATGTGCATTCTTGTCTTTTATTTGCATATTATTTGTTTGCAATTGAGGATAGTATTAATTGCATTTTGGCTTTTTTATTTTCCATTCAAATCTACACCAAATAAACCATTGTGGTTGGTGCTCAGGAGCTGATCTTTCAAGCCATGGAAAGAATACTCATATTTAATGAAAAAAAACATGGAATTACATTTGAATTCTTATAAGTTAAGACCGAATATTTAATAAACATGGAATTATGTTTGACCTCTAATCTTGCCAATTCAAAATCCTGTAAAATTGTACATATTATCAACGGCCAAACCAAATTAACAATACAGTGCTTGTACCTATTAAATGGCTTTCTTCTGAATTGCATTTGGAAAGTAACTGATCAAGTGTCTTTGAACATGAATGGAAAAAACCTGCTCACATCCGTTCCATGCTGAATCCCATGAACATTTATAAAATCGAGATATATCTGTAGAAGGCAATCCATCCACCACCTTCACTGTATTAAATAAAAAGCCATGATTATTTAGTTTTCCCATAAATCGTACATATTAACAAGTATGGGAGTTCCCTGCCCATAAAATGATCGATGGTGATGAGCATGCTCATCCTGAAATGCATGTCTAGCATTTGAAATACCTTCCAAAACATCCACCTCTTCTAAGTTGGTCAGAGTCTGCCCAAAAAAAGTAATCCACCTTGCACTAATGCCAGACATCTTGGAAGGAATTTGCATTGGTAGACAACTTTAAATCATTCCAGACAACTTTAAATCATTGCTCACATTGGCAATGGATGTCAAAATGTAATTTGGGTTGAATTATCCAGCAGAGACTCCAACTACTTGTTAAAAAAGCATTATTCTCTGTTCTATCATCTAGAATTTTACATGAGGTTTCTGATGACAATGTAGCATCTGCCTTGTTTTTGACTTCTTCGAGCTTCCCTTATGTGTAACTTTTGCCTGACAATGCTTGAACATCCTAAAAGGAATTAGTAATTCCTGAAAGAAAAGCATTCCTGTTTTGGTTGCTCATTAAAGCCTCCAAGCCTCTGCTCTATTAAATTCTTGATAAATGGCATAAAGATGCTATTAAACAGTCATAGAAGTAATTCAAAAGATTGCTTAGGGATATGATGTAAAAAATTAATAGGAAAATATAATTCTGACAGAATGATGCAGGAAAACACATCAGGCACAGATTCATATCTCTCAGCTTGGCACAAGAGGAAAGAGTATCAAAGAGATCATCGATGATACATTAAGGCTATGATAATTGTTGAACAAGAAAATAACCCAGAACGTAGATACAGAAATTCTCTTGCTAATGGCAGCTACTTGAAAGAGAAGAAAAACCCCAATTCAAGAATTATAAAAAAAAGGGAGGACGCCACAGCTCCTCTGTTCTCTAACCTGGCTGAATGAGCATCCAGGTCAGATTTAATATTGTGAGCAGTTGCATTATTACTGAATCAATTCTGGGTGTCTGTCCATAATAGTGCGAAAGGGAAAACTTGCTTTCTGCTCTGGAGTCCTGTCCATAATAGTGCGAAAGGGAGAACTTGCTTTCTGCTCTGGAGTCATGTCCATAATAGTGCGAAAGGGAGAACTTGCTTTCTGCTCTGGAGTCTTGTGCTTCCACAACCACTTGACCACCATTTTAAAAGTAGACTCGCCAGTCAAAAGCTCTTCCATACACAAACCATTGGAATCGATCAAACGCCCCACTCGCTCTTCAAATTCCTGGCATTTGGACTTGATCTTTCCACTAGATTTGTCCTCATCTTTTAGGTTATTATTATGCATTAAGCATGAAATTTCTTCGACATAAGCCCAGAAGCAGGAGTCCTGTGTGAACATTGTGGGCTGATCAGTGCCTGTAGTTTGTGGTATCGATTGGTTATTCTCTTCACTGTCTTCTAGCCACTTTTGAAGAATCTTGTAACGACGAGGCCTCCCATTAACGAGGTAGTGGCCCGTACTATCTTCGTTATAGCCCAGTCTATAGTAATTAGCTATGTCCAGAGGCTCAACAAGCAGCCTGTAGTGAGTGCCCAGTCTTATCCACTCTTCCCTACTCTGAAAATCATCCGGTAATTCGTTCTTAAAGCTAAACTTGTCCACCGAGTCTTGCGCAACCCATATCATTTGTTTGATTTTGTCCCAGCAGCCTGCGAGCTCCAGCCTAAGGAGGTTAGCCTTGAAGTCCAGCTCACGTCGTTGCTTAATTTTGAATGCGTCGTAGTATCCTATGCCAAATATCAAACATTGGCTTCGATACTTTTCTAGTTCATCGACGGCCCTTTTTATCTTTACCATTACTTCATCCTCCAATTTGGATACCTTCGCCCTCTGCTGCTTCATAATTTGTCCTGCTGCTCTCAGAGAAAGTCTTGCTCGGCAATTCTACACAAATTTCTTCACCAATCAAAAAATAATGCCCTACCAATCCAATCTAGCAAAAAGGTCTTTCCTCTATCAGAATAGCAAATTATTCTAGTAGAAAGTCATTCTTTGCCATGAAGGTTTAGGACAAATTTTTTATTGACAAGCAGACTTTGTTTGAACGGTGATTGTCAGATATATTACCCTCTCTTATTCCCTCGTGGTTATGGATCTTATATTGTCGGCAGCTTTCAACAGATCGAAATGCTGAAGGCAACATGACGGGAAAAAAATGTCTCATATATAGAAAAACAAATGACATATTATGCCTGAACTGTCTGGTGCTTCAAGATTTAGATGAAGATTTACTCATCCAAATAGAATATCCTTAACGTTTATATTTTGAAGTTATCAACTCCAATTTAGGTTCTGTAAAACCTCTCAATCTCTATTGCTTCGATCTTACTGGCTCGTACATGGGCAATAGAGCATACTATGCTTATCATTGTCCACTTCACCCTAAGCGAGGCTATTCACTTTTTATGTTTTTCCATCTGGTTGTTTATGCCACTTTCAGATTGATGCCCCAAGAAACAAGCTAGGTGCTTTTAGATCCGTAGAGAAAAACAAGGTGTTCTCAACCGAAGTGGAGACTTGTTTCTTTCTGACTCACAATAAAATAAATAATTTAATAAATCCGTCCTTAGGCAAAAACACTTATTAAAGTCAACTTTTGATGGCTTTACCGACAATAACATTGGCTTTGCAATGGAACTCTGTTAGTTAGAATACCAGATGCATATGTTATACGACATATATTGAAAGATCTTAAAAATTTATGCTGAAGAAGATCAAGTTCAGCTAGTAATAACATGGGCAGATTATTACAGTCACAAGACAAGGTATAAATCCATTTTATCATTAGGGATTTAGGCTGCTCAATTCATATTTAGTAATATTCTTTCATATAAATAGGTTATTACTAATATTATTAGTATAATGGTTGCCGATCATAAAAATATTACTTTTGTATAATGGTTGCCGATCATGAAAATATTACTTTTAAAAATTTAAAGTGCTAGAAGATTGAAAAGGTTTATCAGAGATTTTTGGGAATAAATGATAGATTTTGTGATTTACGCAGAAAAATCTCTCCTAAACCTGATATGGATCACAGAAGCCTCAATTCAATAAAAGATTGAAAAACTCAATTCAATAAAAGATTGAAAAACTCAATGACAACGGACTTACCTGAATACCAAGCCCAAGAGCTTCGAGCTGTGTTGCGGTCCTCTTGTGTTGGTAAATTGATCCTGCATCTGACAAAGGAATATCTGAAAGCTCTGTCAACTTCACTATGTTTTGCAGAGCAATGGGTAAGGTATGGCCATAACCAACGTGCCCTAAGATGAATTCCTCCAAATCGACATCTGATGTTTGAAGAGCATAATAGAGGATGGGCAACACAGAAAAATGATTATCTGTCCAAATCCCACCACTCCTGGTGCAAAATACATAATACCCAAATGGCCGATAAGGGCTTAGCTTCACTAGAGGCTTTACAGCAGCCATTAGCAGGTTGTTGGGACTCACAATGGCTGCGCTGCTGTAATTGACGATGGCTGCGCAATCCTGAACGACGGTGCTGACAAACTCATCAATACCATCTACGTTTAGAGGGAGGGTTGCTTCCACAGATTTCTTGGTTGAATCCATTAAATCCGTCGCACACTGCATGGATCTTTTCCAATAGGGTAACAGTGCCTCTAAGGGCTCGCACACATATTTACAAGGGACCAACAAAATTCGAGAGAATATATCACTTCCTAAAACGACATTGCAGAACTGTTCGCCCCACCTCCTCCGACGAACTGTTCGTGCGAGAATTTCATCGCCAATTAAAGGGAAACCAAATGTGATGCAGAAAACAGATTTAGGCCGGCCAGGCCGGGTCTGCTTATCCAACATCCACAGCGTCAGCAACAAAGCAATAGCCGCTCCCATGGAATGACCAGTAAACACAACGTTCTTCCCCCTCTCATAGTCCAGACAGGCCTGCAACAACAATCAAAATTACAAAATATAAATTGCAAGTGCAAGTAATGATTATTTAAACAAGCTCACTGTTTTATAGCGTGGCTGGGGGTAAAGATTTGTGTGCTTTGTCTCTAACTTCTTTACAAAGTTCATTGAATGCATAGACGTGAATCCTTCTTTTATGCGACAAACTTACGAAGTTCATTGAGTGGATAGACGTGAATCCTTCTTTTATGCGACAATTTTGATAAAAAAAATCGCAAAATTTCAGGTTTAATGAGGGTTCTCACATGATCAAGTTGCAGGCATTTTGGCCGATTTTCAGGCTCTAGGTGATTTGGGAGACTCCCGGGTTTAACCAGAGTTCTACCATGACCAAGTTCCGTTCATAGAACAATAACTCAGGCAATTTGAATCGATGAAAATTCCAGATAAACTCAGGGAATTTGAATCGATAAAATTTCCAGATAAAGTTAGGGAATAGGGAATCCGAATCGTTAAAAATTCCAGATAAACTCAGGGAATTTGAATTGATAAAATTTCCAGATAAACTTAGGGAATAGGGAATTTGAACCGATCAAAATTCCAAATACATTGAAATGGGGAACATTGACTGTTTAAATCCCCAAATTCAGACAATCGAAGACAGCTTTCTACAAAATTAGATTGTATCCAAAACATAGACACGAACTTAGTTGAAAGCTTAAAGATACTTAATCTAGAACTTCAGAAACACTCAACACAAATGGCCGATCAAACATTGAAGGTGTAGAAATCTGACCTTGTATACGATATTAATGGATGGGTTTTGAGGGAATTTATCGGCAGTGTGTGTTTGTGTGCATAAGGTGTTGATAGAAACAGAAAAAGAAATGACCAAGACAAGAAGAAACTGAACTGAATGAAATTTATTTAACAATGATTCTCCGCATCATAAATCATGGGCATTTGAATGTTTTTTATATCCCTAACTATCGTTACATAACTGATTTATTCGGTATACAAAACTGTCTATTTTTACCTAAGTTTACTAATTCGTTGTCAAACTAACAAACTCCACCTTGACAACAATTTTCCCATTCATCATCTTTCCTGCAAGCCAAGAGAAGCTAAACACCACCACAACGTCTCTATTGTAACTGGCTTTGTGAATATGTCTGCACAATTTTCTCGTGTATGGACCTTTTTAAGAGCTACTTTTCCGCCATCGATCACATGTCTCAGAAAATGATACCTTACATCAATGTGCTTGGTTCTGCTATGATAGGCAGGGTTTGTAGCCAAGTGAATAGCGCTTTGACTGTCACAAAGTACATTCACTTTCTCTTGCGTCCTTCCAATCTCATCGAGCAGACCCTTTAACCAGATTGCTTCTTCACTGGCATCTGAAGCAGCTATATATTCAGCTTCGATAGTGGACAATGCAACCGTGTCTTAAAGCTTTGACATCCAACTAATTGCTCCACCTGCAAGAGTAAAGACGTAACCTGTAGTAGATCTTCTTTTGTCCAAATCACCTGCATAGTCAGCATCTACATATCCGCAGACTGATCCTTCACTACCATTAAAGACGATGCAATGATCACTTGTGCCTCTTAGATATCGAAGCACCCATTTCATTGCTTGCCAATGTTCTTTACCTGGATTTGCCATGAACCTGCTGACAACTCCAACTGCATGTGAAATGTCAGGTCTTGCAGATACCATCGCATACATTAAGTTGCCTACAGCGTTTGCATATGGTACATGAGACATATACTGCTTTTCTTCATCATCTCTAGGACTCAAAACCGAAGAAAGCTTAAAATGGGAAGCTAAAGGAATATTAACAGGTTTCACATTATTCATAGAGAACTTTTCAAGTACCTTCTCCACATACTTCTGCTGTGACAACCAAAGCTTACCATTTTTCCTGTCTCTGTGTATCTCCATGCCCAAGATATGTTTTGCTGCTCCAAGATCCTTCATATCAAATGTCCTAGAGAGTTGAGCCTTTAACTTGTTGATCTCTTCCATGCTTTTGCTTGCAATAAGCATATCGTCAACATACAGAGCTAAGATAATGAATATGCCATTGAAACTTTTGAAGTACACACAATGATCATACTCACTTCTTATAAAGTTCTGGCTCACCATGAAGGAATCAAACTTCTTGTACCATTGTCTGGGAGACTGCCTCAGACCATACAATGATTTCCTGAGCTTGCAAACTAATCTTCTGCTGCGACCTCGTACAAAACCTTCTGGTTGTTCCCTATATATCTCTTCGTTCAAATCACCATGTAGAAAAGCTGTTTTAACATCTAACTGTTCTAACTCAAGATTAAGCAACGCAGTTAGTGCCAACACAGTACGTATAGAAACAAGTTTTACAACTGGAGAAAAAATCTCATGAAAGTCTATACCTTCAACCTGAGAATACCCTTTTGCTACCAGTCGCGCCTTATACCTTTCAATACTCCCATCAACTTTCCGTTTCAGCTTGAAGACCCATTTACATCCAACAACACTTCTCCCTTCAGGAAGCTCTACAAGATCCCAGGTATAGTTCTTGGCTAAGGAGTCCATTTCTTCTTCCATAGCCATTTTCCATTTCTCGCTATCTGTATCATCCACTGCTTCCTGATAACACGAAGGTTCTCCATCTTCAGTAACCAAAGCAACAGATGAAACAGAATCTTCATACCTTTTGGGAGTTTTCCTTTCCCTTGTAGACCTTCTCAGAGCGACTGGTTGCTGAATTGGTTCAGAAACTTGCACTGGTTCAGAAGCTTCAACAGATTCCTTTGTGTCTTCAACACCTTTGTCTCCAGAAGTCTCTCCTTCCTTTCGACTGTCACTGAAAGATCTAGCCTCCAACTGAACTCGTTGACTCGGCGATACCTGTTCCTGTTCAATTCTTTCAACATTTGATTTTAACAAAGAGGATTCATCAGATGTTACATCTCTACTAATGACTATCTTCCGCAAAGTAGGATCCCACAACCTATATCCTTTCACTGCATAGTCATACCCAACAAAGACATAACATTTCGACTTTGGATCTAATTTTGAACGCTGATTTTTCGGAATAAGAGAATAAGCATCACAGCCAAATATCCTCAAATGAGAATAGTCACAAGACTGACCTGTCCAAACTTCTTCAGGAATTTTACAATCAATTGCTACTGAAGGTGATCTGTTAACTAAATAACAAGCAGTAGATACTGCTTCTACCCACAACTCCTTTTGCAAGTTAGCATTGTTGATCATGCTTCTGGCTCTTTCCATAAGAGTCCAATTCATACGCTCAGCAACACCATTTTGCTGAGGAGTATAAACAACAGTTTTGTGTCTAACAATGCCCTCATCCTTACAGTATTGTTCAAACTCAACAGAAGTGAACTCACCACCATTGTCAGTTCTTAGACATTTAATAGATTTGCCTGTTCTTTTCTCTACCATTACTTTAAATTGTTTAAAGACATTTAATACATCAGCTTTCCTTTTTAGCATATAGACCCAAACTCTACGAGAGTAATCATCAATGAACGTTAAAAAATACAATGCACCTCCATATGACATAACAGGGGAAGGCCCCCACAGATCAGAATGAATGTAGTCTAAAACATCTTTACTATTATGATTGCCAAGTTTAAATCTCTGTTTACACTGTTTTCCATACACACAATGTTTACAGAAATCTAAATTCAAGGATTTCAGACCGGGAAGAGATTTACGTTTCATCAGTATGTGAAGACCCTTCTCGCTCATATGACCCAAACGCTGATGCCACGGACGAGTACCTGCTTCTTCCTTTTCTGACGCAACCGCTGCTTCACCGACATGAGTACTTCCTTTTAGCCTGTAAAGATTTCCGACCTTTTCTGCCTTCATAACCATAAGAGCACCTTTGAAGACTTTCAAGATGCCATCCTGACCTGTAAACTTATAACCATCTGAATCCAACACTCCCAAAGAGATTAAATTTTTCTTCAAATCAGGTACATGTCTAACACTAGTTAATGTCCTAACTGTGTTATCATACATCTTAATCCTGATATCTCCCATCCCAACAGTCTGACATGACATATTGTTACCCATAAACACAGAACTACCGTTTACATTTTCATAATAAGTAAACCAATTTCTATGTGGGCACATATGATGCGAAGCACCAGAGTCTAACAGCCAGTTATCAAAACTCTGAGAGACATTACATTCAGGTGAAGTTTCATCTATCATACACAATTCTTTAGCAGATAAAACTTCGTCTACCAAACCTGAATCACCCTGATTCGCTTCGTTCTTCAGGTTTTCGGATTCCTTCCATTTCCAACAGTCCTTCTTCAAGTGTCCAACTTTACCGCAGTTCCAACATTTTGCCTTACACTTCTTGCCCTTCGATTTCGACCTGGAAGACCCCCTTGGTTTGTCTCCTCTTTCCTTTGAGCGTCCTCTAGCGACCATGGCTTCTGATGCAGCTGTATCAGTGCTGGATTTCCTTCGTACTTCTTCAGACAGAAGAGCTCCCACGACTGATTCAAACTTCAAAGAATCAGCAGAGTTGAAGCTGATTGAGGTTACGAAGTGATCCCATGATTCAGGCAGAGAACACAGCAAGGTTATGGCTTTGTCTTCTTCCTGTATTTTGACTTCCATATCTGTTAATTGACAAATTAGTGTATTAAAAACATTCAAATGTTCTGCAACGCTTGAACCTTCTTTCATTCGAAGACTGTATAACTGTTGTTTCAGATAAATTCTGTTGGTTAATGATTTTGTCATATAGAGGTTTTCAAGTTTTTCCCATAATCCTGACGCCGTAGTCCCTTCAACGATGTTGAAGAGAACTTCATCCGCTATAACCGGATGGTACTGAGAGCTCGGGCATCCAAGTCCTCCCAGTCTGAAGTAGTCATGGTTGTAGGTTTCTTAGTAACCCCATCCAATGCCTTGTGCAACCCTTGTTGCACAAGCAGATCCTTAACCTTCAGTTTCCAAAGAGCAAAATTGCTCTTTCCGGTGAATTTCTCCACCTCAAATTTTGCATTCGACATCTTGGCCATTTTTCCTCCTTCCTAGGGTTTCAGTCTTTCTAAAAAAAAAAACTTCCCCAAATCAAACAGAAAAACAAATTTCAAATCCTTTGTTTCCTTTCACCCTTTAAATTTCTGTGAAATTTTTGGGAAAAATAATTCTTGCTTTCCTCCAAATTCAAATTTCTGAGTTTTTGGAAAAAAAAAAAAATAATTCTTGTTTTCCTCCAAATTCAAATTTTTGAGTTTCTGGGAAAAATGATTCTTGTATTTCTATGATTTGCTGTCCTCCAAATATGCAAATTTCTGAGAAAAATTCTCAATAAAGGAAAAATTTACCAGGTTCCACACGCCAGCAAGCAGGCTCCTTCTCTCCTTCACGCAGGACACACGCCAGGCTTCTGGCAGCAAGCAGGCTCCTCCTCTCCTTCACGCAGGACACACGCCAGGTTTCGGGCAACAAGCAGGCTCCTTCTCTCCTTCACGCAGGATACACGCCAGGCTGCGGGCAGCAAACAGGCTCCTCCTCTCCTCCACACAGGACACATAGCTTCAAATCGCCTCTTGCAAGCAAAACAGCTTCATGCAGAGGGTTTGGCACAACAGAAAGTCTTGGCGCACTTCAATGCCTCCAAACCTTCACGTAGCAGCAGCAAAACTCTCCTTAGCTATATCCTGAATAAGATCACTGACAGCCACATCAACATTGAGATATGCCATCGTGGATGAAAACAGTAAATCATAGTTCTGCTCCACCCATTCTGTCGATCCAGTTAGTGCGTATTCCTCTGCGTCCCAGTTACACAGCAAATAAAAAAAAAACCACCACGCAGGTTCTGCAGAGTCCGGTTCTGGACTCTTCTTCACGCAGGCAGAGTCGTTGTATTCCTCTGCGTCCCAGTTACACAGCAAATAAAATCCACCACGCAGGTTCTTCAATAGGCAGACTTCACGCAGGCAGAGTCATCAAACTGCTCTCACGCTTTTCTTCACACAGGCAGAGTCTTCACGCCCAATCGCTCGGCCCTGTTAGGCTCTGATACCAATTGTTGATAGAAACAGAAAAAGAAATGACCAAGACAAGAAACTGAAATGACCAAGACAAGAAACTGAACTGAATGAAATTTATTTAACAATGATTCTCCGCATCGTAAATCATGAGCATTTGAATGTTTTTTATATCCCCAACTATCGTTACATAACTGATTTATTCGGTATACAAAACCATCTATTTTTACCTAAGTTTACTAATTCGTTGTCAAACTAACATAAGGGTGAGGTTATTCATTATCTTATAGGCAATGATGTCAAACATGGAGATGAAGTTGTGCTGTTAATCATTTATACAAATGATATTGTGTAATTGGCATGTAACAAGAGATAATTATTATATTTGATTGCCATCAATGGTAACTAGTGCCTTCTCACTTGAATTTTTGAAGTCACTCTATTTTTTGCATTTGATTTTTGAAGTCACTGTATTTTATGCAAAACAAATGCAGGAAAACTCATCTATAACAAATGCAGGAAAATTCATCTATAGAGTTGAATTTGAGTAACCTGAGTTTCAAAATCTGAGTGTAAACAACATTTTTATGGTGATCATGATTTGGTCCATGGCCTCTTCATAGAATTTTGAAAGAGCGTTGAAAAGAGTTTTTGATAGAGGAACCCAGAGTTATATTACAAAATCCAAATTCTTTACCCTATGAAGTTAGTGGAAATATTTATATTATATTTAGAAAGAGAAAATTAATATATACATATTATTAAAATAAAGCATGTGGATATAAATAGGTAATGATCTTGAAATAAAGGTTTGATATAGTGATGGGATGAAATGGATTACAAACTATGGAATTCAAAAATTAGATTTGTTGGATGAATAATTGGTTATTCACTAATGGGTAGAAATGAGAGTAATCCGGAAGTTGGGGCAAGAATCCTTAGAGAAAAAAGATTCCATCAACTTGTATTAACATAATCATGTTAGGTGGAAATTACTTAACCTACTTTGCAAATAAGAAAAAAATTTAGAATAGAAACATGTGATGATATATTGTAGTATGTATGAAATAAAACAAAAACACTTAATTTAACATGAAAATATAGCTTTATATAAATTTTAAATTTATATATAATTATATTATTTTTTTATAAAATTGTAAATTAAAAAATTATTAAAAAAACATTAAAAATTATAATGCAAATTTAAATGCTTTTGAATTTTGATAAAATCTCTTATAAACTTACATAAAAATATCCTATTCCATTCTAATTTAAAAAGCATGAAATTTCAAATTAAAATTAAATAATAATTTATAAACATACATACAAATGAGATGTCACATTAAAGATTGATAGTGATGTAGCTACACAGTGAACTCACAAATTAAGCGCTTCAACAATTACATAGTGCTCTGCTTCAAAAAATATGCGAATAAATTCTCAGCTGGTCAATTCCAGAAAAACCTGGTTATATTACTTTGAATTGAAAGAAGATACATCAAGGGGGAGGCAAGTCTTCAGCCTTATTTAGAAACTTATTGATCCAAGAATAACACAAGCGCCAACTCTGAACCGTCACTCAATGTTTCTCCCTACAACTCACTCTCCCCATTCTAACGACAAATGTGCTTCCTTTTACATAGTGAAACAGAGTATGTTTACAAAATACAACGAGTTACACCATTAAATTCCTTAATAAATTGCATCAAAACCTCGTAATCGAATTCCTAAAAAACAGTTAGGTGAACGAACGCATGTACACTGAAGCTGCAACTATTTAAGCAATGAAACCCTCCATTATATAGTGTATTTAATTGCTAGATATTGGTCTGCAGTAAAGAAGACTTTGTGTAACTGAAATGGTAAGGTACACTGCTGATGCTCCTCGAGTCCCCTAGTTGATTGAAATTGAACATCCTCGTTGAAGGTTATATGCAGTCTTCCAGCTCTTCCTTTTCTTCCAAACTCCAAACCTATCTCACTCTGTACAACCCATGTTGGATACTAAATACTTTTTCTGCTTCTCCTTACTGAAATAATTCTGAAGAGCAGGTTGAGGGAATATTGTATTCCCATGACTTTGTCAATTATCATCTTCACGCTACTTGCAATTTGCTGTAGATCATTCTCGGCATTCTCCTTTCTTCCTTTATTTATTTAATACACATGCACTTGGCCTACTTGCTCTTTTTCTTCCGCATCATCACTGCTCAAGAGATCTTCACCATCCCATTCCTTTCCACCTGTCATCTCTGCTACTGCGGCAGGCTTAACCTTATCACATCCCTCAATGCTAATAATTCGTTTTGAAAGATCTCCCTTGTCACAATGGTCATAACACCCATAATCATACAATCTTTCGTTCTCATATTTTCCTTCGCAGTTGCTTTCAGCTGCAACATTTTCATTGTTCTTTGTTGCAGTTCTGCGATGCCCTTTCTTTGGCACCTCTATTTCTTGGCGCAAGTACTGCATTTGATCAACGATCTTCACCTCTGACTAAATATGGAATAGGATAATGGCACATCAATTTCCCCCTTTTCGAATATACCCCATTGGAATTCAGTATCTAATCTTTGTTGAAATGGACCATAAATTGACCGAAATTGCATATTCTGATTGATTACATCAAAGGATTCAGCCACCTCAAAAACACCTACTTAATTAAAGTAGGATTCAGCCACCTCAAAAACACCTACTTAATTAAAGTAGGCAATCTCTAGATCTGATATTCAGCCACCTCAGAAACACCTACTTAATCAAAGTAAGCAATCTCTGGATCTGATATTCAGCCCCCTCAAAATCACCTACTTAATCAAAGTAGGCAATCTCCGGATCTGATATGTGCAATTTTATCAATCCAAAACAATTTTGTCTAGATCGTAGGTTTAACCACTTACTGTTTTCAGCCGACCGGAATGGGTGAAAATATTGTCCCGTTATCACACTCTTTGAAATATTGCCAACTTATTTTTGTTAAATACGGCAAAGACAGAATGAAACCAATTGTAAAGACATGCTGCTTTGAAATATTGCCAACTTATTTTTGTTAAATACATAGGCAAAGACAGAATGAAACGAATTGTAAAGACATGGGAAAAGCAGATGAATGAAATTAATTGGAAATACATGGGTCTTGCGCATCATTAAATAGATTTTACAATAAATTTAGAATTTTTAAAAATTGTATAAGAGTAAAGGGTTTTTAGAAATATTAAGGATTTTTTAAAAATATCTAAACTAACCCTGTCTAAAATTATCTCTCAAAAGAACTCCGACTAACAACTAATTATCTAACCATTTCAGTTAACCAGAAAGATTATATTTTAGCAGTCTTTCTTAATCTCAACGGTTACATTTATCAACACTAACAATGTCTAAGTGTTATCTCTGAAATTCAAAATAAATTCTTTTCCATAATTTGGTGAAGATATCTGTAAGTTGATCTCTAAATCCATACCATTGAAAAAATATACACAATTGTTGACAAGCTTGTAAAGGAAGTAATAGCCAATATCAATGTGCTTGTTTTTCTCGTGAAATATATAATTAATATTAAATAATCCCAAAAAATTTCTAATATACTGTAAAATGTAAAATTTATTTAATGAGGAGAATGACCTGAAATGAATGATGTGTTTCCCATTGGTTTCATTTCTGTCTTTACTTCTCTGTTTAACATGATGCTAAAGCAGGCTTAAGCCTTAACCCTCTTTATAGAGTGGAGAGCCAATCCAAGGGTTTGAATTTCGGAGTGTGAGATCGAGGGACGCAGATATGCAGCCGCGGTTGAGAAAATCGAGGAGTCACCCTGCCGCAAACCCAAAGTCTATTCACCAACTGGAGCACGACAGTTCAGGTTACATTCCTCGTCCTCTACAATTAGCACATCGGTGGAAGATTGTTGAAGGAATGAGTTTTAACATGGCTTCGTTCGCAGCTATAATGAATCGGGCCACCAGTATTTGATGGGAAGAATCTCCTTAACTTTTGTGCAGTTTTTATTTGGAAGGTCAAAGATTTTGTAAGCTCATATCTACTAAGGTTATAAATTTATTTGGAAAGTTATTTTGACTGGAATTTGGTGTTTTTTTCAAAAAATCTGATCATAGGAGTGTTGGAATCATTTTTTTATGGTGGAAATGGATTCAGCACCATCAAAAACCCTCTGGGCACCCAAAACTTGAAGTTCGACAGCTGTAACGCAGATTTCCCAAAATCATGCCCCAAATTTCACTATTTTTGGGGCGAATTTATGGCCTCCTTAGACTCCTTTAGTTTTTATTGGCAAGAACTATAAGTTCTGGTCTATGAGAATGAAGACCTTGCAGGTACAGGAATGTTGGGAAGTAGTGGAGAATGACTTCACAGAGCCAGATCAAACAATTTTCCATCTCATGTCTATTGCCTAGAAAAATCAACTAGTAAAAAAGGAAGAAGGAGAATAAGGTCAAGTTTTGGATCGAGAGGTTAGTAAGTGACTCAAAGTTTCCCAAGATAATGTGAGCATTTAGTGTCAAGCAAGCCTGAGATATTTTGGCATTAACATATCTAGGGTAAGGACAACGTGAAGACTGTGAAGCTTCAAATCCTCTCCAGAGAGTTTGAAACGTTGAAGATGAAGGAGATAGAGAACATTGTCCAGTTCATGACTAGAGTTACAGGGGTTGTGAATCAGATCAAAAAAAATTGTGAAAGATAATTGAAGATCAAAAAATTGTGAAAGAAGTTCTTGGGAGTCTTACTAATAAGTTCAAGATGGTTTTCATTACCATAGAGGAGTCCAAAGATCTATCCAAATTGACAGTAAAAGAATTTATGGGATCTATTTTGCCCCATAAATCAAGAATCAACATGGAAGAGGAGTCATTAGAATATGCATTCAAGAGTCGGCAAAGATGTAGAGGAAGAGGTCAAAGAGGCAGAGGTAATCAGCGAGCAGAATGAAGAGCTATATCAAAATAGTCAAGACAATCAGATCATTCTAGACACTCTCAGAATCAAAGGGGGAGAGGCAGAAAGTGGATGGACAAGAAAAAGGTACCATGTTACTAATGCAAAAATATGGATACTATGAAAGTGAATGCAGAAAGAAACAATGGCAGAGTTGATGTCTCCAAGATTAAAGAAGGGACATCTGAATCAATGTTCATCTCATGTCAAATCACTAAAGAAGATCAAAACAAGGATCTTTGATTACTAGACAGTCGCTGCAACAATCACATGACAGGTAACAAAAAAATATTTTCCAAACATTGATAGCTCCCAATACCATGTTAGACAGATAAACAGAAAGATGAATGAAACCAATGGAAAATGTATAGACCCTTGCATGCCATTTTTATCAGTAAATAGATTTTACAATTAGGTCAAGAATTTTCTAAAATGGTCTAAGATTAGTGTTTCTAGAGATATCAAAAATTTTATAAAAGTATACGCACTAACAATGTTTAAAATGTCTCTGTACAAATTATTCGAACTGAGAACTAACTATTCAACAACTTCAATTAATAGAAGAGATTATACTTTAACAATTTCAGCTTGAGAGAATACTCTTCCATTCCTACTCTTTTATAGAGACATAATCTGTCCCACTATCTTAGCTTAGATTATGCTTTAACAATTTCAGCTTGAGAGGATACTCTTCCATTCCTACTCTTTTATACAAACATAATCTGTCCCACTATCTTAGCTTTTCTGGACAGGAATCATGCCTACTGTGATTTCACGATTCCAAAAATCACAGTACATTTTCTACTGCAAATTTGTCATCACAAAAATCTACGGGCAACACTGCTACTTTTTCTTTTGGCTATAAGATAGTAAAATCTTCTCCCAAACTTTTCTTCGTCTTTAATTACGCATTCAAATACAAGTTTCTCCATTATTGTGCATCCTTCATCCCGTTCGTTTCACTGGTGAAAGAATTTGTTGCTTTGGAATTGCAACGCTTTCCTCTCCACCGTCATCTTCATTCTTGTCGTTTCTCATAGGAATAGCTTCAACGTTTTTCTCATCTGCACACACATCAACTATTGCAATCTTAGGAAAATTATCAATTCCTGTAGGCACTCCAACGTTGGCACTATCTCAGCTGCATGCTTTCCCCACTCTTCTGGTAACAGCTCAATTCCACCATACCGCTACAAACGGACAACTATCCTCAACCATTACGTCTTCCACTGCTGCTCATATTCTCCATGGCCGTTTCTTTTGCTTTCTTCTGCACCTTAATCTCTCCTTGCTTTCTTCTGCCTCTTAATATCTGCTACAAATCATCCAACCTTCGCAGTAATTTAGCCATACTGGCCACTGCAACGCTCCACTTCTCAGGCTATGTGTAACAATGTATCTTAATATTCCTATCTTAGCCATTTTACAGTAGTAACCTGTACAACTCAACAAAACAAACCATGCTCTCCTTTTGCGTTTACTTACTCAACTTGTAGACAAACCTTCACTTAGACTTGACTCAGAAAGACAGGGACTCATGAACACGGATACAGGGAGTCTGACGTTGCTTCTTGCTGTTGGATCTGGCTTGCCAATCCAACAGCTGTGATCCATTCCAGGTGGATGGATGGTGAGGCTAGGTCACTCCCGGAATCACCCGCAATCCGTCTGAGCCATTGGACAACGCCCCGCAATCGGACCACCCACGTGAAGTGCGGGTGGAGGTCCCCCTGGGTTAGATCACTTCATTTTCGACCCACAACCTCTCCTCACCGTTTGCTCTCTCTCATCCAATGGTCCGCATCACTTTTGGGTCGTTTTGCATGCATTTGTCCGTCTAAGATCAACTCAAGGGCCAAGATTATTTCAACTAGGTGCTAATTAAATGACAAAATTAAAAGATATATAATTAGGGAGGTGAACCATGGATGCGTGGCATTCTTAAAACCTTAGGAGTTTGTCTTGGTTTTATTGTAGAGCCATGCATGAAGAATGGAACGAAGTATAGAGATATAGAGATGAGGAAAATGGAAAAGATGGGATTTGCAAAGGAAGATCAAAGAATCCAGCTGTTCAAAATAAAAAATCGGTGAAAGAATTATATTATTATTATTATTTTAATATAATTTATAAAAATTTAGTTGAGAATTTGATTAATTTATAAGATTTATTTAAAAATTGTCGAAATTTTTTGAGATCTAAATGTTGTAAATTTTGGTTTCTCGCAAATAACACAAATTTATTATTGAAAATATCTAATGATTTAATTTGTGTAGTTAGACTTGTGTGCATGTATGTGTTTTAGCTAAATTTGTGTGTATGATTTTAATTCGAGACTATGTGCTTTGTGAGGTTCATTTTCCAATTGTAACATTATGTGTTTGTTTTATAAAACACATATAGGGTTGTACAAAGTTTGGTATCAAAACTGCAGCTTTCTACAGTAGAGAGAGAATTTCCAACGGGAGTAGTGTCGGGTGGAATATTTCTTAGACACAATATATTTCCAACAAAGAAGTTTTGTTTGGTAGAACTCTAAGTAAAAGGAATTTTTGCAAGAGCAGTGGTATGGCTAATAAGAGAGAAGCAAACATGTAATGTAGAGGCGAAAGTCAATGTGGAGGTGTTGTGGATTAGATAACAAAGTCATTGGGAGCTCTTCAGCTAGGCTATAAGCCATAAAAACAACTTAGAGAAGAGAAGTAGCAATAGAAGCTCATGAGGTGAGCGATGAGGAATTGGAAGTTGAGACAGTTGAAGCCCTTGAGGAAAGAATCATTATAGTATTGACATATTTGAGGGGAGAAACAAAGATGGAAACCCCTATCTATTCAAAAAGATTAAACCTAGAAGAGTTAATTGACACGACAAGGGACATGGAAAACTCTTTGTTATGGACCAAATTGAAGAACCTAAGAGAGTGAAGATGGCTTGCATAACACTGAAAGAGCATGCATCCTTATGGTGGAACAATGTGTAACTATAGAGGGAGAAAAAAGAGCGTAGACAAAATAGAGTCTTGGAATAGAATGGTGGCCAAATTTAAAGGTAAATTTCTCCCTATTGACTATACCTTGAATTTGTATTAGAAAATTTTAGAACCTTGGGAAAAAGATTTAACTATAAAAAATATATAAAGAACTTTTATACATTGTATTAGGTATGCCCATAGTGGTGAAGGAGCAGATGTCGCTGTTAGGTATATTAATGGCTTGAGGCATGCTATTCAAGAAGCCTGAAGTATAATGAGGGTTATGCCAGTTGGGGAAGCCTATCAACTTGCCCTAAAGGCTGAGGAGAAATTTTGAAGAATGCAGTCAAATACTCAAAGAAAAACTATAAGAGGTAAAGGTAGAAGTACATTTGGAAGGTGACAAAGCAATGGAATTAAGAGTGAGGAAAGAACAATGAAAATGCCATAGAACAAAGACTTGAGAGAAGCAACGAAGCCTTAAGAGGGAGAGGAAGCTTTGGAAGAAGAAAAAACTTTAGAGGTGGAGGGGCTGGAAAGTTCCCAATTATTTGCTAAAACTGCCACACTAAGGCGTCAATATTTTGAATTTACAAAAAAGTTACATACTAATAAGAGGCAAGAGAGTAAGGCTCATGCTGGTCAAGGAGTTGAGGGCACATCTAAATATGTAACTATTGATAATGTTGATGAAACAAGAGCAAGGAGATCATTTGATGTTCAGAAGGACATTGTGTAGAAGAGAAAGAGCAAACCAAAGGAAGTCAATTTTCAATCCCATTTGCAAAATTGGAGGTAAGTGTTGCTCTTTAATTGTTGATTAAGGTAACACATAAAATTTAGTATCCATATAGGTCATTGAGAAACTAAATTTGAAATGTAGATTGCATCCTAATACCTATAGTGTCTCATACAAAAGGGATATCATGCCAGTTTTTCCAGTAGTGCTTGATAAGTTTTCATATGGAAGATATCATGATAGAGTGTTGTGTGATGTGCCAATGGATGCATGTCATCTATTATTGGGTAACCCTTGGTAATATGATAAAAGAATTGTTCATGATGGTGTGAAGAACACATTATTGGTTACAGAATTATGGGAGGAAGATTACAATGCTTCCTATGGAGGAAAAGGGTAAAGAAACAATAATAACAATTTCAATAGTGGAAGAAGAGTATGTTATATTTAGCCAAAGAATTCTTGAGGGAGGAAAGAAAAGCAACATGTTGTTTGCTATTAGTCCAAAGACTTGACGCCCAAAAATGAGGAAAGTGAAATTTCTAAGAGAAGTGGGAGTGTTCACTAAATTTAAAGAGGTTATTTCACATGGATTTATCTATGGATTAAAGCATGTCAAAAGCATTTCACATCGAATAGATTTTATATTAGGTTCTAGTTTTCCTAACAAGGCATCAGACATAATGACTCTAATTGAGCCCATGTGCAAAGCTATTTGTACTAGCACCAAAGAGTTGTGAAGAATGAAGAATATGCATTAATTTTAGGACACATTAACAAATTACAATTAACTATAAATACCCATTACCTAGAATGGGTGACTTAGTTGATTGTTTGAATGACACGAGAAATTTGACAAAAAAATAATTAAAAGTTGGTATCATCATATTATAATCCATGAAGGAGGTGAATGGAAACTCCTTTTAAGACCAAGGAGGGCTTTATGAATCAATGGTCATGCCATTTGGATCATGAAATCTACCATGTATCTTTATGAGAATAATGAATGAAGTGTTGAAGCTTTATCTCAATAAGTTTGTTGTTATCTACTTGGACGATATTTTGATGTTTAGAAAGAGTAAGGAAGAAACTTTAAGACATTTAAGACAAGTATTTGAGTGGTTGAGGTGTGAGAGATTATTAATGAATATAGAGAAGTGTATATTTATAAAAGAGGAGTTAGTTTATTATGGTTTTTCATCTCTCAAGAAGGCTTAAAATTGGGTTTTAAAAAGGTGAAAGCAATAAGGAATGCCCAATTCCTAAGAAAACTATTGAAGTGCAAATTTTTCATGGCTTAGCTAACTTTTATACGAAGTTTATAAAATGATTTCAACAAGATATGTGCACCTTTGACTACTTGCATGAGGAAATGGGAATTTAAATGGAATGTTATTGCATAGAGAGGATTTGAATGTTAAAAATTAAGTCACTAAAAGCTTGATGTTGGGTTTGCCAAACTTTGATAAGGTTTTTCTAGCTAATTACGACTATATGGGACAATTATTGGAGCATTGACCATATCCTTACACTTTGGGCCATCATTGAGGAGGCAAAACATAACTCTTAGAAAGTTTACTATTGCTTTGTGGACTTTCAGAAACCTTTTGATTTCATCCTTCGAGTAGATTTGTTCTAGAGACTTTGAGATATTGGTCTCTCAGATACCTTACTAACTGCCATTATGTGCCTTTATGAGTTGGTTATTGGTTGTCTATGTTGAGAAACCTAGGGGGCAACAACATATGATGATTTCTCTTACTTTGATAATTGTTTGTGGCGTATTTTTAATTTTCTTAATTAAATGCTTCCTTTACGTGATTATTATTAGTATTCTCTTCATCAAACAACTACCAAACCATAAAGAACAATAAGAAAAATGACAAAAGATATAGGTGATCAGTGAGGGCCAAAACCTCTCCAACTTTGAGAGAAAAACCCACAGGAATTCTTCTTCTTATAGAATCTTAAATTGACGAACTCCACGACCTAGATCCTTGACCAAAATCTTCTCCAAGACCAAGTCAAACCTTGCCCCTTTTCTTGTCAAATCAAACAAATTCTACCTTGACTTTGAACTACTACAACTTCTCCTTCTTCTTGAATTTTGACCCTGCAACACTAGATTTCTTATCTTCCTGTAATTATCGACCTCATGTAGCTTCCTGCAATTTTCACACATGTGAGGTAATTAGGGCAATTCTAGCCCTTTTTCTCCTTCGCTTGACTAGGTTTCTTCTCTTCAAAACTTCAACCTGCAATTTAGACTGTTTTGGCACTAGAATTTGGCTCTTAGGTATGACTGAAGTTCGATCTCTATTCTGCAGTGGATGCCCTAGCTTCAGCCCACATGTATGAGAGTTTTTACCCAAAAAAAGTCCTCAAAAGATACTTCTCCTTCTTCACTTTTTCCTCTTCTTTCTTCGCTAGCTTCTTGTGCTCTTGGTCGAGTTTGTTGTATGTGATTACTGCTTCCAAAGGTGGTCGACTAGTCTTCCTTATATAATCTCTATTCCCTTCAAAATAGGTCATCTTGTCATATTTTCTAGGCCAACTTGACATATTTGGAAGGCCGATTTGTTGCTTTCATTTTGACTTGGTCTTGGAGGGTCCCTTGACTCTATTTTGACTCAAATAATTTTCTTTTACAATATGTAACATGCCCCAAATGGGTCTTTCATACATGACAATGACTTAATGACTTGTAGACTCAATGACAAGCCCTAGGAGCTCACAATGGGAGCTTTAACCTAAAAATAAATTTCCTTGAGCATGAAACCCATGCCTCAAGAACAACGATTAATAAAATTAATTTTCTCATTACATTAAATACATAAAATCATGATTACGTATGTCATTATGAAGACCGAACCTAGTTATATATTTCAACACTCCCTCTTAACTAGGGAGGTATTCATAATCCATACAAGGTACTTGGACATTTTTCAATATGAAGAATTCTCATAAGAAGAGTCAGATTGGTAACCCATCTGCATAACATCATATCAACTAGCATTGTCACATAGCAAGGCCTTGACTAACTCTATCTCTCCACAAGATCAGAGCACAATGCTGGCAAGAAAAACGATTGGTAGACACCATCATCATTGTCTCTCAAGGCACATACCCCACTCGGGTGTCCACAGGGTATGTCTTCCCAGGACTATTCTTATCTTGGATTCCCAATCCTATAAGAATATCGGTCCTCTACGACTACTCTTGTCTTGGATGCCCTACCTCATCCTCAAAGAGTATCAGATGCCAGATGTTTACCCAATCCTCCATTCTTTCTTCCAAAGTGATAATAAGAATGATGTGTCTATCTCTCCTCATGGCCTTCACTAAGACTTATGATTGTTAGTCTTGGCGTAGTGCATGGTACATGAAGTAGAGAACCATATATGTCACTCCCTTCTTAACCAACGATGACCAACCCACTCCTATAAAAGGAGTGTACTCAAGATCCCTCTTAACTAGGGTCTTGTCCAAGCTCCTCTTAACCAGGGACTTGTCCAAGATCCCTCTTAACTAGGGACTTGTCTTTAGCAACTCACTTTTTCTTTGATGGAGATCATGGTATCTTCAGCTGCTTGAAGAGCTACTCCTTTCAATGTCACGAATTTCATCTTTATCATTCTGGAGCCTTCATCTTTTGGGACTTCTTCGTAGGGCATCGACCATCCATCACTTTTCTTCATGAACTATGTTAGTCATGTCATCATTTTTCTTTCATCAGAAAGTGATCTACTAGATCATATGTGGCTTGTCTTCATATATCTACCTTGTCATGTTTCCTTTAGGATCTTCTATCCCACCACGTGAGTACTAGTTGTGGGTGACTTCCACAACTCTCTTGCGGTAGCTCTGTATCAACCCATCTAGATATTGTTCAAAAATCAAAACTGAACATCAAATCAAAATTACCTTTTGTGATGGCCCTTCATCATGACATCCACTTGTTGCAACATCAACATCCTGCATACATATTGACACATCTCCAAGATATTCAATGTCAAGGGTATTCTTTCTTTTTAGACTTTACCAAGGTCTTCATACCTTTCCCATGGAGATATCATGGCCAATTCTTCTAGTTATCAGATGTTGATTTCCTTTTCTATGTGACCATAGTTGCATCTTTCATGATCTCTTCTTTCTTTCTTCACATATTGCTCCCTAGGAACTTCCATCCATAGTTCCTTCATCCTTGTCAACCACCTCATATTCCATATGAGGACATATTATGTTGATTTCATCTATTCAATATGTGAACCATGCCTTCATGCATCCTTCCAACGAAAGAGATCCCTTTCCTTTGATCATACTCATGAGGTAGAGTATTCATCCATGCTATCAATAACTATATGATGACTTAATTCATTAAACATATGCATGCATACCTCTTTTCTTCTTTTGGTCATCTAGGCTAACTTTAGCAGCTTCCTTTCATTGATTGAGAGTACTTCAAACATATTGACATGCTGCATTCCTTTGTCATCATACCATCATTCTTCCAAACAATGAATTTCATCCAAGGTGGAATTCTTAGTGAGACACTTGCTTCTTCCAAGAGATGAACCTTCTAGTGAAGATTCCAACAAAGGATCTTGATTATCCTCATCTAGCAAATGCTCCTTTCTAATGATGTATGATGAGATTTACACTTGATCACTTTCTACTACCCATAAGTACTACTTATGCTTCCAATGAGATTTCTAGGATGACTGCTACAATCATGTAGACTTTTACTTTGACTATCTTTCAAGCTTCTTGTAATGATGATATGAGGTCTTGCTTTAATCGTATGCTATTATGATGGCATCCTTAATGTGATGCATCCTATCATACTTTACTAATTGTAATTCTTTAACCATGGTAGAGGTCTTCCATCTTCTACTTCTCCTTGCTATGAACCGGGGATACATAGTCCTATAACTACATCATGAATAGTGTCTGAGGATCTAAGGGTTCATATTGTTCCCTCCTTCCATCATGCTTCTCAAAGGATCAACTCATCCATCTTTACTTCTTGTAACCGCAATATTAACAAGCACCCCAAGCAAAGAATACGATACCAAAACATGATTTGAAGTTACCTTTATAGGGTTTTATGTAATCAAAAGGCCATCCTAGGGTTTCTTAAGTTCAAACCCTAGATCATATTATGTCACACTAGGGTTTATCCCATGCCCTAAAATCCTAACAAACCTTAGAAATCAAATCATAGGGAACAAGTACCTTAAGATTAGGGTTTATTATGAGCCATCTATAGTTCAAAATACAAACCCTAGACTCATAACATTAACCCTAAAACATCTTATGATGGACCCTTGAAAATACAAAATATCATACATACCTCATGGATACCTACCTGTAGTGCTCAATATTTTAGGATGCCATGGTTCCTTCACAAAGGTATTGTTATCTTTGCTGACCTTTTTGCTATCTTCAAGACCTTTTACTGCTCTTCTGATGGGACATACTTCTCCACAAGTTCCTTTAAGACATAAAATGATTGTAGCTCCTTTCTGCTACCTTGATGGCTACATGACTTCTTTGCAACAGAAATTCATAATGGAGATTCTTCTTGTTGCACTTATTTTCTGCCTGTAGTTCCTTGGTTCAACTGCTTACCAAAATGTATAGATGATTATCAAGGCAATTCCTTTGGAAGGGTGGCCTTCTTGACTTCCCGATTGTGTTACAGAGAACAAGTATATATGATTGGTGCCTGTGCTCTTAGTGTCACAAAAATTCGATTCACCACAATTTTGTGTTCTATAATCATTGATAGACAATATAAAGTTCTCAGTCTTCTTGAGGAGATCGATCCTTCTTGAGGATGCTTAGAAGTTAGATTCAGTGGATGCTACAGATGATTTGGAGATGCAAAAACATCTTCTTTTTCCAAGCATAGAGGTTTGCTCTTCTTGCTAAACAATTCAAATTTCCTTGAATATTTGAATTATGCATTCGACCTTGTGACGTAATATCATTTCATTATGCACTAAATTCAAAAGTCTACTTACTTGGTAAGGGGTTGATATTGTAGCCATAACTTTGCTTAACATTGGAATTGGTTTGGTTCCTTTCAATAACTTGAGAGAGAAATATAGTTCACTATAACTTCTTTGCTATTTTGAGATTAGACCTTGAGAATTTTGTGCCCAAAATTTTCATCAAGCCTTCTTCTTGAGTTTGGTCCTTGAGTATCCTTTCTTGAATATTGATCCTCTTGATGATTTACTTGTACTTCGACCTTGAGTGTCCTTCTTGATGTCTTCTTTTAATGCCTTGAAGTTTTTAGTGATCCTTTTGATGGTCTTCTATAAGCTGCCTCTTCTTGACTTGTCACCTTAGCTCTGATACCATGTTGAGAAATCTAGGGGTCAACAACATAGGATTATTTCTCTGACTTTGATAATTGTTTGTGGTGTATTTTTACTTTCCTTAATTAACTTCTCCTTTTACTTGATTATTATTAGTATTCTCTTCATCAAACAACTACCAAACCATAAATAACAATAGGATAAAGGACACAAGATATAGGTGATCAGCCAGGGCCAAAACCTCTCCAAATCTGAGAAGAAAACCCATAAGAATTCTTATTCTTATAGAATCTTCAATTGAACTCCAAGACCTAAACCCTTGACCAAAAACTCCTCCAAGGCCAAGTCAAACCTTGCCCTTTTTCTTGTCAAGTCAAACAAAGTCAACCTTGACTTTGAACTACTACAACTTCTCCTTCTTCTTGACTTTCGACCCTGCAACACTAGACTGCTTCTCTTCCTGTAATTCTTGGCCTCCTATAGCTTCCTGCAATTTTCGCACGTGTGAGGTAATTAGGGAAATTCTAGCCCATTTCCCCTTTGCTTGACTAGGTTTCTTCTCTTCAAAACTTTGGCATGCAATTTAGACTAATTTGGCACCAGAATTCGGCTATTAGATGTGACCAAAGTTTGATCTATATTCTGCCTTGGATGCCCTAGCTTTAGCCAGCACATGTGAGAGTTTTTACCTAAAAACAATCCTCAAAATATACTTCTCCTTCACTTTTTCTTGTACTTTCTTTGCTTCCTTCTTGTGCTCTTGGTTGAGTTTCTTATATGTGATTGCTGCTTCCAAAGGTGGTCGACTAGTCTTCCTTATATAGTCTTCTAGTCCCTTCAAAATAGGCCGACTTGACATGTTTGGAAGGCCGATTTGTTGCTTGAATTTTGACTTGGTCTTAGAGGGTCCCTTGACTTTATTTTGGCTCAAATAATTTTCTTTTACAATATGTAACATGCCCCAAATGGGTCTTTCATACATGACAATGACTTAATGACTTGTAGATTCAATGACAAGCCCTAAGAGCTTACAATGGGAGCTTTAACCTAAAAATAAATTTCCTTGGGCATGAAACTCATGCCTCAAGAACAACAATAATAAATTTATTTTCCTCATTACATTAAATGCATAAAATCATGATTACATATGTCATTATGAAGACCAAACCTAGTTACATATTTGAACAGTCTATGCACAACACAATCTCTTATGAGATTTGATCAAAAGTACCATTGAGGTTAAACAGGGCTCCCATTGTCCTTCACTTTCTTTGGGATATACACTAATAACTTGGAGTTCTTCTGAAATGAACACATCTAGGATGGAGATGTGTGCCTTCTCCTCCATGTCTTGTTTTCTATCCTACCTTTTTCCGATAATCTGATCCTTCTAGCCTCGCCCCTTGAAGGGTTATAGAGATAGCTAAATACCTTGGCCCTCTTTTGTGACCTTAGATGGTTGACGATCAACCTAGGTAAAACCAAAGGCCATGATCCTCAATGGGTTGAAGACCTTCTTTAATCACCATTTCTTTTTCAGAGGAGTGATGATTGAAATCACTTACCCTTAATCTGCAACATGCACTTCAACCCTGAGTTTGCAAGGGTTGTGGTTCCCTGGCCCTTCTTGAGAGAGAATGTTTCTATAACCATTTTTGGTGCATATCCTCCAAGATGTCACTCATGAACAATCTTGTTTAGCCCATAGTTTTATACAACTCTAAAGTGTGGGGACCTAGTCAACTAGAGTTTGATTGGTCTTCAATAGAGAAAGTATAGATCATCCTACTTTGTTGCATCATTAGTTACAAACTTACAAGTAGATAGTCCCCTAGCCCATCGTCCTCACATAGCATGGGGATTGTCCTTTTGGATTGAGATGGTGTTTGGCCTTGTCTCACTCTTGCATTGCAGTTGGAGTTTTATCAATACAATAAAAGGATAGGATTGGCATCCCTAATTGACCTATCACTTATCAGAGTCCATTAGATCCACTAGTTCTCTAGTTCGTTATCAATGCTGGTATGTTAGGGTCTTAGATCTCCTAGCATCTATTGCATTATGCTGGATTGACTTCATTAAGGGATTCCCTAGATTCACTCGACCACCTCTTACCTACATGAGAGGATATGAACACGGTCATTAGATAGGGAATCTACATGTAGTTTGTGTAAAGTAAACCCTCAGGGTGGGTTGCATCCAAAGTTAGCCTTTGACATTGATCACCTCATGGTTATGAGGGATTCATTATTTGACCCCATTACACAGTTTTCAATTGGATAAACACTCTTCGAATCCCCTTGGGCCAATGTAGAGTTGGATCTCAAGAAGCAATTTGAGAATAATCACTAGATTAGTCGATCAGACAAGACTAGTTGTTTTATCTTTGTGAGATGGAGATTGAGTAGCACTACATCTTTCGTTGACTAATTTACTAAGAGACCTAAGGATTGTTGCATTGTCTTTTCTGAAGGTTATAAACACTTTGTAGTTTCTTTAGGTACCTTGACTATAGATGCTTGGAATTATACATGTAGGAGGCTCTCCATCTCTGCTTTTCTATCCTCTAACCACAACCACTCATGGAACAACTTCATCTTATTGTATTACTTCTTGTTTTACGATGCTTCCAACTAAAGGTAGAAAGCAATAGATGGATAGTGATGACTCCAGATCATTGAGGACACAAAGCGCTATTCCCACCTCCATCAAACCTTGATGGAACTTCCAGACAAGATCTCATACTAGCAAATAATATAGCTACTAACATGATGTCTTCTAGAACATAAAAACAAGTTCTTCCTTCTAGGAAACCACAAAACACTCATTTGAGAGCCCACTCAATTATTCTTTCAAATATACATGTCTATTTTGATTATTCTCTATTCGACCTCAAATATTAAGGTAGACGGCTCTAATGGACCATGATCACCTCTTACCACTCGTACCATATGCTATAGAGCCATTCATTATCTTACGCATGTTTCTCCTACACTGCTTCTCCATTGTTGTGAGTTTCATTCTAGATTTTAGATTAGACTACTATATTACTTTACTTCATGCTTCTTATTTTCATAGAGGATGTGCTTTAGTGCTCTTGCCTTATGTATACATCATTGTAGCTAACAACAGTCCCATTGACCTATTCGGTCATTTTTTAGACATTAATACATTTATCTTATCTTATTTTATCTTCCATATCCTTAAGCAATTCAATACCCAATACTCCTTTGTATGTTGGTTCATCCCATCTTGTTGTAGTGTTGTGTTTTTTGCCATATAGAACTTCAAACGGGATTATTTTTTAAGACACTTGATACCCATCATTCTAGGCAAACTCAACCAAATACCAATTGTCCTCTCACATGTATAGCTTGTTCATCACATACATCCTTAGCATATCTTCAATCATTTGATTGATTCTCTCTATTTGTTCAAATGTTTATGGATGCGATGTTATACTAAAATTCAAATTTGAACCAAATTCTTTAAATAATTATTTCCAAAAGTTTGAAGTAAACTTTGGATCTATGTCTCGAACAATTTCCTTAGGTATCCCATGCACCTTGGAAATTTCCTTCATGTAGGAACCTTCTATAATATTAGTTGTCTTATGACTAAGTTTCATTGGAATAAAATGTAAAACCTTTGTCAACTTATCCACTACCACTATTATTGAATTTGATTACCTAGTTTTCATAGGAAACTTAGTGATAAAATCAATGGTTACCACTTCTTCTTTCCACTTTCGAATTGGTAATGGATATAAAAATCTTGTTAGGTGTCTATGCTCCACCTTCACTCTTTTCCATTTCATGCACATGGCTATGTAATCAGGCACATCCTTTTTCATTTATAGCCAAATGTATTGGCTTCTTATTGCTGCAATTTTTTTCTAGTAACCGAGATTTTTAGCATATGGGACATTATGATTTTTTTTTAACACTAACTTCCTTAATTCTCTGGAATTATGAACATACAATTTATTTTTATGCATGAGTATCCCATGTTCTCCTAGCTTATATTCTTTAAGTTTTGGTTGTACATATTCTAATAGTAAGCCTTCTTTTTCCTATAGGTAATGTTCGTCTGTAATGGTATCCTCTAAAATTCTTCCATTTAAATCTAATCCATTCATGTTCATGGTTGTAACATGCATGATATGCAACATCAACAACCTTTTTCTATTTTTCTTTGATATGCTTGTTTTTTCAAAGTTATATTGACTTAAAAATTTTGGTCATCTTGTTTTCCTCACATTTAAAGTTGGTTGTTCAAACAAATATCTTAAACCATTGTGGCTTATCCTCAAATCAAATTTCTTTCCATTAGGTAACACCTCCACATCTTTAGTGCATGAACTGTAGTGGCAAGCTCCAAGTTATGTGTGGCATAATTCCATTCATGTTCTTTAAGCTTTCTAGACTCACAACTAATGTCGTGTCCATTTTGAGTAAGGACACCACTAAGTCCTTTGCATGCATTTTGCATAACACAAAGTTTTCATTTGGATATGAAATCTTCAACATATGTGCATTGGTAAGTAACTCCTTCAATAGCTAGAAACTTTTCTCACATTTTGTTGTCCAATTAAACTTAGTTCCCCGCTTTTGTAAGAAGTGATAGAATAAGCAATCTTGGATAAACTTGCTATAAACCTCTTGTACTATCCAACTAATTCCTTGAAATATCTAACCTCTAAAAAATTATTTGGTGTTGGCCATCCCCTAATGGCTTTAATCTTATTTGGAATCACTACTATGCCTTTGTCTAAAATGATATCCCCCAAATAGTGGATCTACTCTTGGTAAAAGGAACACTTGCTTAGCTTGGCATACAGTTAAGGTTCCCTTAACACTTGTAACACCAATCTCAAGTGTTGTTCATTTTCTTTCTCTGACTTGGATTAGATAAGTATGCCATCTAAGAACACAATGACAAACTTATCCAAATCATTTCTAAATATTCCATTTATCATGCATATAAAGACAATTTGTGCATTTGTTAATCCAAATGACACCACTACGACTTCATAATGTCCACATATTTTTCTAAAAACGGACTTGTTGATGTATTCTTTCTTGATTCTCAATTGGTGATATCATGTTCTAAATCTATATTTGAAAATATCATTGCTCCTATTGGTCAATCCAAGAGGTCATCAATATTGGATTCACAATTATACTGAGAGGGGGAGTGAATCAGTATAATGCCAAGTTTTACTTATTTAAATCCAACCAAACATAATCAAACATAAATTTCATAAATTAAACAAGTAACACAAGATATACATGGAAACATTTATGAGACAAAATCACAAAGTTTTTTTATATGAAAGATCTTGTAAACACCAACCTATTGGAGACACCAATCCCATTTGTTATTTTGTAGGCACCAACTTATAGGAGACACCAATCCCTTTTGTTACTTTGTAGGCACCAACCTACATGATACACCAATCCCCTCTGTTGCTTTGTAAGCAAAAACTAATAGGAGATACCAATCCCCTCTACTATTCGATTTGGAGGCACCAACCTATAGGAGACACCAATCCCCTCTACTGTCGGGTTTGTAGGCACCAACTTACACGAGACACCAATCTCTTCTACTATCAGATTTGTAGGCACCAACATATAGGACACACCAACCCCCTCTACTATCGGATTTGTAGGCACCAACTTACATGAGACACCAATCTCCTTTACTATCAGATTTATAGGCACCGACATATAGGAGACGCCAATCCCCATTACTACAAAAATTTGTAGGCACCGACCTACTTTATAGAGTCTGCTTGCTTCTTAACAATGTTTATTAGTTGCTTCTACTTTCACCAAGTCCACTTGCTGCTTCTGCCTTCACTAGATATAATATTTACCTTTGCATTCACCAGGTCTATCTGTTGCTTCTTCCTTCATCATGTTTACTTTTCCCAAAAACTTGTTTCTTTTCTCTTCTTCCCGAGAATGAACTTGCACAACATGCCGCATATCAACTTTTTCAAATGCGCCTTTGAAATTTTTACGACAATTACCTAGGGATTTCTTCACTTCCTATATTTCACAATTTGAAACATCTCAGAAAGAAAGTTATAACAAAAATGTCGAGCTAACATGTTTGAAGCATGTTTTAGGAGAATTCAAGAACGCTAACTTCCTTAGATCATATCTTTGAAATTATAGTGAAATGTGGGATAAAAGTTCTACTATAGGTATGCTGAGATCTCTTTTCTATCTCTTCTAGATTTCACATTATAAAACATCACAGAAAGAAAATTATAGAAAAAATTCCAAGCTAATAAGTTTGAAGAATATTTCAAGAGCATTAAAGAACAACAAAATTCTTCAGATCATATGTCCAAAGTTATAGTGAAACAAGGTCTAAAATTTCTACCACAAGTACCTTGAGATCTGTTCTCTGTCTCCTCCAAATTTCAAAGTCTGAAACATCATAGAAAGAAAGTTATAGGAAAAATAGAACATTCAAGAAGCCTAACTTTCTCATACCATATTGTTGAAATTATAGCGAACAGAGACTTTAAATTTTAAACACAAGTACATGAAGATATTATGTTTGTATCCTCCACGTCTCACATTCGAAGACATCCTAGAAGAAAAGTTATAACGAAACTACCAAGCTGACCTATCTGAAGAAGATTTAAGGAGAATTCAGGACGCCTAAATTCCATAGAGCATATCTCCAAAATTATAGCAAACCAAGGTTTGAAATTTTTAGCATAGGTACATGAAAATATTCTCTCTAGTCCCTCCAAGTTTCGTAGTTTGAAACTTTCCAGAAGAAAATTTATAGTCAAAATGTTAATATGGCTCGTTCACTTCATAAATCACATTTTTGTTTAAACCTTTAGACTCCAAGAATCACCCCAAAAATATTCCTCGACTCCTCTTGCAACCTCATATGTCTTCTTTCTTGGATACACTTCAAATGAACTCATCTATTCTTTATTTATAGTGTTTCTATGTTCACTTATGGGGCCAACTTGTAAAACTAGTTGGATTGGCCTCCTTGTACTTTGGTTGGGTCATCCTAAAGAAATCTTTTATATCTCCTCATTTATATGGATCTTGAGGGAGTTGCATATACCATTGGAAAAGTCTCAAAATAAGCTTTCCAATCATATATCTTATGCTATGTGAGCTATGAAATTAGAGTAAAAATGTTTTCAAAGGTAGGGTATCCAAATTGGACAACAAAATTCCAAAAATAATATTTCCAACAATATTCATTTTCCAATCTTTATTTTGGACATATGTAGTCTCCCCTTGTCTTTGGCATCAATGACAACAATACTTCGAACAATCAATTCTAGGTAGGTGGTGTTTATTCTTCATAGTGGCTTTATTTATTTGTCTAAAGTTACTACGAACCCCAATGTTTCATCCTTCTTTTTCACAAAGTATTGTTACTCCAAGGTCAGACACTTCGGTGTATGTACCCTTTCTTCAACAATTCTTCTAGCTACATTTATATTTGTACTCACACTGTGAGGATTCCTTGATATCAGAGTAGCTATGGGCAATAATGCAACAAAGAAATTTGTATCCCTTTTTGGTTCTAGTCATTAGTTGAAACAATCATGATCTTTCAAGCTTACTTTTATTTAAATGAAATTTGTCCACTAATTTAGGGTCAACGTAACTATGACTTGTTCTTTAATCAATTAAAATAGTAATAAAATGATTGTAATCTTACCTTCCACCTCAATCATGTGCGCTTGATGTTCTTCCTATCGATTTTCTAGGACTGCATATATCATTGGAATATTTCATCCCATGTCTTCCACTATGTAGCTTCCTAAAGGTTGTCCAAAGTATTCATTTAGTATTTTTTGTGAGGGGAATATTTGTACACATGCTCTCCTTTGACTCTACATTTTTGGATTTGCCTTAAGTCGGTTATTTTTTTTGCTATGTTTTAGTACTTTTTATATTGAAAGGGGGCTTGAATTTGTTCCTTCTCTAATCTTATTTCTCCTAATTCCTATTCTTCCAAAATTTCTAAAATATTTCTTTACTTTTCCCTTGCTCATACAAATACTTGGTCTTTCTAATGGCCTTTGCAAGAGTCTTCGGTTTATCAAATTGAATTTTTATTTTGTAAAAGGATGACAGTGCACTTAAAAACTTTTATGTTTACACTTCCTCTTTGATAAAGCTCACATGCCTCAATAACTTCAAGATTTATTTTCATACTCCATGGTTATGTTCCCCTACTTGAGTTCAAATAAATCTTGCATATTCTTGTCATACTTGTGTTGTGAAAGGAATTGTTACTGGAAATATTTCTTGAATTGCTTCTAAGAAATCATTTTTTGTTTAATGTGCATGACTTGCGTCAATTGTTACTACCACATAAAGGGTTTTCCTTGTAAATGGTATATAACAGTGTCGATTTCTAGATTGGATGAGTAACTACACCACTGAAAATATTTTTTGATTCCAAGAAACTAGATTTTAGTGCCATCTCCTTTTTTTTCACCATTAAAGGTTGGTGGCTTAGGTTTCCTAAGAACACCTTGTAACCTATCTAGTTCATATATTCTTATGTGTTGCCTAATAGGTAACACTTTGGTGTTACTCCTTGATTCTTTAAATGCATATAAATTTTTGAATGGATGAGTGGGTGAGTAATGTTGTGTTCGAGTTTTACTAACACTTTTTTAATGACGAATCCTTTCTAACTATCCCTCCTTAACTATCCCTCCTTCCATGAGGTCTATTATCTTCGTCTTGTTTTGAACTTGATCATTCTTCAATTGTCTCTACAATTGATCTAGACTTTATAACAAGTGTTCATTTAATTTTGTTCCTCTTGTACTCTTATCATTCTTTCATCTTTAGATTTGTAACTCAACACTTCCATTCTCAAAATTTTCATAGTCTCTGCCACTCTATTGACTTCGCCTGCTTCCATGTCTATTAAGCTTTATTTCATCATTACCTAAATTGATGTTTAGGCCTTTAACTTTTTCCTTATGGTTGTAGATTTTCTATGCATCCTCAACATCTCTAGGCTTCAATCTTGAGCTTGACTTGTTCTAAAATTAATACTAACTTTGCAAGCAATGTGCATACAAGTAGTGCTATTTCGTACATCCCATTTTCAAAATTTATAATGCCTTTTCAGTTCTAGAAATTTTACATATTGTAAAATTTTCATTGATTAGGTTATGAGTCCAATTAAATTCATAAATATTCTTGTGACACTTCTCCAAGTTTTAAACCTTTAGACATATTCTCCTTTGAATCAACTTTCCAATGATTTTACCCATGCCTCATTTTAAGCTTTGTGCTAAATTTATGGTTCTCTGAATTTTCCATTTCTATCCAATTTGTGCACTTTAGCCAAGAGGCTAACTTCTACAACTTGTATATAAAAATTTGTCAAGAACTAGAATTTTTTTATATCAAACATTGATAATATGGGTGACACTGAGTACACAAACCTTCATATTGTAAATCTATTGTTCATAGCAAATTCTGCATCAATTTGGAAATGTCAACTTTTCTCTTTTCACATTTTCTCCAAACTTGGACTTTTTAGCCAAAAAGACTTTTTTTCGAAATGGAGTAGAACTAGGAAATCTTTATTAAGACAAAGTTGTCTAGCTTGTTGAGGAGGTAAATATCAAGCAAATAATTTTTTCTATATTTGTGATTTGGGCTCCCTTTTCCTCCTTTGGAATACCTAGAAAGTCTCTTGGAATAGTGGATTTTGGTATGTTTTTGCATCCCATTCCAAACCCCTTGGAGTTTCACCAAATGCTCATCTTGGTATTTTCATGTTTGCTTGATTCATTTAAAAAAAATCATTAGCAAAATGACCTTTGTGAAGGAGTACCACACCTTTCTTCAAAAATCCCTAATTTGCAATTTCTGAACATATAGGGAAAAATCAGTGAATGGCTCTAGCTGGCACTTTTATGGCCTTTGACATTACAGACCTATCCCTAAAATTTCACTTGAATCTTAGCAAATCTGCTCTTGTTATGTCCAAAACAAAATTTTAGCTCCCGACTTTTCTTAATATGCCTTTATTTTTGTTGATGTGGCATCTTAGCTGACATGGCATAGCATGTGTTTGTTGATGTGGTACTAGCGTCCACCCGTTAGTCTCTTGTGTAGCCATGTCATACCTTGGGCCACCTAGATGCCCCATCACCCCCAAGTATCGTCCTCTCTTTCTTTTTTCCTTTGCCTTTCCTTTCATTTGCTTTTGGGCCCAACTTGTAATTGGTTCCCACTCGGCACAACATAGATTGTTGATGGGATAGAATGGTCCAATTGCTATAGCACTTGATCATCCTTTTGACACACGAATTCCCTGCCATCGATCATAAATCAATGACGATGATTGATTACAAATGAACAAATAGCATACGAGTTAACAACTCCCATCGATCCTATTACCACTTATCAGTGCAGTTTTGGTTGGGGACATGTAGCGCATGCTAACTAGTTACGAGTGCAAATGCATCGAACTAATACTACTTACCTTTGGATCTATAAATGCCCTATTGCATGGTTTTCCATGTCACCCATGGGTTCTACCACCTTTGTGCTTTTATCCTTGAGTTTTCCATCGTGGTCCACGAGTGTGGACTTGCCACCTAAACAATCCGTGTCATCACCATAGCATTGTAGACGTCACCCATATGGAATAATAAAAAAACAATTCATTTTTTTTTTAATGTTTGATTTTGAAGAAACTTCTCCTTAATTGCCAAGGCACCCTCCAACTCGCTCACTACCAAAATTGATTTATTGGCCATCGAACCCGAGTGTTGTAATTTATGCTTTGGTACTAGAATGTAATGTATGCATCATTGGGGTATTTTAATTTTCTCTTTCATCGATTAAAATTACTATGATACCAATTTTAATTAATTCATTGTGGCACAACAACAAGTTCATGAAAACAATTAACAATTATAGGCTAATGCAATACATAGCGTTAAATAAAAAATAACAGTGTTAACACAACATGAACATAAAATTGAGAGCAAAATACTTATCTTTATAGATCAATCACATTGGCTAGTTGTAGAAGTGGATCTTTTGCACAACTTTACGTTCTATTGCAATATTGTCTCTTGGTAACAAGCCAGTGCCACCCTAAGGCTATGAATCCACTAGGATAGGTGCTTAAGGCCAACTCTAAACCACACACCAACTTAATGAACACACTATTAAAAACTATTCTCTCTCATAGCAATCCAAACTTGCCTACTCTTTTTCCTCCTCAATGTGCAAAACCCAAAAAAAGGAATCCCCTTCTTTGCAATGCAGTAGCTCATGCTATTCCACTTCTTTTCAAGGCTCTAGCACTAACTAACCAAAAAACCTCAGTGTTGGAAACTCAAGGGAACCTCAGCTATGTATGGTCATACTATTCCACTTCTTTTCAAGGCTCTAGTACTAACTAACCAAAAAACCTCAATGCTGGAAACTCAAGGGAACCTCAGCGATGTATGGTCAAGGGAATCTCAACTATGTATGGTCATATGTGACTGTAAAGTTAACACGCATACAAACGCAATTCCATTATTGCTGGAATATTCAATTTTTCCTTAAAAAGCCACTAACATAAACTCTGTGCGATAGTCACCTTTTACAAAATTTAAAAACAAAAAGGAATAAAAAAAAACCAACAACCAAAAATGTATGATTAATATATACATGCTTACAATATACCACAACATGTAACCACTTTCCCAACTAACTCAAAAACTATAAATCAAATAATAAAATTTAGTTTTTCTTTGAATCCAATAATATAATTTAGGTTAACCCCTTAACTCTCTTTCTTGTAGAATCATAACCCCATAACTCTTATCCTTCTTTAGAGTTATCTTTTTTATTTATAGCGAGTAATAGATATTTTTTATTATTATTCAAGTTGTTACATTACTTAACCCTTCAACCTTCATCATATACGAATATACATTACTAATCCAGAAATTAAAATTAACATATTACACAGGGCACGGAAGCATCATTGCCTTCTTCACCATTGGATTTGGCCTGGAAACTCAATGGCCGTGAATCATTGCGAGTGGATTATAGTGAAGTCACCCACACAAACCACCTGTAATTACTCTGCATTGTTGGATTGGGCCCCGCAATCGGACAACCGAAATGAATTGCGAGTGGATGTCAGCTCAAGATGACATCACCTGATTTTTGATGTGCAACCGCTCTTCACCATCAGATTATTCCGCTCTCATCCAATGGTCCGTACCAAACTAGTGTTGTTTTGCATGCATTTTTGAACATCTAAGATGAACCATCATTTCTCCAGGGCCCAAAATTAATTGACCGAGGTGCTAACTGAATAAGAAAATTAAAAAGGGGCGTCCTTTAAGAAAGTGAACCATGGATGCGTGGCATCATTTCTTAGAAGCTCGCTGGAATTTTAATGAAACCATGGATGCGTGGCATCATTTCTTAGAAGCTCGCTGGAATTTTAATGATGAGTCATAAATGTATGGAAAAGGAATTTATTGAGGTTGGGTTGGTTTATTGTAAAGCGGCGAGCTGCATCAATAACATAATGAAATGGGCAAGTTAAAAACATAAAAATAAGCGAAAGGCAGATAGGAAAAATGATACAGAAAGATTTGAGAATTTAATAAAAAACAGTTATTTCACATTGAAATAGTTACGTAAAGAAATTTTTGGATAATGTTTTTTTAGTTTTCCTTTAAATTTGTGAAATTTATAGAATTCAAGTTTATGAAAGCTAATATGAAACTTAGACCAGAGGGCAAAATTTACATTGCAAAAGCCCCTCGAGTCAACATTTTAGTTTCCTAGATGTTGGATTTTGTAATGATTTCTTTCATTTGTACAGGTTCCCTGCCTTAGATTTGTGTGAATGATTTGTGGCTGTGCGCTTTGAGATTCATTTTCCAATTGCAGCCTTGGATATACTAACGGTTCCATCCAAACGTACTCAGCTCATTATGGCATTCTTCGAGCGAGCTTTTCCTTACAATCTCACCGCTCACAATAATGACTTAAAGGGAGCTCATATGGGCAATTTCATCCCTCTCAATTTTACTTAACCTATCTTCCCAAAAAGATGATGTCTTTACAGCAGCATCTTTTTCTTCTTTAGTCTCGGTATAATTGATATTATATAATTTATGATAAATAAAAGTAATACGAGGGAAATTAATTATAATAAGAATAACATATAAAATATAGATATTTTAATTTAAAAAATTTAATCTAAACAAATTATAAATTATTTATTTACTTTAAAACAGCTAATAAATTTATTATTACTATATGGTTTAATCACAGTTATGGCTTGAGTTAAAAGTAGTCAATCTGATCAAGTGAATTTTTTTTTGTTCAACTCAAATATATTACAATGGAAAATTTCCAAGTTTTTATTTATGGGTTTTAGTATCATGGGTCACCAAAAACATGTGCTTGAAACTATCACTTTGGATCTAACAATTTTAACTATTTCACCAAGTCAAGTTTATCTTAACATTCCCCCCTTAAAACTTGACTGAGGAAACCTATGCTCTCTTCCTCTATCATGTAGGCCTATTCACACTTTACCTGCACAGGTATGCATGCCTAATTGGGGCTTACAACCATATGGCCATATGCATGTAATTTACAAATTTCATCTCCAAAGTATTTTATTTTTATATTTTTTATTATTGTTCTGGCACTTATGTTGTCATTCTCTCACGTCTACACACTTGCTCACACCAGGTGCTCTCCTCACCAGATCTCACTTTTGTGGCTGCATCTTACCCTGTTGGACCTTTATTTCTTCTCAACCAATCTTTGCCTATGCAAGCATCATCTCTTTCTATACGCCACAATCCCTTGGCCCTGAAACCACTGTTAGAAATGAAGACAATGCAAGAGAAAATAATTATAACAACAATAACACATACAAAGATTTAATGTGGAAAACCCAAACTGAGAAAACTTCAGCTAATAGATCTATTATTATCATATGGTTTAAATACAGCCACGTTGACTTAAAAACAGCAGCCAAGTCCGCAAACATCCGAGGTCAGCCAAATTCAACTCAAACACATTACAATAAAACATCATCACATGTACTCCATTGGTTCTAATCCAGGGAAAACCAAAACTATGTACCTGAAACCACACCAATAAACCTGAGAGCTTTGACTTTTTTACCAAATCAAATTCCATACACACTTCTAAATAAAATTTAACAACCCCCTCGTATCCCCTCCAACATTCCAGCTGGCCATCTCCATGGACACCTTTAACTGTCACAAAACTCAGCTACTTGAGGGAACTCTATAAGAGTATCTCATCTCTCTGAGCTGAATTCTCAATTACTTTCCATAGAATCTGGATATTATTATCCTCGAACAATATGACTGATCTCTGTCGTGCCTAGCTTGTTTGCAACTTGTTCATCCTCATGCTCAGGTTCCTAGCTTGCATTGATCTTTTCAAAGTAGCAACTCTGCCAATACGAAGCGTTCACAACCTGCGACTTTGATAAATACAATTCCTTCCCACTAGCACCAGCAAGAAACCTGCTTCGGTACCTAGTGATGCAGCGGCACGAAGTGAGCCCACAAACTAAGCGCTTCTCCCCTGTACTAAAAAAAATTGCGAATAAACGATGAGGAGAATTGATATTGTAACACACAAGGCCTTGCTTATACACAACTGTAAAAATCTCACTCCAATAGTGAGAGGATAAACATCAGGAGGAAGGGAAGCCTCGGCCCTCTTTACAAACTTATTCGTTGGAGCATAACAGGGTCCCGTTGTAACACTAATTTTGATTCCAACAAGCCTCTGTAACTCTCCCCCTTTTCAACCTATGTACTCTGTTTTAAAAGAAAGTTGTTTTATTTAGGTTCATAGAAGATGATGTTGTGATATTCTTTATTTCAAAGATGTTTCAACTATTATGATGTTGTTTTAAAATTTTCTCAATTATATAAATGGCTCAAATTTTCATATTGCATTATATATTTTTGTTTTTTTATATATAAAAATAATATATTATCACATACATCTTATTATTAATTTTTTAATATATCATCATATACATTTTATTATTAATTTTTTATATATCATTACATATATTTTATTATTTACGAAGTAATTAAGATTTATATTTTTCCATCTTTAAGTATACACGGCTAAATGATGACAAGTTAGCATAAATTGATGAAGTAAATAATGATGCTGAAAATTTTTGGACAACTGTGTGTTCTCAATGAGATGTCTGATGTTTTGGGTGAACACTTCACCCATATTGAAGGACAAAAACACTTAATTCATATTCAGGGACAGAGAGCTTGATCGATTAAGCTTTCTATTTCTGAAAATGGGTGAAGTGTTCACCTGTAAGATCGGACGTCTCATTGAGAACACATAATTGTCCAAAAAGTCTTCGGGGCCATCATGAAATTATGAACTGTGAAAATCTATGTACAAAAATAAACTATTTTTATATCTATTTATTTTATTTTATAAAATTGTCTTTTGGATTAATCACATCATTAAGTTATGGTCGATATTTGGAACCACCTAATCCGAAAACAATCTAAAATCAATATAGATTACAAAAATCTAAAATCAAATCTAATTTTTTTTAAAAATATTATTCTTATATATAAGTGATCATGAAAGATAAAATCTTACTTTCACAAAATTCCTTCACAAAATTCCATTTTCCATTTTCTCCTGGTATCTTTTTTCCCTAACTTCTATATTACTCTATTTCAAACCAAATCTCCAAAAGTCAATAGTTCTTCCACGTATCCTCTCCAATTTTCCATTTTTAATACATCTGATCTCATAATTCTTATCATATATTTTCTTCGATTTCCATTTCCAAATACATATCAACGACTTCTCATATATTGTCTTCAATTTCCATTTTCAAATACATATCAACGAATTACATTACCAACTAACACTTATCTTGAGATGCACTCTATACTTGCATCAACAATTTACATAGCAAAACAGAGCATGTATGTACAATACAACCTCATTACAAGATTAAATTCCATTACAAACTGCATCAAAATATTTTAACCGAATTCTTGTGTAACAGTCTAGGCGGGCGACCACGTGTACACCGAGCTCCTACTATCAGAGAATTGAAACCCTATAGCATGTTGTGTAGTTAATTGAGGGAAAATGGTCAGAAGTGCGTGCGCCCTATGTAACTGAAAATGGAAGATACACTCATGCTACTGAATCAGATAGCGTATATAATAGGCCCACACTGACTATAATTGAGGGAAAATGGTCAGAAGTAAGCGCGACTGGTGTAACTCAAAATGGAAGATACACTGATGCTACTGAATCAGATAACGTAAATAATAGGCCCAGACTGGACTCATTCATTTTAATTCTTCACACCAACAGAAAGATAATTCAATATCTTTTTTTAAAGGGTCGAGTTAATTGCATCTTAAAAGGAGGCACACTACAGACTGGGTGGGGTAGATCCTCAACTGTAACTTGCTTCTGTTCACTCAATAATCAATTCAAAGATAAAAATCAAACTTTGAATTAAAAGGAGGAGTTGCAGCTCACAGGTGTGTACAGCACCTGGACACTGCACTCAAACAAAGAGGAGACTCTCTTTCTGGTTCACTCTACATTACATCAAATGAATATTATAATATTAAATACATCACTGAAAATTAGGTAGTTGTAAACAACCTCCTAAACTCTAGGAACAAATCCTAAACTAAGGAGATGCGTTACAACCATATAACCATTTCTCCATTATTTTTAGCTCCCCCCTTTAATGGAGAAAGGGTTATTCTGCACTCCTAACATCCCTCCAAATAACTCAAACTTTACTCGCCCTAGAGGCTTAGTAAAAATATCAGCTAAATTATCACAAGTGTTACAATACTCCACACATATTTCTTTTGACTGTATCTTTTCTCGAACAAAATGAAACTGAGTGTCAATACGTTTAGTATTTTTATGGAAAACTGGATTGTAAGCAAGCTTTATTGTGCTCTGGTTGTCAGTTTTGATGCTGGTTGCTTCTTTCTGTCCTTCACCTGCATCGCTAAGCAATCTCCTCAACCAGATGGCTTCGCATGTGGCTGCACACAATGCCTGGTACTCAACGTCACATGATGATAATGCTACAGTACTTTGCTTTTTGCTACTCCACGAAATAACCCCAGATCCAATACTAAATGCGTAACCTGTGATGGATCTACGATCACCCAGGTCACCTGCCCAATCAGAATCTGAATAACCTACTAAAGTAACATCAGAAATGTCAGTGTATAAAATACCATAATTACAAGTACCACTAAGGTACCTCAACACACATTTGCTACTTGATTTCTTTGATCAAATTATTTGCATTTCCTGTTATGATCATGTCATCCACATGCAAAGAAATCAAAATGATTTGCCTCTGTTTATTTATCTTGGTATACAGGTCTGGATTGTTGAGGCTCCTATGAAAACCATGCTGTATAAAAAATGAATCAATTTTCTCATACCATGACCTGGGTGCTTGTTTCAAACCATAAAGTGCCTTATGCAATTTACACACTAAATGCTCCTGCCCCTTTTTCACAAAACCAGGAGGCTGTACTAAATAAATTTCTTCCTTTAATTCTCCATTTAGAAATGCAGACTTAACATCTAGCTGGTGTAGCTTCTATCAGCGATGGAATGTGGCTGTCACTGTTAGAGTCTTCCTTTCCATCTTCAGCCTGTTCATGAAAAATAACATCTCTGCTTGCAAAAACTTTATGAGTCACAGGATTATATAACTTGTATGCCTTATACTCTGTGCCATATCCAACAAATATACATTTCAAGGCTTTGGGGTCTAACTTCTTTCTATCTGCTTTTGGTATATGAGCATAAGCTTTAGATCCAAATATTCTTAAATGACTAACTGCTGGTTTGAGTCCAAACAATGCTTCAAAGGGGGTTTTGAAGCCTAGACATTTAGTAGGACTCTTATTCTTTAAATAAACAACAGTATTAATGGCTTCTGCCCAAAGACCATTCGATAGACCTTTACCTTGAAGCATACTTCTCGTGCACTCCACAAGAGTTCTGTTCTTGCGTTCTGCTACTCCATTCTGCTATGGAGTGTGTGGCACTGTGAATTGCTGCATAATCCCATGCTGCTTGCAGAAGTTCATGAACTCTCCTAACCTGTATTCTCCCCCTTGGTCCGAGCGGAGAATCTTTATCCTCTTTCCTGTTTGGTTCTCTATCATAGATTTGAACTCTTTAAAGTACTGAAAGGCTTGACTCTTTTTACTTAAAAAATACACCCATGAAAACCTAGTGCAATCATCTGTAAACAACAGAAAGTAATATGCACCTCCTAAGGACCTAGTTTGCATAGGTCCACAAATATCTGTATGCACTAGTTCTAGGATGTCTCTTTCCTTTCTATTGACATGCAAAGGGAACTCTTCTCTATGCATTTTCCTTAATGCACATCCATCACATTCCAGCTTGACATTATGAAAAACAGGGAGTCCATCGACCATACCTTTCTTCTGAAGTAAGATGAGGTCTTGCAAATTGAGATGTCCAAATCTTTGATGCCAGAGATTTTCGACTGTTGATCCAGCTGCAACCATTGCTTGTCGTGGCATACTCTTTGCATCCAATCTGTACAAATTCCCCACGCGCACTCCTGTTGCAACTGTTTCCATCTGGCTATCCTTAATGACACAACCATTCTTAAAGAATTGCACCTGCATGTCCTGGTCTGTAATCATTGAGACAGAGATCAAGTTTTTCTTAATTCCTGGAACATATAATACATTTTTAAGATGTTTAATGTCACCACTAGGTAGCTTCACAGGAATATCTCCATATCCTTTGATCTCATACCCACTGTCATCTCCTAGATAAATTTTTGATCCACATGCAGATTCTTCAAGAAATTCAAAACAGTCCTTCTTACCGGTCATATGTGAGGATGCGCCAGAGTCGACATACCATATGTCGTCCTCATCTCCCTTTGATGCTGAAAGAGCACAATCGACTGTGAATAGTCGAAGATCATGGCTGTGGTCCTCCTCTTCTCCAGCAAAACAGCCCTGGTGTTTCCTCTGTTTGCCTCTTCTTTCATCCGCCTGCCTCTTATAGCATTCTTTAATCTGATGACCAGGTTTCCCACAATAAAAACATCTCTTAACATAATTATCAGTCATACCTCTGAATGATCTCTTTTGAAAAGAGTTGGCTCCCTTTTGCTGCTGCTCTTGCGGTTGCTGGCGCTGATGTTGGTGCTGGTGCTGCTTCCCTCTGTACTGTCGCCTCTTCGCCATCAGAGCAAGGTCATTGCTCTGAGTTTTCAGATTTTGTCGTTGCTCCTCCTCCTGGAGCAGAATCGCTGTCAGCTCATCAAATGAAGGGGCTTTCTCCCTCGCTGACAGTCCTGTGATGAACGTCTGGTATTCATCAGTCATTCTATTCAATGTGAGTGTGACTAGATCTGAGTCGGACACCTTTTCTCCAATAGCTCCCAGTTTGTCACTCAGATCTTTGACTCTGGCCATGAATCCAGCAATGGACTCATTCTCGTCCATCTTCAATGCAAACAGTTTTCCTTTGAGTGCCAGAACATGATTTGTATTCTGAGTCTCGTACAAGTTCTTGATCGTTGTCCATATATCAGCGACTGACTTAGAATCTCTGATATGTGGGATAATATTGTCCTTAATGGACATCTTCAGTATAACTTTTGCTTTCGTTTCTCTTTTATCCCAATCTTGTTCTTGGGTCGCTGTTCCAGATCTCTGCTCATTTCCCTCAACGATCGACCATGCATTTACGCTCTCCAGCAAAGTTTGCATTTTGAATTTCCAGTTGGAGAAATTCGATCCATCGAGTTTGCCAGACTCGTGGAGATATGATTCTATATTGTTATTAATTTTCGCCCAACTGAACACTCCAATCGGCCACCACCGGGCAAGTCCGATCTGCTACCACCGAACAGATCAGGAACTTCACTGTGCCACCACCGGGCAAGTCCGATCTGCTACCACCGAACAGATTAGGGACTTCACTGTGCCACCACTGGGCAAAACCGATCTGCTACCACCGAACAGATCAACAAACAAGCTCCAACATGCCACCACCGGGCAAAGATGCTCTGCTTCCACCGAACAAATCAAAGAGCTGCACTGCGCCACCACCGGGCAAAAAACCGATCTGCTTCCACCGAGCAAATCACAGAGCTCTGATTCGCCACCACTGGGCAGGTCCGATCTGCTACCTCCGAGTGGATCAAGGAACCTCAATTCGCCACCACCGGGCAACTCTGATCTGCAACGAAAAATTGCAGATTTCCAGAGAGAAAGAGGTTGGCTTTGTGGCGCTCTGAACAGCTACGAATCCGCGCCAATTGCAGAAAAGAAAAATTCACGATGTGCACGGAAATTGGCGCGATTAACAGCCATGGATCCGCGCCAATTCAGTCACGATTTCGTTGGCGCGCTTATCAGCCTCAAACCCGCGCCAATGGGCACGTCTGTTCTCTAAAAAATCGCGCTCGTCTGTTCTGTTCTGTATTGGCGCGACTGTTTGCAAAAAATCCGCACGAACTGCTGCTTCTTCTGAAAAAAAAATTGTGTTCCAACCCTTTCTTCGGCTCAGAGATAATCAGTGATCTGAAACCCTTCGCTCCAGGTGTTACTGCAGTTCCACCTGATCACACAGATACATTTACATGCTCTCCTACCACTACAGATATGTAACTAATGATACATCCTTAAAAAAAAATTAAGGCTATTTCTACCCTAAGTTCTGATACCAAGATAAAAATCAAACTTTGAATTAAAAGGAGTTGCAGCTCACAAGTGTGTACAGCACCTGGACACTGCACTTAAACAAAGAGGAGACTCTCTCTCTCTCGTTCACTCTACATTACATCAAATGAATATTACAATATTAAATACATCACTGAAAATTAGGTAGTTGTAAACAACCTCTTAAACTCTAGGAACAAATCCTAAACTAAGGAGATGCGTTACAACCATATAACCATTTCTCCATTATTTTTAACTTTCAAAAGATTTTAGAATAAAAGAATAGGATCGTAAGAACCTCTTTTCGAACGCTTGAGTTGTTGGAAATGTACAGAAATTGGTTGAGAGCACCCTGATGGACGGAGGCTGGATGGTTGTTCCCATCTTTCATACGTTCGAGGCAACCAACATTCTTAATTTGACACTCTCCGTATTTGGTTGCTGTAGATGTGAACAGATGGGGATCAAGTGAGCCACGGAGAGCAAAAACTGCTGTATTGCCTAGGTCAGTCCTCACATAGGAAAGATGATCACGTCCACTGATGTAAACACTTCCAGATAGCTTGCAGGCAGCCAACAACATGCTCTCTGAGAAAAAGGGCTCTGATTTGCCCATTAATCTGACATTATGCACACATCCAAGAAGCCACAGTGGTGGTCAGCAAAATATTGTTGGGTCACATTTGTAAAACAAAAGCTCATTAGTCATGATCATATTCTGGGAATGGATATTATACTAACTGTGAAGTCGAAGACCCTGCAAAAACTCCACGGAATGCCCACTCCAAAATAAACCCTTGGATGCTTTGTAATAGGTGATGGAGGGCACTGTGGGAGGAGAGTGTTTATAGTGGGAGGATCAAACAGTGAGTTGAAGAAAGGTTAAAAGTTCATTAGTCATGATCATATTCTGGGAATGGATATTATACTAACTGTGAAGTCGAAGACCCTGCAAAAACTCCACGGAATGCCCCCTCCAAAATAAACCCTTGGATGCTTTGTTTTAAGTGATCGAGGGCGCTGTGGGAGGAGAATGCTTATAGTGGGAGGATCAATCACTGAGGTGAAGAAAGGTTAAAAAACTCCGCTCGTGTCTAAATTCGACCTGGACAAAGTATTTGGCCATGGGACATAGGGGTCCTACACGCTTTGACTGGCAGACAGTTCCAAAGGTTGGAGAGAAATAATGTGGAAAACACAGTATGCTAATATAAAACAATATACCATTTAAAAAAAATTTGTACATGTATGGATACTCAGAATTTCCAATGTTATTGGATTATATAAAATTTAAAATTCTAAACGCATGGAAATAATATCATTTTATGGAATCTTTTCCATGAGGATTAAGCAGTAGGCTAACGTGGGATTTTGTTCTAAATATAGCATGTGATAGTCTTGTAACATGACACTAAATTAAATAATTCAAAGCCATTTAAAAAATTGATTTTTGTTAATTAATTTTTATAAGGAGAGTTTAATAAAATGAAATAATGTTTTTAGATGGCTTTACTCCAGCGTTAAATTCAGGCATGTTAAGCGACATTTGAAGTGAGGGGCGATGCGAGGGAGGTTGCGTCGATGGCCTCCATGTGCCCACTTCATGCAAACATGTTTGATGTTTATAGTTGAAACGAACTTTTGTCATTGGATGGGATTGTAGGATAATATGGTGATGGGATTGCATAGTAGTGGGCATTCTTGCTTTGATTGTGCAATGAATTACCTCAAAAAAAAAATGTCGATTGTCATTCAAGGCATTGTGTTTCCCAAAGTTGGTTTGGTTAGTTATATGCATCACCGATGAATTTTTCCCAATTTAGAGTATTTGGGCAATGATTTAATCGACGCAGGGTTTAGCAGACAACAAATTCAACTTGCTCGAGCTTATAAGGTTATTACAACAATGCTTGTGGAAAGACTAGGCACATATTATGCCCCCTTGTCATGGTGCCTCTCCTTTGCATCTTGCTTGGTCTTTGATTAAGGCTATTCTCACGACCCCTCATCAAATGGATAAGGTTTTGCTCATTTGGGAACAAAGCTTTGGTGGGTTTCTTCACGCAACAACAAATGATAATGGTGGACATTCTCTTTAAGTCTTCCTTATTGGGCTGTAGATAACTTTGTTTCAATGTTTTCTTTTAATTTGTTACTCCAAGCTTTTGCAATTCGTCCTCACTAGTGTCACTTCCTTAAAGCAATGACATTATCACCCCCTAGGATGATTCTAATCCCTTCTCGCCTGGGCTCCTCGCTCTGCTTGACTTTTATTTTTCTTAGATTTATACCTATTGAGCATGCCTTGACAAAGAGCACACTCCCTAAGAGGGGTTGGAGGTCGTGATGGAATCAACAATGCACATGCCCTCTTTAGAGCACTTGCAGTCTCAGAAGGATACAGGATTCATATGCCACTGGCAGTACAATAAAAAATTGAGGGTATCGAACAAGAGGTGGCAAATGAGCATGAAGATATATTAGACACCGAGGTGCTTGAGTCCATCTCTAGTTGGATTCCCGATTTGGGCTCAAAGAGAGGGTGGTGCAACCAATTTTTACTCATTATGGAGCTATATTGGCATCTCAAGGAAATGTTGGGTAAAGTTTTATTCGAGCAAATTGAAAGTTAATCTAAATTGATCATAAACTAAATACTGATGTAGAAGTGATTAGCCGTCTAAGAATTGAATGTTAAGTGAAAGCACATAAATCGAGGTAAACTGCTTGAACGGAACACTTTACGACAACTGATTAAACATAAAATCGATGCATAACAGAAGTGCAAACAGTAAAAACATAGCGATACCAGACAAAAAATTGATGACAGAGTTCGTCCCTGATGGACTACGTCTTCGGGTCCGCTTTCAAGATGGACGACCATTTTTATTAGAAATGAGAAGAAAGGAGTCGATTACACAATGATCTAGTCAAAATGAACTTGCACACAGGCAATTCTGACCTCTGTCATCAGATAGCCCTCTAAACCAGCTTTCCAACGCTACTTACGGTTTCCAATTCTGACTCTCGATGCTCTCGAAACACTGAAAACGAAATTGCATATGTCCTCTAGAATTTGCATACAAAAGTCAGAAAACCACTCCTCTTTCTCAATGAGGGAAAAACTGCCTCTTATAGGCCTCCAGGTTCATGAAACCACTTTGGCTGAATGTATGGTGAATTTGGTTAGGTTTTGGATATTTTACAAGCTCAGTCTAGCTGCATTTTTCCACCTAGGGTTTAGTTCCATGGTCCTCGCATTAGTTGGTAACCAAAAAACTTAACAAAACCCAAATTAACCATATATTAAATACATAGTTGTTTGCGGTCAGATTGATGGGGTCGGAGCTCTGACAGCGCATGTGCACAGTTGTTACAAAACAAGGTTAGGGCTTTGGCGGTTCCGGCAACTGCCCGTTGACTGCGCGGTCTATCGTTCGACATTCACATGCTAACGGTTGCATACAATTCTCCGCGCGGTTCCGGTCTACTGATTGTCGGCTTCCAAACCACATTTTCCCCAATCACATGACAGTTGACCCCCGCTACGGTTTTCAACACGGTTTATGCTGTTATCCGCGTAGTGAATGCTAACCATGAGCGGTGTTCATATCTGCGGTCCCACTACGGTTTCCAAGCCCAGCGGTTAGGACTGTTTATTTAAAGTTTTGCAATGTTTTATGGTTTTTACAATAGGCCGGAAGGGTTATTAGACCTAGGTTTAATGTATTTTGTGTAATGTATCATGTCTGATAGGGTTTAGGACTTAGGTAATGGTGTTTAGCATAGGTTTAATGGATTTTAATGCATGGTTCAATGCAATAGGATTTAGGTTTTAGATTAGGGTTTAATACAATGAGTTAGGTTTAGGTGTATTATAACACATTTGTCACAATGTGACATAGCACCATATGCATATAGTCGACAAGTGACATTTGTCACATGACGACGAACCTGTCGACAACAACACCTGCGAGTGAATGACCCAACCATGTCAACACCTAATCCTGCAAAGACGAATCATATCGAACCTTTGCCCTTAATGACACCTATGTCAACATCAAAACCTGATTGTCGAATGACAAAACACATGTCGTCGATCAATCCTGGCAAAACTGTCAATGAATAGAAGTCGACAACCACGCGCTAAACCATCTCCATTGAACGCCATGAAAACCTATTACCTGAACAACCTAATCATAACCAACACTGTCGAAACTGAACGACACCCATGAACTGCATGTTGATGATGACACTGAACATTGATGACCACACTTGAATACTTGTGCAATTGAATCAACGAAATCCTCCTAGATCATTCCTCTCCACTTGAAAGCTTTTGGACCACAAAAGTTTGAGTACACAAATAGTCGATGAGGGTAGAACTCCCTCTCTTTCCACCTTAACCTGACGGTGTACCAATACATTCGATCAATCACCTGCAAGTGATGACCCCGATGATGCTGACCATGGTACCTTTTGAGTCGGTGACCTGTTTCATCCATCCGCAGTATGAACAACTTGCGACGATGGGCAAATAACCAATCAACATGGAAATTGAATTCTTTCCATGAAAAATCACGAGTTAGTGATTCAAAAACATCTTTGGAAACAATATTTGTAGAGCTTTGTCCAATACATCTTATGGGTATTAACAATCTACTTTCTGGAATAACTGAAATATTCAAAGACTCCTTTGATTTTGACTTCATATCAATTACTTGACTTGATTTGCTTTCCTGTTGACTGATTACTATGTGAACTTGCTACACAGAACTCATCCAATTGTGATGTAAAGACTGCAGCTGAGATTCACTAGGAGTGAAACCAATTCAAACCATTACTCGAAGGCTGTGGATGATAAACCTCTCGTACCAGCACCTATGTCTGACAGGTGCGGACCCTCTCATTTATAGGAGACAGAGGGAGTTGGATTCTGAATGTGGGAATATAAGATGCAAGCTTGTGACTGCCTCGAGGATCTTAACTTTCAGAAGTTATATGGTAATGATGTCGGACTAGATTTGGGAAATGCTTCTGAGTTTCATAAACTCATTCGCGTTGATGTTCTTGAAGAACCTCCGTCCGGACATCTGTGTTGCAGTTAGCATGGTGAGCTCACATTTGGTTGAGCCTCACTAGATTGGTGCCAAGAATCTTCTAAGATATCTTCAGGGCACAATCTCTCATGAATTGAGATACACTGCCGGAAATATGAAACCACATGATTATTCGAATGATGAGTGGGCAGGAAGTATGGAGGATCACTAGAGCACTTCTCAGTGCTGTTTGGAATCTGCCTTGATATCCTGGATGAGCAGGAAGCAGAAGTCGGTGACTCTGAGCACCACCAAGGCAGAATACATTGCTGATAGTATGGCCTTCTGTGAGGCAGTCTGGTTGCTGAAGCTCTTCAGTGAGCTGTTTGTACACATGATGAATACCACTGTGAATCTCTGTGACAATCAGAGATGGGATTCGATTATTGAGGAATCCCGTATTTGACAATTGCTCCAGCAGATAGACATCAATTACTGCCTTATCTGGGATATGGTAAGTCGATGATCAAGGAGGCTCCATCACACTGAGATGATGTACAGGATAGAGCCCTGAGGAAAGTTCAAATTTGTGATTTTCCCGAACGACTTGGAGTCGTCGAGAGACCTTTGTAAAAGGGTCCTGCATGCTGCATACATTGAGCTCTAGGAGCTTTGGGGGGCTTGCAGTTCTATTGGAGCAACATACGACCACAGGGTGACTCACCCTCCCATGGTGGTGCGCACTGAAACAAGATGATTCGCTCTCTTGTGGGACAAGATGATTCGCTCTCTTGTGTAGCAGGATGATTAGTTCTCCTGCGATGCCTGGATTGATGTGTTCTCCATGGCGATTGTAGCAGGATTGATGTGTTCTCCTGTGAGGCCTAGATTGATGTGTTCTCCATGGCGATTGTAGCAGGATTGATGTGTTCTCCTGTGAGGCCTGGATTGATGTGTTCTCCATGGCAGCCTGGATTGATGTGTTCTCCATGGCGATTGTAGCAGGATTGATGTGTTCTCCTGTGAGGACAGGATTGATTAAGTTCTCCTGTCGAGGCATCCTACCCATGCAGTCTGGAACTCATGGGAAGTACCTCTCATCTGATCAATGAGCAGGGAAATGAAGTTAGGGACCATAGTAGTACCGATGGACGCATCGTTGTATCTACCGTACTCCCTATGCTAGGATGTCCTCCATTGATCTGGGATCAATGATACTGGTCTGGGACCAGTGGTAGGAGTTGTACATGCTATGACGCTGACTTCGGGTCGGCTGAGACTAGTCTGGGACCAGTGGTACATACTCCGAGACTGACTTCGTGTCAGTGCAGTACTGGTCTGGGACCAGTGAGAGTGGTACATATTATGACGCTGACTTCGGGTCGGTTGAGACTGGTCTGGGACCAGTGGTACACTCTTTGAGACTGCGATACTGGTCTGGGACCAGTGGTAGGAGTGGTACTTACTATGAAGCTGACTTCGGGTCAGTTGAGACTGGTCTGGGACTAGTGGTATGCACTCTGAGACTGACTTCAGGTCAGTGGAGAATGATATGACTCATTCTCGATCAATTCTTCTTCTTCATAGTTCAGCGGAGATGAGCAGAGCAGAGCAGAGCCAACAGAGCAAAGCTAGCAGAGCTGAGCTGAGCAGAGCAGAGCCAGTAGAGCTGAGCAGAGCCGAGCCAGCAGAGCTAAGCAGAGCAGAGCAAAGCCAGCAGAGCTAAGTAGAGCCAGCAAAGCTAGGCAGAGTAGTGCAAGGCACTAATGGCAGAGATAGTACAGTCGTACATATGGATCAGCGGATGGAGTTCTCCCTAGTTGAGAGGGAGTGTTAAATTGGAAACTAGGGCCAAACTCCATGTGGGTCGGCTTATTTATGGCAGCTGATATTTTTATTGGATCCCTCTCGTCGAGAGGTGTAGGATTGATCCAAAGATCATCCGATTCCGATAAGTATTTATGGAGATATGAATTTATTTTGCTTATATAATTATTATCAAGCCGACTAGCTCTTATGTAGGCTCTAGAAGCCCAAACGTCATGTCTATTCAATCATCCACCTTTAGTATAAATAAGAGAGGATTTGGAGTCATTAGGGAAACACATTCTTCAAGTGATCTCCTCCTCTCCACGTATTGGGTTTTTGGAGAAGGAAAGAGACACCATAAGAATGTACGCTGGCTTACGAGGCCCTAATCCATAGTGAATCTAGCAACGTGGTTACTCACAACACTTATACGCAGTTTATGAAGAATTACGTGAATTCATATATACGCTGGGGTGATATGCTATATGTATATGCTAGTCGATGGACAGTGTATGTTGGTCAATGGGCAGTGATATGCTATGACCTATCCGCAACAATATATTTATATACGCAGGAAAACAACGCAGCAAGATATATATATATGAATTCGCAGGCAATGGAGACACATACGCTGGGTTATGAATCCGCAGGCAAATGGAGAAGACCCTATCCACACACGCAGACAATAGAGACATATACATTGGGTCTTAAATTCGCAGGCAATGGAGACACATACGCTGGGTTATGAATCCGCAGGCAAATGGAGACAACCCTATCCGCAGTAAATAAAGACACCCTATACGTAGGCCATGGAGACGTATCAGGTGCAGTGATCTACGAATTGAGTCAAGGCATGAAGCCACCATCCAGGCATGAAACCGCAGAAGAAAATGCCGCAGTCATAAGGAACAGTTGAATAGCGTAGGCCTGTTCATGGTGAGACCTATACGCTATACATGAAGACATATAAAACGCAGTTTATATATAGCTACAGGGTAAGCCGCAGTGGGAACCGAAGTCAATATAAGGGTGCCAGACATTGGTGAGACCTATACGCTATACATGAAGACATATAAAACGCAGTTTATATATAGCTACAGGGTAAGCCGCAGTGGGAACCGAAGTCAATATAAGGGTGCCAGACATTGGTGAGACCTATACGCTATACATGAAGACATATAAAACGCAGTTTATATATAGCTACAGGGTAAGCCGCCGTAAGGGAAGATACATGTTTTATAGGTTTCTTACGCTGTTCATGGAAACCTATACATGATGAGGATTCTACGCACAACTACATGAAGATATGCAGACCATATACGCAGTCATAAAGACCTTCTGCGCAGATAAAGGAACTCCACACACAAACGCAGTCATGAGATCAACACTGTCACGATAGAAAGATATATGTAGCTAGAACGCATCTTACGTTCTGGGCCAAAGGAATGAAATTGTCATTATAATAATGGAAGCCTGTTGACAGCGTGATATGGACAACATGATATGTATGAGCAGCATGATGCATATGGGCAGTGTGAGCAGCGTGATGCATATGGGCAGTGTGAGCAGCGTGATGCATATGGGCAGTATGAGCAGCATGATGCATATGGGTAGTATGAGCAGCATAATGCATATGTATGAGATAATGAGCATCATGATGAATAAGATCATGATGGGCATGGGCAGCAAGATGATGCTAAGAGTAGATGAGAGCAGCTTAGTCATAGGGTTGCATGATGATAGAGGATGCAACATAAAAGGCAGCAAGATAATTAATAAGATCATGGACATGGGAAACATGATGATAATCATGATTAGTGCAGCATGGTGTAGTATGCAGTGGTGCAGCAAGAGAACCAGATGCAGCACGATGATAGGTGAAGGAGTCACCTTGGAGAATCAGTTGAAGCAGAATGTCTTCAACTGATCTCATTGTTATAGAAGATGATCTATGCTTAGATCTAGACAAGTCAAAGTGTTGACTTCTGTTGTAATTGTACTCTCTCTCTCTCTCTCTTTCTCTGCTGAACTTTGAAGATAAAAGAAGATTTGATCAAAGGGTTTCCCCACACATTGTGGGGTTTGTCGTTGGCTCGCGCCATATCTTGTGTCCTCTTGCCTTGGCTTGTCTTCTGCGTTTTTATGTTCTATCTGCAGTTTATCATAATGCTGATGTGATTGCTCACTGTGAAAATTTAAATAAATTGCTCTAGCATAGAACATACCAAAATTTAACAATTAGTTTTCAAATAATGATAAGGAAACTTTAGATTTGCTTTCGAAAATGCTTTGTCATGAAAACTTATAGACTTCCTCTCCACTTGAAAAGAGGCTTCATTACTTTTTAAAGCATGAAATGATGATGCAATACCAAAGAAATGTAACACTGACTTTCCCCAATACTGACTTGCACCCTTGAAACTGAAAATAAACATACCATCTGAAACAAGTCTCTGATTAGACTCACATGTACCATTCCCTGCAATACACTGCTGATGATGATAGTTTCCAAAATTCAGTTGACTGAATGAGTTGAGAATCTTTATGTCTTTAAGAAGATGTTCATAGGACATTAAATGTATCTCATGTTGCTTATCCTGTTTATGAATAAGATTTCTTGGAAAATAATTAACCACCTTGACCAATTGATCTATAAACTGAATCTCGCATTCTGAACAATCATCCTTATGTTGTTCTTTAATAAACATGAGTACATATTTACTTGAACTTATTAACTGCTTAACTTCATTTGTAACAATTAAATCCAAGTTTTATTTGACTTTATGTGCCCTAACAATAAATTCAACCCCTTCTTTCTTTAGGTGATACTTATATCTCTTCAGTAAAACACTGCATCTCTATCATAAAGATAAGGACTTCCTAAGAAAACTCCACATATGTCTACTGGGACCACTTCTAACTCTACTTCATCAATGTACTTAGATGTAATTGTAAATTTTAACTGACACTACTTTGTGACATGTAGCTAAGTTGATTTATTAATCCAACCTAATGGGTATGGTCTTGGATGTTTCTGTGTTTCCAAACCCAAATGATTAACTATATGATTAGATATTAAATTTGCTTGTGATCCGCTATCAATCATTGTGTCAATCCTTGTATGCTTAGAAGTTATCTTTATGTGGAAGAGTTCAACTCTTTTATCCTCATGTGAAGGATTTATGTTTGAAGAAGATACAATAGTTTTCGAACTTGAACTAGTATCAGAAGTTTTACTTGTCGTAACCATGGCGGTTATCCTCCTTTCATCACTTGAATCTGAACCTAGATCTTGCTGGACTACTGCAATGGCCTTCTTTTCATCCTTCGCCTTAAGGAACTTTTTGGGCTTAAGTTTTGGATGAAGTTTCCAGCACTTTGATTCATCATGACTGATTCTTTGGCAATGAGAACAAGTAGGTCTTTCCTTTTGAACGATCGCTGATTTCTTTCTCTTCGAAATGTTCTTCCTCTTACTGTCATTGAAATCATTGTGATGGTGGGGATGCAGGCTTTAGAGACAGTCTCTCTAATCTTCCAGCAATCTCTTCTATGTCTTGATCAATTCCCTTTTCTTCTATTCTGGGCACATTAGTCATTAAACTGGTGTAGCATTTCTTGAGAAATGCCGTTGTCGTGCTTGTTTAACACATAGCAGCTCTTCAGAAAATTCTTAAGCAACATACCAACGCATACAACATGTATATATGTTTTTTTACTTACGCACATCCGCAGTCTGTCCTCGTCTTTACTTTGATATGGGCGACAGTTATAGATTGGCCGTTACCATGTACAAAGGCGCAGCTCTTCAAGGACTAACTGCTACATATATTCGCCTTATATGCTGGTCCTGGTTAATATATATATATGGATAAGCCTGTTATCACTCAAAGTCCGAGCTTCCTGCCTTGAGTCCGCGGTCCAGGTGATAGGTAAACAGTTATACCGTTTGCTCCTAAGTTGCTCTCGCCCTGGTTACGCTACTACTCACTTCACAACCGAAAGATTTGAATGCTTGTCACACAACGGACAGCTCCAGCGGTCTCCGACGCCGGTTGTGGTCTCAACAGGGATGATAAACTTCCAGGTTTAAAATTCAAGTATAAACAGAGATGGAAATTCAAGAATTCTGCGAGGACAAGATTCAATTCAAGGCGGTATATCCTCAGAAAAAGAACACCTGCGTAACTGTAAATTCAAGGCGATATATCATCATACGAAAGGCAAGCGGATTCAATAATTAACACACAGCAATTGCGCATTGGGAAAAATAGAACCATCAACACCGTCCTCTTTATTCCATAGTCTATGCATATATATTACAGAGGTCTGAATAAAAAAACACGTCGAGCGCATAGCTTTCTTGCTTTAAAGTAATGCTCAGGCGCTCGCTCTTTCCTCTCTCTCGCGAGAGCTTTGCTGCCATTTTGTTTATAATTAAGGATAGCCTTCTTGATCCTTATCTTTTACAAAAGCAGGCTTTTTCCTTTTTACATAACGATTTAAAGCGTGAAGCTTTATTTTCCACTCTTATCCTAATTTTAACTGAAAAACATAGAAATTCTATCCCAAATTTTGCTCCTAAACTATTTCCCTCATATCCTTTTATTTAGAAAAAGAATATTTACATAATCCCCACTTCCTGTTTTATTAAAATAACAAAATATTAAAAATTATCACACCCCCCTTTTATCATATATTTACAAATCAGAATGGTCTTGATGCTCCTGCATCATACACCCAACCTTAAAATTAATCATGATCCCCTGATCATGTGTTTGGATCTATGTATGCCTGGATCCCATATCTTGTGCTGCAAGTCATCATGTGCTATTGCTCGCTGTCTTTCTCCAGGTTTCCATATCTTATGCTGCCTTGCTCCACTAGCTGCACTCTCGCAATCTTCTGTTGTCTTCCTTTTACTGCTTCTCCTTTGTTTTGCTGTTGTTGGCTTCTTCCGGGATACTGTCATCATCAGTTTTCTGATGCTTTCAATCTCTTGGTCCAATAAATCTCCCAGCTGTTGATTTCTTGCTGTCTGCTGAGCTAAGACGGCTTGCTCAGTTTTTACTCTCTCTGTCAATGTTGTCTCAACTGTCACTATAAATGTTGCTGCCGCTGCTGCCATAGATGTTGCTGCCACTGCCGCCATAGATGTTGCTTCCTCCCAAACTTCCTGACCCTCTGCAACATTCTTTGGCTCACCACCTTCTTCTTCCTCTTCGAGAATCTTCAGTAATTGTCTACCACCATCTTGATTGATTTTCTCAATCAAATCAAGTCCTTCAAACATTGTAACCTCATCTTCTAACATTGTAGCAGCTCCAAAATTCTGCATATCAGTCTTCTCTTGGCTATTTAGGCAAGCCAACTCTTTATTGTCACCCATAGAAACAAGTTTCTGCATATGAGACATGACTGTCTTATCTTCTTTTTGCAACAGTTCTTCTTCCCTCGAGACAATTCCAAGTGATGGATTGTCTTCTTCATCATCTGCATTCACAAAACACTTGTTAAAATTAAAAACATAAGGCTGCTGTGCCTTATCTCCTTTTGGCAATAATTCAAATGGTTGCTCTGTTTTCTCCTTCTCCCCTGCCAGCATATCAGCATGCTGATTCGAATTCTTAGTAAAATTCATAAGACTGTCCATTAGTCTTTCTTCCACACCATCTGTTCTAATGGTGCCTTCTTGCTTTTGTCCACTGTACTGAACTCTTTCATTTGCAATCTCCCTGTCATACTTTGGATTCTCCAACAAGTATTCTAACAATGCAATTTCCCTATGGCATTGTTGCAGCATTTCATCATCACTTATAGTCCCTGCATTCACACACAAACTGTCAGTTTGAAAATCACAGAGTTCAACAGTCTCAACTGTTGCTTCACTTATCCGTGCTACAGACTGATCTACTTCTTCTGCATCCATAAGAACTTCCTCTTGTGTTGTAGCAGCTTCACAAGATTGCACATCCTCCTCAGCCCCTGTAACCACATCAAAAGTATCAGCTACATTATCCAGCTGGTCTGGATCTATCCAATAACTCAAGAAATCATCAATGATCTCCTCTTCACGACTCAACGGTATACTTATCATTTGCTCCAGGTATTCCTTTTTCCCAAGTAACAGAGTTTTTGAATTAGTCTTCTGTCCCGGCTCATCTTCTTCTTGCAGAGGCAACAATGTATGATTGATACCATCCTTTCCAAACTTGTAGGTGTTTCTTTTTCCATCATGTATGGCTCCTTTGTCATATTGCCAAGGTCTTCCAAGCAATATGTGACACACATCCATAGGCATCACATTGCAAACAATTTTATCTTTGTACTTGCCCACTTGAAATTCCACTTCACACTGTTCACTTACCAACAGTTGATGTCCCTTCTGTAACCATGACACCTTATAAGGTGTTGGATGCTTCATTGTCTTCAGCTTCAATTTCTCCACTACTTCTGTAGAGACCAAATTATCAGTACTGCCACTATCAATGATCATCTGGCAACATTTCCCTTGGACTTTGCACACTGTCCTGAATAAAGTCTTCCTTTGTGGCGGTTCAGCAGCCACCTCCTTCATTGGCTTAAGTAAGACTTTGTTAACCACCAGAGATTCTCCTCTTTCTGGTGCATTTTCTTCTTCTGTTACCGCTGCCGCTGGTGCTTCTTCTTCAGCTGGAGCAACAATTGCATTCCTCTGCTTTATGTCTGCATTCTCTGGGCACTCAAAAGCTCTATGTCCCGGCTTGTTACATCTGTAACATCTTATTTCTCTGCCTCCTCCTCTGCCTTCTCTTCCTCTGGAAAAACTCCCTCTGCCTCTTGCATCACCTTCTCTGGGTGCATGCTGGGTTGAGCTACTGCTAGCTCCTTCTTTAGGTGCTGTAGATCCTCCTCTACCACCTTGACTTCCTTTTCCTCTGAAAGTCTCTCTCCCTCTGGCAGACTGCTTCCTTATGAGCTTTTCCTCAGCTTTCAGCGCTATCTGATAAGCTTCCTCTACTGTTTTAGGAGACAACAAACTTATCTCATCCTGAATGTCCATCCTAAGGCCATTCATGTATCTAGCTACCTTTTCATCTGTATCTTGGACTTCTCCAGCTCTTATGCTCACTTTATAAAACTCTTCTGTATATTCTTTTACTGTTAAAGCTCTCTGTCTAAGATTTTGCATTTGTCTAAACAATGTTTGCTGATAATTACTTGGCAAGAACTTACCTCTTAAATTTGCTACCATTCGGCTCCAGTTCTTGATTGGCTGCTTACCAAGTCTCTTCCTTTCCGCCTGCACACCATCCCACCAGAGTGCTGCATGGCCTTTTAACTTGGTGACAACAAACTTTACTTTCTTCTCATCTTCTGTTTCTTCGTAATCGAAGAATTTCTCCATGCTGTTAATCCAGTCGATCAATTCTTCTGGATTCAGTCCTCCTTGATATACCGGTACTAATTGGTTCCATGGCCTGGCTGTGGATTTTAACACTGACTGAAAGAACCTCATCTCAGGAGTAACCTGTACAGCTTCCTCTTCTTCAGCAGCTTCAATTTCGGGCTCACTGACATCTCCATCATCTATATTTCTATCTGAAGTTAATGCATCCACTCTAGCTCGCAGCTCTTCTACGGTTGCCATTAGTTCAACATTTGCAGCAGGTCGTCCTCTTCCACCACGTCCTCGTCCTCTTCCAACTCTGAAAGCCATTCTTCTTCTGCTCCTGAGATTCAATTCAATGTCAGTTGATGGCTCTGATACCACTAATGATGGTGGGGATGCAGGCTTTAGAGACAGTCTCTCTAATCTTCCAGCAATCTCTTCTATGTCTTGATCAATTCCCTTTTCTTCTATTCTGGGCACATCAGTCATTAAACTGGTGTAGCATTTCTTGAGAAATGCCGCTGTCGTGCTTGTTTAACACATAGCAGCTCTTCAGAAAATTCTTAAGCAACATACCAACGCATACAACATGTATATATGTTTTTTTACTTACGCACATCCGCAGTCTGTCCTCGTCTTTACTTTGATATGGGCGACAATTATAGATTGGCCGTTACCATGTACAAAGGCGCAGCTCTTCAAGGACTAACTGCTACATATATTCGCCTTATATGCTGGTCCTGGTTAATATATATATGGATAAGCCTGTTATCGCTCAAAGTCCGAGCTTCCTGCCTTGAGTCCGCGGTCCAGGTGATAGGTAAACAGTTATACCGTTTGCTCCTAAGTTGCTCTCGCCCTGGTTACGCTACTACTCACTTCACAACCGAAAGATTTGAATGCTTGTCACACAACGGACAGCTCCAGCGGTCTCCGACGCCGGTTGTGGTCTCAACAGGGATGATAAACTTCCAGGTTTAAAATTCAAGTATAAACAGAGATGGAAATTCAAGAATTCTGCGAGGACAAGATTCAATTCAAGGCGGTATATCCTCAGAAAAAGAACACCTGCGTAACTGTAAATTCAAGGCGATATATCATCATACGAAAGGCAAGCGGATTCAATAATTAACACACACAACAATTGCGCATTGGGAAAAATAGAACCATCAGCACCGTCCTCTTTATTCCATAGTCTATGCATATATATTACAGAGGTCTGAATAAAAAAAACGCCGAGCGCATAGTTTTCTTGCTTTAAAGTAATGCTCAAGCGCTCGCTCTTTTCCTCTCTCTCGCGAGAGCTTTGCTACCATTTTGTTTATAATTAAGGATAGCCTTCTTGATCCTTATCTTTTACAAAAGCAGGCTTTTTCCTTTTTACATAACGATTTAAAGCGTGAAGCTTTATTTTCCACTCTTATCCTAATTTTAACTGAAAAACATAGAAATTCTATCCCAAATTTTGCTCCTAAACTATTTCCCTCATATCCTTTTATTTAGAAAAAGAATATTTACATAATCCCCACTTCCTGTTTTATTAAAATAACAAAATATTAAAAATTATCACACCCCCCTTTTATCATATATTTACAAATCAGAATGGTCTTGATGCTCCTGCATCACATTGGTTTCCAACTCTTTGGATGATTGAGATGAAAACTTGAATGGTTTGCCACCTAATTCAATATGTATGGCCTGAACACACACCTCATCAAAATCATCAGGATTAAACATCAATAAAGTATGCTACAAATATGAATGTAAATTGCCAATGTATTTTAACAAAGTTTCACATGTATCCAATGAAGTACCAAGTGCCAATGCTTTCTTACTAAACTAAGTAAACTCTTGAACACTCTGCCCTTTACCTTGCCTCAGATGTTTCCAACCAATAACAACTTGTTGCGTGTATCCTAAAGGATAGAACTATTTCCTAAGAGCTTTCAAAAACTTAGACCATGAAGAGATGAATTTTCCTTTACGTTTTACATCTATCTGAGTTTTACTTTCCCACCAGATTAAAGTTGTTCCCACCATTCTAAGTGTAGCTAACTAAATTTTAGTTTTATTGCTAGAAATGTTCTGAATGTGATAATACACTTCTAACCGCTTTATCCAGTTATCTAGCTTTTCAAGATTCATTTCGCCATCATAAACAGGAAACTCAAATTTAACATCAAGTTTCAAAAGAGATGTTTTCTTAGGTTTCTTTTCCATTTCAGATTCTGCAGTGGAAGAAGAAGAAGAAGAAGAGGATGATGGAGATGACGGAGGTGAAGGTGGTTTATCACCTTTCCTTTACCTTTGTCCTTCTTCGATGTCTTTGAAGAAGAAGCATCTCTCGCCTTCTTGTCTTCATACAATTCTCCCAACATTTGCTACATAGTTAAGAACGCCTACTGAAACTGTTCTTCACTCATCTTAGTTTCAATGTTTCCACCTACATCAAGTCCTGACATGGTCGATTTCTGAATGACTCGCCGCTTTCCAATCTCTCAATCGATCTGCTCAAGGATTCCTTCTCCTCGTTGCGACATTGAGCTGGTTAACATTCAATGGCACGTTCTACAAACACAACCTGCTATGATACCAAATTATATGATATGAATTGATCATAAACTAAATACTGATGTAGAAGTGATTAGCCATCTAAGAATTGAATGTTAACTGAAAGCACGAAAATTGAGGTAAACTGCTTGAATAGAACACTTTATGACAACTGATTAAACATAAAATTGATGCATAACAGAAGTGAAAATAGTAAAAACAGAGCGATACCAGACAACAAATTGATGACGGAGTTTGTCCCTGATGGACTACATCTCTAGGTTTGCTTTCAAGATGGGAGATCATTTTTATTAGGAATGCGAAGAAAGGAGTCGATTACGTAGTGATTTAGTCAGATTGAACTTGTACATAGACAATTCTGACCTTTGTCGTCAGAAAGCCCTCTGAACCATATTTCCAATGTCGCTTACTGTTTCCAATTCTGACTCCCAATGCTCCTGAAACACTGAAAACGAAATCGCCTATGTCCTCGAGAATCTGCATACAAAAATCAGAAAACCACTCCTCTTTCTCAATGAGCGCAAAACTACCTTTATAGGCCTCCAGGTTCATGAAACCACTTTGGCTGAATGAATGGTGAATTTGGTCAGGTTCTGGGTGTTTTACAAGCTCGGTCTAGCTGCATTTTTCCACCTAGGGTTTAGTTCCATGGTCCTCGCATTAGTTGGTAACCAAAAAACTTAACAAAACCCAAATTAACCATATATTAAATACATAGCTGTTTGCGATCATATTAACCGGGCGGGAGCGCTGATAGCGCATGTGCACAATTGTTACAAACTGCGGTTAGGGCTCCGGCAGTTCCGACAACTGCCCAATGAGTGCGTGGTCTACTGTTCGGCATTCACATGTTGATGGTTGCATACAATTCTCCGCGTAGTTCCGTTCTACTGACTGTCGGCTTCCAAACCACATTTTCCCTAATCACATGATAGTTGATCCCCAGTACGGTTTTCAACACGGTTTATGCTGCTATCTGCGCGGTGAATGCTAACTGTGAGCGGTGTTCACATCTGCAGTCCCGCTGCAGTTTCCAAGCCCAACAATTAGGATTGTTTATTTAAATTTTTGCCATGTTTTATAGTTTTTACAATAGGTCGAAAGGGTTATTAGACCTAGGTTTAATGTGTTTTGTGTAATGTATCATGTTTGATAGGGTTTAGGACTAGGTAATGGTGTTTATCCTAGGTTTAATGGATTTTAATGCATGGTTCAATGCAATAGGACTTAGGTTTTAGGTTAGAGTTTAATACAATGAGTTAGGTTTAGGTGTATTATAACACATTTGTCACAATGTGATATGGCACCATATACAAGTGACATTTGTCACATGACGATGAACCTATTGACAACAACACCTACGAGTGAAAGACCCAACCATGTCGACACCTAATCCTGCAAAGACAAACCATATTGCACATTTGCCTTTAAAGACACCTATGTCGACATCAAAACCTGCTTGTCGAACGACAAAACACATGTCGTTGACCAATCCTGGCGGAACTGTCGATGAACACAAGTCGACAACCAGGTGCTAAACCATCTTCACTAAACACCATGAAAACCTATTACCTGAACAACCTGATCAAAACCAACACTGTCGAAACTGAAGGACACCCATAAACTGCATGCTGATGATGACACCGAACACTGATGGCAACACTTGAACACCTGTGCAATTGAATCAACGGAATCCTCCTGGATCAAAAGTTATGATGAGCTCCTCCTCAGGATGGAGGAACAACATTTACTGTATGAAGTTATGGATCAATGCTTATAGTGCATTGAGAGAACCCTCCTCCATGATCGCGATCCTCCTCGTCTAGTGGATTTTGCTCCTCTGGCAGATGGGAACTAATCACTCTGGTTTGGTTATTTATATGGATTTTACTATTGATGTCAATCGGTTTCTTTCTCTTGTTATAGCCTACAGACTTATGCTTTTTGTCCCATGTTAGTAGACATATCATGGACATCTTGATAGTTTTGATGAACTCTTGCTCAAGCCTCATATTATGCCATTAATATATTTTCCAAACTAACAAACCAAGGCAATAGGTAGAGCTTTCTAATCATATGTGATGTAAATATAAATTTAATTGAATTTAGAAAACGAGCTTACAAAATGAATAAAAAATAAAAAATAAAATATTTCATTTATATAAATTAAAATTTGATTTCTTATATGAAATTATATAAAAGAATTTAAAGAACTAAATTTCATTTTTCTCAATGTATTATTAATATTATTTTTAACATCAAACACTAAATTCGTATATGAGAACTCCTTGTTTGTGGGACAACAGACTCGCCTCCACAGGGAGATTTCACTGTTCAAGTTTATGGAGGTGTACATCCTCTACCCCTGATTTGGATTTGAACCTCTGACCTCTTACAATGAAGTACATGTTCTTAACCATTAGGCCTAGTCCTACAAAATTAATATTTTATAAAAATACATTTTAATACAAAAATTTAAAATCAAAATTAATTTAATTACACTAATAACAATGTTACAAGTATATACAAGTTTTATATAATTCTTATAAACAATGTTAACTTTGAGGGTTAGTTCAAGTGGCCATGAGCAAGACATGAGACCTCTTAGCCTTCCTCAAATTTGAGGAGGTCATTGGTTTGATTTTGATGATCTCTTTGGGGTTAGGCTTTGTAATTAGGGACGATAGTGTATCTCATATGCACTTTGGCAAGGACTCAAAACTACCAAAGGAATAATTATGCATTTGATCATAGTGATTGGAGACATTATGATCATTATTAATATTACGGGGATAATTCTCTAGCTTTAATTCTATATCGATGTAGACAACTAGGAGGTTCTTTCAATGATATAAAATACTACCATGTATTGTGAAAAAACAAAAAAGAGGTGAATTGATGGGAAAACACATCTTCAAAGAAAGAGGGGGAGATATAATGGTTAATGTTTATCATCCCACCAATTAATCCGCTAATCAATCTCTAGTATGTTGAGACATTTAATGTTGGTATTCTATCATTTAGTGAGTACTAATGAACCTTTTGTATATCACATGGCATGTAATCTCACACAACCCTTTGAAAATTTAAATATTAATGTGAAGAGAAGGGACTCATGTGCTCACATTCCATCAACTTTGTTCTTGCCTACTTTTATGTTGCTTCACCTTACGACCTTGAGTTGTTGTGGGATAATGGTGTTTAAGTTTGAAGGGCATAGGGGGTTTCTGCATATCTTGGACGATGTAACCATTTGTATTTCCTTTCTTCTAGTATGTAATTTGCTTCAATGTGCAACTTATTTTTTAGATGAGTCGCCTCCTTGGTGGAGTATTAAGAAATGGGTTTTAGAGAGTAACCATGTTGTCTAAGTGCTTAGAAGTAGTGGTCAAGGCTAGTGGGTCGTTTTTAGAATTTGGCATTTGTTGAATTGGAACATTAAGATGTGCATGCAATTTCATATTTGGGGCCAAAGAAGATTCTAAAATGTGTAGGGGGTGGAGGAATGCGATGGTTTAGTAGGAAACACTTCTTTAGGGAAACTTATGGTTGTGAGAGATCTATAAGAGATTTATAGAAATTTAAGAAGCCATTATGAGAATCCACTGCGACATATCTTCTCTTTTATGGTTAAGAGAAAATCCACTGTGACATATCTTATCTTTTATGGTAGTGGTAGATCGACTAAAAAAGTATGCTTGTTTTTGCTCTCTTTCTCACACTTTTGAAGAAGTTGTAGTGGCAAAAACATTCATGGAAATAATTTAAAACCTACTTGGAATTTTGAAGATTATTTTAAGTGACAAAGATCCAATTTTCATTGGAAATGTTTGGATTGAATTATTTTCTTGTTTGGCTACTCAATTGGTTCACAGTTCATCTTACCATCCTCAATTCGATGGGAAAAGAAAGATTGTGAATAAATGTTTAGAACTATATCTTCATTGCTTTGAACCCGATAAAAAAACACAATTGGTTAAGTGGTTTCCCTTGGAAAAATGGTGGTATAACACATTTTTACATACTTCATCAAAAATATCCCCATTTATGGCATTTTATGGATATTATCATCCATCCATCACATCACCTTTAAAAGGGACTAGAAAGTTTCAAGAAATGGAGGACCACATAGGGCACCAATAAGAGGTTCTCAAACTATTGAAGGATAACTTGATTACAACACTAAATAGGATGAAACGATAAGTAGATCAACACCATAGTGAAAGGGAATTTGAAGTGGGGGATTGGGTATTATTGAGACTACAACAATATAAACATTTGTCCCTCAAGCAATAAAAGAACGATAATAACTTAGCATTGGTGTTTTACATTCCCTATAAGGTGTTGCAAAGATTTAGAAGTATGTATAGCTTACAAGTTGGAGTTGCCTCCATCTTCACATGCACATCCCATTTTCCTTGTTTCTTTCTTAAAGAAGGTAATTGGTGATAAGATCCTAGTCCAAACTATTTTACAGTAGATTGATCAAGAATGGAAAATTATGGTAGCATCAGAAACAATCATTAAAACAAGGATTAAGCCACCAAGAAATCTACCCATTACTGAGTACCTTATCAACTGGAAGAGTTTACTAATAGAAGAGGCGGCATGGGACGATGAGTTATTCATGTAGAAACACCCATAGTTAGTCAAGTGTTGAGGACAAAACTTGTTTGAAGGGGAGGAGCATGTTAAGCCCTAGAGAAGCCCCATGTTAACCCTAAAACCCCTTATTAAGGCCTAGGCCCCATGTATGCTAGATCCTTTCATTGTACTCTTTCATTATAATAGTACTCTTTGTCCCATATATATATACACCAAGAAGACCTAGTCTTAGGATCATTTCATTTTGTTTTATACATTGTATTCATTGTAAAAGGAGGTTTACCCCTTGAAGTAGATTGTATTCATCTACTTTTTGTCATTTCCAAGGTGTTTGCATTTAAGCTCTATTTCCTTGCCTTCTGAGGAAAATATCATGAAAATACCTTGAAAGTTAAGAGCCATTGTTCCAAATGATTGTAACCATTAAACCCATAGTATAAGATCAACACCACCCATTTGGACTAAAATCATGGGACTATCCAATAAATACTCCCTCATATTTAGTTTAATACTATGGAATTTCCCTGAACAATTTATTGCACCTCCATATGCAATTATTACTTTAAATTATGGCGTTGGAAATGCAAAGCAATTGAAAACTTTTGTTAATTTGTAATTGGTGAAGTTATGGGTGCAACCAAAATCAATCAACACCATCGCCATTTTATTTTTATATATCCTTCTATTTTGAAGGTTTGTGGAGTACTAATGTAGGCCAGTGTATGACAAGATATTGTTACAATCTCTTCTAGCTATAGATATTGTGATGATTCTAATTTTTGGTTTTCTTCCTCTTCATAGTCTATGTTGAATAATTTTTGCTTACCACATTTATGCCCCATATTGTACTTGTTGTGACAATTGAAACATATACATTTTGCTCTTCTTTCATCTATTTGATAAGGTGTCAACCTTGTTAGTTGAGTGAGTTTATAATGAGGGCTGTGCATTAGGCAAATCTTGAGGTCTAAAAATGGCTCTTTGAAGGAAAATAATAAAATAATAGTAAAAATAATAAAATAAAAGTTATGAATTTTAAAAGTAAAAGAAAGAAAATTACTTTATTTAATTGTATTTTTAACTTATCTCCTTATAGGTGTATTCAAATTTCAAGTGTAGGAACTCGTTGAATGCGGAATTAGATTCAACATCCAACAAGTTCCCACTTTGTACGTTTTTTAGTAGACTAATAGTGAGAAAGATTGAAAATACATGAAAACACATGTTTTTTCATGTATTTTTAATTTTTCTCGATGTGGGTCTACTCAAAAGCATACAAAGTGGGTACTTGTTGGATGTTGAATCTAATCTCGCATTCCACAAGTGCCTAGACTTCAAATTTGAGTATATATATATATATATATATATATATATATATCAAATTTGAGTATATATATATATATCACCCTCCAAAATAATTTACCCTTCACCCTCCAAAATCATTTACCCTTGATGATGACATCATAATCTTGAATCTTATTAGTTTTTTTAAAGTTGATCTTGTTAGTACATTTTTCATTTTTAGGCCCAACGTTTATCTCAAAATTTCCCTAATGGAAACTTCCCTAATGATTTTCTCAGTAGTTGTTAATGACCACTCTTCTAGTAGCCATATTTTTACTTTCAACTTTACTTGAAAACATGCTTTATGGATTTGGGTTCAGAGAGACACTTCATGTTGGATTCTTTCCTTTAAAGTTCCCATTTAGAGGTCTAACAAACTATCCTATGAAATTTTATTTAACTTGAGACTCAACTTTTGAAATTATTGAATGTGTTTTGGACTTGTCTACCAAATAATATATTTTTTTAAAATCAAAATAATAAATTTGTATTAAGCAAGAATTTGTGGCTAGAACATGCAACTGAAGTACATTGAGATGAATGTTATAAAGAAAAAATCTTCCATGATTCTAGAAAGAGGTGGGAAAAAACCATATTTCACCCAGAAAAAGAAGAAGTCGGGGGAGATCTAATATTAGACCTTTTGAGACTCGAGCCTACTGCTTCCTAAGCACAAGAGTAAATTCTTACAAATTGTTTGCACAAAATGGTACAAAAACAAAACATTTATAATATTTAATCAAAACTCACCCCGCACTAGAACCATAGGGTGCTAAATAATGATGGGTACCATATTTTGGAGATTTCTTGCTTCTATCTTTCCTACTTCTTGTTAATGGAGGGGATGATCGCTGATTTCTTTTTAAAACACACAAATATGAAGGAGAAGAAGAGGAGAGATTTCCATCCTTCTCTTCCTCTGAATTAGCCTCTAGTTCTTCCTTTTTATTTGAAGGAGGATTTTTTTGAACATCCTTACTAGTAGTCTCTTCCTCTACGGGTGACTTGATGTTCTCTAAAGGCACTTGATATAGATCGAACTAATCTTCTTCAACCGTGAATTCTTCCTTTGAGGACTTCAAAGCTTCATATCTATCACTAAAACGAGGGTGTCTTTTCAATGAATGATTCTTTTTCTTCCTTGAAACTGGTTTGAATGCTTCTTCCTCATCATTACTTTAAGAAGATGGAGGGGGGAGAATGAGCATACTCATGGAAAAAAAATGCATTTAAAATAGCTCTACTCATAATCCAAGCCTGAAGATGGGTCCAACACTCTAAGTCAAGATGAATCACCTAAGGGTGTTCTTTTGTAAAATCCATTTCAACACAATTTCTAGCACATGAAAAGTTATTTTCCTTGCCCTTAGAGCTAAAAATGTGGTGGTCCAATTTGTCACCTATGGATTTGAAAATGCCATCATTGTAGGAAAACAATGGCAGATATGACCATATAATTTAGATAGGTTTAGAAGAGATTTCCATGGAAGGATTAAAATCTAAAGTCTGGTGAGTGAAAAAAAATCCCCTGGACCCCATGAAATAGGGCCCAAATATGCATATCAAATCCTTGTCCTCCTCACTTTCAAAACAAAACGAAAGATAATTTTTCAACAATATAAAGTATTAATGGGCCCATGATCTATCTAATTTTTAGAAATTCATTCTATAATAGAGATATAATTGGGCCAAAGTTTAGTAAAATTACCAATCAACCCTCTTTGCTTAAGGGAATTTTCATTCTTCTTCACAGAGGAAACAAACCCTAATCCAGAGAAGGAATAATATATGTCCTTTTTACAAATATTTCACAGGGAAGAGAGCCATGACCATCCACGTCAGGGTTGAAAGGATCACTCATTGTAATGGCAATGAACTCAACAACCTACTTGTTTTAATCAGGAACAATGCAACAAACACCACCAGATCTAAGAAAACCGACACAAAGAAAATGAGCCAAGTGACTAAGCTATGAAAAACTATCAGTTGGGGAAGGAATATCAACAAATAACATTGTTGTTGTTGACGTTTAAGAGCCACCAACTAGGTCCACTGTCAAGGCTTGAGTAGGGATGAAGAGTAGGCATAGAATAAATAATTGAACCTAATAATAAGAAGGAGAGAAAAACAAAATGCACGAAAAGGGTGCTAATAGAATAAGGCCAAATAAATTATTATGAATTAATCAAAGAATAATACAATACTATAAATATGTGTGTGTGTGTGTGTGCGTATTTTATACATATATTTTTGTGTATGATAATATAGTATATTATAATACGGATGAATACTAAGGATATAACCTAGACTAAACAAACCATAATTAAAAAGTAATACAAAAAAAACAATAAAGATAACACAAACACAACAATACAGATAAGAAAGAAAAGTGGGGGGAGAAGAGGGGAAGGGGAGAGGGAAGCAGGAAGAAAGGAGGAGTAAGAAGAGGAGAGGAGGGAGAAGAGAAGGGAAAAGTGGAAAAACAAGGAGAGTGGAAGTAAGGAGAGCTAGGATAGAGGTAACATAAGGAGGAGTAAGAATAGGAGAGAAGGAGAGGAGAGGAGGGAGAAGAAAGGGGAAAAGTGGGAAAATAAGGAGAGCCATGATAGATGTAACATGGTGTGATAGGAAGGAAATAGGTAAGGTAAATTGTAGGTTTTAACCCCGTACATAAATTACTTGCATAAGAATTCTAAAAAATAGAAAAATAGACAATGGCAAGAGCATACCACATAAAACATATATACACAGAGATTTTCCCCTGGATCCTAAAACCAGGACTACCAGATTGATTTTTCATTATGTCCCTTTCAATCTTACAATATATATATATATATATATATATATATATATATATACATGTTGAAGCATCCATAAACCCCAATCCATTAACCCTAGATTAGAACATAACGGTAGTTCCCTTGACCAGATCTACAAAATGCCATGCATAGAAAACCATCATGCCCCAAAACCATGTGCACGGGGGTGCCCCCCTGCATACCTCCCGTGCAGGGGGGGTGCCCCCCTTCATACCTCCTGACAGGGGGGCAGCTTCCCCCACTGTGACCCCCCGGTAGTGCCCGATGCAATGTACAGGGATGGCTACCGCCCCCCTTGTGACCCCCGGCAACACCTAGTGCAACGTACAGGGGGGACCCCAGGCAGCGCCTGATGCAACGTACAGGGGGGCTACCACCCCCCTGTGACCCCCGACAGCGCCTGACACAACATACAAGGGGGGCGTGCATGTGGTAGTCGTGGAAAGAATATAACACAACCCAACAGAAATAAGGAGGAACATAGTGAGAAGGAAAGAAAGTGGAGAGAGGCAAATGGTTTAAGGAAAGGGAAGATGGACAAGGCAAGGACTGCCAAGTCAAATGCAGAGAGGTCAAATATAAAGAGAGGGAAGATGAAGGATGGGATGCAAGATCCAAAAGAAGATCGAGAGAACAATAATTTGTTTTTCATGGTTAGCAAGGGAAGCCAATTATTATCAATCCCTAGGCCACCATCTCTGTTAACATTTTTAGGATGTTTCTTAATCTCCAAAGCTTCTCTAATTTTGTGTTGGTAATAGTGATTTTCTTTGTTAATGATTTTAGTGCTTTCCAAACAACACATGATTTTTTGTGGTCTCGACATGTTCTACAAGAGATGATTTTTAAATTTTTTCGTGCTTTATGTATGCACCATGCTCTTTAATCCTAACTTGTAGGGAGCATCTTGTTTCACCAATATAACACTTGCCACATGAAGAGCCTACCTTGTAAACACCCATAGTACTATAATTGGTCTATGTCTTCTTTCACAAATTTCACTTTTTGCCTGATAGTGGAGAGCAATCTGAAAGATGTTATGATTTTTTTCTTCAAAATTTTGGAAATATTATTTCTTATTATTAAAACATCCTAGAAGGGGATGCAACCATTTTCCTTAGTTTCCATGGTGAATTGGATGTCAGATGAGATGTTGTTAAGCAGTTGTAAGAATTTTGAGAGCTATTCTTTTCCATGGGGCCATATGACATTGGTGTCATCTGTGAATCTTTTCCAAATCTCCAGCTTTAGATAGTAAGTGTTAACTGCTTTGCTTTCAAAATTTTCCATATAAAGGTGAGCCACTATTAGTGAAAGTAGAGATCCCATTACTACCCCACTTCTCTGTTTGTAGTATTCTCCTCTAAAGCTGAAGAGAGTGGATCTAAGAGATAATTCAACAAGCTTTTCTGTTTATGGGTTAGTCACTTCCTTAATCACGTGAGTAGTCTCATTTAGGGCGATTTTGGTAAAGAGGGATACCTTGACGAAGTTGATTATGATGTCCTTTGGATTAACCTTTTCATCTTTAATTAATGCAACAAATTCACTCGAATTCTTGATGTATGAGTCTAATATAGCCAACCAAGGGACTCAAAGCCTTAACAACAAATACCCTCTTTGTGGGTTTTTGGAGCTCCATAAATTCTTGGGGTTATCTCCCCGTTAGGCATCAAGTGTTTCTTAGTTCAATTATCTAGATAAAATAATAGAATGACTTTCTTAAATACCTTAATTATTCTTGAAATTGAGTTATGGAGAAACTTCCATAACTAACACTCTAAATGAGAGTTACACATCAAGTGTTTCTTAGTTCAATTATCTAGATAAAATAATAGAATGACTTTCTTGAATTCTTTAATTATTCTTGAAACTGAGTTGTTGAGAAACTTCCATAAGTACCACTCTAAATCAGATTTCCGATGAATTTATAATTATAATTCTCAAGATTCATAAGTACTGTAATTACCTTTATCAACTTTTAAGATGACAATATCAAGCATGACTATAGCAGGTAGCAGGTCAAGCCAGACCACCTAGAAGCAATATTAGCAAAGAAGAACATGCAGAAAAATAAAAATCAAGCCTTTAATTCGTTAAAAACACAATCCCCACAAATAATTTAAGTGCTTTATACATTGATTTTGGATTTTACATAATATTAAAGAGGAAATTGTGATTTCATTAATAAAAAAAAGTGAAAAAATATATTAAGAAAAAAGAAAATCAATTATAAATGATAATGCAGGTGATTCAATATCAACAAGTGTTTGAATTTGCTGGAATAAGTTTACCATACGTACACACTAAGACTAAACAGTTCCAAGAATAAGTGAAGGAAACTCAATATGATGATGAAGTATGTGATAGAATATCAATATATGTTTGAATTTATTGGAATAAATTTACCATATAGTCCCCAGACTAAAATATGTAAAAGAGGATAAAGATTAAGAATTATCATTATTAAAAAATGTGCAAGGATGAACATATATAGGAAGTTGTTTATTTGTTAATTTAGTTATATATTTTCTAAAATATATAAAAAAAATTATTTTATATTCAAATTGATATAATGATAAAAAAAATGTAAGGTTATCTTTTTTTAAATTATAACTATAGAATTTATGAATGATTATTATAGATAAATATAAGTTAATAATCATTTTTTTAATATAAAAATGAGAAAATAATTTTCAATTTATATAGATATTCTAAAATATAATGAGTTTATATTTCAAATATAAGTATAAATATAAATAAAATATAAAATATAAATAATATATAACATATAACATATGATATATAATATATAATATGCCACTTTAATTTATTAATATTTTCATATAATTATGAAAAATATTTTTATTTAAATTAATAATAAATTTTAAAATATATGTTTAATATTTGTATTTTAATTTAAAAAAATATAAAATATGTTTAATGTATTATTTAAATATCATTTATGAGCTATAGAATAATGGATGTTTTGTTAAGGTATTTTACGGTGAAAAGATTACTAGTTTGAAACTTTGTGGACTTAAAAGCTAACCATGAGTATGGGTTGGATCAATCCTTGACTTACTTTGTAATGCTCCATTTTATCAAAATAATAATAATAATAATAATAATAAGGAGGATAATAAATAAATAAATAAATAATATATAATAAAGTGAAGTTCATAATAAATAAAAAATAGAATATTTTATTAAATTTAAAAATAGTAAGAATAAATTTATGGAAAAAAAATTAAATCAATGAAAAAATAAAAGAATAAAATAAGTAAGAGTTAGTTATGGAAAGAAAATTAAGTTAAGAAGAATTTAGGACAAAAAATAGAAATTGTTTGATGACACATGGATTATGTGCATGAAGAATTTATTTCCATTTTTGGAACAAATGGTTCTATTTAATGGATGAGAAGGAGAATGGTTATTTAATGGATGAGAAGGAGGATGTGAGAAATTTTTTTTCAAGGAGAATTCACTAGCAAAGGTAGTTGATTGAGGACTTAGGGTTGGCCAGCTATAGAAAGACATAATGGTTGGGTGGAGAGTCACCACCAAAATGTTAGTTGTTGTTAGTAGGATCATAACAATGTAGTGTTTACAAGTTGTAGGTAAATTGGGCTTGTTAAGTTCCATATATGGTTTTTCCCACTGTCTTATCATGTGGATTATGTAATTATTAACAATTTTTTTTTTTCAGGTTGTTAATTAATAGTTTCAAATTGTTGTAAGTAATTTCATATATAATTGTGGTTTTAATTTTGGGACATTACATTTCGTATCATAGTGAAGTACTCAAAACCTAGTACCAATGGACCCTTTACCCTACTAAAGTCGATTGGAAAAGTAGACTTGAGAATGATGCCCAAAAATAATGTTTGATGGTGTTAAATCTATGGTATGTGATTTGACCATGTGAACATTATTCATATCCCAATTTAAGATAGAATTGTGTGGCTAAGACAAAGTGAGAGAATTAAGTGTAACCCTTGAGACCTATAGAGCCTAGCGCTGATGCATGTAGTAGAAAATTACGCATGTATACACATGAACATGTTGGGTTTAATTTCCATTAATATTGATACTTCAGGGAAAATCTTTATAACCCATATAAAAACTTTAGAATGGAAATAGTAATAATGTAAACATGAACTACAAAGTTATTTTCGAATTTGTTTAAGTTTTAATTATGCATTACCACCATTAAACGCACAATCTTGGGATTGTCAAATTGGGAGACATTGAAGAAAAATGAAGTGGATTGTATATAGCTAATTCTTCCCTCTTAACCATTAATTCATAGTTAAAATATCAATGAGGTGGATTATACATAGTTAACTTTTCCCTCTTAACCATTAATTCATGGTTAGAGTATCAATGAAGTGGATTATACATAGTTAACTTTTCCCTCTTAAACATTAATTCATGGATAAAATATCATTGTATGGTTTGTAAGAACCATATTGTATCTCATACAACTAAAGTTACGTTATATGTGCTTGTAGCTATTAAAACCACATCATTATGCAAACCGCAAGTCATTGCCAAGCCACAATCCCATTTCTAAAGCCAAGCCCCCACATTCAGAAATTAAAGCTTTATTGCAATCACATGTTAAATTGACTGCATTTCAAATATTAAATCAAACCTCTAGTTGTAATTCAACCTGCATGGATGAGTCTAAACCCCAAGCCATGTGGCAAGACCAATTTCAAGTGGATGTAGAATCGAAGGGAGAAAGGGCACATGGTCACAATCCTCCCAAAGGGGCACTAACAATGTAATCACAACCCAAGAATCCTCCAATTACATAATTGACACTGTTATGAATAGAAACCTATGTCACCGGTGTGAAAAGGAAATTGATAATCCATAAATCATAATTAAAATATCCAAACCCTACATTATACCACTATCACTAAAGCAAGACAAGGAGAAGTGAAAAAGAAACCAAAGAGAAGTGAAAAAAGAAACCAGGTAAAAAAAAACCATAAATTTATGGAAATCTATCCATTTATTTCTTTTCTTCATCTAAAAAAAGTGCGAATTTTTAAAATTTTATGCTTCCCTTTCACTGTAAAATTAAGAAGGAACAGTGGTCATCGGTTTTCGTTTTTCTTCTCAGTTGTTACTATACAAAAACAATGGCTTTATAACATAAATAAATGGAGGGTTTCCACGCAAATTATTATTAAAATACCTCATCAAGTTACTATTTCCTGCAAGTTATTTTTGGTAAGAAAGTTTGAAAAGTTTTATTGAGCAGAAGTTTGTTTTTAGTAATGGCGGTGAATGAAGCACCACTGATATCTTAAGTTCTACTATTAATACCTAAACTACTTTTCTACTTAATCCGAAACACAGTAGTGATTTTTGTTCACACCCTTTATTGACTCAATGTGTGTTCTTTCATTGATCATAAATCAATATGAAAAATGCTTCTATCTGATTTATAATTCCCTAATATTTATAAACCGTTTCAAGTTAGTGACTTCTATAAAATTTTAGATGAATTTATTCTTCAAAATCTTTTGAAAAAGTGGGGATACAAATTTTGCATATCACAGGAACTGTTATATAAAACTTTGATATAATAAAGTTATAGGTTTGAAAAATTTATTTTATATATTATTAAGAAATTTATGTTTTTATAAATTATTTATAAAATTACACTTTCAACATTTAATATAAAAATTATGAAGTTATTTTTCAAAACTTTATTGTAAATAGTAAAATCATAGATAGTTATATGAAGTTAGTGTAGAATGAGTTTTAAGTTTATTTCAAGCACATTTTGATATTAGAGATTGTTTAAAGAGAGATGGGTATAATGTTGTTTTAAGTTGTTTAAGAGAAATATGGTTTTAGGATGGTTTTATGATATTAATGTTTTTTTTAATAAATTTGTAGTGTAGATGTAATGCTTTAGTTATATAAAATTAAATAAGTATATAATGGGAAGGGTTGTATTTATTGAAAATTTAGTATGTGTATTTTTATAATTATGTATTTTTAGTTTAATATTATGTTGATATTTTTAGTAAATGTTAATGAGAAATGTCTATGGGGTTAGGATTGCCAACTCCAATAGAGCAAAACCTAAAATTCAATAAATAGACTCAAGCAATCATGCATACAATTTGAATTGGGAAAGTAGGTTTAGAGTACATGTTGGTAGGTCCTATGTTTGATGATGTTCTCACAGGGTCCAAACCCTAACTTCTCCTCTTGAAATTGCAAAATTGCAAGGTGAACAAGAAACCAAATGTGGATCACAACATTCAAAGTATATATGCATATAATGAAATCATTCCTTAAAAGTATACATTATGCATTCATATCCGTAAGAAATAGATAATGCATATAGGAACAAAATATGAGTTTGTTGATTGAAATAGCAATAACAAGAGGTAGCTAAGCTACAACTTGATCCAAATTACTGACACTGACGAAATCTTCCTCTAGGTCTCTCCTACTCGGACCAACAAGAACTTCCTCTCCAATAGTATCACTGCGATACAAGATAAAAGGGCTCAACATCTATGCAAGGAACTAAGGTTTCCTAGAGATAGGAGAGTGTAAAGAGAAAGGGATAATGCAAACCTGATATAGGGGAAATTTGGCAGAGTAAAGATGCTAATAATTAGGATGCTTATTAGACCAACACACAGGGTGTATTTGTTGGGCAGCGGATCCCCCCATAGTGGATTTTTGGGGCTTGTAGCCGAATTTTGGTCATAAGTAATGTAAGACCCCGCGAAATGTGGGTGCAGAGCGTGAGAGTCTAGGGTTGTCCACCCTAAAATATTGTAATTTAATATAGAATCTGTCGGCCTAACCATGGTTCGTGGACCATGGGAATGTATAAATAGAGTGAGGCTCTAAGTGTAGAAGTCAGTTTTTTATTAGAGTTGATCTTAAGTGATATGGGTTTTTGAAAGCAACATTCGCTTTGAGTCTGTAAGTCCGAGTCTTGGGTTGTAGGAATAAGAAGAGGCTCTACAGCTGTGTGCGTAGAGGCCTGGTAGAGCCCGCAGCTATGTGTGCAGACCCCTGCAGCTGAGTGCGCAAGGCGGAGTTGAGATTGTAATGGAACAGAAGTTAATAAAAGATAAGTTGATTCTAGAATGTTGTGCGTTTGCTCTTAGATCTGTATGTTTATGCTTCTGTTATATTTTTATGCATCTCTTTACAGTTTATGATTGTGCCCACTTGTTATAAATGTTGAATGATTAATGAGAATACCGGGCCCACAACATTAAGTCATATCTATATTAATAACACAGTAAGAACAAGGGATCTAGATAGCACCCCTTTGCAGGGATATGCCAAGGACAGACAGCTGCGTGGAGCAGTGCAGTGCGCAGGATTTGTTCATGAACTTCCCAGCATTCATCAAGACATCCCTAGGGTGCGGAAACCTAGTTCCAGCACTGTTGGTCACTTTAATTGCTGATTAAAGTGCTACATAAATTGTCAACCCAGGGAAGTCTGGTTATTTCAAAGGTGACTGCGTACTATATGTACTTAATCTTAAAAGCACTAAAAGTTGTAGTACAAACGAATCACACCTTGCTTTAATAACTGAAGCTCCACTTTGTGTTACAGCAAATATACTCTATTGCAGAATCTATTAAGAGATGCTTAATTTCATTTAAGGAATAATTCAACATAAAGGAATAAATCTACAAAGGAAAACAATGGCTATGCTGTAACAGAGAATCAGGACCCTATCCCTAAGACGGGAACCTTCAGCACCTGCCTCTGTTTCTCTAGCTCGCTGATTCACTCTGTAAACTTAATCATCGGTGAGACACTCATGAAATAACTCTAACCAATGCAACAATCGATTAAGAAAGGAACGAAGTTTCAACAAAGGTAAAATAATATCCAGAAAACAATACTTGTTAACAAGGTATGAATAAACAAACACTCAACACACTGCAAAGGAATATAATGGGTGAATCTTGTGATGAAGGTGGGCCCTGTCCTTCTCACAAGATTCCCCAGGAAACGAGAACTAGAAAAAGATGTTCAGAACAAGAGTTTTATTCATCCATCAATATATCATGTTACATAAAGAAAAGATTCTAGTCCTGTCTCTTCAACTCAGGCTCTCTCACAGTCTGTTCATCCCCCTTCTAATGTAGATGTCTCCTCTTTATAAAGAGGAGACATCTATTACAAAAGATTTACATTGCAAAATTCTATTTAACCCATTATACAAAAATAGGGAAATTAATTTCCCGTCAACAAAATGGTGTTATAGCAATACTGTCTTTAGATCATGTTACATCCAATGTAACAGCTTCCTCGGTGATAGATCTGGTTCATCTGTTGCTGTCAAATTTGGAACGCAAATCTCAACTATTTCAGCTTCGAGAATTGCGTGCCGTTCTTGCTATTTCAGCAACTGCAAAAATAGTCTTGTAAATTCCAGGTAGTTTCAGTAATGCGGACTGCACATCATTCTTTAACTGTTTCAGCAACTAACAATTCAAAGATTAACTATGAAGATAGCATGATTATATGTTAAATAATTAAACGTATAGTGATGTGAAGAATCATTGCATACCTTTAGAATAATTGAGTCAAAACACTAACAAGGATTTTCAAATATGGGTTGAAAAGGGTGACATTATAACAAAATGTATAGTCAGGAAGAGACAAAATGAGGTCCTAACATCCGCCCCAACTGAAATTTTTACTCTAAGTCTGAGTCGGAATACTGGGATGTATAGTGCAAATTACTTATGCAGTAAGAATAGAAGGTGCTGTCAGCCATGTTTCTGAAACCTTGGGCATTCTGAATTCTCTGCCATGCTGCAAGCTCCTCCTTTTTGGACAACGTGAAGTGAGCCTTATATTGCTGTGCTGGCAGCCAAAGAAGAGGGAAGTGGAAGTGATAACCCAACCAGTTTTGGGCACACTATTGCATGCATTTCACATAATTAGGTAACCTTGATATTGCTGTTTGAAGATTGGGAGGGTTAAAAGGATGATATTCTCTCCTCTCCTTAGGACAATGCTCCCAAAATAGATTATTTGCTTGTATGACCAGAGTTCCCTTAGTCTTGACATAATGTTGGCAGTCCTTTAAGACTGTTGCCTGTAGTTCTCTAATATGCTCAGTCATCCCTGGCTCTTGTAAAACTCGTCGATGTTCAGCAATAAAAGCAGCGGCATTCTGTGGCTCAGCTCAGATCCAGAGAAGGCAGTTCTCTTCATTATGTGTTGCTGACATGAAAGAATTTTTCCAGGTAAGTTGATTGGCCAGGAAAGAAATGAAGGCTCTAATCTGAATGTCACCAACGAGAGGAATCAAATTAAGCTTCCTATCTTCAGGTATGGCCTCATTATGAAGATAGAGTTCACATAACAAATTCTGTTCACTAATTGATGCTTGTGCAAAAGTTTCAATAAACTGCTGAGATGTAGACACCTCGTGGGGACGTCCATCTCCGATTTCTTTCACTTGGAAGAATGCTAGGCGTTCTCTTAAAAACACAGAATAGTTGAAGGATGGATTTCTAGTGGTGAGTAATCTTTGAACCAAGTCAAAGATAAGAGACAGTCTGGTTTTTAGCTTTTTGTTTTCCTTGTGCTGTGCACAAGACTGTTCTAAGACTTCCCAATTTCTATATACATGATTCAGCCACACTGATTTATGTTCCTGTAATGCCTTTTCTTGTGATAGGGCATACTCTTTCTTCCATGTATCCCTCAGTTCCTGAAAACTGGAGGTTTGAGTGAAGACAGTCCTTGCACACCGGGGTTCATTCTGAATGAACACATCCTTCGAATACTTTGGTGCTGGTTTTTCAGCTTTAACAACTGGGGTAGGCCGGGGTTTCATTTCTTCTTCAGAGGTCTTTGAAGGCCCTGCTGGTTCTTGTGTAACAACAGGGCGCTCCTTTTTAACTATGACAAGAGTAGATGCATGGGTGGGTCCAGGCAGTGGGACTTCGATTATCTTATAACCAGCTCGAGAATAGAGATCACCACACTGGCCACACATATATTCATTATATCTATCTTTTTCTGCACTTCTCTCAGCTGTAGATGCTACCTGAGCTAAAATATACAGATTGTGTTCTCTTTCATGGGCTTCCCTTGCCATGATTATTATAAACCTCAATCTCAGATTTCAAAAACTCATTTTCTTCCTAAAGGGAGGCTAAAGTAACCGGGCCTTCTGTAGCAGTTGCAGGTTCCAGTGGATGGGAGGATCGTTGTTTAGTGGCAGCTTCATCATTTACATCCTCAGTAGGTGGTTCTTGTGTAACACCTGCTGGACTAGTAGTTGGTTCTTGTGTAACAGCTACCTCTAGGTCATCTGCTTTCTGTTCCTTGACAGGTGGTTCTTGTGTAACACTTGTTAAGTCGGTAGGTGGTTCTTGTGGAGCAGCTACATCTAGGTCGTCTATCTCTTATTCCTCAACTGGTGGTTCTTGTGTAACAACTGTTAGGTTTATAGCTGGTTCTTGTGGAGTAGCTACGTGTTGTACATCGTCTTGAGTGTCTACTTTTGATAGATCAGCAGTTGGTTCTTGTGGGACAGCTGCATCTTTTGAAAGGAACGATGTAACAAACTCTTGAGCAAATTGCATTTCGGTACCCGAAGGTGAGGAAGGAAAGGATTCAGGGCCTTGGGGACGTGGTGAGGTCTGAGGCTTCAGGATAATGGGTGGGGGATTTGGGGTGATAGTCTCAGTTGCTGCTTCAGAAGACGTCCTCGTTCGTCTTTGAGGCAGGAAGGCGGGAAGTACAATGGTTTTCCTCTTACGAACATTTTTCCTTTGGGTAGGAGGGTCATCAGTAGTAGCAGCTTCTTTAATTGAGGCTCTTGTTTGTCTTTTTAGTGAGGGTGCAGCCTTTTCTTGTCTTTTCCTTTTTAGGTTGGCAATGGGGATATTTTCATCTGAATCATCACTGGGGATATGGACCGTGGGAATGGATGATTCAGGTAAGTTAAGGGATGGAGTAGATATGGGGGAGGGTTCAAGTGCATTTACTATTGCGGGTGGTGAAATTTCTAAGGAATCAAAGATGCTCCCTAGCTGTTGAATAGAAGGATTTTCAATTTGCTGCGAGATTCCAGGGGTCTGCTGAGGATTTTCAGCGTCTAATTGGGGAGTTTCAGCTGCTGTTCGAGAGGTTTCAGCAGTTTCTTGAGGATTTTTGGTTGCTGGTTGAGGAGTTTCAGCAACTTCCTGCGGGTCTTCAGCTGCTGGTTGAGGAACTTCAGCGGCTTCCTGGGGTGGGTTGTTAAGAAGAGGAGGATTTTGCAGGGCAAAGCCCCTCTGAATTAGAAGTTGAACCAGGCGATGGTGAGTGAGGGATAGGAGTGGGTACTTTGCATGCATGGAATAATGTGACATGTTCTTTAGACACCCAAGTAGATAGTATGGCATATTTAATAAACGACCATGTCTTAAATGATTCAACAACACAAAATCATGCTGGTACACTACCTGGTAACGTCCCTCACGGGTGAAATAGTGCTTGAAAAACTCTGTGACCTTTGGCCATGGAGGTGGTAATGAACGAAGTGCAACACCCCTGCCTTTTTGTTCGACCCGCTCTCCTGGTAAAAGAAAATCTTGCTGTGCGTTCAGAATGAGGTGTTTACAACTGAACCAACGAATGCCATCGGCTGGTAACCTTGAAACTTGCACTATATCCTCCTCTGTTACTGGAATTCGCACTCCTTGAACAGTAGAGTATCCTTCCCTTAAATTTCGTGCGAATTCCAGGACTTGCTGAGAGTCAAATCCTTGAAGCCTTTGGAAATAATCCACCCAGCCTACTTGCTAAAAGATTTGATATGCTTATGGGTACAATTCCAATAGAGCTATTGAACCAGGTTCATTTCGAATAGCATTGCCTCCCATCGTTACTGGTTTAGCAAAATTCACAGTACAGAGCCGAGTTACCGCAGCCGAAACAGAGTAAGATATTGCAAATGAGGTTGTGACATAATAAAACAGAGACGGGTTTGACAAGACACAGTCGTGACGGTGATTGACATATCGGGTAATAATTTCAAAATTTTGGTATTCCCCCCCCAACTGCGGCTAAATGATAAGTTTGAATGTACGACAATTTCGGCAATCATATCGGGATCTTCTCATTAATTACAGTTTAATATTTACACATAAACACGCATACCTCACGTTTTACCTTCGATCGTTGTGCCGAAAATATAATCTCGTCATTGATGGATCACTAATGGTTATGAAAAAGGGTTTATAAAATATGAGGGTATTTGTATGAAAGGTTTTCTATATTCACAGGAGGTGATAGTGAAAGAACACAATTATCAGGATGAATGGCTGATTCTCTCTTATGAAAATATGTATTGGTTGTTTTTGAGAGGAACTGATGCCTCAATCTTGGGAAAAATGGGAAAATTGATGTTTTTAGGGAAAGGTGGACAAGGTGGGTGTTTCAGCAATGGAGAAGTTGGTGTTTTAGCAACAAAGAAAATGGGGAAAAATTGGTGTTTCAGCAACGGGGAAAATGGTGTTTCAGCAACGGGAAAAATGGTGTTTCAACAACAGGAAAAATTTGTTGTTTAAGGAAAAATAAGAAAATGTTGTTGTGTGGGAATGAATTATGAATTGAAGTGAAATGGCAATGTTTCCCAAATCAAAATCTGATCCTTCTTGCAATGAAATTGTTCTTTTCAGCCAGCCTCCGAATCTAAGACCTGCAAAATAATGAATTGTAACATGGCAACCCTTGACAGGGATTATTAGTTAAAATATCCTATTCTTCTAAGAAATATATAATACAAAATTTAAATACAATGAGGGGTAGAAGACTCCCCTAAAAAGACATAATATGATTCTATCATGCAAGTGGCCTTAAAATCTTCTTTAGAAATAGGTTGCTGGTACAAACTGAGCCGATATCCATTTACCAACAATGGTGTTCTAGAGTCATCAATTGTCAAGAGCCTTACTGTACCATTTGGAAAAACAATATCTATCTCATAAGGTCCCAGCCACCTTGTTCGCAATTTTCCTTGAAAATTTTTAAAGCGAGAGTCATACAATAGAGCCCAATTACCTTTTTGGAACTGCTTATGCTTAATGGTTTTATCATGCCACCTGGTTCTTTGCTGTTGTATCATAGTTGTTTTATGGATGGCATCCAACCTCTTTTCATCCAATTCCTGAAGCTGCTGCAACCTAGTTGTGTGTACATCAGTCAAGTCAAGGTTAACAACTAAAGTAGTTCTTAAGATTTTAATTTCAAATTCCATAGGAAAAACAACACTTTTACCATAAACTAATTCATAAGGTGAAAAACTTGTAGTATTCCTCCAGGTAGTTTTGTAAGCCCATAATGCTTCAGGTAACCTTTGAAACCAATCCTTTCTATTCTCCTTTACTATTTTTGTTAAAATGGCTTCCATGACTTTATTTGTACTTTCCACCTGCCCATTGGCTTGGGGGTGATAAGGTGTAGTCATTTTATGATTAATATGATATTTCTGAAGTGTAGCTTTAAAGCCATGGGAGTGGAAAGGAGGTCCTCCATCTGTGACTAGCTCTGTAGGCACTCCAAACCTAACAAAGATTTCTTCAAATAGAAAGGTTAACACAGATTCCTCATTAGCTCTAATAAGTGCCTTATCTTCCACCCATTTAGTCATATAATCTGTGCAAACCAATATGTAAACTCTTTGATTGGATGTTGGATTGATGGGTCCTATAAAATCTAGAGCCCATCTTTCAAAGGGTTCAAGTATTACCTGGGGGTTCAGTGGCATTTCATCTCTATGATTAGGCTAGCCCATTCTCTGACAGCTATCACAGGCCTTAACATATTTCTTCGCATCCTTAAAAAGTGAGGGCCAGTAATAACCCATCTTGAGAACTTTATGTGATGTTCTCTTATCAGCAAAATGCCCTCCACAAGGGCCATCATGACAAGCCTTCAATATGTCGTAAACCTCATCTTCTCTAATGCATCTCCGAATTTCCTGATCAAGTCCTGTATGAAAAAGACATCCACTTATCCAGCTGTACCGAGCACTTTGTTGAATGATTCTTCTTTTTTCTCTGTGTGACAGGTGTGATGGTAGCTTCCTTGCAACTAAATAATTGGCAATGTCTACATACCAAGGTGAGTGAGCAGATACTGCAAATAAATATTCATCAGGAAAGGAATCATCTACTAGAGTATTATCATCAGTTTTTATCCGAGAAAGAAAATCAACAACTACATTTTCTTTACCTGGTCGATCTACAATTGTAATATCAAATTCTTGTAGTAATAATAACCATCTGGTAACTCGAACATTTGTAACAGATTTATTCATTAAATATTTAATGGCCAAGTGATCAGTATGAACAAAAGTAGGATAACTAGTAATATAATGTCGAAACTTATTAATAGCATAAATGGCTGCTAAAAATTCCTTCTCAGTAACCGTGTAATTAAGTTCAGCAGGGGTCATATTCTTACTAATGAAATAGATAGCATAAGGAAGATTATTTTCTTCTTGACCCAAGACAACCCCAATTGCAGTGTTTGAAGCATCAGAGGATATATGAAAGGGAAATGCCCAGTCAGGCCCCCTTAGAATAGGAGCTGTAGACAACTGACGCTTAAGTTCATCAAATACTTTTTGGCAATCATCAATCCACTTGAATTCAACATTTTTCGTAAGTAACACAAACAAAGGAGAAACTATTTTAGAAAAATCTTTGATAAATCTTCTGTAATATCCAGCATGTCCTAAAAAACTTCTTACATTAGTTTGTGTTCTGGGGATAGGAAGAGTCTGAATTACCTGTATTTTAGATGGATCAACTTGAATCCCTATATTCATCATCATATGACATTTTTCGGTACTTAAGGCAAGATGGGCTTCTATGCAATGTTTAAGTACTTTCTCAAGGTTTTGTAGTGCATCCTCGAAAGTCACACCATAAGGAGTAAAGTCATCCATAAATATCTCCAAAGAGTCATTAAGCATATCAGAGAAAATTCCTATCACTGCTCTTTGAAATGTTGCTGGAGCATTACATAGTCCAAATGGAAGAACTTTATAGGAAAAAGTCCCCCATGGACTAGTAAAAGTGATCTTGTCCTAATCTTGGGGTGAAATTTTGATCTGGTTATATCCGCTAAAACCATCTAAAAAGGAAAAGAATATCTTTCCTGACAAACTGTCTAGCACTTGATCAATAAATGGCAAGGGGAAATGATCTTTTTGAGTAGCTTTGTTTAAGGCTCTGTAATCTACACATACTCTCCATTTCCCGTTTTTCTTAGGTACTATTACTAATGGGGAAACCCATTCACTATCAGATATAGGGTATATAAACCCTGCATTAAGCAGTTTTTGAAGTTCTTCTTTAACAATTTCCCTTAGATTGGGGTTCATTCGTCGCTGGGATTGACAGACTGGTCGAGACCCCTCCTTGATATAGATACGATGAGTACATAATTCAGGAGAGATCCCCTTCATATCTGTGTAGTCCCATGCGAATGCTCCCTTATTTTCACGAAGTAACTTCATTAACTTTTTTGTTTTAGCATCTGTCAAGTTAGTGTTTATATTCAATGTTTTGCCAAGCTCGATTTCCACTTTTATACTCTTGGAGGGAGTATCAGTTGATGTTTGAGATAAATTTTCAGATTTAAAGTTTTGCTGTGTTTCATGTTCCAAAATTGTAGTTAACTGATCATAAGTTTCAGAGGTAACCGAGGAGGGTTCAGAAATAAAGTTACTAATTACTTCATCCTCGGTGGTGTCTTTAAAAGTTAAGGCTTGTCCAATGGTCAGAATGGGTTGAGTATCCTCATCATCATAATCTAACCATACAGAATTATCATTGTTAATCATGGGTTTAGCATGAGGGTAGAGAGTGAGCTGCTTAGTTTTAGATCCATTAGAAATTGTCATTGAGCCTGATCTACAACTGATAAAGGCATCTGTCGTAGCCAGCCAGGGTCTCCCCAAAATCAGTGGATGTCCCCCCAACTTTGTTTTAGTCTGTAACACAACAAAGTCAGCAGGGTAGTTCCAAGATTCGACTGAAATTATTAGGTCTTCAATAAACCCTTGTAGTTTAGGGTTTAGGGTTTAGGGTAATAACTGTGCAGTTTCAAGGGTCATAATATTTATGGCAGCACCTAAGTCTACCAGAACTATAGAAACAAAAGTTTTTCCAACCTATACTGTAACTATAGGATGACCAGGATCACCATTTTTTACAGGAGGGGTTTTTCCTGTCATTAAAGCAGTTAGATCACCCATCACATGAACTGTAAGGGGATCTTTAGCCTTTCTTCTAGGTTTCTTAATGCAAATGTCTCTAACATTTATAGCATAAATTGGTACATCTCTAAGTGCTTGCAGAAGTGGAATTTTAACATACAGATTCTGCAATTCCCCTAGAAGGTTAAAAGTAGGCAGCTCAGGTGTCTTAGTGAGAGCTAAATGCTCAGGGAAAGGCGGCTCTGCTATTTCAGTAGTTTTATTAGAGAGTGGCTCAACTGTTTCAGCAGCCTTATTGGATGATTTATCTTTTTCTGTCTCTTCTTTATCAAAGTCAGAAGAAGTAATATCATCAATAATAGGCTCGACTATTCTCCCAGACCGCAAATGAATGTCATTACATTGCACAGGGAAAACAGGCTGGTTCTGAATATCGATGACTTGCACAACTTTATTATTATTATTATTAGGATTGGGGTTTGGTTGTACAGGCAAATGAGGTCTCATTGTTTGGTTATTTGGTGGAGCATTTGATGGCAGAGAGAGAGATTGCTGATATTGAGGGAATTGGTTTGGAAATGGGATTTGCTGAGCTGTCCATCTTGGGTTCCAATGATTAAAATAAGATTATTGTAGAGACTAGGGATTCCACATTGTAGGATCCATAAAGGGAGGGTTTATTTGCTGCATGGGTGGGAAGTTCATTTGGTTGAAGGGTGGATATTGCATTTGATTTAAGGGCGGGTAATTTTCTTGAAAAGAAGGATAATTATTCCAACAATTAAATGGCATATTAGAATTCGTACCTTGTCCTCGTGGTTGCCATTACCTCCTCTGTGTCAGCAAGTAAACTGCTTCAGCTTCTTCTTTGGTTGGTTGCAGTGCTGCTTTTATTCTTGGTAAAGAAGGGCATTGTTGAGTCTCATGGTCCTTCTCGCAAATAGTGCAAATTGGTACCTTGTCCAGTGGGCATTCCCTTAGCGGGTGTTTTTCTCTGCATTTAGAGCAGAAAATGGCCAAATCAGCTTCTGCCTCTACCTTCTTCTTTTTAACCTGCAAGGTATCAATTTGTGAAGCAAAAGAGCTTAACATTTCAGTTTTAAATTCTTCAAGTAAATTACCTATTTCGTCTCTTGTTGCTCCTCCACTAGCTGATTTTTGGACTCTTGAGTATGTACCATCCCTACTTTTTGGTCTATTTACTTCTCCTCTTGAACATCTCTTACAAAGGTTGACAATCTCATCACATGATTCCTTAGATATATCCCCTTTACCAAGCATATTCAACATGTCTAAACAGTCATCCCGTACCCCTTTCAACAGTATTGACTTAAGAATATCCTTACTCATATTAGGGTGATCAGATCTCTACAAATTGTATTGTAATCTCTCCACGAAATCTTCTAAGTTTTCATCCTCCTTCTGAACCATCTTAAATAGTTCCTCCTTTCTTTCTCTTGTCCGGCAATAATCTTAGTATTTGGCCAGAAACTTCTCCTTCATCTGCTCCCATGTTGTGATCACATGTCCTCCTAGGCTCATGAACCATCTTAGTGCATTTCCTTTTAATGTTGCTGGAAATAACTTTAACTATTGAGGATTAGTGACATAATCATAACTTCTACACAATATATCAAACTCAAACAGAAATTCATCAGGGTCTTCAGATGATAAACCATGGAAATTAGGTAGGGCTGAGAGTGGGAAGTTCTTCATAGGAGTTGCCCCTCTGGGAAGATCCTCAATAGGGAATTCCAAAGTGGAGAGAGAATTCTCGCCTCTTCCTTCTCTTCGTCCCCCACCAAAGAGTCCTTCATTGTTTCCGTCCATTGGTTGTTCCCTTGTTTCACTTGCCCGATCTTCAGCGCTTTCTGTTGGGCTTTCAATATTCTGAACTGGTTCCTAAACTTCAATATCTTCTATTGGTTCTTCAATGTCTTCCACTGACTCCTCGGCCTATTCTACTGTCTCTTCGGCCCTTTCAGGTCCCACTACTTCCTCCGTTTCGTAGTTCGTTTGGAGAGAGTGTTGAGTCTGTGGCCTCCGGGAGCTTATCGTCTGAGACGTTTCAACTTTTGAAATGATGTCGTCAATGAAAGTTTTCCTTCCTCCTCTGCCTTTGCCCTTGCCACCTATGGGATTATTTTTCCTGCGTCCTCTCATGCATCCTGTACATCTAAAAGAAAATCATTAATGCTCTTAAAATCTATGGTCGTCTTCCCTGTCAACGACGCCAAAATGTTGGTCACTTTAATTGCTGATTAAAGTGCTACATAAATTGTCAACCCAGGGAAGTTTGGTTATTTCAAAGGTGACTGCGTACTATATGTACTCAATCTTAAAAGCACTAAAAGTTGTAGTACAAACAAATCACACCTTGCTTTAATAACTGAAGCTCCACTTTGTGTTACAACAAATATACTCTATTGAAATATCTATTAAGAGATGCTTAATTTCATTTAAGGAAAAATTCAACATAAAGGAATAAATCTACAAAGGAAAGCAATGGCTATGCTGTAACAGAGAATCAGGACCCCATCCCCAGGATGGAAACCTTCAGCACCTGCCTCTGTTTATCTAGCTCATCGATTCACTCTGTAAACTTAATCACCGGTGAGACACTCATGAAATAACTCTAACCAATGCAACAATCAATTAAGAAAGGAACAGAGTTTCAGCAAAGGTAAAACAATATCCAGAAAACAGTACTTGTTAACAAGGTATGAATAAACACACACTCAACACACTGCAAAGGAATATAATGGGTGAATCTTGTGATGGAGGTGGGCCCTATCCTTTTCACAAGATTCCCCAGGAAATGAGAACTAGAAAAAGATGTTCAGAACAAGAGTTTTATTCATCCATCAATATATCATGTTACAGAAAGAAAAGAGTCTAGTCCTGTCTCTTCAACTCAGCCTTTCTCACAGTCTGTTCATCCCCCTTCTAATGTAGATAAAGAGGAGACATCTATTACAAAAGATTTACATTGCAAAATTCTGTTTAACCCATTATACAAAAATAGGGAAATTAGTTTCCCGTCAACAAAATGCTGTTATAGCAATACTGTCTTTAGATCATGTTACATCCAATGTAACAGCTTCCTCGGTGATCGATCTGGTTCATCTGTTGCTGTCAAATTTGGAACGCAAATCTCAATAGTTTCAGCTTCAAGATTTGCGTGCCGTTCTTGCTGTTTCAGCAACTGCAAAAATAGTCTTGTAAATTCTGGGCAGTTTCAGCAACGCGGACTGCACATCAGTCTTTAACTGTTTCAGCAACTAACAATTCAAAGATTAACCATGAAGATAGCATGATTATATGTTAAATAATTAAACATGTAGTGATGAGAAGAATAACTACATACCTTTGGAATAATTGAGTCAAAACAATAACAAGGATTTTCAAATATGGGTTGAAATGGGTGACATTATAACAAAATGTATAGTCAGAAAGAGACAAAATGAGGTGCTAACAAGCACCCTCCCATACTACCTTGGGTGAGACCTCAGTCCGTGCACTGCGGACTGTTGCCGAAAGGGACGGTAGTTTTAGGATTTGTTTGGCTAAATCAATTCTAAACCTGGGTCAGGCCCCAACAAGCCAATAAATGGTTCTGTTGTCGGGACCGGGATCTGCCTATGGGATGTTTGATGTCGGAACACTGGAATCCTATAAAGAAGGAAATTAAAGATTGGTTGGATCAGAAGCTTCACAAGTTCGTGACACAGGAAAACAAAACTCCGCAGATATCTGAGAAGAGGTGGCTGGATCGCTACGTATATACAGAAATCCACGAGATCTTCTTCGCGTCCTTCTCTTCGGAGTTGTATGATTGGATCACGAGGTTAGTCGACAGCCACGGAAGGTACAAGCTCGATCAACTGATAGTGTGGACTCTGGAGTTAGTGCGCAGACTAGAGGCATTAGAAGATAAGATCGCGTAGGTCGTGGACCATTGGCTCGACCGGATAATAGGGGGATTTATCACTGAGTTCGCGATAGACACAACCGTGAGCTATAGTGAAGCAGAACGATGTTTTCTCAAGGGACCACGAGGTAGGTACATTAAATCCCTGAATACCTGGATTAAGATGTTTTTATGTGAAAAGTGGGTTATGTGAATACATTAATGATTGGAACGACACGGAGCAGAAAGATCTACAAAGGTATCGAAGGATTAGGAAACAATCCCTTAATCTCACCTTCGCGAGAGAATGAGGAAGAGCGTGCTCGGGTTTCTCCGAGAAGTGCGGTCAGTTTGATAAGGTAGCGCATTCTGCAGTTATCACCTCCACTTACGCCGTCACCCGCTTCACCTACTTCACCTCCATCATCAACCACCCCACCTCCACCACCCCTAAAGTTCAGCATGGCGAGCACGATCAAGCTACCTGTATTCAGAGTAAGGAATGAGGATCCAGGCCAGTTCTGGTTCATGGTTAGAGCAGTGTGGGAAGCATAAGGGGTCACAGATGACAACATTAAGAAGGCCACATTGGTGAGTGTGCTGCAAGATTGTGCGCTGACATGGTATATCAAGCACTCGAGTGATCACCCAAATGTAGGAATAGTGGAGATCCAGAATGCGTTGAACAAAGAATTTAGTCGATCGAAATCAAAGACACAGTCAATCGTCAGATTTAAAGAGATCGCGATTCTTCCAGGCGAGACCCCTTGGGATCTGGATTAGAGACTGAAGAGTATGATCTGCGAGGCCAATATGACACGCTAACAGATGCACAACACCGCGCGTGGTTTGTGGCGTCTTTGACACCACATCTGAGGACGACGCTGTCACAACAGAAGCTTTCAACCCAGGCTGAAGCGGTTGAAATGGCAATGAAGTTGCATGAAACACCAATACAGGATCCGGGATTGGGAGTTCAACAGATCCATGTGCAGCTTTAGAATATATGCCTGGAAATGAAGATCTTGAAGCAGGATAGGGCACCTCGGCCTAAGGTGCGCGAAGAAGTGTGGTGCATAAAATGTAAAGGCCAGGGCCACGATAAGGATCACTGTCCAGTATTCGCGAACTACTTGGCAAGAGGGGGACCAATGCCGTTGAGACCAAAGGCACAGGCAAGGCCAAGTGTGGCACCCGCGCTTTGGTGTGCGATCTGTCAGGTGGGAGGAAAGCACACGACGAACAACTGTCATTTGTTGCAGAAGTATACACAGACTCCCCAACAGCTGTTTTGCAATTTCTGTAGATCGGTGGGCCACGACGAGCATACTTATCGCAGCTATGAGTTGATGATGGAGCGGACCCCAGCCTATAGAGTGCAGATAGAAACACGAGGCCTCGACCCAGCCGTGGGAATGGCGCGCACTGGATTTCAAGGCCGAGGTTGAGGATGAGGAGGAATGGGGCCAAGAAGGGGCTGAGGACAGTTAATCTGCTACAATTGCGAAGAACCGAGGCACTACGCTTGCGACTGTACCAACCCAACGAGAATATCTTGCTCGTATTATTCTCAGTTTTATCACGAAATGATAGATTGTCCTACGTTGATTGCCCAGATGCGCGAGAAAGGGGTACTACAGCCTACTCCGACGCATAATATTCAAATGATGAGGTCTGAACTGCGCGAAGAAGACCCAAATGTGAATATGGTGCTCAGAAGTGGTGCGACCACAGGGGAAGATAAGGGGAAGCAGCCCGAGGAAGACACATGGGTTTGCAAGGCTCCTACAAAAGAACCTGAGTCTGACTTGGAACGCGCAAAGGAGACGTTTATGGAAGCTAAGAAGACCTTCGCAGAGGCCTCTAGTTCAGGTAGTAAGGATCAACTAGAGACAGGGATGGATCCTTCTATGTTAACTACCTTTTTAGAGACATGCATGAAATTGTTGCACGATAATAAGGTGGTTAAAGGACTACAAGAACTGATAACTAGGTGTGTAGGGTCAGGGGAACCCCGCGTAATCTAGAAACTAGGAAAGCATACATTGCGCAACGGGACAGAGATGAGATTAACGGCACAGATTGGCGAATATGAAATGGATTAGGTAATTCTAGACCTGGGTTCAGAGGCGAATGTGTTACAAAAGCAAAGATGGAAAGGCATGGGCAGGCTCGCATTGTATTGGCCCCCTATTCAATTACGGATGGTGAATCAACAAAAGATCTTGCCCATGGGGAGGCTGCAAGGGGTAACAGTTGATATCGAAGGCACGAGCACACAGACAGACTTTGAGGTGATAGAGATTGTTGATGACAAAAACCCTTACCCCGCGTTGCTAGGAATAGAATGGGCCATTGATATGAATGGAGTCATCAACCTGAAGAAGCGGAAGATGGTATTCAAGAAAAAGTCTCTACATGGAGTAGTTCTGCTAGATCCAGTCGAAGGAGCGCGCTACACTGAACCTGTGCACGACGATGAGCTGGATTGCATTTACCAGATAACGACGCAAGACCAAGATTGGGTGAACCTGACTACATATGGGAGACTCATAGGAGCATGACAATTCCTGTACTTCGGATTTAGATGAAGAGATAGAATGCTGGCAGAACCGGTTGCATGAAGTGACAACGCTGAATTGCAACATGATGATTAGATCACTGCGGTGTGTGACAACCGAAGCAAGGGAACCACCAACATATGATGGGGTAACCAGAGTGGATGAATTCATGGACAAATTTGAAAGTGCAGTATCGGAACAACAGCGGTACGATGCACTGGAATGGGCATTGCGTGTGACACCCACACAATGGTGGAGTACACATCAGAAGGCTATTGGGAGTTGGCGTGAATGTAGAAGATGGATGCACTTACGGTTTGGAAGTCCCTAGTGTCGAACACAAGCCGACAGCCAGGATGAAGTAGTTTGCATGCCCACTTGTGTCGATGGGTGTAGACGTAGGTTGTGCAAGCACCTCCTAGACTAAGGATCGAAAATCAGAACCCGACGTGGCAACAAGGAAGGCGATGCACTCCACAAATAGTTCGTGATGGAGCAGTCAAAAGGCTATGCGGAGTCATGAACAGAGTTCACCAGGCGAGACGGACTTACTGGGACCTGCATGTACCAGCGGTTCGATGGGCCTATAGGACCATAAGTAAAAATTGGAACACGAAGATGACCCAACAATGACAAGAAGAAATGAAACCAGGAGAGTAGAGAAGTATCCCCAGACCACAGCTCCCGCAGTTGGGACAGGATGCGAGGACCTGGGTAAAGGAATTAGGCAGTTATAGGAAGCCATTCGGCGAGGGAGCTTGAAACTTCGTGAACTCGACAAAGATTGGGCACGACTGAGGAAGAAAAACGTGACATTAGATGAAGAAATCAACGAACTGGAAACCGAAGTCGTGCAAGTGGGCCGCGAGAAACTAAGCATGATGGGACCAAGTCTAGCCAGCCCTACTACTGCATTAGAAGGAGTTGTGACCCTGTTACCATGGTTGCGACCGCACCTTACTAAACAGGGGAGCATACCATATAAAGAAGAATGCGACGCACTAACGAACGCAAGGGTATTTGAAGGGTGCCCACGACCCAGGCTAGCAGGAAAATTGAAGCCTCGCACCAGGGGTGCGACCACCTGACTATCTGTAGGAAGCATAGTCTCAACGCTCCAAGCAGTTGAAAGAGGGCGCGGGACTATAAACGAGTCTGCAGGAGAGCTGCGCAGGAAGGAGGTTATGCGCAGGGCTAGTATGTCATAGGGGTTGCGGTCACGCATAAGGGGCTACGCTGCTACGCGGGTAGGCTGGGAGGTGACCGTTGATGTCACTGTTCATGACAAGAGGTCCAATTTAAGGTAGAAAGGAGCAGGCGATGGGCCATTAAGACAGGAATTAAGAGCTAGATTCAGGACGATCTGCCACCAAGAAGGTATTAATGACTCAAAAGTGGAGGGAATGGTCGAATTCAAATTCAAATGTTACTATAAAATCCCTTGGGGTAGCCTCGAGGCAACACTTGGTTGTTTAGGATTTGAGCCAGTACAGAGCATTGAGCACCAAGATACTTTGTCACCTGTGAGTACGTGATCGAATGGATCCAATGAAGAACGATGATGAATGCGAGAAACAGAGTGCGATTTGCGAAAGTTATCCCAGAGCCCCATGTGACCTAGGAGGAGCCTAGAGAGGCGACACCTACACTAGAGGTTCCAAAGTCCCCCCACACGCTGCGACCACAGAAAGACAAGCAGACAATGGGGCTAGTCCGGGTATCACCACGGAACCCACGGTCTAGTAAATTGTTAATGGCAGAGAAGGGCAAAGTTGTTACTGTGGAAACAGAAGAGGAGGAGAAAGATTTGCAAGCCCTGATCACCCAAATTGAAGCAAAGGACGATGGGGTGGAGTATATTTCCCAAGTACCTTCGGTAATAAAGTTACCCCCTACTTCCCCCCATGGAAAGGGACAGGCAAGATACCGAAGGACCTGGAGGCCACGAAGAGTATGCTCCAGACTCCGTTTCTTCTAGATGAAATAAGGTTTGAAGGTCTGCTGCTAGGACGGATACCTAATAGAAAGTTCGAAGACTGGGACCTCGCAGATAGCGAGAAGTTCCAACAGCTAGTCGCTGAGCAATTATTGCAACAGAAATGGTTACGCGGTGTGAAGAAGGGTGGGTTACTACATCTGCAGTGGATACCCCACTACCATCATGCGACCGTCACAATTTTTGTCATTCGGTAGCTACTGTGTCTAGTACATGATGGGTATCTCTAGCTGGAGGAGCCAATTCCCATCACGGCTGATTTAATTCACTGGATTTCTCGGCTGCCCATCAAAGGAAACAATCCTGTAGCCATAGCAGGAAAGAGCAGCGACTTGGCCCTCGCAGAAGCTATGAAGGCCAAATATAAGATGGAGAAGAGGAAGTGAGGGTATGTAATAGAAAGCATCAAGGACAAAGGGGTGCGCGCAACCACCCAGCTGTTGGCCGATAAGCTAATAAGGAAATTCTGCGCAGACAAGGTGCCAACATCTATAATTGCGTTGGTAGAGCAGTGCGTAGAGGGGGTCCAGTTCAGCTGGGCGCAATTTCTCTGCGATGAGTTTTTGACAAATTGTAGGGAAGCCCAAGAGCAGGGTAAGACGTTCCACTATGCGTGGTTTCTCTTATCCATCCTGTTGGTTACCGAGGAGCTGCTGGAGGACAGCCAGTTTCCCACCATTGAGAGGAACCTACCCAAGGTCGTGAGCTACACCTCGCTCGGGGAAACAAAAGACGCGACGAGGATTTGCGAGATAAAAGTGTTTTGGGCATTTGTAGAGGCGAGCTTATAAACATGGATCAACTACAAGCCGTCCTTATCCCATATAGTATATAACAGTTTGTAAAGTGCAGCAGAATTCAAGGCAGATATGCATAACCTGTATATCCGGGCATGCAAGGATCCAGCCCGAGCATGGGTAAAGTTGCCATTCATTGCAATAGATGATGCAATCTTCGACGTGATGGCATCATGGTCTCCAGAGTGGCATGCCCCAGACTTGGCAGAACTGGAAAAGATCGCAACACAGTAGCAGAAGAGGGAGACCAAGCTGCACATCGCGAAGCTGGCAGAGAGAAAGCACCAAGAACAGGAAGCGGCCACGTAGTGGAAGGTGGCTAAGGCAGCAGCGATAGCGTAGATGGCAGAAACCACAACTGCGCCCACCGAAGAGACCGAGGAAGGTCAGGAAATTCCACAGAGCAGGACATATAGGGGGAGGCTGAGGCAGAGGAACATAAAACAAAATCGACCCAACTCAAGAGGTCGTGCGTCCAGGAGAAGCCAATTGCACAAAAGAAGAGAAAGATAATGAAGACCTCTGAAGGAGCCCTTCTTGACAGTGGTGAACCAGTTCACGATGTCACTAAGGATGCTCTTGAAGAATTAATGATGGAGCAAACCACTGTGTTGCGGCAGGCATTACAGGTGCGACCCCCAGGAGCGATGACGCTGCACCTTGCGGAAGGTGCATCTGAAGCTGAGTAGATGTTGCGTGCCTGCAAAACGAACACTTTGGTGTTACCAGAAGGTGTCGTCTTAGCAGAAGCCAAGGTGACATGAGGGGTTTGGGGTTGGATTTGGCTGCCCTTCCTAGAGAGACCCTATACCAGCTGCAGGATGGAGTAACTGCTGAGATTCGCGCTAGGGGGGGTTGCGCCCTCCAAGTCTTTAGTGAGCAGAAGTTAAATTTAGAACAGCTTAGCCTGCAGCGTGACAACCTAGTCGCACAAAAAGAGGGATTAGAATAGGCCGTGAAGGAGGCCTGTAGCAGCATACTAGAGTTGGCCGTGCCGGAGACACTCCCCACTGCGGAAAAGATTCACCAACTGGCACGTGGAGTCCACAAGACCCAGGAGGAGGCCGTGAAGGATTAGTTGGATCTGAACTTGTAGATCACAGAGCTACGACTGAAGGTGCAGCCCTCTACACCCCTGAAAATCAGAGAGCAGCGCCACTGTGCCATTCAATCAGGGCTTGAAGTGATAGAGCACGCTGTACAGGACTGCACAGGATTGTTGGATTAGTCCCTCTTTACGCTCACTTCACTGCAGGAGAACCCAATGCTATAGTATTTAGAGAAAAAAGCACGGGAATTACAGCAAACCTATGACAATGTCTAGGGGACTGCGCAGACAGTCGCCCTTACTCAGTGATTGGCTAAGATGAGGGAGGCCTAGGCTCTGAAGGAACAGGTGGATGCTACATGCCAAAAAGAAGCAGGGCTTAAAGCACGCATCCAACCTTGGCTTGAGGAAGCATTCACGATCACTGCCACGATCGAGGGAAAGCTGGCCCAGATGCAAGATACATATGCGCAAAGGTAAGTGGGTGCCTCTGACAACAATGCATCAAAGAGTCACGCACAATTGATACAACGAACAACGGAGGAATGTGTGGCAGACATCCGTGAAGTGCAGAACTTGTTGGATGGACTCTGAGCGAAGATCACCACACCAGCCGAATGACTCGGGATGAGTCACGATGATTGTGTTGGGGGCCTGTTGAGAAACATATTCCCCCATAGCGGATTTTTGGGGCTTGTAGCCCAAATTTTGGTCAAAAGTAATGTAAGACCCGCGAAATGCGGGTGCGGAGCATGAGAGTCTAGGGTTGTCTGCCCTAAAATATTGTAATTTAATTTAGAATGTGTTGGCCTAACCATGGTTCGTAGACCATGGGAATGTATAAATAGAGCGAGGCTCTAAGTGTAGACATGAGTTTTTTATTAGAGTTGATCTTAAGTGATATGGGTTTTTGAAAGCGATATTCGCTCTGAGTCTGTAAGTCCAAGTCTTGGGTTGTAGGAATAGGAAGAGGCTCTGCAGCTATGTGCGCAGAGGCCTGGTAGAGTCCCCAACTGTGTGCATGGACCCCTGCAACTAAGTGAATAGGGAGGAGTTGGGTTGTAATGCAACAGAAGTTAATAAAAGATAAGTTGATTCTGGAATATTGTGCGTTTTCTCTTAGATTTGTATGTTTATGCTTCTATTATCTTTTTATGCATCTCTTTACAGTTTATGATTGCGCACACATGTTATAAATGTTGAATGATTAATGAGAATATCGGGCCCAGAAAATCAAGACAAATCTATATTAATAACACAGTAAGAACAAGGGATCTAGAGAACGCCCCTTCGCAGGGCTATGCGAAGGTCAGATAGCTGTGCGGAGCAGCGCAACACGCAGGATGGGTTCACGAACTTCCCAGCCTTCATCAAGACATCTCTAGGGTGTGGAAACCTGGTTCCAGAACCCTCCCATACTACCTCGGGTGAGACCTCAGTCCATGCACTACAGACTGTTGCCGAAAGGGTCGGTAGTTTTGGGATTTGTTTGGCTAAATCAATTCTGAACCTGGGTCAGGTCCCAACAAGCCAACAATATTATACCACCAAAAACCAGTTAAGTTAGTTAGGCCACGAGCTTCTATAGGTGGATTTCCAATTTAACCCATAAACCGTACCTGAAAAATAACTAACCTATATATTTTTTCAATTTTAAAAATATGCATGCATGAAGCATTCAAAGGAATCGCGTACATATGCATTTTTATAGTGGGTAGAGTTGTGTATATTTTTTGAAAAATGTTTTTTGAGATAAGGACAGGTCTCCAAGGAAAAATGGATATGGCCATGCTAATTATGAGCATATAGTAACAAAGAGTGGCAAAAGGTGTTGTAATAGATGCCCCCTAGTGTATGAGGTCAGAAGAGGATCTGATGGACGAAATACATTAAGTATATACGAGAGTCATTGGAAGAACCCATGAGGAGATTAATAGAATCAAGTGCCATCAGCACCTACAAGAGAAGTTAGAAAGAAACTCATATCTGAGGTGGGCAAACCCATGTTTAGAGGAAGGAAAGCATGACTGCTAGTTAAGTACAATGCAGATCCATGATGAAGTATATATAAGTATGATAATGATCATGATAATACATAGTGGATCAAAATATCATAGTCAGGAATAAAACACAATGGAGCTATGTCTCAGTAACATATATGAGGATATATGTACAAAGTATGATGTAGAAATGATCCCCCTCTGAAGTACCAAAGTCATATATAAAATAATGGTATTGTACGAGACTCGGGCGCCAACATATAAGATGCTACTGAAACTGCGAGCATCATATAAGAGTGGCTGTCATTGGAAGAAGGCTGGAGAAACTGTCAAGTGATCAAGAATGTTGACACAACATGAGGTCTTCACTGATTGCTGATGATACATTTCTAAACTATGGAAATATATGAGTTGAAGTTGACTATGTGAGAAAAATTTTGATAACTGGTCATTGATGCATACCATTAACAAATGCAAGTCAACTCACCAATAATAATATTGGCCATCAATGTACCTAATACAAATTAACAAGTGAAAATAAATGAGTTGAAGTCAAACACTTGAAAGAACCCATCAACGGTGAACATTGATGTATTCCCACTATCAATAATGATGGAATCTACCACTGATAACTGTAAATCCCAAAGTACTGAAAAATGACTCTAGATCTTATTCCTAGAGTAATGAGTTGGAGTCAATGGGAAAAGATCTGTTGGAAGGAAGGCATTAGGGCATCCCACATCAACTATCACGAGTGTAACCCGTAGACCAATAATTTGGAAAAACTCAGATGAATAAGACTAAAGAAATCACAACCAAATATGACTCTCATATGCACCAAATGCAATAATGCACGAAAGAGACACTATGAACCAACCAAAAATGAAAGTTGACAATAAAAGTGAGGAATCCATCAATAGGGTCGAATGTAAACCAAAGTACTACATGAATTTGAGTGTGTGATAATGTAATATGATGTCAAACACAAGGAAAACTTCCCTATCAAAGACCAATGATGAGAGGAAATGCTAGGACAAGGTCACCTATCAATGATGGAAGCAGGGCGAGAGTGAGACTCTAGGTCTACTCTCAGAGAATTTTTTCGGAGTTGATAAGAGAAGACCCATCAACAAGAAGTCAATGAGGACCTTCTATATAGACATGAGTATCTGACTAAGATGTTGATCTAATATTGAGAGTAACTTGACGAATTTGGTATGACCGACACAATGAATCAAGAGACATTGTAAAATGGTTGATAGAGAGTTTTACTTCCCTTGAACAAAAGCACAACACATTTTGTTACTTAGGCAACATAAACCATGATTAACTTTGTATAAGTTTGAGATATAGGAGGCACAAACAAACTCTCCATGTGATTAGAAGAGTAACCAACTGAAGGATTATTAACTCTAAAATGAGGTTCGACTTCTTAAGGCCATACTAAATCCCAACCCAATGAGGAAAATACTCACAATTGGGTGCTTTGTTCAATGATGACACAATTGATTGTGCTGCCAAATCAATGAAACAAACTCTTAGCATCTCTTTTTTTTGGGAATATTTGATATTTTCTTTTTCATATTATACAATTCCTGAAAAATAACAAAATAATGCTTATAGTGTAGTGGAGAGAATGAGTGTTGTGGGCAAGCAGACTAGTTCTAGCGCTTGGAATATCCCTACTCTCACTGGAAGATAAAGCGTGCATTATATGGACACTTGGGGGATGATAAAGCGTGCATGATATGGACACTTGGGGGATGTTCCCTCTAGAGATAAGAGTGTCAAGTCATAAAGAAAATAAATGAAAGGCTTGCACTTTCAGAAAGGGCATTGACAAAAGTGGTTTATATGAGAGCAAGCGAAATTTGGCATAAGGCCAAAAGCGCAAGTGATCGATATGCAATGCAATAGTACAACTCAACATGTGGGAGCCTCTAAGGTATAAAATAGGAAATAAGAGGGAGGAAGAAGAATGCAACTTCATTGCAAAGTCATGACAGAACTAAAGAGGACACTCGAGCATATAGAAATATGTAGCGTAAGCAACAAATTGCTACTGATGTGTCAACTATAGAGCCCATATGAGGAAGGCTGTACCACTAAGTTACGGCATAAAAATGTCAAGTGAAAGGTTAATCGTCGCAACAAAGTGGGATCAACCCTAAGGCTAGGTACTGTAGAATAAGGTTAGAATGCAATATGGAATGACAAATTTCTAACCGATATGCCAGTTTAGAAGACAACACCTGCCATGATAGGTCAACGATTGTGGTAATGTAGAGGAAAAATTATCACTAAGTGAAAATAATTCGTAATTATCCTCAAAAAAATTATCACTAAGTGACAATAATTCGTTATTATCCTCAAAATTATTCTCTAAGGTACTTAAGGATAGGTTAAACACCAACGTATTAAATATAAAATAGATTAACTGTAGTAAAGTGGGTAAAAATTTCATATAAATATGTCCAAAATGAATTTTAAACTCACCATTTTTTTTTACCAATCTTAGTTCTTTGGAGTAGTTTTTACCTTCCGAGAGATCTAGCAAATGAAATCAAATTTTACAAACTACATGAAATTCTACACTCGATGCTCTTCAATTTGATTCCATTTTTAAATATTTTGATTAAGATTTAGCCATCCGAAATTCAAATTAAAAATAGGATTGCGCATACTTGGATTTTTTTTTCTATTTAGGTGTGTATGGAAAGCCCTACACATGCCTTGATGGAGGAAAAGTTGCATGTATATATGATTGTCCAGATCAAAAGTGCGTACAAGCATATTTGGATCTTGAAATTTGAATTTAGTTATTTAACTTGGAATTGTTTTGAAGGATGGCTATTTTGTAGTGAGAGAGAGAGGGAGCACGAAGAAGTTTATAACTTGCCCACCCTTGGGAGGATTCAGGGAATTAACTACATGGATACTTAACTGTCGAGCCAGCAAGTCTGACCAATTGAATGGTTTCCCTTCATTAACAACCTGACTCAGTAATAATTCCCACCCTTTAGGAAAGGTCTCCATTCTATGTTGGCCGTAGATTCTATAACATAAAACTATCAAGAGATGATATGCCCTCCCGAGAGACTTTGCCTTGTAGATGTTGGTGGGTGTCTAACGAAACTTTGATGGCTCTTTCACCTAGCTTTTAACGATGTGCTTTGTCCTCAAGTAGTTGTTGGTAGCATAAACATAAGAATCCATGAGCAATTCCAACTCCGAAAAATTATACATGAGATGATAATCTACTGCCATAAAAGAAGCAAGCCTTTGTCTACTGGGGTCGTTCAAATTCATAGCCTTGACATCTATATGCGAAACTATCCAGCTAACAACATTTGCAAATGGGAAAGCCAAATATATGCATGCAAACTTATATAGTCCTGACTGTTAAACATTGATATATATTTACTGGTCCTCTAGATATGCCTTGAAGCTTCTTGATGAGAATGCTTCATTCATTTTCTGCAATGTGATATCTAATTTTTTTCTATAAATAGTTGAGTGTCTGAAAAAACTGGCAAGTTTATTGGCATACTCTCAACTACCTCCCCGGTACTGCTCTTTGTGTTATCCTTTGAAGCATCTCTCTTGGGTTCCATGATAACAACGACTAATGAAGAAAAGTGTTAAACAACTGTAATACATGTAGGAGGAAAATTCACTCATGGAAAGAATAAATTAACTTCTGCAAATCTACTTACAAAGAATGATCAGGAAACAACCATTGAATTGGTGAGGAAAATTTCACAATTATTGAGGTCAAGGGAGAGGGATTGGCTCCAGGAACTGTACAATATGTAGTCTCAAAAAGTAGTAATGCAGGCTGAGGATTGAGATTGTAAAATGCACAGTTCTTCTTGGACAGACTGAGGAAGAGATTGTGCATTACGTAGTCTCAGTGGCCAAGGGGATGGGCATGAGCCCTAGAACTTCTCAATGTGCAGTTAGGTTAGCATGTACTGCACATTGTGTGGTCTCAGAGGCCAAGATGAAAGCCTAAACCTTGGGCTTGCACAATGCTCAGCTGGGAAAGGAAATTGTTGGCCAAGTGAAGTGCAGATTTGCCAGGAAAAAGTGTAGGAAACTGACAAATCTGAGTGATGGTGCAAGTTAAAGTGCAGATCTGACTAAGGATAGGTATATCAGTGCAAATCAAGTACGAAAGATCAACATACAGAAGGGAAAACAAACATGCATGGATAGTCATCGAAATGATGGTCACTAATGTGCAAAAACAACAAGACTATTGCGACACTTATAAAAGGAAAATGACAAAAACACTAATACAATTTAAAGCACCAAAAATCATGAAGAAATAAAAGCAAAACAACACTCACAGAAGTGAAACGACAAAAAACAACAAAAAAACAGCAAAAGATGACAAAAGAAAAACTCACCTAGAAAAGCGCTGCAAACTCCACTGAAAGTTCATTGATCTCTTTGGGAATGTTAGAGCTACAAGTTAAAATGTCCAAATGATCTCCAGAGGCATGTATTAAATATATTTAGGCAGATTAAGGTTTATGACATGCATGCCTAAAATCAAGGAAAAACGGCCTAAAATCAAGGAAAAACGGCACCTGGAAGAAAGTTCCAAAAATAACGAGTGTGCCACCTTCAGGAAACTAATGATGACTCCCTATTTTCTAGGGATGTTTTTTGCTTTTTTTCCTTTTTTCTTTTCTCTTTTTTTGGAAACTTTCCATGCACACTGCCAAGAAGGATTGTGCAATTCACAAGGACTTGTAAACTTCTTAACTCAATTCATTGCACAATTTATGAGTTGATGAGATTCTTTATGCAATTTCTGAACTTAAGGTTGGGAATCCATCTAGAACTGAACAATTTCCAAGCTCAAGGTTGGCATGCTTGTATAGATTGCGTAATTATGATCGTTAGGTTGACCTACCTTCCAATGTTGTGTAGTTTCTGGAAGGGTCAAGTCAAGAGTTAGCTTATGTTTGAAAGATATTGAGTCGGGATCAACTTCATCACAAGCACAACATGAACATATAATTCTTGTGAAAAACATGAACACTTGATTACCATAAAAGATAAGATTTTGCAGATAGAAGGGAAGGCTCCAAAATAAAAGCATGGGAAAGATTGTGGAGGGTGGTTGTAATATCTACAACAAAATACATAAGAATATCATCTAAGAAGACTTGTCCAATGTGGTCCAGATACTTTTGGAGCGTGTCGTTTAACAGAGACTCATGAACATAGCTGGTGCATTGGTCAAACCAAATGGTACCACTACAAACTCATAGTGTCCAAAACTGAGTTCAAAACACAATTTTTAGTATGTTTCCTGCCTTAATCCTTAACTAATGGTATTTAGATCACATATGAATTTTTGAGAAAACCATTGCTATCTTAATTTGATCAAAGATATCATTGATTCTGGGTATCGGGTACTTATTCTTTACCGTGGCTCGATTCAAGTCACTACAATCTATGCAAAATTTTAAGGAACCATCTTCCTTCTTAAAAAAAATCATGGGTGCACCCTAAGGTGAAACATTAGGTCCAATAAATCCCTAATCTATCAACTCTTTAAGTTGCATCTGCAACTCCCAAAGTTCTGGAACCATCGTCCTGTAGGGTGTCTTATATATTGGCTCTACACTAGGTTTAGGTTGATTATGAAATCAATCTCCCTCTTATGATGTAATCTTGGAAACTCTTTAGGAAAAACATCCTTTAATTATGACAAAATAGGGTGTTAATCCAGGGAGGGTCCTTTCTTGTCACTTACGACCTCAACCACATATAATTTACAGCCTTGTCAAAGAGAATGTTTTTACTATCATTGTCAAGATGAATCAAGTGACACACCTCTCTTGGTACCACAAGTCTCAATTAACCTACCTTTATCATCTAAACAAATCACTTTCTTTTTGAAACAACCTACTATAGCTCGATGAGATTCTAGCTAGTCCATTCCGATGATTACATTATATGTCCCCAATGCAATGATGTATGCGTTCAACTTAGCTATACACACCCCAAGGTTTACCTGACATTGGTCAACAATAGTAGTTCCCGCTACTTGTTTTGCCTCAGAAGCCATTTTGACTTGTTTAAAGTCATCATGCTCATAGGCTGCCAACCCACATTCTTCTAATGCAACTAGTGAAGTGAAACTATTTGTAGCACCAAAATCAAACAAAAAATATGGTTTATCATAACTGAGGTTTCTACAAAGGTAGATTGGTGTTCATATTTGCTTTTAAAAACCGCTTCATATATCTGATGGTGGTTACATACTCCTCCCATCAACGCTTTTCCTTCTTTATGGTTGTTACTAGTTTGTAACTCAAGGCAATCAAGATAGTGGTGAGGTCCCACACATCCCCAAAAATTGATGCATGGTAGATTTTGAATATAATGTTGTAGTTCTCTCTAGAAAGAACTCCATCCCTTGGGACCCCTTCCCTTTCTTGTAGATCCACTCATCTGAAGGTGCCTATGAAGTTGCACTAGTAGTCATTGAAATCCCTCTTGTTGTTATTGTAGGTACATACATGTTTCCATATGGTGGTGGCATCGAAATTCCTCCCCTAGAGAAGGTTTGGGGACCTTCACCAAAAACCTTGGATGTTATGGAAAAATGGCGCTATTTCCCCCTTTCAAGTCCAAGTGCTCTTCTACATAGTGAGCATGTTCATCAACTTCTACATCTAAGGATTTTTTTCATATCCAAACTATCGCCCTAATCTTAAGGTTTAATCCACAAACGAAGTGATTTTCTTGGCATTGATCAGTATCCATGTAAGAGACATACTTAACCAATTCAATATTCTTCTACCATGTAGTTTCCTTGCACCAAAGCATGGAAGACTCACACTTGTTGTTCTCTGTAATATGTTGGTAGGTACTTATTCTTGAACCTTTCCTCTAGTAGCTCCTAGGTGACTGTGATAGGAGTGAGATATATTTTTCAGTCCATGTTACCCCACCAATTTAGGGCACCACCTTTGAGCTGAAATATCGTTATCGTGGCGTTCGAATTGGAAGTATACTCTCTTAGTGTGAAACGTATATTCATTCCCTCCAACCACGATTCTACGCATTCTCTAGCATGGCCTCTAGTAAATTTTGGGAGCTTAGTATTTTGGAGACCCTGAGTAATGTCCTTGGTTGGAGGCCCTTTACCATAGTCCTTTGATCCTTTAGGTTTTCCTACCCTTGTTAGAGGGTGCTCTACTTCCACCTCAATTATTTGGCACCCTCTTAAAGCATCATTAATTGTCTCTAGGGAGCACAAGATAATAGCCATCTCCAGTAATGGAAAATGGAGCTTATGGAGGAGGTGGTCCTTGTGATGACCCTCTTTGGCTTTGATTCTCTCCTCACCATTTTGTACTAGTCAGATATCTACATGACACACATAAGAATCATAGGTGCAGATTAGGACCTTTTTAGCACTTACTTAGCTCACAATATTCATAAAATGATATGTATGTGTAAGTTTTCCTTTGTAACAACCCACACCACATTTACCCACTTGAACATACTTACTAGGTAAACATGAGTTGAGAGTTACTATGCATGAACCAACTTCCAAGATGTAGCTATGGAAATCGGGTCTAACTTGCCCAAACTTTCCAATCACGTGAAAAACATTTAGACAAACATTTTGTAAGCATAGTAGTTGTAGGTCATGAATGTATATATATTCAATGTCTCATTAACTTCATTAGAGAATCATCAAGAAGGCTTAATGCCCTCTCAAATTACTTGCATTAACACTTGCTGGCCCATGCATTCATTTAACCATTTAATAACTTATTAATCCATAAGCAAGATCCATAATAATAACACATCATACAACAAGAATATGCCACGCTTATAACTGACATTTAACCAGAATGAAACCATTACAAACCAGCCATAAAATCAAAACAATAACCTATTCATGTGCTCATTGATCTCAATAATAAATAGCACATAAATATATGCATAAGCCAACCAAGTCAAGGACTTCCACATACCACCTGACCATTGATTGGGATGAACCAAATCTCTCTCTCAACTAATCATCCATGTGCCATATTCCAAGCCTGAATGTGGGATCACATAGGATAAACCAAAACAAAGCAACCAGGGTTTCCAAAGGCCAAACCACCTCAACCCTCAACCATAGTGATTTCACCTAAACTAGTCAAGAAATCACTAACACTAGACAGGATTGGATCTCTGCATTTATTCACCATTTCTAGAGGAATTTTCCTATCTCCACCCATTTGTCAAGAGTTCTTAGAGAAATCCCATATCCACCCTCAACCATTGGGAATTTTTCCGAGACCACCTTAACCAGGATCCAAACTCTACTAGCCATCCAAAGCTTAACCAAAACAAGGAACCCACAACATCAGTCTATCCAGGAAATGGAAAGGGCAATGATGTAACCACTATCAATCTAGGAAAATGCCATGCCAATGAAAAGAAACTAACCAAATAACCAAATTCATGCACCACACATTCAAATATTAGCAAGGAAATCACACATGCAACCTGTTACTTGCAATGTCCTCATGTTGTAGTTGTTTTTCCAACCTTCGTTTTCACTACCCATGAATTCCTTTACTTGCTTGTTACTTTTGTCCAAGAGCTCTCTCTTTCCAAATCCAAGTGAGAGTACCTCTATGCCCAAGTGAATGCTAGAATGCTCCAAGAATTCTTTAAGTGTGTAAGAGTGTATGAGTGAGTATGAGTAACCAAGAGAGAATGATCAAGAATATGTGTTTGTTCTCCTTCTTCCTCTATTTCCTTCTCCCTCAATTTTCCTTCATTTTCCCTTGCATGCAGATTTATGTCTCTTAATCTTCCTTTTATCCTATTTTCCTTTATTTCTTATATTAAATTTCCATCTATTTCCTTTTTCCTTTTTCCTTTGCCAATGCCAATGTCCATTTCCATAGCCAATAATTAACCACAAGTGATTCCCACTACAATAGTTACCCACCATCCAACTTGATATATGTGTCTAGTGACCTTGGTCTTATTTCTTCCTATGATGTTTGTTTATTTACATGTAACTTTAACCCAGGGTTGTTACAAATCCCTCCTCCTTGAGGGAACAATGTCCTTAGTGTTCTACGACACTTATGACCAGCAAAACATATTGTTTATGGAGCTTTATAAACACAACTCGATGTAGTATTTACAATGACATCCTATTGAAAATATGACAAACATACTACTTATGGAGATTTACAAACCCAGTTCGATGTAGTATTTACAATGAAACACACGTATATACTTACGTACATTTGCTTCAACCAGAAAATAAACATATTTTTTTATGGATACTTATAAACACAGCTCGATACAATGTTTACAATAATATACATATATATACTTTTTTTTTAACTAGAAAATAAAATATTATGATGCCTGCATCAATGATAAGGGAATCCAGAGGCTCACACCTCCACCCTTAAAAGTAGTACAAGGGGTTCACCTCCTTCCCAAGATGTCTGGAATCCACTGCTAAGATCAAAACCCACCTCCAATGTCTAGCACTGCAATCCTTGTGCTCCTTGTTCTCTTCGTGACAAATTACATGCTCATTATTTTAGGCACTCTCCCAATGTGCTTATGATTCTAGTCAACAATGATATTGACCAAAACAAATTTATTCTACAACCTTCCCTTCTCTGCTTCCTAGCCCCTCGAGCAATTTGTTCACCCCCTTCCGTGCAGTCACTCACCTTCCAGTTTCTTTGAGATCCCCTTCTTTTCTTTCCAGTCCCTCGAGTGATCCATTCCTTGGAAAAGTTTCCTTGCATCGGAAGGTCCAAAAACCAAGGCATACCCCTACCTTAAAACCATCATACTAGTCCTAGCATGCATATGGAAATTAATGGACACTATTGGGTACTAGTATCCCACAATGGCCTTGCTCCTAAACGCTTTACCAACATATCGTTGCATGCTCCAATTCCTTGTATTATTACTACTAACTCTCTTGCAGTCAATTCCAACCACCAAAACTAGGAATTTTTTTATGCTTTCCTGTGTCAATCACATAATTTTTCATTACACTCAAAAGGAATTGTAATAAATTCAAATCATACCTCATTGATAGCTTGCCAATAAGGTGACACTTGTAATTATGTTTAATTCTTGTCACAACAAGTCAAATTAGCTCATTGATCAAATCATCTTGTATAAACATATCAAATTTGGTTAGCTCAAAACTCAAGCATCATAAATCAGAATTCTAGATTGTGTTCATAATTTTGAAATTAAAAACTGAAATAAAATATTGATACTTACCTTTCAAATTGTTCTTTTCTTCTGCCTTTATCCTTTGTTCTTTCCAAACACACACTAGACCGGTTTCCAAACCCGGCAAGCACCCAGTGCCTTCTCTTTTCTTTGACCATGTACACACACTCGATCGGTTACCAAACCCAAAAAGCACTCAGTCCATTCTCTTCTCTTGGACTATTGCAGATATTAACTCAAGTTTGGTCTCTTCCCAAGTTGTGCACAATTCCAAGGATTATTATCTCAACCCATAACCTCCAAGGAAACCAAGTTGTTATAGGGCTTCAGATATTACTATGTCAATCCACAACCTCTAGGGGACCCAAGCCATTACAAGGCTCCAGAGATTCTATCCCAACCCTCAACCTCCAAGGAACCTAAGAACCAATCCCCTTCACTTCTCTTGCAAAGCAATGAGGGAATCCCCAGACTATACCATCTCCAACCTCAATATCAACAACAATGGAATCCGAATACTATACTGCCTCCTCCCTCAATATCAACAACAAGGGAGTCCAGGCAGTGCCAACATAGTATAAAACACATACAAATACACACAATGTACAACACAACAATTTCACATATACACATGATACGACACACAGATGCATGTCACAACACAACACATACACAATACACATGACACAATACCACATGTACACAACAATAGTACTGCACATCTAAAGACCACACCATCTCTACTAGGAAACCTTGCCTCTAGTTTCTTTCCCATGCCTTATTGTGTGCATCCACAACCCAAATCCTAGGTTTGTGGTTTCTTCCACTATCCATGCTTGTCCCAGCATGCCGCAGATCACACTGCTTTCATTCCGTTAATGTATCCTTCAACATTTCCTACCCATAACATAAACATAGGCATAGTTATAAGCACATAATATCAAAATAATATCCACATGATACTAACCTCATAAATCTTCTAGGGCTACTTTTCCCACTTGATTCCTCATAAAACTAGGAATCTTTTCATGCCATTCACTTGCATAAAACAATCATTCTTCCACAAGAATGATCCCTGACGACCCTATCAGACAATTCATTGATATAAGCATTAGCATAATCATGATCACAACACAATTATAAGTATTCATATGGTTAGGGTTGAGATAAATTTCTTTATCTATGCAAAGCATGCACAACATTGAGAACAATAGTTCCCAACTTAGCCAAGGCATTTGTTACCTCAAGCCCATTTAATTTACCTTTCCTAGTTTCCTTTCTCATGGTTGTTATTTTATTGTCCATTAATCACCATGGACCCAATCAACCCAGTTGGTTTTCATATTCTTTCCTTCACCTTCCCTTTGTTCATGCACTAGGCTTCATTTGGGTCTTATATTACCTATTAGGTTCCACTAGGCTCTCCTCGAGCTCCATTATTTTTCCTCTTTCCCCAACCAATTCCCAAGACCCTGAAAACACAAAAGGAAATAACAAGAAGCAAGATGAATAAAACCATAGAAATCCAATCAACAATACAACACCACAGATAAAGTAGCATGGCCATGCATCGATCACAATCAAAATCACAAATCAAGCACAAAAAAATCATGAAACACTAAAAACACAAAAATTTCAACATGCACCATGAATCAATCCTCATGATTTCATAGTGATTCCAAGGGGTCATAGATACAATCTTAGCTTGAGCCTTCTTCAAGATTTTATGGTAGTCTCTTTTGCCCTATGATTCCCTGCATCACGCAACATTAGCTTATGCCTTTATTCATGTCTTTACAAGATTAGAACTTAGCCTCTTATCTCAAATATCAGCCTTGAGATAACAAACTCTCAAATACATGTTCATGAATATATCAAGATTAAGAAAACTTCATGAATTCATGCAAAGCACTCGTTCATTTGGAATTGCAGTTTCCAAATGTAGCCAAATTAATTCTCACCCAATTCCTTTATTTTACCTTTTTACCTTGTTGTAATTGAGTCTTATTATGTGCTATCACATTCACCAAGGTGTTAGTTATATAAACAAATCAACAGTTACCTTGTCATGCTAATACCAAGCATGTTTCCCTGCAAGTGTTCACACATGTCAGTTACATGTCCCAAAGATCAATACATCATGTATATTAATTTGAAATCATATTTTACCAAGACTAACAACCTTGTCATAGTTTACAATAAACTCATAGTCATTAGTCATAGTGCTACAACTAGCACAGACTTGCACTCAAGTGCATATGAGTTGTCTTAGCACATATTGTGTTAGTACAATCGTCTTAAAACAAGATCATTCCTTTCTGCAATCTTATAGGCACATACTCATATCATACACTTAATCAAGCATTCAAACAACTTGTAAACATACCCCATTACTATCCATGGTCCACACTAAGGTAGAAGGAGGCAACTACTATAATGGCCCCAATATCCAATGTCTAATTATGGAAATGCGATCTCCAAAGCTCTACACCACACAAACATTAGAGAAATTTTGAGGTCTAAAATGGGCTTCAAAACAAAAATGTACAACCAAAATCAACCTTATAAGAACCAATAGGATTCAAGATGATGATGTCAACCATAGGGGATGTTTACCATTTTTGGAGTGAAAAATAAATAAGTACTTCTTCAACTTGTATTTTCAACTTATCTCCCTATGGTTTTACTCAAATTTCAAGTGGGAGAACTCATTGGATGCAGAATATAATTTCTCATCCAAAGTGTACCTATGTTTCATACATTTTATGGATCTTGCTACACGAAAAAGGAGAAATGCATGGAAAATGTGATTGTAATCACGTTTTCTCATGTATTTCTCATTTTTCATGTAGCAGGGTCTATAGGAAGTATGTAACATGGGTACTCCTTGGATGAGAAATTAATTTTCACATTCAATGAGCGCTCCCACTCGAAATTTGAGTAAAACTATAGGGAATCAAAATACAAGTTGAGTAAAATTTGATGATGTAATTTAATCTTATTTTATTATTTCCACTATTATTTTATAAAATTCCTTAGGAGGCCCATTTAGACCTCAAAATTTCTCTAATGCTTGGATGCTTCTAACTTTCTTCACCATATCCAAAGGAATTTTCTTGTCTTCACCCATCCGTGAAGAGTTCCAGGAAAAAGCGCATCTCCACCTTCAACCATTAGGAATTTTCATAAGACCACCTCAACTAGGATCCAAAGTCTACTGGTCATCCAAATCTTAACCAAAACAAGGAGCACACAACATCATGATTATCAAAGAAATGGAAAAGGAAAAGTTCTAACCACTGTTGTTAGGTCCCTATAATACTAGTGAATTCCCCATTACTATTGTCATTGTATCCCTTATGGTTATTGTTATGCCCCTATTGTCCCCATATTGTTATTATTGTGCCCCATAGAAGCCCACTATTGTTATTCTTGTTCCCTTATATTATTATTTTTATGTCCACTTAGATTATATTGTGACCCCTTAAACTCCTAACTATAGAAAGGGGGTTTTTTCATTTGTATCATCCAAGAATGGAGGTTGCCCCCTTGAAGAGGCTAATTTCTAAGTCGTTGATCTATCTTTTTTATCTTTTTGTGAGTTTGTTTCATAACATTTGGTATTAGAGCTTTGGATTCTACGGTTTCGCTACTTCAAAACAGGTCATCGTGGAATTTTCGCTACAACTTTTCTACTTTTTTTTTCTTTTTTTTTTTTCTTGCGACGTTTCAAAAGCTAACAAAAAACCCCATTTGAGATGAAATATCGGTGATCCTCGGGTTCGAATTTTAGATCTTGTGTCGCTATATTTTCAAAGATATGATCTAAGGAAGTTAGGGTTTTTGCAGGCTCCCGAATTACATCAAAAATAGGTGACCTTGGGAAAATCATCATAACTTTCTCTCTGAGTATCAGATTCAAATTTCATAAGAAGTTATAGAAAGAGGACGAATTCTAGTTTTTTGTGCATCAATTTCAGGTCCAAAGGTTGAAAAAGTGACACGTGGCACTTTGTACAAGTTCTATCTACTGAAAACGTGTATAATCAGGTCATCTTGGGAGATTAGGTATAATGCTTTCTTGGAGAATCCAATTTCAATCAGACTTGTGGAATTAGAAAAAGGACTCAGAGGGATACCATAGTGCACAATTTCAGATCTTGGAAATTCGAAATTTCAGAGATACATCAGATATAATATCAAACTCCTACAAAGTGAAAAAATGTGTTTAGTTTTTTTTTTTTTTTTAAATTTTGCATAAGTTTTGTTTGAAAAATTAGTTTGAAGGAATTCAAAGGGCATAGTGAAGCATAGTTATCATTAATTGATGCCCTGAATAAAGAAAATGGAAACACCTAGTAAGCAACCTGAAATCTTTAGTATGACTCATGAAGAAGATGAAGAAATGCAACATGATATATCAAAATTACGAGACCAAGTCTAACAAAATTCACTCTCACAAAAAGTAATAGAAGCTTATATGGATGGTTTAAAGAAAGACGTAGAAGCTAATATGGATGGTGTGGAAACTAAGATGAATGGTTTAAAAAAGGGTGTGGAAGTTAAGATGGATGGTTTAAACAAAGGAGTAGAAGCTAAGATGAATGACGTGGATGCTAAAATGGATGACGTGGAAGCTAAGATGGATGGTTTAAAGAAAGGCGTGGAAGCTAATATGGAAGATTTGAAGACAAATTTAGCAAATTTTCTACAAGAAATACTTACTAATGGTGAAAGGGCTGTAAAGGAAACTCATAATGAGAATAAAATAAATGTTAATCATGATGTCATAGACTCTAGCATTGGATCGAAGACCCACCATGTTCCAAACGTCGATATGAGGAAGTTTGATGGCAAGGATCCCGTAACATGGATACTTAATATGGAGCAATATTTCGATCTCTATAATGTGCAAAACACTCAAAAGGTATGCATTGCAACTTTATATTTGGAACCAAATCAGTTTGTATGGTATTGATGGCTTTGCTCTCGTAAACAAATTGTCACTTGGGCAATTTTATAGATGAAATGATAGCACATTATGAAGATACAAAAAGCAACACTTTTTTAGCCAATTGATAATTCTCAAACAAAAGGGTTCAATGATGGAGCACATTGAAGACTTCCAAAAATTGAATATAAGGGTAAAATATATTCCAAAGGAGCATAGGATTGATGTGTTCATACAGACTTTAAAGGATAACATCCAACATGAGGTTCGCCTTTGGGAACTTGATTCATTGGAGAAGGCATTCTGGTTAGCAAGAAAAATGGAAAGCAAAATTATGGCAACAAGGAAGCCTACCACTCATAATTATAAAGATGGAAGTGTTGTTGACCCTAGCCTTCCACAACCTACAAGGTTGACACCACAACAATTGGAAGAAAAAAGAGAAAAAGGGCTTTGTTACAGTTGTGATAGCAAATAAACTAAAGGTCATAAGTGTGTTGAGAAGAAATTATTTTACATAGATTGTGAAGAGGAGGAAGAAAAGGAACAAGAAATGTCAAAAGAAGAGGATATGCACCATGAACAAACCCTAGAGAAAGAAGAAATGAAGCTGACCATATCTTGTAATGCATTGGCTAGAATTACCACTGCTCAAACGATCAAGATAGAAGGAAATATCAAGAAGAAAAAGGTAATAGTGTTGATTGATTTGAGTAGTACCCACAATTTTATTCATTGTAATATAGCCAAGGAATTGAATTGCTTCCTATAACCAGCACCAAAGTGTCAAGTGATGGTTGCAAGTGGAGGAACCATAAATTGCTCTGGAAAGGGCCATAATATCAAGCTATCCATGGGAGAATATGTATTGAATAACCCAATGCTTTCCATTCCAATGGGTGGTGCTAATGTTGTACTAGAAGTCCAATGGCTACAATCCTTGCGTACACTATATTTTAATTTTCAAGAACTTTTCATGAAATTTTCTTCAAAAGGAAAGGAAGTTGAATTAAGGGGTATCACAGGGAAAGTGAGAAAGGTAAGCAACTCTAACGAAATGAAAAATATTCTAAAGAAATAATAATGAGGCATAATGGCACAATTATGTTCACTAGAGGTTCCCACATTGAAATCATCTATTTCTCCGGATCTCCAAAACGTCTTGGACAATCATTCCAAGGTATTTGAGACTCCTAAAGGCCTTCCACCTATTCTTGATCGTGATCAAGCTATTCATTTGATTCCAGGAAGTGTTCCTCCAAACATCATCACTTACGAATATCCCTATGCCAAAAGAGTGAAATTAATGGTATGGTTGCAGAAATGCTAAAGGCTAGTATAATTCAACCTAGTCAAAGTTCTTTCTCTGCTTCAGTAGTATTGGTTCACAAGAAGGATGGATCATGGCAAATGTGTCCAGATTATAGGGAGCTCAACAAACTCACTATTAAAGATAAATTTCCCGTTCCTATCATTGATGAATTATTGGATGAATTGCATGGATCAATTTACTTCTCCAAGTTGGATATTCATTCAGGATATCATCAAGTCAGAATGAAGACTGAAGACATTTTGAAAACAACATTTGGAACGCATGAGGGTCATTATGAATTTTTTTTCATGCCTTTTGGCCTTACCAATGCACCTTCTACATTTCAAGGTTTGATGAATTCCATTTTCAAACCCTTCCTTAGAAAATTTGTGTTAGTATTTTTTGATGATATATTAATCTACATCCAGTCTTGGAAGGATCATGTTCAACATGTTGACATGGTGCTCAAACTATTGGAGGAGAAATAATTATATGTAAAATGGGAAGACACTTCAAGGTAAAAAAAAATCATGATAGTCTTAAATACTTTTTAGAACAAAGATTATCTTCAAAAGAGAAACAAAAATAGGTCACAAAGATGTTGGGTTTATGACTTTGAAATCATCTACAAAAAAGGGAAGCAAAATGTTGTGGCAGATGCACTCTCAAGGAAGGATGAGGATGTGGAAGCATTTATTTGCGCCATTTCTATTATCCAACCAGATTGGATAAACGAGGCAAGGGATGAATGGAAGAATGATGAAGAAGTGTGGGCACTCATTCAAAAGTTACAACAAGATCCCAATACATCTAATACATTTAGCTAGAAAAATGGTTCGTTATGGAATAAAGATTGGTTATACCTATGTAAGAATTTCCAACTCAAACAAAATATTCTTATGTAATTGCACACCTCTCCAGGAGGGCACTCAGGATTTCTAAAAACTTACCACAGGGTTAAGAAGGAATTTTTTTGGGATGGCCTTAAATTAGATATTCAAAATTCTATGGTGGAATGTTTGGTTTTCCAAAAAAAAAAAGTTGAAACAATTAAGACCCCAGGTCTATTACAATCTTTATCCATTCCAAGCCAACATTGGGAGGATGTTTCAATAGATTTGATCACAGTTTTACCCAAGTCCGAAGGAAAGAGTGTTATCATGGTGGTAGTTGATAGACTTACCAAGTATGCACACTTTTGTGCATTATCTCATCCATTTAAAGTGAGTATAGTTTCTCCTGAATTTATGGAAATAATTCAAAAGCTACATGGAAACCCAAAGATTATTGTAAGCGACAGAGATCCCATTTTCACAGGAAATTTTTGGACATAATTATTTTCTAGTCTTGGTACTTACTTAGCTCATAGGTCATCTTATCATCATCAATATGATGGGAAAATTCAGATAGTAACCAAATGTTTGGAAGGATGTCTTTTTTGCTTTGTATATAATAAACAGACATAATAGGTCAAATGGTTGCCTCTAGATGAATGGTGGCATAACACTTCCTTCCATACTGTAGCAAAAATGACCCCATTTATGGCACTTTATGGAATCATCCACCGTCCATTACATCATATTTAAGAGAAAATTATAAGGTTCAAGCAATGGAAGATCACATCGAGCATCAACAACAAGTTCTCCAACTCGTAAAGGATAACCTCGCTTTGGCGCATAATAGAATGAAACAACAAGCAGATCAACACCGCAGTGAAAGAAGTTTTGATGTAGGTTATTCGGTATTCCTACACCTACAACCATATAAACAAATGTCCCTCAAGCAAGCTAAGAAGGATAATAAATTATCACCAAAGTATTATGGTTTGTACAAAGTGTTGCAAAAGATAGGTACTATGGCATACAAATTGGAGCTTCATGCAGCTTCCCAAGTGCACCCAGTTTTCCATGTTTCATGCTTAAAGAAGGTTATAGGTGACAAGCTCCCAATTCAAACAATATTGCCAAAACTTGATGAGGAAGGAAAAAGCATATTTGAACCTGAAGTAATCACAGAAGCAAGAACTCGACAGCTAAGAAATTGATCAATTTCAGAGTATCTCATCAAGTGGAAGAACTTACTCACTGAAGATTCCACATGGGAGGATGAGAATTTTATACAAAAGCATCATGAATTACTCAAGCGTTGAGGACAACACTTTTTTAAAGGAGAGGGGCATGTTAGGTCCCTATAATACTAGTGATTCCCCCATTACTATTTTCATTGTATCCCTTATGGTTATTGTTGTGCCCCTATTGTCCCCATATTGTTAGTATTGTGCCCCATATAAGCCCACTATTGTGATTTTTGTGCCCTTATATTATTATTGTTATGTTGGATGAGATTATATTATGACCCCTTAGACTCCTATATATAGAAAGGAGGGTTTTTCATTTGTATCATCCAAGAATTATTCATTTGTGTAATGTAAAGGAGGCTTCCCCCTCGAAGAGGTTAATTTCTAAGTCGTTGATCTATCTTTTCTATATTTTTGTGAGCTGGTTTCATAACAACTATCAATCTAGGCCAATCCCATGTCAGTGACAACAATGTAACTAAATAACCAAATTCGTGTACCATGCATTCAAATCTCAGCAAGGAAACCACACATGCAACTTGTTACCTGTAATGTCCTCTTGTTGTAGTTGAGTTTCCACTTTTCCAATGCCCACGAATTCTTTTGCTTGCTTTCTTTCTTTTGTCCAAATGGTTTCTCTTTCCAAATCCAAGTGAGAGTACCTCTATGTCCAAGCAAATGCTAGAATGATCCAAGAAATCTCTAAGTGTCTAAAGAGTGTATGAGTGAGTATGAGTAACCAAGAGAGAATGATCAAGAAGAAGTGTTAGAGTGTTCTCCTCCTTCTTTTATTTCCTTTTCCCTCATTCTTCCTTAATTTTCCTTCATTTTACCTTGCATGCATATTTGTGTCTCTTCATTTTCATTTTCTGCTATATTCCTTTATTTCTTATATTAAATTTTCATTTATTGCCTTTTCCAATGCCAATGTCAATTTCCATAGCCAATAATTAACCACAAGTGATCCCCACTACACTATTTACCCACCATTCAAGTTGGAAAATGTGTCCCATGACCTTTGTCTTATTCTTTTTTTTTTTTATGATGTCCTTTTATTTACATGTAATTTTAACCCGGGGTTGTTACATCCTTTTACTATGCTCGTAAACGAGTGTTACCGATACTGACCAAATTCTCATTGATCCATCGAATCCTCTCTCATTGCTAGCTAAGTGAGCTCTATGTTGCCCTATCAGTCAAATAATCTAGTTTCCTTCTTAGCATCAAATTCTTCCATCTTGAAGCCTTAATTATTTAATCAAAATATTAACCCTAATGTTAATCATTTAACCTTGATGTCACTTTGTTTATTATTATAAATTACAATAAAATTTTGTAATGTTAATTCAATTTATATTTTAATTTATTTAACCAACATTGTGATTAATTAATATTAATTGAACCATCACACACACACACAAATATATATATATATATATATATATATATATATATATATATATATATATATATATATCTGTGTGTGTGTGTGTGATGGTTTAATTAATATTAATTAATCACACACACACACACATATATTTGTGTGTGTGTGTGTGTCAAGCAATAATAATAACTAAATTAACAAAATAATAATAATAATTAGAATAAAAGATAAAATAAATACAAATTAAATTATTAAATAGAAGTAAAATTTACAAAAATATATAAATTAATGAATTAGACTATGTATTCTAATAGTAATAGAACAATAAATAAATAAAAAAAAAAAATACGAGACACCTAGACCTCATGTTGGCCAAGGCCTTGCATCAGGCCCATGTTTCATCTTACCTCACATAACCCAAAACCTAACCTTTCAGCGTCACATTGTTCTTTTCACTTACGGTCCTTCTATGTAGGGAGGCCATGAGATTCTAGTGTGTGTCCATAGAAGAAGTTTATCCTCTACAATCCAACACAATATGAAAGTCAAGGTGTAAAATTCATGGAAGGACCTTGCAATTATGATTTATCTATCACCTAATCCTCATGCTATATAAGGCCTTGCATGAGGCCTATGTTCCATCTTACCTCACTTAACCCAAAATCTAACCGTTTCCACATCACATTGTTCTTTTGGCTTAGGGTCCTTCTAATGTAAGGAAGCCATGAGATTCTACTGTGTAACCATAAAAGAGTTTTATCCCCCGCAATCTGACACCATATGCAGGTTCAAGGTGTAAAATTCATGCAAGGACCTTGCAACTTTGATTTATCTCTTAGTTGTGGAGTAATTTCCCAAAATCAACCTCTAATTTAATTTTTAGAGATATGAATGAAGTGATAGGATGAGTACCATCTGCTCTTTTATGAACAAGATGCAAACACCAACCTAATTCAGGATTGTATGGAGTCTGGGCATTTTCAAGAATGCACATTTATTTTTCAATAAATGTAGAAGGATTTTTCCCCAAACATAAGAAAAATTGTAGCTATTAGTGTCAGGTGGTAAACAAATTGAAGCTCTGTAGTACTTAAGAGTCAAAACTATGGAGAAATTAAAGTTGACCTAGAAATGTGGCATCCACAAGAATGATTTCTCTTATTAAGGGTTGGGTGGTTCTGGTTAACCTTGGGAAATTATATATCTTTGTTACAAGATGGGGTGATGGTAAAATGTTGGATTGCTTCTCAAATTGCTACAATTGCTTTTATATGAGTCACATCTACAAAATTCCCTCAGGTACATTCATCTCATTAGACTATTTACAGAAAAAAAATAAAAAAATAGTTGAGTTTTTATAACGGATAATGTTTATTATTTCTAATATTTTGAATGGGTTTGTTTAAGACACAATTTGAGTTTATTTTTGGGAAAATTGGATTTTGTAGAGGAAAAAACTTATCTTTTTTTTTGGGTGTTAGATTGCTAGTGAGCGAGGAAAGGAAAATAGGGCCTAATTCAAAATTAAATGATAAGTGGAATCAGTTGGTGAACACTTTATAATTAATTAATAAGTCTAGATTAATTGAGTTTAGTCTCATCATTTTATTGATTCAAATTTATAAAGTTGAGGATATAAATCACTTATGAGAGTTAAAGTTGTCTCAATTAAAAAACTAGAGATATTTGAGACATATTGTTTGAATTTTAGACAACGAAGATATTGGACACATATTTATCAAAGTGTAGGGTGCTATAAATTAGGATTTTCAAGACACCAATGAATTCATCTATAGAATGCTAATTTTCTCTTTGCGTACATAATTTGTGTTGCAATGCGAACAATCTAGTCAACCCCTGCATTCTTCCATCTTGTGTGATACGGTGATGCTAGTAATTGTAGACTTGTAAAGGAAGAGAGTGTACAGTTGACGATACTAACGAAGTGAAGTAATATTTTTTGTTGATGCGAAGAATAACTTCTAGTTTCAAAGTCCTTTGAGTGTAATTTCCAATGGTTGGGTGCTTGAGTGATTGCTAGCATCCATCTTTTCCTCATTAGCCATGTCAAAGTTTGGATTTGTATCCCTAGTACAAAGATTCTGGCCATAATTATCATATTCGGCATCTCATTTATCGATTATTAAACCTATAATTATTGGCCAATGGTAGATTCAAAGTTTTATAATGTCATTTATAGGTTTATTTTTAGGCTATTTTTTAGCTTAAAATAATAGACTTGCTCATCTGCAATTACCTGAGTAGGATTTGATTGCATATTTTCAAATATTTTGGAAATTTGATGAATAACAAAGTGAGATTAAAGTCAATTGCTGCAACTAGGAACTTGAGAAAATAGGGGGTGCATTTTCATTATATCTAGGACATATTGTAAATATTCTAATGGTTGTCCCTTTTATTTGCAAGTGAGAATTATTTTTTTAGCTTAAAATCGTAAACATGCTCATCTACAATTACCTAAGTAGGATTTGATTGCATATTTTCAAATATTTTTGAAATTTGATGAATACAAAGGTGAGGTTAAAGTCAATTTTTGCAACTAGGAATTGGACAAAAGATGGTGTGCATCTTCATTATATCTAGGACAAACTGTAAATATTTTAATGGTTATCTCTTTTATTTGCCAGTGATATTTTTTTATGCATACATAAGGTTTGAATAGATGTGTGTGTGTGTGTGTAGGTGGGTTTTAGGGTTTAGATCTTGAATCTAGGGTCTCATACCATGTGTGAAGTCCCAACCTGAGGTCTTTAACCATAAACAAATTTTGTATAATTTCACAGCAAATAACATATTCACAAAATGACAAATGTTTTTGACAATAACATATAAAAGATATAATAGATTTGATTTACAAAATATTGAAACATGTAAATAATTTAATTTAGGGAAATTTACATAATTAAGCAACAAGAAGAAGAATCTCTCATACATTGGCTCGATTTCGGTGCTCCAGTTGGGACCACTTGATTGAATATGCCACCTTGCCAACTAGGAAAGTCTATCCAACTTCCTAGCCCAAGAATCCTCCACCTGTTCCTTAATCCTTCAAGCCCAAGTCCAACTACTATCGTAGTTGTTGGAAGTAATGATTACATGTGTAGGTTGTTGTGAGTTTTCATTGTAAGTTCCTAGGTTCAATATAGAAGTAATTGTTTTCCAATGTGTTAGTTGTATTAGCTATCTAGATCCACTAGCCCAATATCTAGAAAAGTTATGTTCCTATATATATGTAATCATTGTGATAAATAAAATATAATGTATGATTTGTGTTGTGCACAATCTCGCTCTCTACTCATATTTCAATTTATATCTTGTTATCAGAGCCTATTCTAGCTTGGCTCCCTCAAAGGAGGGCCAGGAAGATGAGACAACTTCTAGGATTGATTATTTGTAATTAAATTAGTTTAGTGTGTGACTTTCATGTTGTCTGTGTAGATATATTCGTTGTGTAGATCCAAATTGTTTTTTTAGTTAATATGAAGAGTGTGTTATGATAGAGCCACAACCATACTTGTTTGAATTAATTGCCTTTAATTGAGTCTCAACAGACTGTGAAGAGACTTTTTCTCTCTACCTCCTGCAACATAAATCATGTTGATTGTAAATATTATTATTGTCATTAAAGGTTTCTTTCTAGCACGATATTTGGAGGCGCCAAGGTCAAACAAGGGAAATTTGAGATTCGTGTACATCTTCAAGGTGCAATGATATCATTATCTATAATGGATCCCTTGTTATCTTCCCAATGCTACCCATATTTCATCCATCTGCATCATAGCTACGTTTTCTAGGATGATCTCAATGCATTGTTGGTTGAATACTACGACTGGAGAAAATTCGTGGTCGTCTATGCTGACAATATTTATGGCATTGACATGCTACCCTTCTTGATCGAGCATGGGATACGAAATCACTTAAAGATCAATCGTTTAGGCAAATTAAGGATTGATTCGGGCTACATCTGTTGAGAAGAAGCAAAGTATGAAAGTTTGCCTTGATGTGTTATTTCTTCTCTTAGTTAGATTGAGAGTTGCAGTTGAGGGCATGATCTTGGTGCGTTTCAAACTCACACGTGGTACCATTTATGTAGAAGGAATTTTGGTATAGATCAACGAGAAGGTGGTCTTCGTCCCCATTCCTACGCCTATTAGTGGAATTATATTGGATCCAAACAAGAAGGCGGTCTTCGTCCCCATTCCTACACCTGTTAGTGGAATTCCTATGAAACTTCTTCCACATGAATAAACATTTTGACTCGATTGCCGATATGAAAGTCAAAAGAGACTGTATTATTATATGATCTACAAAGCATTGTGGCCCTCACTTTGGGAGGTATTATTACAAAGAAAATTAAGAGATTACTTTTCTTAGTTTTGGCAGTGATTCTAGAATCTGTATTATGTTGAGTCATTACGAATCTTCCAAGGAAAATGATTGTTCTACCTGTAGAGGGAAAATCTAACTACATTTGGAGAAATTTATCAAGTGATGGAAATCCTCTCAGAATGGGATATATGAGAATCACAACATGCTATAGGCTGTGCTCCAAATAATTGCAAGAGGCATCCAAAAGAAACGAACAACCTTTATTGTGAATTCTTCAATTCAAAATAGCATATGGCCAAATTGTGTCGGTTTTATCTATTGTCTTATATGGGATTATAGTGGTTCAATATTTTGGTGTTTATTTTGGGTATTTATTTTTATTCTTTTTAGGGTTTGATATGTAAAGTTATCGCCATTCTATTTTAATTATATTAAAGACCAATTAATGAACAAAAAAGCATCCTTCAAGTTAATGGTTCTCTACGTTCCTCAATGCCTAGAGAACACATCATTCACTTATTTATGTGACTTTGTTATACATTGATGGGTCTTGTTGTTCTTTGGGCTTCAATAACATTAGTTACATGATATTTTTGTGAGTATGTAAGTGTGTTTTTAAAAAACGTTAGTTGTATGATGGGCTATTGGATAAGCTTAGTACATAGAAAACTTACTTATATAACTAGAAGTATGTATTTCGATGCTTACTACTATGATGGAAGCATGTCAATAGATATATTTAGTATCTAGGCTATTCTTTGGGGTGGTCAAGAAGCGCCAATTGTACTAAGTTCGTTAGTGATGGTTAGAGGAAGTTATGTTTTAAATGGAGGTGAAGTGACAACTCGAAGATGTGGTGGTAAATAACGAGAGATGTTTTCAAGATTCCATAGTGGATGTGAGTGCTGATGAAGACCATTCAAACAAAAGTCGTATTGTTATTCTAAGGTGTGTTTTCTATATTTGTTATATGTAAGCATTTAGGGAGGATGTTGAAAGTAATGCTTGCAAGTTCCTAGGTGCCAATCTAGAAGTAGTCGTTTTCCCATGTGTGAGTTGTATTAGCTATATAGATCCACTATCCCAGGATCTAGAAGAGTTATGTACTCCTATATATATTTAATTGTTGTGATAAATAAAATATAATGTGTGATTTGTGTTGTGCATAATCTCTCTCTCTGCTCATATTTCAATTTCTATCGGTAGTATGTCTGAAACTAATCCAAAACCCTCCAATATATAGACTAAAACCAAGTCTAAGTTTTCACTCTCCCCTCCTGGTTTCCTCCTCCTCTCAATTTTCTCTTCCCTTTCCTTCCCCCACTTCCAAATCCAAAAAGAACAAAAGAAGAATGATCTCCTCCTCCCTTGTCTTCATCCCACCTTATGCCTCACTTACTCATCCATCTCATTCACCTATCATCAATGCCATGAATGCCCCTTGTTCCTTTGAATTCACTGTGTCACCCCCTGACCCGACACTCCCACCCAACTCCCCTATCTCCCCCATCCTTGAATTGGCTCGAGGTCATTAAGCCTTGTCAAGTCATGGGGAATATAAATAATTAAAATAATAAAAGTAATATAATAATAATATTCACTTTTGTTAGTTAATCATTAATTAAATTCTGAATTAATAATAATAACTTATAAATTATTAATTAATTATTTTATAGGTTTAAGGATAAATAAATAAATTAATCACTAATCAAGATTAACTATTAAGAAGCCTTATGACTAACCATAAAAGTGATCATTAATTAGGATTAATGTTAATCATAAGCTATTTGCTAATCAGGCTCATATGTTAATTAATTTTATAGTATAATAAGCTATGCCTTACTAGCGTATTTGTGCAAGATGTGGCTATGTAGCTAGCATACACATACCTTGTACGTATACTAATAATACTTATCAAGATCAAGTACAAAGAAAAATCATTCATCTAGTCAGTTATTATAACAATGTAAGATAATAAGGTTAGGCAGGGGCATTACAGCTTCAAAATCCAAGGAATGTACTCAACCCATTCCTTTCATTAAATTCTAAAGCATTATTGCAATTGCCACCCAAACTTCCATATTTATGAGGGTGACTGTTCAAACTATCTAGTCATTTACATCCAATTGGTTCTTGAGCAAGAGTGATAAGATTTACATTCAAATTTCATGGCAAGGCTTTGGCAAGACAATCATCTGCAACATCCCCATTGCTTTCCCACTCATGGTATCATAACTTGTATCAGTGATCATATGTTCTCAACTAATTTATCACCATTCTTAATTATCAAAGGAATATTTACATATATACCATTTATAATCACTTAGTTTAATTTATTGTAAAGTTGACATGTAAATGTAAAAAGAGGCAATACAATACAATTAACATACGTGATTACAGTTTAAGACAAGGTCCAAGATAGACATGTTACAACCTTATTTACATAACTTAATACGCAATCCAAAGATTTAGAGTATAAAAGAAAAATAAGATACTATAAAGATGTGATTAACCGTAATTAGAAGATAAAAAATATCTCTCTATTTCGAGTAGCATAAAGAACAAAATCAACATTGCAAAAATAAGTATAAATTCTACAAGCTCCATACAATTCTCACAATGCCATGGATTAAAAGAAATTGTGATTTTTATGGCACTAAGAGGATTGAAAATGAAAAGCATTCTCTTAAAATTATCATGCATATAATCAAGTTAGATCACAATTTCAAAATATTTGTCATAATGGCAACAATTTCAAAATATTTGCCAAAATATAAAAATAAACTTTTAAGAAAAAATAAATAATTCCTTTCCTGTTGTGAGATACCAAAAACCAAATTTGTTTTTAGTGGATGCTAGGAATTATAAATACTATTAATATTAATTTAGAGAAAAATCTTAATATCTCTATAAACATTAATAATATTTACTAATTTTTTTTTTGCTTGAGAGGCCCTCTCCATCCCAATATGGAAGAGATGTTATAATGTCCTGTCCTGTTATGTAAATATTTTGACTCGGTCAAATTACATACAAACTAAAATCAACCTAGATCCATTTTAACTCTAGATTTACCAAGCGCCAAGAGAGATCAAATCTCTTAAGATGTAAATCTTTTTTAAAATGAAAATAGATTTGATCCTCTCTGCGCTTGCTATATCCAAATTTAAACTAATTTTAAATAACAATCATCTATAAATTAAAATAACTGAACTATAATATTATAAATATTTATATTTGATATTTAATATAAATTTTAAAAAGTTATTTGTATAATTGTTTTTGGGCACTATGAAATACTACAAAACATTCACATTATTTATTTATTTTTATATAAAAAAAATTATATTTATATATAAAAAATTTAAAATAAATACCACCAAGGGGTACTTAAGCTGTCGAAATCATCTGGAGATCACATTCAACATGTGCCACATTAACCCTTAATATGGATGTATTTTTTTCCATGGAATTAGTGACTTTGCATCACAGAATGTCTTAAGGGTACACCCTATTACTATTTATTCTACACCAAATAAATTTTATAATTAAATTATTATTATTTGTTTTCAATGTGAATTATTAAGCATTGCTAAAACAGTTATATAAGTTTTTATATCATATGTTAATCATTATAATTTTAATGAATGGAAAATTTACACAATAAATAAATAATTTTCCCTGGAAGAAAACATCAAATTTAAGGCAAGTCAATGAAATAGTTTCATTTGCAATAAAAATGACGAATACAAAAAAAAAGGATGTTAGGAGCAACCGTTATCCGAAATAAATAAGAGATATTTTTATATGAATATATTATTTTTTCCTAGTTACATTATATTTTGTGAATAATATGATAATTGAACAAGTGCTACGTGGTAGCTAGTACTTGCCACTTAGTTTAAATATTGCTAAATTAAAGTAAAAGTTTTGTCTCCATGATGGCAACCAATTGATAATAACGTAAGTGATATGGGTATTACTAGGATGGCCCATCAGCATGGGAATTTGAGGGTCTAGATTGTTGGTATCATTAGCTAGATCTCTAGCATATATATAAAGAATATGGGCATGCTAGTTTGGAAATGCTCCTTCATAACTCGTTGGCCCTAAATTTCCCTTGGAAGCTTTGTCAAAGTTTAGTTTGATAAATCTATTTGGAAATGGTTTTTATTTGTTGGGGCTTGTTTGTTTGCAAGTGGGAGGATGTATTTGATTGAGTTTTATTGATTGTTGCAACCCCAAAAGCCTGAATATACTTAATTCTCTTGATTAGCTTTCCCAATCCTAAGTGGTCCAGGGGGAGATTGGGGTAGTTTCTTTAACTTTTTTAATGATTGAATGTCAGATGCTATTTAGTTCATCATATTTTTCCTTGAATTTTCTTTTGTTGTGCTCTTTCAATGTCTCTCAAACAATGAATCCTAGGAAGAGTTTTTAGGCTCTATTGATGATGCTACTTTTAAAGGGTGTTGATCTCCATTCTTCAAGTGTGGAGTGTATGCTAGTCCTGTATCTATTATTTTACTTGAAGATTATGATTAATTTTTCCAATAGTTCTAAGAACCATAGGTTTTGTACTTGAGAAGCATAGATAACAGCTTGTTGGGTCTTGGAAATCTCTTTTTTGTAAGTCTCTCCCATGTTAGGGTTTTGTTTTGCAAGAGAAGCCAATAAATAAATAAATAAATAAATAAATATATATATATATATATATATATATATATATATATGTTATTTTGGACCATAACGTTTATAATTGTGCCCACTAATGAAAATATCAGCCCTACTTTAGATTTTAATTTTCTTGAAAAGCAATTCTTTTTCTAAATTAATGAATCCGCACTCTTATTTTCACTTTACAGATTAATTAAATAAAATAATCTAAATTTTTAATATAATTATAATATTTTATTATTTAAATTGTATTTTTTTATAAAAAAATAAATTAAAACATTTAAAATATTCAAATGAAATTATAATATTCACAATTATTAAATCATTTCATTAAACCATGCCTTGATATAGGACGAAAGATTACCACAGATGGTGGTGGTTTCACCTTTTTTGAAGTGAATTAATTAATTAATTAGGTATAATTTTAAGGTCATTTGTAAGCTTTCTTCCCTTTCGAATAAACAATTCCAAGTTTTTACGATATTTGCTTGCGGTCAAGCAATTTATTAAATATAACACAAGGACGCTTAAAAGGTAAAAGATTAAATGGATGAAAATTTGAAAACTTCACATGCCATGTCGTGTCATGTAATTAGCAGATGTACCGTGGGCCACCCATTTTAGATTATATTGTGCTCACAAGGATGTCATCTTTCCTTTTAAAAGTTTTATAAATTCTTCCAATGGAAGCCTTCTTGGAAAACAACCAAAGATTCGATAAAGATGGGATTGTACCTATATAATATAATGGAAGATTTGATTTGATTGGATTTGATTTGATGGGACAGTGCAATACTTATCTACAAGTTATTACAAAAATAAGATCTAAATCAATTAGATTGAAAATATATATATATATATATTAAAATATTATGAAAATATAATGAAATTTAATTTATAATCTTCAATTATCAAGAAGTTTAACATATTTTAATCAAAATATAAATAATCACTAAGTGTGTCATACAATGTTTTATAATAAAAAATAGGGGATTTTTTAGGTCTAACATGGGACTCGTAAGGAAATTATAAAATAATAGTGGAAATGATAAAGTAAGATTAAATGACATCATCAAATTTTAGAGGGAAAAAAGAAAAAAGTTTTTTTTCAACTTGTATTTTCAACTTATCTACCTATGGGTTTACTCAAATTTCGAGCGGAAACACTCGTTGGATGAATAATTTGATTCCTCATCCAGAGAGTACCCATGTTGCATACTTTTGATGGACCCTGCTACACGAAAACCGAGAAATACATGAAAAACGTTATTGCAATCACATTTTTTCATGTATTTCTCATTGTTCGTGTAGGAGGGTCCATCGAAAGTACGCAACATGGGTACTCTTTGGATGAGGAATTAAATTTTGCATCCAACGATTACTTCCACTCAAAATTTGAGTAAAACCTTAGGGAGATAAGTTGAGAATACAAGTTGAAAAAGTAGTTTTATTATTTTATTTTTTTTTACTCCAAAAATGGTGAATCATCCCCCATGGTTGACATTATCATCTTGAATCCTATTGGTCCTTATAAAGTTTATTTTGGTTGTACATTTTTCTTAGGAGACCCATTTTAGACCTCAAAAGTCCCCTAATGGGAACATGCTATAATGATAATTGAAAGTACTAAATAAAAATAAATATTATAAGTCGTAGAATGCTCAAACATGATGTAGAGCTCTTATGTGAAATTTGGTTTCCAGAATGTGTGTGGTCATGGAAGCTCTTTTGCTAAGTTGTAGAATGATCAAACATGATGTAGAGCTTCCATGTGAAATTTGGTTTCTAGAAAGCGTATGGTCATGAAAGCTCTTTTTCTAGTCTTATTGCATGGAATATTTTTATTAAGTTGAAGGTTTTTTATGGTGAGGGTTTGCCTCATGACACTGTAGCTAGATTTGTCTGGCGTCGCGTACTCTAGCTACAATGTTGCGTGGCAAAGCCCCGACCATTCAGCTTAACTAGAATCCCTTTCTCCTCGATGCACGATGACACTGTAGCTAGATTCGTCGACCGCCACATAATCTAGCTACAATGTCGTGGGGCAAAGCCTCACCATTTGGCTTAACTAGAATCCCTTTCTCCTCGACACCCGAATTATATCAACATCAACATTTTCTTGTGGTTGTATTTTCTTACTGTACAGGTTTGTTGAGGGTTTGATCTGATGAAGAAATCCAGAAATCTACAATACCATGGACTCTGGCATCATGGTTATTAGGTGTCTCTATGCTGCTTTTGTCCAGATTCGATGTTGGGGTTTGGCCGAGATTGGGTCTGACCATGTTTCTATTATAAGGTATCTTGTAGGGTACTTCGGTGGACCATTGCAGGGCTGGCATGGGCCTTCTGTTGAAGGGCACTAGATTTGGAAGCACGTGATTGTTCAAGTCCTGGGCGACAGAGGGATTGAGGCTGAGGCCTTCCAACATTTTGGTTTTTAGGTGGGCCTCAGAGATAGGCGGGTGGTCTTGTTGAGGAAATCAGGTGAGATCGAATCCTTAGGCGTGTTGCGGTGGAGGAGGGACTGGAAGAACAAACTTGGGGGAAACAACTGAAAAGGTGTCGGGGATGGCGGAATAGTAGAAGGGAATTTTTGGGTATGGTGGGGGAAGGGACAAAGAAGGAAGGGGTTACAAGATAGGCTTCGAGGGTTGAGGAAGTCCAGCGTGCAATTGCGTTGGAAAGGGGAAGGAGATGCGAAAAGGGTCAGGGGAATACCTGTGAACTCCTACACCATGGCGCTAAAGTTGCTGGTGTTCATCATTAGAACCATAGTTGGTGCCCTCGGGAAGCTCTGGAACACTTCTTCCTCACCTTGGAAGTTAACGCAGGATCTAGTGAAAAAAGGCTCACGCTCGATGAAAATCGGACCCTGACACTGAGTCGTTGGTCGGATTTTTGTTGTTGTTGTTTCCCTGACTTTCTTGGGACCACTAGGAGGCATCGAAGTGCTCTATGAGGACATTGTTATGGATGGATTTGGCGTTGGTGAGTAAGTGATCGTTTAGAAATTTGGGTTGTGAGTGCGCAAAGAGATTTGCAGGGAGGTCGATGGTGAAGATGTTGAATCCATAATTATGGCTCCCAACAACAGAGAAAACCATGGTGCCATATAATTTTCTCTGATTGCCCATTGCCATGGCCATAAATTCTGCAGTGAGAAGAATTTCAGCTCAACTTGTTTTGGGGATGAGTAGAGAATGAGGGTGTGGACATCAGGACTCCCACTCGAAGGATGGGCGCCATGACAGCTCACCATTCGAACAACTCTCAGTGAAACTCACACACTTCAACTTTTCTTTTCACGAATATGTGAAAATACTAGTATTAGCTTTGTTCAAACAATCCCCATGTATATTTATGAAGATATTTCAAAAACCTTTGTAATTGTTATAGTGAATTATACACACACACACATATATATTGTATTTGAGAATTTATATTAAGCTATTTTCTTTTCATGAATTAAATAATTTTTGTTAAGTTAAAAGATTACGCATTAGATTACAGTTTTTCAAAATCGTTTTATATTTATTGACTAGTAGGTGCAAACTCATACACATAGCAAACTTCCAGAATAATTGTATTAACCAAAACCAAAAAGACAAGTGATACCAGAAGACCTTCAGAAATAGAATACAATTGACCACCATTAGAAATCAAAAGAATTGATTGGAGTGGGATGGTTCGTTCCCGAGCTACGTGATCATGGAGGCTAAATCACATTGGACATGCTTCTCCATATGGGCCAACCTCGTGTTTAACCAATCCAATTTCTCTTGAATGTGTCTTTCCCCCTCATTAGGCTAGCCAAGCAATCATGCATATGCTACTGGTTACACTAGAGGTTGTTTATAATTCTTATGACAACATTTATGTCATCGTGTAGAGCCCAACTAAGCTAGTTCAAAGTAAGAGTGATGTGTCTCAATGAACTGGTGATATCATATGAAGGGGGGGTTGCTCCACAATTCCAGGTGGCTAAGAAAGAAAAAGGTATGTAATGTCACCTTGTCCAGGATCGCCTTGCAAGTGCCCACCTTGTAGCCCCCTCTTGACCATTGCCCTTCTCGCATGCCCACGTTGGTGAGGCCTTCCATTTGGGCAGCTCCATAACTAGTGTATGTCCACCTCCAATTATCTAAGCACCTAGGAGAAGTGTCAATTTCCCCAGTGTTGGGTGTGTGTTATATTCCTTCCATGACTAGTCTCACGTGCGTGGGGGTCACAAGGGGGGCGTCAGCCCCACTTGTTCATTGCGTCTAACATATTATGGGGATCACGAGCGGGCGTAGCCCCCCCTGTCGGGGAATTTCAGGGGGGTGGTGGCCCCCATACACAAGGTAGTGCCACGAGAAAAAAAATTGGACCCTATATTAGGTGGGTGGACCTACCTATGGTTTTGTGCATAGGTTTTGAACATGGTTTTGGACATGATGGTTTTCTGCTCATGGTATTTTGTACATCCCGTTAAGGGAACTATGGTTATGTTCTAATCCATGATTAATGGATTAGGGTTTATGAATGATTTGACATGTATATATTTGTATTGTAAAATTGAAAGGAATATAATGAAAAATCAATTTGGTAGTCCCAGTTTTGGGACCCATGGGAAAATATTTGTGTATTTGTTTTATACTCTCGTCATTTCTTATTTTCTATTTTTAGAATTTGTCTGCATGTGATGCCTTTATAGGGTTAAAGCCTTCACCCAATCTGATTGATACTCTAACACAAACAAAAACTACAAACACAACCTAGCAAGGAAAAATACAATCTAGTCGTTGAGAACCTTGGGTAGAGTCCCACGATGGCCAAACTAAATATAACAAACCAGTATAAAGGTGATATGATATCGGTGGTTGAAATATGAATACAAAGGCCTCACATGGTCAAATCCAGCTCCAAAGCTACCAATGCTACCTCATAAATTTACATCAAGCACAAAAAATTATAATAACCAAAAGGTAAGCTAAAGAGACTTGATTCTGGCTCAAATAAGCTTAGGGTCAAGATGGAACTAGAAACTCCCTTAACCCCAAAAAAATGAAATTAAATACCATTACTCTAGTGACAAAAGAGCTAGCTCAGTTGATCAGTGGAGAGGGCAGGCGTAGTTCCCAATGCCTGAGTCCCTCAAACCCCCATCAAAACAAAAAAACCCAACAACCTATTATGGACACAAAAATATAACTGACAAGAATACCAGTCAGAATCCAAAACTTCCACATACTTACTTTACAACTATACACCCTAGAACCTATAAGACTAGACCAAGGGAGAAAGCCACAATTCCTTACCTTGCTCTGGTCATGGGAATTCTCGGTTGAGTTCTAAATCCACTCCAGCATGCCAATGGAATACATAGGAATTACAAGGCCAATTATCCCTCCATAAATCCCCATACAAAAACTCCATATCCCAGGATCACAACTGAGCTTTCATTGAACTGATATTCCTCCATTCTTGTGAAGCTAGACTCCATAGATACCACCCCTAGAAACTGCTCTCAAAGTGAGCATACTACAAGCCCAATGCAATTTAGCTTCTTGCTTGACTGAGGTAGTCAAAATTCGAACACTCCCACCCCCCATCCCATACTAGACTTACCACCACATGACCAACATGACAACTTCAAAGTAGGTGTTTGCACCTCAAGCTATCCAACATCTCATCCATTAAATAGACCTTAATGCATCGTAACCTTGGCATAATTTCTTACGTAGGGTTGCATGGTTATAGGGTTCCATGCCACCTCTCTTAATTGACGAGAGGGTTGGTGGGGTGGTGGTCACCCTCCCTAATCCACGTACACCCTTGTTCTAACACCTCTATTGAGGAAGCCTTGTCATTCTCCAAGATGTTATCTAGCTATTCAGACAAATTGTATCTGGATTGTAGCAACCATGGAGAAGAAAATTCAAGATCACATTCCTAACTACCCCAATTCACTAAGAGATCAATTGATTTGTTTCTAGTCCTACAAGAGTGAAAAATAATCACATAAGGGAAGGATAGTAATTGTGTTTGCATCTGAGACACCAGGAGCTCTAGACGCCAACTATTGACTAATTTACTCATAGGGGCTCCATATATTAATTTATGCACTATCTCAATTACCACTTGAGAATCCTCATCTAATTGAATCTTCGCGTAACCTTTCTCTCTTACAATACTTAGACCTCTTTCCAATTATGTAAACTCCACCATGTTATTTCTAGTGTGTCCATAATTGCTCATATAAATCCTTAAGGTATTGCCCCACTTGTCTCTAAAGATACCCCATATTTGGTAGGGCCCAGATTTTCCTAAGAGGCCTCGTCGAAATTTAACTTTATAAATCCCCAAGGAGGCAAGGAGAAACATAGGGATCCATAATCTCAAATGCTGAGGGAGATAGGCAGTGTTTGTGGCAACCATGCTTTATGATACCTCTAGGTCTTTCAATAATCTCCTCTTTTTTTGATCCACTTTCAAGTCTTTTGTATCCCAGGGTTATGATAAGATGGTCACCTTTAGGTTCTTCTTGGTGGTTTTCCATGCAAATTCGTTTGATGTCCTATGAGCCATAAATAAAATTATATTGTGTTCTTTCCATACATTCCAAAATAGGAAGCCCAATACTAGCATCCATGTTATCACGAAAAAATTGATCATCTAGCCTAATTTACTAGATAGATAGAAGTACACCATGTAAAGCCAATTTTACCATAGTAAAATTGATTTCACTATGAGAAGTTACCTGATAAACCACCTTTATTAAGTAATTTATAGTTAAACCCATGCAGAATAATTAAATAAATAACTATTTATTTGATTTTCTTCTAGAAAGAATTAATTAAACCATTGTTTTATTATTGTTCCTTGTTAAATTTGACCCAATCATAAAAAATAAACAGATAAATCATTATTTATCTTATTTTTCTCTAAGAATAATCAATTAATCACTAAATCCCTTAAGAATAATTAAATGAATCATTATTTGTTTATTATTCCTTAACTAACTCATTGAGATAATAAATAAATCATTTATTTATTTATTATTTCTAAATAAAAGTTTAAATACTTTTTCCCTCCTAAACAAATATAACAAAATATTCTAGGTGATTATTCGAAGAATGGGATCAATAATATGTTATTATTGCTCATTATTCGATGATAGCTCGATATTTTGTTATAAATAGGAGGGTTTTCCATTCATTATTCACTTTTGATCATTTTCATTATTGCACTCATTGTTATAACTCTGATTATTTTCATTGTCGCACACCATATTTTTACAGGGTTTATGCATTATAGAGGAGAGAGACTCTATAGAAGTTGAAAGTGTTTGAGGATTGACAAGAACTCATCCCATAGAGGGGGACTGGTAACATATATTTGTTCCCTTCACATGTGTTATAATAAAATCATTTTTTACATATCTAGTTTCCATTAGATGTTTTGGGGTTATTACTCTTTATTTCACTGTTTAACTATGATTGCAGCATAGATCAGAATTTTGGCCGGTTGAGATTATTTGTCATCCATGATCTTAAGTGGGTTCTTTTCCCACATCATTGAGAAGAAAACACTACAACAAATTGGTGACTCTTCTGGGTTTTATACTTCAGATCCAAAAACCTGGGTGACTTTTGTTTTTCAGCTTAGGTTTCTTCTTTTTTCAATTCTATTAATATTTCCTAGTGTTTTAACCCTAGATCTGATAATTTTTTGACTTTCGTAAGATTTTTGGTCGTTTTCGCAGGTCACAGGAACTAGCCGCGGCAAAGGCAGCACTTTTTTTTTCTCTTAAATTTGTAGACCAGAAGTCTGAGAGTAGGAATCACATTTTTCAGCCCAAAAGGTGCAATATGGGCTCTAGAACGCAGCTTTCTGCCCCAAAAGTGTGGTTTCATCAGAAAACAAGTCAGAACCTGTGATTTCTAGGTTTTAGGGTTTTTCTCAGATCTATTTTTGGGTTTTGCTGAGAGCTGTCTGCTAGGTGTCTGACCTCTGTCTCATCCCACTTAGGCCTTGATCAATTTTATTTTACTCATCGAAATCAAATTTAGCCTCCCTTTGGGCTTCTAGTACACTTTTGCCTTTCTAGGAGGAGTTTAGCTGAGTGAGAAGTCTGAGTTTCTGCAGCACTTTCAGCCACATTTTCCAGATCTGTAACCTTTTGTTTCAGATCTGATAAGATAGGTTGCTACCATCCATAGTTTCACATTCAAACTTGTTTGGTCATTCCCTTAGGGTCCCATCGGTTGCCCTAGGTGTTTCACCCATCTCCCTATCTTTTTGCAACAATCTTCCCCTTTGTTTTTTTGTTGTTGTTGCACCACTTTCCAGCAGCTTAGACTCACTTGTTCCCAGTCACACCGACATTCAAATCTCTTGATCGTTTCAGTGTATTTTCCATCGTTTTAGCCACCTAGTAGTATAGTGTTTGCAAAACCCATTTGGGTGGGGTTTAGTTAATTGTTTTGTTGTTTATTTTATGTTATTTATTTAAGTTTATTTGCAACAAGATTTTTTCTTTTTTACAAACACGATATGGGCTTAATCAATTAATACACTTGCACACAAAAAACAAACCTTAAGCGAAGGGCACTTGGTTTACATCGCTAAGCCAAGACTTAACATAATAAATTTATCTCACCGCATCAGAGACAAAAGATATATTGTTGATCTCCCTTCACCATTTCTATGTTCCGTGTGTCCTTCCATCATTGCGCCACCAAGGCATGAGTCGCGGAGACTATTAGGCCTTCACCCCCAATTTCTGGTTGGGCATATTACTCCCCCCTTCAGGTTCGAGTTCATAACCCTCTAAGTCCCCATATTCACTCTTCTCTTGATTCCTGATATGATTCTGAGCCTCCTTCACCGCATATCGTCACTATGTCTGAACCCACAGCTGGTGCACGAACCCAACCTAGTGGTGGCTCCGGTTCTACACCGATAATCACATCATGCGGAATAGTCTTAGGAACCATTTTGGCAGCCCCCATGCTCCCCTTTATGGCTGGGTTAAGTATACCAGATCTTAACCAATTGATAAACCATGATGCTGGTTGGCCCTCTATGCTGACTAAGCTTCCCTCAAACATCCCAAAGTTTGAGTGTATTACTGGAGAGGATCCTACCAACCATGTCCAATCCTCCCACATGTGGTGTTCATCAAAATCCATAACCGATGACTCCATTCGTCTTTGGCTCTTCCAATGCACGCTCACTAGAGACGTTGCAAAATGGTATATAGTCCAGCTCACCACCTCTCATTCCGTTTTTGTGATGCTTGCTAAAGTGTTCTTGTCCTATTTCGAGTTACCTCTCTAGTATGACATTGGTACTGAGATTTTGACCACATATCGTTAGTCCTCCGCTACTTGGCTTTCTGACCATGTTCAAGAGTGGCGTCGAAGAAGGAGCACATGTCATGCTCTGCCTATCAAAGACCATGTTTATCTAGATTGGTTTCTCAAGAGCCTTTTATCCCCCATCATGAAAGATGTTGCATCCCATTTTCCTTAGACCGAGGAAGAAGCTCCCCAGACTGCTTTGAGGTATGATCTCATTTATGCTCAATTAAGTTATGTCTATACCGTTATTCCAGACCTCCCTCGTCCTAACAGTGCTAATGCACTGGGGGCATCTCACGCCATCGACGGTATTGTTGGATCCATTTCACACTCTTCACCATATTCTCAGCAGAGTTATGGCTACCTGTAGGGGGGCATCATTTCCTCCAAAATCTATGCCCCCCTTGCTAGCAACATGTTTCCAAGGCCCCAACCCATCTACCAAACTGTTTCTTCTTCTTATGCACAGCTTGGAACTCCAGCCCCTCAAGCATTAGCGTCGCAACCTCCCATGCATGCTCAGCCCCAGCAGCCGCCACTCCCTTAGGGCTAAGTGTTTGCGTAGTAGAGTGATACCAATCCTCAAAATTTGAAAAAAAAAGAATAAGGGGAAGGGTAACAAGGGTAACCAGGGTAACCAAGGTAACCAACCTAGTGAATCCCAAGGGAACCAACCTAACACCAACAACCAGCAACAGGGCATCCAACAGAAGAAAAACAAGGCTATTCATATGAATAAGCCTTGTGCATCTTGTGGTGTACATGGCTACTACACATGAGTGTCCCCTTTTATCCCAAATGTGCCAACTATGGGAAGCTCAAGTAGCTTCTCGAGGTCAGCAATCATCTTAGAATCCTGCACCACCTCAATCGGCCATGCTCACAAATCCTTTTCTTTAGCAAGGATTTGTTGCTGCTTAACCTCATCCAAGTCAAATAGACCACCTCTCCCAACCTTCTGGTCCCGGTGACTACCAGATCCTAATGATGAATTCTGATGAGATTAACCCCTCCAATATCAACCTACAAACTTGGTCGTGCCAATATGGCAAGCCCTTCACTTCATCAGCTGCCGAGCCCAAAACCAAAGTGTTCGATGAGACTCTTACGACACCAAATGGTCCTTTACAGATCTCTCAACCCAAAGTTGAGGTCATTCCCAAGATCCCAAAAGGACCATTACACCATATTGTAGCTTCTAATAGAGTTGCCCATATATACTGTATAGTAGATGACTTGGCACAATCACCTGTTGCCATGTCAACATTGGAAGTCCTCTAGTCATGCCCTTCCAAAAAGAAGGCTCTACTAACTGCCTTGGGTGTAGTGGATCCTTCTGAAAATCATTTGATCGTCTTCCAGGTTGATACATCAGAGGAACCCCCATTACCTTCATCTGTTGCTTTCCAGATACAAGTTAGACTCTGTAATGTCATCATCTCCAGATGCATTATTGATGAAGGCGCATCCACCTGTGTGATGACCGCTACTGTTTGGAAACAACTCAAGTCACCTGAGTTGTCCCCATCCACCATCACCTTGCATGCTTGGGATGGACAGTCCTCCCAGCCCCTTGGCATGTACCCCAACTATTCAGTGACCCTTGCGGGTAAGATTGTCCATGTCAATATCGAAGTTATTGATGCCCCTTTGGATTACGACATCCTCTTAGGTCGTAGTTACACATATGCCATGTGAGCTTTCGCGTTTGCGGTGTTCCACAAGATGTGCTTCCCCATGAAAGGAAGATCGTTACCATTTACCAGGTTACTTACTACGAGCCGGCGTCCATGACCTCCCCCTAGTCCATCATCTCGTTGATGTTTAACAACTAGTCTTCAACTTCTTCCACCAGTGTCTCACCCGGAGTCTATAAAGATTCCTCATTGTTGTGTGCCTTCCCTGGTCTTCCCCCTCCCATTTCTAAACCTACTTCCATGAGTGCTTACATGTTACAAGTGTCACGAGCTACCCTCAAGAAGTCCAGTACACCTGATAAAAAACCAGCTCCTCAGTGCCCTATTGTTGCCATCCCAGCTGAGACCTCTATATCCAACCCCCCAAGACCTCCTCCGTTTGTGGGTTCCTCTCCTATGTTCCCACCAAGAACCACTCCTCTAGGTGTCAACCATCCATGGGGTATTCCACTGGGACATTATCCTACCAACCAGACACCTTTCTTATTCCCCCCTCTGTGAATTTTTTCTGTACCTGTCATGGCTTCACTGGTCATTCCTAACATGACTATAGGGATCCCAGTATGGTACATCGATCCCCCCGCAAACATTCTGCCTGGTTAGCCAAGACCATATCACACTTTGACCCCGATTCAACCGGTCCCCATGACCCCTGCCGCTGCTTCAGTACCATTACAACCTCAACAGGAACCAACTCGTGTTGCGAAAGCATTGGGTCAGTGGGGCAAATCCAAAAACAAATATTCAAAGGACAAGGCTCCCCAAGCTCCTCCAACCCCAAATTTTTGTGCTTTGTGTGAAGTTGTTGGGCATGCCACCAACAATTGTCCTGAACTTCCTCAACTTAAACCTTTGGTTCATGAAGTGTTCCCTGAGTGGAATATTCTGAAAGTCCATGTTGAAATACCGGTCCCACCTAAGAAACTCAAAATTCTTCACATAAACCACCCTTGTGCCCTTTGTGATCTTTATGGTCACTATTCCCATTGTTGATGTTAGAAAATTATATATTACAGAGCAATGGAACACAGAATATAGCAGAAATATAAACACAAATCGCATAAAACCAGAGAGACATAGATATACGTGGTTCACCCAGTTTGGGCTACGTCCACCCGGAACAGCCAGTCCTTCCTTTTTATTATCCAGCAAAATGAAGAGACACAACCTACAACAGATTTGTTGTAACATCCTCTATTTTCTCTCACAGTCTCATCTCTCTATTTCTCGCTCAGAGAATACACATCTGTTTCACAACCTCAATACAATGCCCTCATACATAGAGAGGGGTTGCCTTCTAGGGCAAAAAACCCTAAACTAAACATAAGTTCTACCGTCAGATCATCCGCCTAATGAACGGCCCAGATTGACTAGAAATTACTATACTTTTACAAGGCAATTTTACATTTGTTTTTAGCTTCGGGGACGCTACCCCCGAAATCCTCGCCAGGGGACCGCTGGCCCCCAGACCCCCTGCAGGGGGGACAAGTCCCCCCCACACCCTGGTGCGTGGAGGGGTGTACAAATTTCTTGGAGTATACATCCGGCTGAAACAAATACCTCTAAATGATCATGCTCCATACTCAACAGTTTCCCTCATCTCAACGAGTTTCGTGATTACCTTGGGGCGATTCGTAAATACACGGGCACTCGTAGTAGATTCGCTACTCCTCTACCTTTGGATTCTAGTACCACCAGTCAATTAGAATAGGGAAACTTTGGTCCCTCTATTGTGATCCCCTCCCCCGATGTCGAGATGGCAGACACCACAGGCCCCATTCTTTACCTATCATCATCCTTGAGTTCCTTGCTGGAAAACCTTCTTGAGGTTGTTGCACGTATTTCTATCGAACATTTTTCGACAGAATCCGAGGTCTCAACATCAGTAGACCCTCCGTCTAGCAGTCCATCATCTACCATTCCAGACAATGCATATGTGAACCTTATTCCTCAATTTGATGCACCAGGTAATGCTACCGCATCATGTAGTCAACCTTCCTCCTATCTACTCATCTCCCATCCCGATGAGGACACCATGGAAGCTATGTTTACTCTTGGTTACCCCTACACTTGAGTAAGGGGGTATTCCTTCACGAATTTCGAAGGCCATCTCCTTCCTAATTCTCCCAATGCACTCTACCTCCAGAAATGTTTCTCACAGCACATCCCTTTGATTTGTGTGTTTCTATTTCTGCCATAAATTTAGGTAGGTTGCATCATCTCATTCGTTGTCTTTTGCACCTTTGAAATGGATCCATCATCCACGCCATATATCAGCCATGCCGATGGTGCGAGTCGCTTCTCCCAGAATCTAGCCTCAGTAGCCTGGGCCATTTTTACCCCCTTGCATACGTTAGTCCTATCAAATGACGTGTGCATTGGATCTTCCACCAATAATTAGGCCAAATATGATGCAGTGATAGGTTTTTTAGTCGATGTCGTCACTCATTTCATCCTTCGTCTTCATGTTCATTTATATTCCTTGCTACTTTTCATGCAATTTAATGGTGTGTATCATCTGCATAACTAAGTCCTATTTAGAAAATATCTACAAGTGAAGCTACTAGTACGTGAAATTGAAACCATTACATTCAGTCATGTTCCTAGAGCCCAAAATCACTATGTAGATACCATTGCAAACAACATTCTAGATTGGCATTTATCACATGTATACCACAGAAGATAACCACACAAATATCAAACCATCATCGTCATACAAAATGCATAATCATATTATGTATCATAAAAATGTTTGGAGCCATAGCTCTAAATACATCCAACATGCCCATAGCGTGTTACAAATATCACAATCAAAGGCACCCACATGTCCCTGCATCTAGTCACTATCCGGCAGATCTCGTGCCAAAGGCTCTGCTCCACCTGCACGTAGATTACGTACTGCCTGACCTGTCATCGCCACATGCCACACAATATCTCGCCACTCTAAGGGAAGACCAATACACTTATCTTTTTACCGATCCTCTAAGTCGTCCCATCCGCACTCTGAAACCCCAGTCAAGAGTACATCAAACCTATGATGCAAACCAGCAAGCAGGGCAGTATCCTCTGGACCCTACTATGATGATGATGTCTCCCGATCTGTAGCCCTAGGCACTGCGACTCGGCTTACATATCCTGTCAGATTCACTGGTGCTATGTCTGCATACAACATATTTTACACTCATTACCATATACATATGATAGAAATATAAACGCAGCATAAAACATAGCAACTTAACACTTACTGTCTGCTCCCCATGCTCGCCTGACAGAAGTGGCAAGTTAGGATCCCCCTAGTAGTTCATCCAACTATAAGGGTATTCATCAATGTAAAGGGGCATCTAGTCCCAGTGTACAAGAAACTCAAGTTGCAACACCCGTCCAACTCCCCCTCCTCCTCCTCTTCGTAGTAGTTTACCCAAATGGCACATCCTAGGCTCCTGCGAGCCCTCATCTCAAATCTGTACATGAGGACAGATAGTGGGTATCTTCTCAAAGAAGAACACACATAATACTGTACCAAAAGTGCAGTCATGATTAACCTGCCTATTACAAAGACTCAACTGTTGTTTCACCGACGACAGCATCATCTGGGCCCACCCATCGTAGGTCCCAGCGAGAACACTCTCAACTAACATGATCTTCCCACCAAGGCTGACCAAGACCCATAGCACAACTGCAGCAACAGTCTATGTCTCTAGCCTCTCTAGATCAACAAACGGGATAGTCGTGCCCTTGACATGAACACCCCGTCGAAAATGGCACTCCACGAACTTAGTAATGTTCCTCCCACGGGGTAACACCAGATGAATATCCCCCATGACTTCGAGGGGAGGCAGTCTGGTCAAGAAGTAAATATCTTGTAATTTGAACTCAATCTTGTGCCCTTGCACAACAAAGACCTCTTGGTCTGGATCCCAATAGCTCACAATTATCGATAGCAAGGGTTCACCTGCCCTCATCAATGGGTTCTCAACCAACTTGAGAATCCCATAATGAGCCAATGCCCCTCGAATCGCCTAATCCCCCTAGATCTCGGATCAAAGAGTTTCCAAGTCTCGTTCACGCTAGTTGATTTTTAGCTCTGTCGTATCTGTAAAACACCACATGTCTTGTCAGTTCAGAAAAGAAAACAACAGGCTAAACTGATCAACCTGCAACCCTCACTAGGCCAGTAGACCAACCATTCCTCCAATCACAAATGACAATTTTCAGCCTAGAAAGTGCAAGCTCATAGGTTTCTAGTTGTTTCCTGCTAGCTAGATCACACTTCTGGGCCCAAAAAGTGTGATGCGACCGTGAGCAAGGGAAAGGGTCTCTCAGGGAGCTGCCAGGTGCCAAAAATCAGGAACTAAACCATTGAAATTGAAGAGATGAGTAAGGCCACCTATTTGAAAGTCGCAAATCCTAATCCCAACAGTCCATTTGTTTGCTACGATATCCACAAGATTTAGGGCCTTTTCATCCTCTCCAAATTCACCACATCTCACTTAGCAAATGAATCCAAATTGGAGGGAAAACGTCCTTTCATAGAAAAATCCCTAATTTTTCTATCGCCCATTGCAACTAGACTATAGTTCAGTTTAACGAACTGTTAGAACCGTTGGAAATATCCCACCGAGCTCTAAAATGGGTCTTCTTTAGTTTTAGGTGATTTGAAATTCCACCAGGAAACCATTTTTCCAAGAAGGTCACTTCGTTGCCCCTCAAAATCGACTTTCATCATAAAGCGAAACCCTTGCTTTGAGGTCCACCTCCTCTAAATACTTGTTGTACCATATGTTGATTTTCATCATGAGTAACCATCATTTACTCATGTTTTCATGGTTCCCACCGAGCCTTGTATGTGTGGCAGCGTCATCGAATCGCCCTTGTTTAGAGCATCTATGATGAGTCACCCTTGCATTCTTGGAGTCTATTTCATGTCCCATCATCTCATGTCACAATATTACATCCATATTTGCATATTGTTCATCCTGTGTTGCCCATTTTGGAGTCCAGTCATACTGTCCCCATCCCCTTCGGAGTTGAGTCAGTTGCTACCAGGTCAACCCTGCACTTTATATTCTGACAAGGGAAGTCATTTGTTTGTCCCTCAGTCCCCCTTTTCCCATTATCCATGGTGTCAGTCCATCAATCAAATTACTATTTTCCCTCATGCTTTGGTTGAGGGCCAAACTAGGGGTAAACTCCATGTGGGTCAGCTTATTTATGGTAGCTGATATTTTTATTGGATACCTCTCATCGAGAGGTGTAGGATTGATCTAAAGATCACCCGATTTTGATAAGTATTCATGGAGTTATAAATTTATTTTGATTGTGGAATTATTATCAAGTCGGCCAACAACTTGAGTAGGCTCAAAAGCCCAATAGACATTCCTATTCATCATCTACGTTTTAGTATAAATATAGAGGACTTCAAGTCATTTCAACACACACTTGGGATCTCTTCCCCTCTCTACTTGTCTTTGGGTTTTAGTAGGAGGAGAGATCCTAAGGGATAATGTTGCCCTGATCTAGAAAGTCGAAAAAAGCTGGAAAAGCCTGAAAAGTCAGAATTGTCGAAAAAGCCGGAAAAGCTAGAATTGCCAGAAAAGCCAGAAAAGCTGGAAAAGCCGAAAAAGCTGGAACTATCGGAAAAGACAGAAAAGCCGGAACTACCGAAAAAGTCGGAACTGTCGAAAAAAGTTAGAAAAGCCGAAACTGCCATAAAAGCAGGAAAAGCCAAAAAATCCAAAAAAGCCGGAACCGTCAGAAAAGCTGGAAAATTTGGAATTGCCAAAATAGCCAGAACTGCTGGAAAAGCCGAAAAATTCAGAAATGTTGGAACTGCTGGAAAAGCCAAAAAATCCAGAACTACTGGAAAAGCCGGAAAAGCTGGAATTTCCGGAAAAGCCGGAACTGTCAGAAAAGCCGGAACTGTCGGAAAAGCCGGAACTGTTGGAAAAGCTAGAACTACCAGAAAAGCCAGAAAAGCTAGAACAGCTGGAACTGTTGGAACTGCCGAGAATAGCCAGAACTGTCGAAACTACAAGGAACAACTGGAACTGCCAGGAAGGCAACATGGTGCAGCAATGGCACATAATGTAGTACAATGATGATGGGTGTAGCATGGTGCAACGCATTAAGGTGCAGCATGATGACAAAACACAACACAACGATAGGTGAAGGAGTCACCTTGGAGAATCAGTTGAAACAACATGTCTTCAACTAATCTCTTGTATCATCTTCTTAGAAATGATGTATGCTCTTATCTAGATAAGTCAAAGTGTTGACTTCTATTGTAAATGTACTATCTCTCTCTCTTTCTTTCTCTGCTAAAATTTCAAGAACATAAAAGAAGAATTGATCAAGGATTTCCCCACATTGTGGGGTTTGTCCCTGGCTAGCGCCACATCTTGTGTCCTCTTGTCTTGGCTTGTCTTCTGCGATTTATATTTATGTTCTATCTGCAGTTTAATTTAATGTTGATGTGATTGCTAATCTGGAAAAGATAATGAGCTAATTGTGAAAATGGAAATAAATTGCTCTAGCATAGAACATATCTAAAATTAACACTACTAGGTCAACCATACACTTTATGCTCTGACAAGGAAAGTCATTTGTTTGTCCCTCAGTCCCCTTTTTCCCATTATCCATGGTGTCAGTCCATCAATCACATTACTATTTTCCCTCATGCTTTGGTTGAGGGTCCTCATTGCCTCATCTATCACGGGCCTTATTCTGTCGACATCAACTCATTTATTCCAAAAGAATTGCCTAGAGGGCGGTGTATCTTGGTTCCAACTTCCATCTTGTTCAACGCCTTGGATCGAGCAAAGGGTCTCATTATTTCCCTTTGACTTGGTCGTTTCATGTTCGTGACCCATACACTTGATGGTCCAGTGATGCAGCAAGTTGTACCAGTGATTCCTATGTGTGCATGAGATGTTTCAGACCTGATGAGGGGGTGGCCCTTCAGGTTTCCCCCCACATGCTCAGATGCATACCTATTATGCTATAGCCTCAGATGCAGTTCCGTAGAGTTGATGGGTTCGGTTCCTACTGATCACAGTGTTCATCGCATGCATGTCTCCTCCAGATGATCCATTCAGTTTTGTAGAGCCCTTCCTTGTTCAGTAGGGCTTCTCCAGTTGTTCTACCCTCCCTCCCACCCATTTTTTGAGGGAAGGGGCTTTGTATCTCATGTACTAAGATATTATTGTATTCAGTCCTGGCTCATGTTTTTACCAGGTGCATTATGTATATGGGACACATTGTATTATTTTCTGGCTCTGTTATGCCAGCGTGTCATGTACCATTCAACATGTACTTTATTCCTCAGTTTCATATTTCTGGGTGAACCATGATTTTTGTACTAAGTTATCTCAGTGTGTATGAGTATGCCTCCCCCGCTTCATTGAGGTTCGGTACCACAACAAAAAAGGAGACTTACATTAGTCTCACCCCCTCTATCATTATCATCTCTTAGCTTCAGCTTCATTGGTCTCTCTCTCTCTCTCTCTCTCTCTCTCTCTCTCTCCTTGACTCCTCTGTGTTGTCTAAGTGATTGTGTCTTTACAATGTACTTCGGTCATACATTTTTTTCCTAACACTCGTACGTTGGGGGGCAATATGTTATCACCAAAAAATTGATCATCTAGCCTAATATACTAGATGGATCGAAGTACACCATGTAAAGCCAATTTTACCATACTAAAATTGCTTTCACTGTGAGAAATTACCTAATAAACCACCTTTATTAAGTAATTTATAGTTAAACTGATGAAGAATAATTAAATAAATCACTATTTATTTGATTTTCTTTTATGAATAATTAATTAAACCATTGTTTTATTTTTATTCCTTGTTAAATTTGACCTAATCATGAAAAATAAATAGATAAATCATTATTTAACTTATTTTTTCCTAAGAATAATTAATTAATCACTCATTAATTATTATTCTTTGTTAAATTTGACTAAATCCCTTAAGAATAATTAAATAAATCATTATTTATTTCTTATTCCTTAACTAATTCATTGAGATAATAGATAAATCATTTATTTATTTATTATCTCTAAATTAAAGTTTAAATACTTTTCCCCTCCTAAACAAATATAATAAAATATTCTAGGTGGTTATTCTAATAATGGGATCAATAATATTTTATTATTGCTCATTATTCGAGGATAACTCAATAATTTGTTATAAATAAGAGGTTTTTCCATTCATTATTCACTATTGATTATTTTCATTGTTGAACTCATTGTTGTAACTCTGATTATTTTCACTGTCACACCATATTTTTACTCGGTTTATGCATTAAAGAGGAGAGAGACTCTACAGAAGCTAAAAGCTTTTGAGGATTTCCAAGAACACATCCCATAGAGGGGGACTGGTAACATATATTTGTTCCCTTCACAGGTGTTATAATAAAATCATTCTTTACATCTCTGGTTTCCATTGGATGTTTTGGGGTTTTTACTCTTTATTTCACTGTTTAACTATGATTGCAACATAGATCAGAATTTTGGCCGGTTTTGTTTCTATCAATAGCTGCAGATCTACAATGTTCAACAGTCATTTCTATTGTTGAGATTGTTTGTCATCCACGATTGAAAACACTACAACAGTCCAACCCCTGTTCACCACCAGGTTATTGAATAGGGTTTGTCACCATGTATCTATGGTTTCCCATAGGCTATTTAAAAAGAGATCCAAATGACCAAATAAGAAGAGCACCTTGCTCCACAAATTTTCCACAAAGGAACATGTGTTTAAGAGATGTTCCATGGTTTCCTCTTTTTCCTTTCAGAGGGGGCACAAGTATGTCCCAATGAAGCCTTTTTTTTGTAGGTGGTCCCATATTAGGAACTTTCTTCTACTAATAAGCCACAAAAAGTGAGCTACTTTTGGCCACAACTTCCGTCCATATCCTCTACCACAGAAGCTCTAGATAAGTATCAGATTGACCAGCTAAGATCTTGTAGGCTTCTCTTAATGTGAATGTCCCCTTTGGTTTGTATCCCCACCTCAGCTTGTTAGAATCATGAGTGAATTCAATTTTCCTCTCCCATAGGCAGATGTTAAGTAGCGACCATACCTACATTGTTGGGATAGTGAGAATTTTTTTCTTGGGTTTTCCATTCCCATTAGTGAGACTGTGGGTTGGATACATTCCGAAATTATGCTACTAAGGTAGATCCCTAGGAAATAGTGAAATATCTTAAGGTTCCGAAGTTCTTCTTTGTTCTCCAGACACAGTAACTATTGCCATGTTTCCCCCCATAATTGTGCAGACCATCCATTATGAATTTTCTAGAATATATGGCTTTGGCTTAGAGATTTATTTTCTTGAGCCAAATTCCATATAGATGATCTTGAAGAGAAGGTCTCAGTTATAAGCTTATCCTCTTAAGATATATTTGGACAATATTTGTGGTCCTGTATTTGTTTCCATAGCTCTAATCTGCCTTGTAGCCACCTCCACCATAATTTTGCTCCCAAGGATTTATTAAGAACCTTTGGATCTCTCATTCATGGCTCACCTCCCAAATTTGGAAGGCATACTTGATCCCATGCCATCAAAGCCCTCTTTTTCATCTGTGTAGCATATTTCCATAAAAGGTTCCTGAATATAGTTACAATGTCTCTATACACCATTTTTAGAGTTGGTTGTACTGAGAACTGATACACCAAAAAATCTTGAAGAACCAATTTTAGTAGAATGACTCATCCTGCTAGGTTTAATGAGAAAAAATCCCGTTTATCTAGGTTTTTGGTGACTCTAGCTATAACCTCCTTCTAACAAGAATTTTTTAGACAGTTCAAGGCTTGCAGGATACCCAAGTATTTGGCCAGAAGACCGGGCCACCTGAAATCCCAAATGTTATGTATCCAAATCAAAATAGCATAAAAACATAAGAAAAAATAGATCAATGACTAGATAATAAGCCAATTCAAGAGGGAAACCTCCCTTTACTTCACATAAATGAACAATTCTTGGATGATTCATGACTTCCTTGATATATATAGGAGTCCATAAAGGACAAAATATAATTAGGGCCTACATAACAATAATAATGTGGGTTTCTATGGGGCACAACAATAACAATATGGGGCTACACTAGTATTATAGGGATATAATATACCCCTCTTGTACAACAAAGTGTTGTCTTCAATTCTTGAGTAGTTCTAGATGCTTATGTATAAAATACTCATCCTCCAATGTGGAATCTTCAACACGTAAGTTCTTTCACTTAATGAGGTAATCTAAAATTCATCAATTTCGTAGTTGTTGAATTCTTATTTATGTCATTGCTTCAAGATCCAATATGATTTTTCCTTCCTCATCAAGTTCTAGCAATATAGTTTGAATTGGGAGTTTGTCACCTATAACCTTTTTTAAGCATGAAACATGGAAAACTAGGTGTACTTGTCAAGATGCAAGCAACTCCAATATGTATGCCATAGTACCATTATTTTGCAACACCTTGTAAGGACCATAGTACTTGGGTGATAATTTATTATCCTTATTAGCTTGCTTGAGGGACATTTTTTGTATGGTTGTAGCTGTAAAAATACCCAACCACCCACATCAAAACTTTTTTCATTACGAAGCTAATCTACTCATCATTTCATTTGATTTTGTGCCAATGTTAGGTTATTCTTTAAGAGTTGGAGAATTTTTTTTATGCTCAATGTGATCTTCCATTGCGAACATTATAATTTTCTCTTAAGACAATGTGATGGACAGTGGATGATATTCATAAAGTTCCATAAATAGGGTCACTTTTGTTGCAGTATGGAAGGAAGTGTTATATCACAATTCTGTGAGAGTTGACCACTTAACCCATTGTATTTTTTTATTATATATAAGTCAATGAAGATATCCTTCCAAACATTTGTTCACTATCTCAGTTTTCCTATCTGATTGAGGATGATAAGATTCTATGGGCTAATTGAGTACCAAGACAAGAAAATAATTTTGTCTAAATTTTTCTAGTTAAAATGGGATCTCTATCACTTACAATAATCTTTGGGCTTCCATGTAGATTTTGAACTATTTTCATAAATGTAGTAGTGATTGTAGTAGCTTTGAAAGGATGAGATAGTGCACAAAAGTGTGCATACTTGGTAAGTCTATCAACTACTGCTATGATGATACTCTTTCCTTTGGACTTGGGTAGACTTGTGATAAAAACATTGAGACCTCCTCCCAACGTTGACTTGGAATGACTAATGGTTGTAAAAGATGTGGGGTCTTAATTGTATCAACTTTATTTTGTTGGAAAACCAAACATTCTACCACAAAAATTTGAACATCATATTTAAATCCATCCCAAAAGATTCCTTCTTGGCCCTATGATAAGTATTTAAAAAATCTGAGTGCCCTCCTATAGGTAGGGTGTGTAATTACAAAAGAACATTTTGTTTGAGTTGGGAGTTCTCACTTAGATATAAGCGATCTTTGTACCAAAATGATTCATTTTTCCAAATAAATGTATCAAATGCACTAGGATATTGCTACAACTTTTGAATGAGTGTCCACACCTCTTCGTCATTCTTCCATCCATCCCTTGCCTCAGTTATCCAATTAGGTTGGATAATAGAAATGGCACAAAGAAATGCCTCCACATCCTCATCCTTTCTAGAGAGTGCATTTGCAACAACAATTTTCTTCCCCTTTTTGTAGATGATTTAAAAGTCATAACCTAATGTCTTTGTGACCCATTTTTTATACTCTTCTAAAGATAATATTTGTTCCAAGAAGTAGACTATATCATGATCCGATTTTACCTTGAAGTGTCGTCCCATTAGGTGAGGGCATAATTGCTTCAGGGCATGCAGTATTTCCAACATTTCCTTCTCATAAATAGGTTTTTGTAAATAATTTATTTTCATTGTATGTCTTTCAAAAGTAGTGGGCCTTCCTTCTTACATTAAAACAACACCTATTCCATTTCTTGAGGCATCACATTCCACAATAAAGGTTTTTGTTAAGTCTGATGTAGCTAAGACCAATGCTTGACACATTGCTTCTTTAAGATGTTCAAAGGTCTTAGTTGCTTTTGGAGTCCAATAAAATGCATATTTCTTTAGTAATGTTGTTAGATGTGTTGCTATTTTCCCATAATTATTAACAAACTTACGATAGTACCCTATCAACTTGAGAAATCCTCGAAGATACCTTAAGGTTGTGGAAATTTTCCATTGCTTGATGGTTTTAAGTTTGTTAGGGTCTACCTTAGCACCCTCATGAGATACAATATGACCCAAAAATTATACCTTTTGCACCTCAAAGAAATGTTTGGAAGGTTTTGCATACAATTTTTTCTCCTCCAATAGTTTGAGCACCCTACCAACATGTTGAATATGAACTTTCCAAGACTTGTTGTAGATTAGTATATCATAAAAAAATAGTAACATAAAATTTCTAAGAGTTTGAAATTGTAATTCATGAAACCTTGAAATGTGGAAGGTGCATTAGTAAGGAAAAAAAGCACGACCAAAAAATCATAATGACTTTCATGAGTTCTGAACATTGTTTTTGGAATGCCTTATGTGTTCATTCTAATTTGATGATATCATGAATGAAAATCCAACTTGGTAAAGTAAATTTTTCCATGTAGTTCATCCAAAATTTCATCAATGACATGAATAGGAAAATAATCTTTAATAGTGAGCTTGTTGAGATCTCTATAATTTTGACACATATGTCATGATCCATCCTTCTTGCCCACCAATACTATTGGAGAAGAGAAATAACTTTGTCTAGGTTGAGTTATAACTGCCTCTAGCATTTTTGCAGCCATACATTCAATTTCACTCTTCTGAGCATAGGAATATCTATAAGGTATGGTGTTTGGAGGAACATTTCCTAGAATCAAATGAGCATGATCATGATCATGAATAGGTGGGAGACCTTTGGGAGTCTCAAATACCTTGGCTTGTTAAGGACTCTTTGGAGATTAGGAGAAATCAATGACTTATATGTTTGAACATCTAGTGAGCATAGTTGTGTAATTAATCCTCATTATTCCTTCTTGAAGAGCTTTTTCATGCCATTAGAGTTGTTTATATTCCCAAGTTTCTCTACGATACCCCTTAATTCAATTTCCTTCCCTTCCTAGAAAAATTTCAAGAAAAGTTCTTGAAAATTAAAATTTATTGTCCTCAAATATTGTAATCATTGGGTTCCTCATACAAAACTATTACCACCCATTGGAATGGCAAGAGTTGGACCATTCAATAAATATTCTCCCATGCTTACATTGATATTATGGCACTTATTTGAGAATTTTATAGCTCCTTCATTTGCAACCATCACTTAACACTCTAGTGTTGGATATAGAAATTAATTCAACTCATTGGCTATCTTACAATGAATAAAATTATGGTCACTACCCAAATAAATTAGTAATATTACCTTTTTCTTCTTGATATTTCCTTCTATCTTCAGAGTTTGAGGAGTGATAATTCCCACCAATGCATTACTATATATGGTCGACTTCATTTCTTCTTTTTCAACCCCTAGGGCTGGTTCCTAGTGTATATCTTCATGTTTTTATGTTTCTTGTTCCTTTTATTCCTCCTCTTCACAATCTATGTAAAATAATTTCTTCTCGACACAGTTATGAATCTTAGTGTGTTTGCTAGCACAACTATAACAAATCCCTTTTTCTCTTTTTTACTTCAATTATTGTGGTGTCAACATTGTATGTGGTGGGAGCCTAGGAGAAGCAACACTTCCATATTTATAGTTGTGAGTAGTAGACCTCTTTGTTGTCATAATTTTGCTTTCAACTTGTCTTGCCACCTTGAATGCATTATCCAATGAATTAGGTTCCTAAAGGCAAACCTCATCTTGGATGTTATCCTTTAATGTCCCTATGAAGACATCAATTATATCTTCCTCTAGAATATAAATTACCTTGATATTCAATCTTTGGAATTCCTCAATGTGATTTATCATCAAACCCTTTTGTTTGAGATTTATCAATTGGCTAAATAAGGTATTTCTCTTTGTATCATCATAATGTGCTATCAATTCGTCCATAACAATTGTCCAAGTGACAAGTGATTTATGAGAAACAATCCATCGATACCACACAAACTAATTGGGTTCTAACTATAAATATGCAATGTGTACCTTTTGTGTGTGTTGCACGTCATGTAGATCAAAAAATTTCTCCATCTGTAGTATCCATGTTGTCAAATACTTACCATCAAAACTTCCTCATATCAATCTTTGGAATGTGGTTGGTATTCGACCCAGAGTTGGAGTCTCTGAAATCATGATTCACATTCCTTTTGTTCTCATCCTAAGTGTCATGGAATGCCTTGTCACCATTAGGAAGCCTTTTTTGTAAAAAGATTGTCAAACCTTCCGTATATGTTTTTGAAACATCCATCTTCTTTTATATTTCTTCCTTATTTTCATTCATCTTATTTTCTATTTCCTCCTTATTTTCATTCATCATCTTTTCCAGTTCATTTTTGGTTGTTCTTTTTTAGAGCGGAATTTGTTGCACCTCGTCCCATAATTGTTATATCATGTCGCATTTATTCCTCTTGTTTACGCGTTGAAGTAGATATTTACAAGGGATTAATGGGTGTAGAATTTTTTTGTTTGGAAGGAATTTGGAACCAACTAATGATATCTACACTTCATTGTGTCATGTCAATCACTTCAAACTAATTTTTCAAAAAAAAATGCAAATTTAAAAATACACACCTCTGAAGAGCTTTATTTTGAGCTTGTTGATCTAGCTGACCTTGAAAATGTTGTATCAATGTTATTGGACCTCCCATGGTTTGAAACTTTGTCCTAGGGTATCTCACTATGTCCTATTTCTAACCCCACAAGTTAGACTGAGATTGGATTGTTCAAGTTAATGTTATGCCAAATCTCCCATCATGGCTTTATTATGGAATGGTTCAGTAGAATGAACTTGTATAGACTTCTATGTATCATTGTTTTAATATTAAACCTTGAAACATGTACCTGAGAAACTACATTTTGTGAAATTTTAGTCATTATTTACAGAATTTAAATCTGATGTTCGAGAATAAAGTTATGACAAATTTCCTTAGGACATTTGTTTGATACTGAACTCTAGAGTATACAGAAACCATAATTTCCTTGGACCATATATATGAAAATATAGCGAATCAAGATCTGAAATTGTAACCATATGTTCATCAATATTTCATCTCTGAGTGGTAATAATTTCATTGTCTGAAGCTTCACAGGAAAAGAAATTATAGAAAAAATATCAGAATGACCCATTTGAAGCAAACAAACCATGGAATCAAGAGCTATGATACCAAATGTTATGTATCGAGATTAAAATAACACAGAAACATAAGAAAAAATAGATCAACAACTAGATAATAGGCCACTCAAGGAATAAAACTCCCTTTACATCACATAAATGAAAAAATCTTGGATGATTCAAATGATAATACCTCCTTGATATCTATATATATATATATATATATATATATATATATATATATATATATATATATATATATATATATATAAGTCTAAAAGGACAAAATATAATTAGGGCCTAAATAACAATAATAATGCAAGGGCACAAAAATAAAAATATGGGACTACGCTAGTCAAGATCTGAAATTGTAACCATATGTTCATCAATATTTCATCTCTGAGTGGTAATAATTTCATTGTCTGAAGCTTCACAGGAAAAGAAATTATAGAAAAAATATCAGAATGACCCATTTGAAGCAAACAAACCATGGAATCAAGAGCTATGATACCAAATGTTATGTATCGAGATTAAAATAACACAGAAACATAAGAAAAAATAGATCAACAACTAGATAATAGGCCACTCAAGGAAGAAAACTCCCTTTACATCACATAAATGAAAAAATCTTGGATGATTCAAATGATAATACCTCCTTGATATATATATATATATATATATATATATATATATATATATATATATATATATATATATATATAGTCTAAAAGGACAAAATATAATTAGGGCCTAAATAACAATAATAATGTAAGGGCACAAAAATAAAAATATGGGACTACGCTAGTATTATAGGGACCTAACACCATAGTCCAAGCTAGATACATTTGCACCCTCCATCAAATATTGAAGAAATAAATTTTGGATTTCTCCCCATTAATCTGAGTGCTTGAAGCTTCTTGAAATTCTAAGAGAATGAGATCAAACCTTCTTGTTTCCCGCAATGTCAGTTCCTTGAAAAACATTATGTCATAAAAAAATTGTTGATGCATGATCGATGTATATTGTCCCATTAATCGAATGCTTTTGATAACTCCTTGGTTGACAACCTATTTAGTATATTGCCCTAGCCCCTTGGAAGCAAAGATAAATAGGAAGGAGGATAAAGGATCACCTTGACGATGACCCCATGAAAATCGAAAGGTGTGAGTTTAGGATCCATTAAATAAGATAGAAAAAATGGAGTGGATATAAGATATTTAGTCCATCTGATCCAATGAGGTGAGAACCCAAAGGAAGCGAAGACTTTGAGCATATACTTCCAATTTAATCTATCATAAGCTTTTTATAAATTGATTTTAATAACCAAACCTGGTATTTTGGAATTCTTGAGGGAATGGGCCACTTCATGATTTCTGACTATACCATCTAATATATAGCGACCTTCCATGAACCCTATTTGTTATGGGGTTATAATGTGGTTCAATAATGGTTTAATGCTTTCCACTATGACTATAGAAATGATTTTATAAACCACATTGCAAAGAGTTGTGGGCCTAAAGCCACTTGGATCACTCGAGTTTCCACTCTTGGGGATGAGGGTAAAAAAAGGAGCATTTAAACCAGACCAAACATATTGAATACTTCATGATTCCTCCACTATAACATGGACTTCCTCACCAATAAATGGCTAGCATGCTTTGAAAAATTCGGTGGTGAATTTGTTAGGCCTTGGGGCTTTGTTTCTCGGCATCTCCTTCACTGCTTCCTCTACTTTCGTATATGAGATCTCGCTAATTAAAATTGAATTTTGTTTGGCATTAATGAGCTTGGGAATGTGAGTAGTAATTCAAGATATAACTTCTTCTTTGTCTGTATCAACTTCATTCAACAATTCCTGGTAATATGAGACCAACTCATTCTCTATGTCCTCATGTTGTAATAATCGGTTTCCCTCTCTCAATGTGACAAATAATATCTGATTGTCATGCATATGTTTAATCATAACTTTGTGAAAAAACCTTGTGTTTCGCTCCCTCTCCATCAACAACTAAATTCTAGATTTTTTTTTCTCCATAACATCTCCTATTGTTTCTGGCGCTACTCCAAGTCATGAATAACTTGAGCCTCTTCCTCCATCAAAGTCTTATTTCAACCCCCTATGATAATCTCTTATTGAATGTCCCCCACACGAGATTCTAGTTTGCCTTTATCTATATGGATATTGTCAAACTCTTCTTGGTTCCATTGTTTTATCTTAGATTTGAGTTCCTTCAACTTGAGTTGGAAAGTTTACATCTATTTTTTGCAATGCACCATGATCTCTCACCACCAGGTCTCCATCTTAGACAATAGATCAGGTTTTTGTAACCAAAACTCTCGAATCTAAACGACCTATTCAAACGAACCATTTTTAAGTTAATTTCTGGTTGAATAGGCCAAGCGTTTGAGCCTAAGTTAGGGAGAATGGTTGCTTCCATGAACACATCTTTGTCTAACAACTCTTCTAAGCGGAATAAAATTCCTGATGAAAATAAACTTGATGCCTCCCTCCTTGAAAATTTTTCGAGGTTTATGGGCATTGATGGTGTCTATATATGTGATCTGTATGTCTTGAATTATCTCTTGAAACAATTAGTTCATCAGAGCTAGATGTATGATTCCCCCTTTCATTTCCCCAAATGATTTATTAAGTTAAATCCCCCCCCCCAATACCCAATAATCATCCTTGTGGATTCTTCATAGACTATGCAAATCACTAAAAAAACTATCATTTTATCTTGTACTGAGGGACCATATACAATAAAGAGGCAAATCTTATCTCTCACACCCATAAAACAGTATCGTTCGGAAAAAATGCTAGGGTATGCGACCTAATCTAGGAAAACAATCACCCTTAGATCCCGTACCACCACTAATCCACCCGCATTGCCCATGGCACCAATTTCCATTGATTCACTACCCCTCCATAATTTTTCCATTACTTCTGCTAGTTTCCTACTTGAAATTTCATTTATTCCAAGAGTAAGATATCCAAATTCTCCTTTTCTATTATGTCTTTCAAGTACCTCAACTTTCCTTTGTTATTTAGGCCTCGTATGTTCCACAATACTACGCTCATTGAGGGGTTGAGGTGATGAGGAGAAAATACTTCGTGATCTCATTGATTTGTCCTAATTTGATGAAAAACTCACCAACCTCCCTTATTACCTCGTGTGGTATTTCTTCCTTTTCAACTACCTTCTCCAGTGGATTGGCCTTTGTTTTTTCTCAGATGTGGGGAATCCTCCCTTAACAAGACGGGGCCCTTGAGGTTCCCTTCAAACTACAAATTTCTTTGCATTCACTATTCATGGGAATGTAGGTTTTAACCCCATACAGAAATTACCTGCATACGAATTCTAAAACGCAGAAAATAAACAATGCGATAGAATAACACATAAAACACATATACGCAGAGATTTTCGCTTGGATCCCAAAATTGGGAATACCATCTTGATTTTTCATTATTTTCCTTTCAATGTTATAATACATATTTATACATGTCAAAGCATCCAATACCATGGACCGAAAAGCATCGCGTCTAATACCATGGATCGAAAACCATTGCGTCCAAAAAACATGTGCAAAAATCATGCACAAAACCATATGTGGGTCCGCCCAACCTAACATAGGGTCCAAAACCCAAATTTTCTGGGGCACTGCCCTGGACCCCATAAAGTGGGGTTATGGGTGCCCCTCAAACCCCATGTGACCCCCTTGCTACACAATCAACACAACGAAGGGGGCGCTCCGCCCCCCCTCTAACCCCCTGATTAACTATGTGGGCTAGTTGTGGAAAGAATATAACACAACCCAACATTCTCCCACTTGTTGTTTTCTTTCCACAGGAGCCCACAAGAGAGCTTAGTCATTTATCCAGCCTTGAAACGCCCATTGTTTCTCTACACCAAGAGAACTTCTCAGACCTCACAAATTTTTTCAATGCATCTGCAGTATTCTTCAAAGTGTCCACCTTTACCAGCAACACCTTTTTGTCTTCTATCATATCCCTCACAAAGTGATACTGAACATCAATGTTCTTTGTCTTTGAATGATATGTAGGGTTCTTTGCCAAGAAAATTGCACTTTGGCTGTCACAGTCTATCCTTATAGCTTCTTGTACTAACCGCATACTTGAACACAATCTTTGCAACCAAACTGCTTCCTTGCTTGCATGAGTATTCTGCCTCTGTAGTTGATAGTGCCACTACATATTGTTTCTTACTCATCCAATTGACCACACCTCCAAATAGGTTAAACACATACCCACTTGTAGATCTTCTCTGATCCAGATCTCCTGCCCAATCTGCATCAACAAAGCCACAAATATCCAACACTCTGTCCAATCTTGGTCTTCCTTCGTAGCACAAACCATAATCACTAGTGCCAAGAAAATACCTGAAAACCCACTTCACTGCTATCCAATTCTCCTTCCCTGGTTTTGACATAAACCTGCTCAATACTCCCACTGCATGTGCAATATATGGTCTAGTACAAACCATTGCATACATCAGGCTACCGACTGCACTTGCATATGGAACATGGGACATGTCCTCTTCCTCTTCTTGTGTCTTGGGACACTGTTCAACAAATAACCTCACACCTACAGGAATAGGAACCTTCATCGGTTTACTGTCCTACATATTAAATCTCTGCAATATTGTCTCGACATAATTCCTCTGGTTTAACCAGAGCTTCCTCTTTGCCTAATCTCTTTTAATTTCCATTCCCAAAATATAGTTTGCAGCACCAAGATCTTTCATGTCGAATTTGGAGGACAATTGGGTCTTCAAATCTTGGATAATTTCTTTTTCATTTCCAATCAGCAACATATCATCCACATACAAGACCAAATAAATAACACAGTCACCAATTAATTTAAAATACACACAGTGATCTGCTTTGCTTTTGGTGAAGCCAAGTCCTCGTATAAATGTATTAAATTTCTGATACCACATCCTTGGTGACTGTTTTAACCCATACAAAGACTTCTTTAACTTTCATACTAGTTATTTCTTACCCTTCATGGAAAATCCTTCAGGTTGCTTCATGTAGATCTCCTCTTCCAGATCCCCGTGAAGAAATGTTGTCTTCACATCCATCTGTTCTACCTCAAAATCAAAAGCAGCAGCAACAGAAGAAAAAATATCACAAAAATCAATTCCCTAACCTGGGAATAACCTTTTGCTACCAACCGAGCTTTGTATTTCTCCACTTTTCCTTCTGCATTTGTCTTTTTTTTGAGCACCCATTTGCTGCCAATGGGTTTCCTTCCAGCCGGCAACTCCACTAGATCCCAAGCCTCATTTTTGTGCAAAGATGCCATTTCACCAACCATGGCCTCTTTCTAGAGTTTTCCGTCCTCTAAATCCACTGCTTCCTTCACAGTTTTGGGATCATCATCAGTAACAGTCAAAGAAAATTTTGAACAGAAAGCAGATGGACTATACCTTTCTGGCTACCTTCTTTCTCGAATTGATCTTCTCACAGCTGGAGTTTGTGGCTCTTCATCTTATGATTCCTCATTTGTTGTAGAGTCTGATTCTTCCTCCTTTAGCTCAAACTCTATCTTCTCAGGTTCCTTTGGTTGGAATTCATGTTTAATAACATCTTTCACCTCTTTGAACACCACATCTCGGTTGTACACTACCTTCCTTGTTACTGGGTTCCAAAGCTTATAGGCCTTTAAACCATCCTTATACCCAATAAAGATGCACTTTTCAGATTTACTATCCAACTTGGTTCGTTTCTCCTTTGGAACATGTACATATGCATCACATCCAAATACCCTTAGATGTGAAAGAGAGGGTTTCTTACCATTCCATACCTCTTGTGGAGTCTAATCTTCCAATGTTGATGAAGGTGACCTGTTGACCAGGTAACATGCAGTATCCACTGCCTCTGCCTAGAATTCTTGTCCTAACCCAGCACCACTGAGTATGCTTCTTGCCTTTTCCATCAACATCTTGTTCATTTTTTCTGCAACTCCATTTTGCTAAGGTGTATATGGAGTAGTCTTTTTCCGTGATATACCACACTTCTTGTAGAATTCTTCAAATTCCTTACTGCAAAACTCTCCACCATTATCTGTTCTCAGCACCTTTATCTTCTTCTTTGTCTAGTTTTCCACTAGAGCGTTAAATTCTTTAAAACTGTCAAAGACTTCAGATTTCCTCTTAAGGAAATATATCCATGTATTCCTTGAGAAGCCATCTATAAATGATACATAGTACACAGACTTACCCAGTGATGGAACCTTCACAGGTCCAAACACATCACTATGCACAAGCTCCAATATATGTTTCGCCCTCTTACCACTAGAGGGGAAACTCACACAATTCTACTTCCCGTATACACAATTTTCACAGAAATCAAAATCCAGAGAGCTATTACTCATACCTTCTACCATACCTTTACCATGAAGTATTCGAAGGGCCTTCTCTCCAATATGTCCAAGCCTTTGATGCCATAGCATGGTCTTCTCTCCAGAGACCACTATATTTTCAGCTCCACATTCAAGAACCACATAACTGTTGCACTCATCAACAACAGTGATACCTTGCAGCTTGTACAGAGTTCCAATCCGAACTCCCCGCATCAATACCAATGCTCCCCGAACCATCTTGCAGGTATCTTTCTTGAACACTGTCTTTACACCTGCATCATCAAGCTTGCTTACAAAAATCAAATTTCTAGCCAATGCAGGAATATGTAAAACACCTGCAAGTGTTCTAACCCTTCCACCTTGCAACTTCAACTTTACTTTTCCACAACCAACAATTTTAGCCTTCCTCTCATCCCCCAAGAAGACATCACCACCATCGTATTTTTCATACTCGCAGAACCACTCTCTATGGGAAGTGAAGTGAAAGGATGCACCTGAGTCAATCAACCATGCCTCATGATCTACATGTGTACTTGAGGAATCCAAGTACACATCCCCACCTTCATCTTAGGTGGTTTTCGCCTCTACAGAAGGAGCATCTTCGGATCCCTTTCCTTTATTAAGAGCTTTAGATTTACAGTCCCTTTTGAAGCGCCCTTCCTTTCCACATTTCGACTGCGCCACCTTTATAGGTTTTCCTGGAGATTTAGATCTCCCTCTAGATTTAGATCTCCCACTTGATGAGTTATTTTTGTTTTTGTTCTAGGACCATCCTCATAGAGACAAGGCATCACCATTCTAGCTCTCCATATTTTTTTGTCTCATCTCCTTCGTTAGCAAGGCTAAAACTATTTCATCAAACTGCAAGGCAGTTGTATTGCTACCTATTGCAATAACCAGACTATCCCATGAATCTAGTAGAGAACACAACAAACTAATGCGCTTATCTTCATCTGAAATTTTAATATCAACAGATGCTAACTGACTTACCACAGTATTAAATACGTTCAGATGCTTTGTCATCGAGTCTCTGTCTTTCATCCTCAGGTTATACAGCTTTTTCCGCAAGAATAGTTTATTCACCAGAGACTTAGATTGGTACAAAGTCCCTAACTTGTTCCACAAAGCCTTAGTCATAGCTTTCCCTGATACATTCAACAATACTGAATCTGAGACACACAATTGTATTGTGCTCTTTGCCTTCTGATCCAACTTCTTCCATTCTTCATTAGACACTCCCGTTGGTTTAGTACCCAGATCTACCGCGACCAGCTGAGGGTATCCTAACATTATGCACTCATATGGGTTGAGGTTATCCTGTCAATCTTCTACTTCCAAAATCGTATCAGTGATTGGTAATAGATCTTTGAGAACTAGCACATCAGAAGAATGTTATGGATTTTTTTTATTTAGGGTTGCTCCACAGGTTGGTCCACCTGTGTTTCCTCCTCCTTTGATTCCTCTAGCTATTTGAGTGTAGAGGACTAGTTATCAACAATGGGACCTTGATTTTTTTCTCATTTTCCTAGGTCAGCTTCACCAATAGTGTGTGAGTGCTTTTTCTTTTCTTGTTAATGGCTTCTTGAAATCCATCTAGGTTGTGATGGGTGTTATTCTCTTGATTTTCCTGAATAACCAAGGGGAAGTCTTGGATCATGTGTTTGTGCTCATGGCATCATAAGAATTTAAAAGGCACGTGTTCATAGTCTAGTGGTCGATTCCATATCTTTTCATGGTACTCAATATCAATTGATTTAGTGAGGGGCTTGGAGATATTCATAAACACACATATTTTAGCTTATGAGGAATGTCTCATTCTCTTCACGATCTCTAAAACATTCACAAAGTCTCTAGGAGAGTTATTAGTACCCTATAAAATATCTAGTTCCCATAGATCTTCTAGTAAGGAAAAGAGTTGTATGCTAATTGGGGCTGCAAGGAATTGCTCTTTTTTTGGTTTATACCATTCTTCCCAAAATATCATAAATAACTTGGCATTATTCATGAAATATGGGCCACTTTTAAAAAATTGCTTATGGTCCTCCAAATTTGAGAAGATAATTGTAAAATAATCTTTATCCCTTAATCTAAGTTCCACAGGACCATTCAGTCTCCACTTCATTTGTAATCACTTCATCATATCTTGCTTCTTGAGCCCAATACCCATAAACTTACAGATCAAAGTGTGGTCTGTCATGAATGACCACGTTCTCCGACCAATTATTAATGATGAAAAATTTAGGGTTTGTTTCTATCTTTGGTATACATTATCCCTTCATGTGAGATTTCCATTAAGCCCCAATTATCGGGGTTTCACTCGTTCTCTTGCTTTCTGCAAAAGAACATGTTACCCCTAATGTAACCTTATGAGATCCCATTACCGAATTATGATAAAAGGTGGTTTCAACCCTCCTTAAGGTCCCACCCATTCAACCCCTCTATATAATCAATTTTTTGGAAAAACCTAAATCTAATATACCCAAATCCACAATTTATATTGCAACCCTCATAATTTTTTTTTACTTAAAAAATGATTCAAGTTACAAAACTTTCAACTATCTATCTTAAAATTCAAACAATATATATTTTAATTTAAATAATATTAATTTTTAATATATATATATATATATATATATATATATATATTAAATAATATTTTATATTATAAAACTATACCATAAAAATAGAATGATACATTTAGCATTATATAGATGGTTTGCTATCCCATTTTTCAATCAATTTGTATATGGTTAAGTTATTTCAATCAATCAATATATATATATATATACTTTACTTTTCTTATTTACTCTTCTCTGGTGTGTTATTTACTAATCAATTTGTATATGGTTAAGTTATTTCAATCAATCAATCTATATATATATATATATACACTTTACTTTTCTTATTTACTCTTCTCTGGTGTGTTATTTACTTTTTTCTAGTGTGTTTTCAATTTATATTAACAATAAATCTATAAAAGTAAAATGAATTTTTAACATTAAGTTTAAGTTTTATATTAATATATAAAGTTTGTTATAATATGTTTTTTTCAATTTTCACTCAATTTTATTCATATATATGTTTTATATATTTTAAAGATAAATTATATTTATCAGTTCGAAATTTCAGCACAAAAATTATTAATCCAATAAATCTGGAAAAAATAAAATAAAATAAAATAAAAAAATAGTTTATATATAATTATATTTATTTTAATATATAAATATAATATTATATAATTATATTTATTTTAATATATGAATATAATATTATTAGTTTTGTATGTTTCTAATTTATTTGACTAATAATACATACATGATGACCTATCAATAAGAAAAACTATATTTTTCATCACCCCAACTAAAGTCTTCAAAATATGAACACGATTTTGTTATATGTTTTGCATTGTTCCCTAACTTTTCCTTTGGAAATATTAAGTACATCTACCCTAAGTTGCATGTAGCCCTTTAAATTGGTATATTATCACATATGTGATTATATCTTTCTTATGTACGACTTATGTTGGGCTCTTATGGAGGTCTAGGAAATTGCTCTTATGTTATGTTCTTATGAAGGTCTTGTAAATTGATTTAGTGACTTTTTATTGTTATTAAAAATGTTTTCATAGAAATTAATTGTATAATTAAAAGCATTTAACATTTACATGAATAGAACCAATTGTAAGATTATTTGAGATATATCTTATTATTACATTATCAAACTTTAGTTTTACATTACGATTGAAAGTTTTAAATCAACAAATATTGAAAGAAATTTCAAGCATTTGATATTAAGCTTTCCATGCATAGTGTAAGCCTTTGATGTTAGGCTTTCCATGCATAATGTAAACCATAGAATCATATTATCAAACCCTATGCTCATTTGACCAAAATTTTACAACAAGAACCATGATAACCTTATTTTCCATGTCTTTTACAAAAAGAGCCATGATGACCTTGATCATCTCAACATCATATCATTCTATAGAGTTTACAATCGTATTGACATGCAATGCCTTTTTTGCTTTAAAGGGTCAATTTTTGAAAATTCTAGACCAACTTAGTGACATGCAATACATTTTTTTTTGTTTAAAGGGTCATTTTTTTAAAAATCTACCTCGAGAATATGTACTGGATATCGTGCTCATGCCAACCTTTCCCAAACAGACCCATACGACTTTATGACACTCAATTTTGTTGCTTGGTTTGGTTTTTTATATCTTCAATGATATCTTAACATATATTAACCAAACTTTTTGCCCCATCTCACCATGCATTTGTATGGTCTAGAGAAGCTTTTTCATCCTATAGTTTAATCACTCTATTTGTCTTTAGTTTTATTTTTTGTTATGCGCTTGGCATAAATTCATCAACTATCCATGAATTACTTCTTTAAGTGGCTTGAAACCCCCATACAATGATGATTGGGACTCATGTTAAAATACTATTAATTCTATTGGATTTTTTATATTTGGCCAGGGCACTTCTTCCCCTCGTGTTGATGGCTTGAATCTTGTTTTATTGGATGATTCTTATAACTAGGATTTTTTTCAGTAACATGGAGTTAAATTTTTCTATTAAAGAGTAAAATTGTGAAAACTCCACCTTTGGAGAACAGTGATAGTGTGCTCATGCCAAACATGACTTTGCACTTAATTATACTACTTATTTTGGTCTTTGTTCCCCTAGCAAAAATTGACCATGCATCCATGAGTAGCTTCAAGAAGCAAGTTCCAACTTGCCATAAAATTATAAACAAAACTTGAATAAACAAACCATTATTTTAATTGGACTCGTGACATTGGATTAAAAATATGGGCGCCCCTCTCCAATGATTCTATGGCGTGAATCTTGTTTTTTTGTTGATTTCTATAACCGATGTTTTTCTTAGTAACACAAAATGCAAATTTTGCATTAAAGATCAAGTTTTGAAAACTATACATCAAGATCAAGTGGATATTGTGCTTATGTTGGCCATTTTTTATCACATTTGTACAACTTTTCACCTTCTAATTTTGCTACTTGGTTTGGTGTTTATACCCCTAACACAAAATTTTCGAAGTGTCCCTAAATTGATTCAAGAAAATAATTTTAGTTGTGGACACTCCAAACATCAAATTATAGTTATAATCACTCTTCCCATGTGTCCATGAGCTTGATTGTTTTATTTGAGGATTTATAGAACTAGGGCTTTGCTCAATGACGTACAATGCAATTTTTGCATTAAAGCATCATTTTTAGAAAGTTATACACCAAGAGCACATGGATAGTATGCTCACATCAACCTTGTTTACACACACTTCTAAGATTTTATGATATTCATTTATTCTTCTATGTTTGGTAATTTATGCCCATGACACAAATTCACCCTATCCCTAAACAAATTTAGGGAGCAAATTGCAACTCACCATAAAATGATAATTGAGGCTTAGATTAATAAACCATCAACTCTATTCAACTCATCGCATTGGATTACAGATAAGGAAACCCCTCTCCTATGATTTGATGGCATGAATCTTATTTCATTCAATAATTTATAGAACCAAGGTTTTCAAAGTAATTCAAAGTAAATTTCACATTAAAGGGTTAATTTTAGGAAAACGTTACTCCTAGATCATGTGAATAATGTACTCATGTAAGAATTACCCAAGCACACTCAATTATGCTACTCAATTTGGTTTTTATGCCCCTAAACAAATTCACCAAGTGTGCCTAAAGTTGATATTAAAGATTTAGATCAATGAACCATCAATTATGTTGGGCTTCTGATATCACGTTACATCTAGGGTCACCTCTTTCTACTAAGACCATGGCTTAGATCTTGTTTTATTCAATAATTTCTAAAACTAGAATTTTATTTAGTAACATACAATGCAATTTTTGGCAACAAAGGGTCAATTTTTGGAAACTCTATCCCACCATTGTATGAATAATGTGCTCATATTGACATTATCCAAATAGACTTATAATACTTTACTAACACTCAATTATATTATATTACTTGGTTTGTTTTTTATACACTATCACAAATTCACCAAAGGTTTATGAATAGTTTTAGGATATTGCAACTCACCATAAAATATAATTAAAATTTATATCTATAAATAACTTATTGTATTAGATTTTTTACATTAAATTATAACTAAAAATTCCCCTATCACATAAATCTATAACTCTAATATTTAATGATTTTTAAAATCAAAATTTTAAAAAATAAACTTAATTATTTTATTTTTTAAATAAATTAATTAATTTCAGAAAATCCACAAATCTAAATTATTTTTCTTCTTGAACCATTAAGAATCTTAACCATTTAAATATAAGCTAAAATAATCTTAACTAATTTATCTTTTCCCAAAATGTTTTAAGATATTTCAAACACCTTTGAGGTGTGAGATATTTTCATTAAAATTTTAATGAGACATTTCGTCATAAATTTTAAGTTTAAAATCAATTTTTAGTATATAATAGTTTAAACATTATTAAGAAGAAAACGGTTATGAATATTTTCTAGTTTTTATTCAATAAATTTTCGAAAGATATTGCATTTTGATATTTTGTTTTTGTTTTGCTTGTTTTTTTTAAATAGCATTTGGTTTTTAAATTTTTCATTATGTTATAATGTTATGAGATTCTTAAAATTTGAAAATTTTAAGACTTTATGGTGTATGAGAATTAAAGATTGATTAAAGTAATTTGTATTTTAAAGAAATGTATTTTTGTTAATTTGAATTAAATTTAGATTTACAAAGTTAATAGTTGATTGTAAAATTATTTTTGAGAATAGTTAAGACCAATAATATAGAGCTCTGGCCATGTAGAGAAATGGAAAAGTTAAAGAAGAGATCTTATTTATACATTTTGCAATAAGTAATGGGATATGATTTCAAAAATGGCTAAGGAAAACAATGTAGAGTTTTAGTCATGTAAATGAATAGATAAGTTAGAGGTGTTAGCTTTGAATTCTACAACAAAGAGCTAAGGCTTTGAAAAGGGCTAAGGTAAAGAAGAGGGAATGGGTAAGGTAAGGCTAAGTTTTCAACATTGTGAGGGAATGACTAGTTGGAAGAGACGTGTTACCTTCTCACTTCACATTCCACAACAAAACGAAGGTTAAAATGTAAAGAAACCAAGAGAGAGGTAAGGTGATTGGGTCACACGACATTTTGAAAAAGTTTGATTTGATCTTTCTTCCACACTTTATGCTCCATATTCCACAAAATCTAAGGCAAATCATGTATAGATTTAGGAACTTATAAACTCAAACGAACTATAAGAGTGGTGCATTGCACACTTTGTAGTCAATGAGAAGGCTAAGGAATACATTGATGGGGAGAAGATAAAGGAGGTGCATTACACACTTTGTAGTCAATGAGAAGGCTAAGGAATATAGTGATGGGGAGAAGATAAAGGCCTACATAAGGAAAATCATCCTAATAATAAGATAGGATGAAACATTTGAAAACATTCTATCTAAGAAAAAATATTTTGTTTTTACTCAGTAAACTAGTAGTATATACACAACTCAATAAATAATAATATGTTAGCTATAGTAAAAGGCTAAGTAAAAAATTATTGTATAAATAGATATTATAACTTAACTTTTAAGCTAAACACGTTATAACGAATTCCATAAGATGTATCTCCAATACTACTAATAAAATTCAATGATGAATGGTTTTAGATGTTTTAGAGTATTTGGATAGAGAATATAAAAATGTTATAAAAAAAGATAGTTATTAATGATGTTTATATTCATACAATTCAATTTAATATGATTTTTTTCATATGCGAGTTGGAGTTCAAAGATAAAATTGGAGATAAAGACCCGTCATCAGCAGCAGCAAAGGTAGTGCTAGGGTGGAGTTCATTAATTCTATGATGGAACTTGTTCTCACCTATCATACCACCTTACATTTGTGTCAAATGGTTTAATTTTCATCCCTGATTTAATGGACACAAGTGCAGTCTTGGTGGTTCAACAGGAAATTAAAATGGAGAGCTTAAGTCCCAAATCCATAAAAGGAGATCAAAATTTCGGAGGCCGAAATTACGAGAGGGCTGAAATTCCGGATGCCGAAATCACAGAGAGAGCTGAAATTTTGGAGGCCAATATTAAGTGGGAGACTCGAAATTTCGGAGTTGAAATTCAAATGCAAGTACCGAAATTTCGGAGCCGAATTAAAGAGGGGCTTCGATTTAGGGTGGCCCTTGGTCAGAAAGACTTCAAAGGATCAAGGGCGCAAGTCAAGGCGCTGATCATTGAGAGCTTGGAGCCCATTGGAAGTGGTAGTTATCGTAACTCCAGTGCTAAATCCTTTTTGAAAACTTTTGATGGAGGGGGCTTCTGATACAGCTTGGCACATGGTCGCCAAGCATTCCAAAGGACTAAAGGGTGTAGAACAAGGTAGGACCTCAGAGCATATTCCATCAGAACATCGGCATTTTGGAACCCCTTAAGAAATGCATCTTTTGGAAAGCGCTGAAATCTTGGAGGAAAGAGAAATACAAAGGAAACCTTTGAAAATCCAAAGACCCCACAAAAATTTTCTCTCTCCTCTGAGGAAGGCACATGGAAGCTGGTGATGGATCCTGATGCGCTAATAGGGCAAAGTATGACACCATGACGTGGCGAGACAAGAACACATGGTAGGCAGTTTTGCCATTTTGAGGGGCATAAGGGGAAAAATTTGGGTGACATGTGTCACCACTTAGGAGGCGCGACGTGGAGGTGATGGTGTCACTTAAGAGGTTTGCATTTCAAAGGATGGTGACCATTGAAACTTTGTTTTAATTCCAAATTTGAAAACTTCCAATTAGAGGGGCTCTGAACTCTACTGGAACTCGGTCATGGAAATCCAAAGGGACCAAGGGCGCAGGGCTGGCCAGAGCACCTAAGTGTTAAGACAGGATTTCATAGGATGGTGGCACCACGCCTTTTTAAAATCCTCCCTAAAATTCTCCAAATGAAGAGGGCTTTGATATATGCTAGCACTTGGTCACGAAGACTCGGTAGAAACAAGGGCTCTGACCAAGGCCAAGCACCCAAGCATTATAAAGCATTTAGGAGGGGAAGGCCATTAGAAATTTTATGGGAATAACCTCTAAAGTAAGGAGCTCCAAAGTTATGTGGCAGTTGGTCATGAGAGATCCGTGAAACCCAAAGCTAAAGGAAGACCAAGCACCAAGAGCTATGAGCTTATCGGGGATGTGAATTATTATAACTCTTGGTAAATTCTTATTTGAAAAAATTCTGATGATGAAAGGGGCTTCAATATGTGGTGGCACTTTGTTGCAAGCATTCAAAAGAACCAACAGTGAAGCACAAATTATAAAGGAAGATAGGCCCCTGATAGGAGCCCAGAGCCTTAAGCACCCAAGGACCAAGTCTCTAGTCACCGCATCCAATCCCATGGAGAAAATATATGAAGGGGCTAAAAAAAAGGAGTTGGGAGGCATCAAAAGGTTACAATCTCGTAACATTTATTTTAAAAGAGTTTTTGATAGAGAAAGGATCCAATGTCGCATCCCCTTAGTGCTAATACTCTAGTCGTGACACCCGATCCTATTGAATACATACGAAGAGGGACAATGGAAAAGGAGCTCAGTGGCATCAGAACCTTATGATTTTGGAAGGTTATTTCAAATGATGTTACGAGGAGAGAAGGCTCCAATATTTAAGCTCCTATGCTCTAAGCCTTCGATCGTAGGAAGTGGTTCTATGGTCTATAAGGAATGAGGAGCTAAGCATAGAAGGATTGAGGACATTGGAACTTTGTGTTTTGGTAATGTCTTTTTAAATAAAGTTACGATGGGTTGTGGCTCTGAAGTGACACTATGGTAATGTTACGAGGTGTTAGAGATATTAAAGAATATCTTAGAATAGTGAGTTGGTTCACGAGACCTTAGGATAGGAATTAGTTTCTATTTTTTAGGTTATGGTTCTAACTTCCCTAAATCTATGATTACTATATATTGTGTAATGTACATGAACAATGTAGAGCATTCTGTAGAGCCAGACTCTCCTAGTTTAGACTCTCTTTCGTAGAGCTGACCAGTGGGTTTCATTTTATTTAATACACAACATTGCATTTTTATCATGGTATCAGAGCAGCAGGGCTGAGAGGACCTGTTCTCTAAGTGAGGAACTTTCCAGTTGTGCCTAACGCGAAATCGTCGCATGTCTTTGAGGAAAAACCACGAAGATCACACTGTAGACCTTCTGTGCATTTTCATTTTGTAGATCGTCGTAGATATCAAGTGTACATGCGCGAAGATCTCCGCGAATCTGTGGTGGATAAGCACAACGACCGTGATGAGAGAAGCCGAGAGAAGGTTGCGAGGTCAGGGAAACAACAAACAACAAAATAAAAAGGAGGGGTTGTGTTTTGGCAGTGGCTACCAAGAGAAGGTTGCGTAGAGGCCGAGAGAAGGTTGCGTGGAGGTTGATGTCTGTCGAGAGAAGACCAGAAGGAGGCCGTTGAAAACAACATTGGAGATCAATGATCTTTGTCTTTGACATAGATCTAGGTTAAATCTAACATTTTTTTTTACCTGTCAATTTTTTTTTTAGATTGCCAAGATGAATAATCAAATGTTTAATGAATGCTTGAATGAGCATAACAAGCTCGAAGGCTCCAATTATGCGAATTGGAAATTCAAGATGCAGACTCTGCTAGAAGTGCAGAGTGCTTGGACGATTTCAAATGAGGATGAACAGAAGCTAGCAGCTGAATCAACAACAATCCAAGATTGGTAGAAGCGTGAGGGTAAAGCAAGGACACTGCTGAAGATGTCAGTGAAAGACTGCATCATACCACATATCAGAGAATGTAAATCAACAAGCGAAATTTGGGGAATTTTGAAGGATCTATATGAGATCAGGAATACAAATCGTCTTCTGTTCCTAAAGAATAAGATCTTATCCTTGAAGATGGAGGAGAATGAAACAATTGCTGCCTTCATAGCAAGGATCAAAGATTTGAAGAAAAAATTGGCAAACATTGGTCATACAGTTGAAGATACAGATCTTGTAACAATTACCATGAATGGTGTGACCGATGACTACCAAATGTTCATCACTAGGATAAATGTGAGAGATAAAATCCCGAAGTTTGAAGAACTAATAGGAATATTGATGCAAGAAGAAGAAAGAAGATCGACTCTGAAGCCCCAGAGTGTTGATCTTGCATTGATGGCGAAAAAGAACTTCTACAAAGGAAAAGGAAATTTGCAACAACAAAACAGAGGAAGCTCATAGAAAAGACCAAATCTGACCCAAGGTATGAATCCGAATAGAAACAACTATGTAATTAAGTGTTTTTATTGCGGAAAACTGGGTCATATAGCTAGAGAGTGCAGGAAGAAGAAATATCATGAAGAACAACAGAGGCAGAAACGACATGCAAGTCATCTCCCGAATGATAATCATGAGCAAAATTTTAGATTGTTCATGGCATATCGTGATGAGAATGTTGATGCAGACATCTGGTATGTAGATTCAAGAGCATCAACACATATGATATGGAACAAGCAATGGTTTGAAGATTTTAAAGAAATCAACAACGGAGCACAAATCTACCTAGGTGATGATAGAAGTCATCAGATCAAAGGATGTGGGAAAATTTCTATCATTTTACCTAATGGTAATGTAAGACAAATTTATAATGTTATGCATGTGCCCAGTATAACAAAGAACTTGATTTCTGTATCCATGATTACAGGTCAAGACCTTAAAGTTGAATTTTTTAAATCTAATTGTTATATTAAAGATCTGGTAGATGGCATGAAGACAATTGCTACAGGAATTCATACAGGAGGTCTGTACAAATTGGATGTAAGACCAGCACCAGTTCGAGCTTTGACAATAGCGAGTTTGACTATAGAAGAGTTGTGGCATCAAATATTTGGTCATATCAACTACAATGATTTGTTGTTACTTCAGAAAAAGGAAATGATAAGAGATCTTCCTATGTTAAAACAAGTGCATAATGATTGTGATGCCTATACATTAGGAAAGATGCATAGAGAAGAATTCCTTGTTTGAATATAGAAGAAACAAAGAAATATACTTGAATTAGTGCACACAGATCTTTGTGGACCCGTGCAAACAAAGTCATTAGGAGGTGCACTATATTTTTTATTGCTGCACAAAGTTTTCTTGGGTATATTTCTTGAGTAAGAAGAGTCACACATTTGAATACTTTAAGCAATTCAGGAATATGATTGAAAAGCAAACAGGGGAAGCAAATAAAAATTCTCCGCTCCTTTCAAGGGGGAGAATAAAGGAAGGATGAGCTTATCAAGTATTGTAAAGATCATGGAATATTACAAAAATTCACAGTACCCCATAATCCTCAACAGAATGGAGTAATAGAAAGAAAGAATAGAACATTGGTGGAATGCACTAGAAGCATGTTGAAAGGTAAGAATTTGTCGAATGGTTTTTGGGCTGAAGCATTAATACTGCAGTTTATTTGAGAAATGGGAGTCCTGCAAAGAGTCTTGAGTTTAAAACTCCTTATGAAGCACTATATGGATTTAAGCCTGCAGTAAAACATTTAACAGTATTTGGGTCTAAAGCATTTTCCCATATTCCAAAGGAAGATAGAAGAAAACTAGATTCAAAAGCCATTAGATGTACCTTTATAGGGTATTGTTCACAATATAAAGCTTATATATTATTTAATCCCTCTACTCAAAAAAAATTTGTTAGTAGAGATGTCATATTCCATGAGCAGGATCGTGAAGAATCTGATAAGCATAATGAGGAATGGGATATTCTATACTTGGTGGAAGAAGAAAGTGAAGAAATAGGAAACAATGAGGATTAGCAACAAACAAAGGTAAAAGATGAACAGTAGCAGCAAAAACAGCAGCAGTAGCAGCAGGAAGAAAAAGAGAATGATGATCAAAGAAGGTTTGAGGCTACCCCACCACTTAGGAGATCAGGTAGGAAAGCTCAATTACCTGCAAGATATAGGGAAAATGCCTTTATAACTAGTATGATGAATATTGTTGAACCTTCTAGTTATAAGGAAACAAATGAATGTAGCGAATAGAAAACAGTTATGGAATAGGAATATGAATCTATAATCATAAACAACACTTGGGAACTAGTTGAACTTCCTAGAGGGAAACAAACCATAGGTTGTAAATGGCTGTATAAACCAAAGATTAATGCAGATGGAACTATAAACAAATTAAAATCTAGATTGGTAGCAAAGGGGTATTCACAAAAAGAAGGCATTGACTATGAAGAAACCTTTGCCCCTGTAGCTAAACTTAATACCATCAGAATGTTGATTGCTTTAGCTACTAAGAAACATTGGATGATTCACCAACTAAATGTAAAGTCTGTATTTTTAAATGGAGAATTGAAAGAAGAGGTTTATTTAGAGAAACCTGAAGGGTTTGTCCATAAAGGGAAAGAGCATTTAATCTGTAGGTTAAAGAAAGCACTTTATGGACTAAAGCAAGCATCTAGGTCTTGGTATGAAAAGATTGATTCATTTTTCTACAATTTGGTGACAACAGAAGCAAAAATGACCCTAATCTTTATACCATGGAAGATGAAGAGGGTGCATAGTGTTGATTTCTTTGTATGTAGATGATTTGATTATTACAGGTGATGCTACATATCTGATCAAAGAAATCAAGCAACAGATTTCACAGGTGTTCGAAATGAAACACATTGGTGAATTAAGATACTGTTTGGGTCTTGAGATCTGGAGAGATTCAAGAAAAACATTTTTTTCCAAGGGAAAGTATGTCAAAGGACTATTAGAAAGATTTAGGATGGATCAGTGTAAACCTGCAGCAGTACCATTACAGCAGAACATCAAACTGCAGAGTGAGGATGGCTCTAAAGAGGTAGATGCGACACTTTACAGACAGCTGGTTGGAAGCCTAATCTACCCGACCACTACTAGACCATATTTGGCTTATGCAGTTAGTGTGCTAAGTCTATATATGTCCAAGCCACTTGAAATTCATTGGAATGCAGTGAAAAGTGTTTTTAGGTATCTACAAGGTACTATAGATTATGGTATTATTTATACTGATTCTTCTGATATTAGATTGATAGGTGTTAGATGATAAAAGGTGTCTTTGAAAACTCCTACTTACCCCACATTAATCATCAACCCGGGCAAGTCCTCTTTATTTCAAGAGTGTACACAATATGTGCATCCTATGAATCCAGAGAGTAATGCTTCTTAAAATGAAGTACAGACCTTTGATACAAGAGTAAACGGATGCATTTATAAAACTCAAATTGCAACTGCTAAAGGAAATATTGCATCTAAACATCAAGACTTAATCCTCTACTGAAATTGTAATCAAATCTCACACAAACAATTCAGTTCACAATAGCATCAACTGAGAGCATAGTAGCAATAACCAATCTCTTCTTAGCTGATTCAACCTAAATCACACTCAATCTCTATGAAGCAATCCAAATGAAACTGCTGTGAACCAAGAGCTCAAAAGCGATAACCAAACTCTTACAGCTGATTAAATCAATACGATTCACTGTCTTAACGACTAAATAATTTAATCTACAATAAGTGTAAATAGAATCAAATGACAATGCGGTAAAACATGTAAAGAAAATGTATTGTCTTCAATATAGGAAAGCGGTAAATAGAAAATCAGATAAACTCACAGAAAATGGTAAAACTATCAAACCAATCAAACTTGCGAGAATCAGAAATATATAACACAAGGGCATAGTTGAATCGACCAAAGGCTGGGCCCTTAGCCACCAGCGAATACTCCTGAGCTACTTCAAATAATATGAATGAACAACAACATCAATTATATATTAATCATTGAACTCAAGTAGCATTACAATACGATCGTGTTCTCCAACAACACGAGTATGTAAATTAAAATTACAATTTGAAATAACAGAGATCGATCCCCTTTCTTCCTACAATCTTTTGCTTTTATAGTTAGAAAGTGGTAAAATATAAATGCGATCCCTCAGGATCTCCCTATCCTAAGGGATTTGCAACTGAATGCTATCTTCAGACACCCATCATATTTGGTTTTGATCCTCTTGATTCATCCTTTGATCTGTCTACAACTGACGCACCCCATTCTACCTTTGTTGGTTTATGTTGTTCCGTCGCTAGGGAAAAACAACTATTTCTTTTATCGTTTCTCCGTAAAAAAAGGAGTAAAAGTTAGTTACGAGGGCTAAATCTCAACTAAGGGTAGTTCATCCATTTCTTATCATAATCCATCAATATGTTAGCGTATCGAGATATGAAAGAGATAAGAAAAGAGGAAAAAGGTGATGGAATTAAGAGTAACTACATACCCATTTCGTATCTTAGCATACTCCCCTCCTTACCCTGTTTCATGTCCTCATTAAAATTAAGTAGTTCTTATGCAGTGCAGTTAAAGAGTAGGCTGGAGAGAAAGCATCAAAAATTGGTCTAAAACCATGATGTTGAGCCAGGAGCGCAAAGGCGGGCCCTTCCTTTCCTTTAGGCAATTCGTAGTTAGCCTGATAACCTTCAGGGGGATACCAAATGATGGGGCTCCGAAACCGACAACCTAACCAATAAGGTCCTTCTCTCAAAATAAGATTGCTATATGTGACCAAACAGGCCACAGCTGCTTTAAAATTTCTGTAATTAAATGGTTCCCTATCTTGCACACTCCTAGTGGAGGTCGTCCATCTGAGCTTAGATGCAGTCAGAGAACTTTCTTGAATGGAGAGGAAATATGATACTCCTTTCTGTACAATCTCCTTATGAATGGGCCCTAAGGTTTTGATCACCCCTTCTCGTGTCATCAGACTCTTATGGTTGGCAAACATTTGTAAGGGGTGCTTAGGTTCACATCTCACCCAAAGATCCAACCCATGCTCCTATCTTTGAAATACATTATAGGCTTTAAGCCATTTGAGTTGGTTAACTGCAAACGAAATAAAAGCCTGGAATTGAACATCTCCTACAAAAGGGTTAGGGTTCTTTTCCACTTCGTTCTCTAATATAAAATTGTGCAGATAAAACTCATAAAGAAGCCTTTGGACCTTCACACCATGATGCTTGCAGCAATTTATAAAATATTCATTTTTTCTTATTTCAATTGGTTTACCAACCCTTACGGCCTTAATTTTCAATAACAGGTACCGTTCTAACAAAAACAAGGCATAATTGGTGGTGGGAGACCTGCATGCCAGGACATCCATATACAATGAGCAGATGGTGTTTATCTGACTTATGACTTTGTCTAGTTTGAGCTTGATCTTCTCCATTTTTCCTTCCGCCTTTCTACATCTATCAAAAGTCTTGCTCTCTATTACATTCATTTCCTGAAGTTGTTTCTGCAGCTTTGGATATTTCTGTCGGGAAACAGTTTCTTGTTCAAGTCGTTCCAACGTGAGCCAAGCTTGTGTCAATTCTTCTTGAAGATTCAGTATAATGGGGTCATGGTGTGTCATGATGTCTTTGGTTTGTATGCCTGTCTGAGTGCTTATGCTATGAGAAGGGATATCTTCTGTATGTATTTCTTTATTGTGGGAGGTCCAAACCTTCGTCTGAGTGCCCATGCTATAAGAGGGTACACCCTCTATCTGTACTTCTTGTTATGGGAGGTCCAAACCTCTGTCTGAGTAGTTATGTCTACTAAATCTGCATGTTGTTCCTCTTGAGTAATGATTGTTTGAGTGGGTATGGGCTCAGTTTGAGTTCATGTAGCCCTATCCTCATATAATTTTGTTTCCATGGCCACATTTACTACCTCAGGGGTGTTGTTCGAAACCTTTCCTATTATGATTTATTTTATTTTTCTTCGGAGCCTCTTGACCATCTTGCGAAGCTTCTGGTGTTTTTTCCTTAGCTTCCTCAATTTCGTTTTGGCTCCATACCTTTTCAGAGGAGTAACTGGTCTACTGATAGTCTTGTTAATAGCTTCTGTCTCTAAAGAGCCTAGTTGTTCACCTTGGCTTTGTTCCAATAAGACTGTGTCTCCTGATTGATTATCAAATTCTCGAATAATCTCTGTCTTTGCTTCTTCTTCTTGGCCTATGTTTTCTGGGTCTAGGCCTTCATGGTTGTTTTCTACTGGGAGCGTGTCACCAGATTGGTTTTCTAATTCCTGAATAGCCTCTGTATCTGTTTCTACTTCGCAGTTTGTATCTTTTAAGGGAGACAGGATTCTGGTATAGCTAGAATTCTCAGGAGATTGGGTTTCTCTTAAGTCAAGATTGAGCAGTCCTTCAAGCTGCATGTAGACATTCATGTTGGCCAGGACCTGGGCCATCCCTGTCTCAAAATCATGCAACAAATCGTCTTGAGAACTCATATTTGGTGTTGAAGGAGGTCCCAATTCTTTACTTCGTTCATCGTCAGAATACCCTGCTCCTTCCTCAGCTTCTAGTTCAGGGTTATCTTGTCCTTTCGCCTCTAGTTGCAACTCTTGTTCACTTACTGAGCTGGATAATTCTATGGGTTGCTTAGCACTACCTTGAGGATTTTCAGATGCTCCCTGCTTTGACTTAAACCTTGTTGATCATCTGCATTTGTGAGGTATGCTTCCTGAAAGGGCGATCCTCTTTCTTTTTGGCACAGGGGTAGGTACTGGTAGGTTTTCACCTCTTTTGAGGGCCAATATTAGATCATCCAAGCTGATTGTTGCTGGGCAAGGTTATGACTAACTATAAATATGATCAGATAATGGTGGCTAACTACTTTTTCTGTGTGTTGACACTGTCTCAGCCTCTTGGCAGTGTCATGCAATAATGAATTCAACAATGCATGCAAATTAACAGAGCATTTTTGTTTTAAAACTGCTAAAAGTTTGAGTTGTTGCGACTGTTAGTGTCGGTCTTGAGCCCTCCATCGGTGATCAATAGCTCTTTGCATATGCATAGGTAGGTGTCTCATTAGTGTCAGTTTTGCATCCCGCTAGGCATGCCATAAAACTGAATGGAGGGCTGGTCTTTGTTCGCTTCTTGGCTTTGCTGGATCAGATCATACCACAATGAAATTGAGTCATGTTTGTTTTTATTTTTGTCTTGAGGTCCCAGGTCTTAGGTCTAGGGTTTTGAGTCAAAATCACTGCAAGGTCATGAGTTCAAGTTCAGTGATTGCCCAGCAAGCCAGAAGGAGATATGTACATATGTTTCATTGTTATTTTCATTAGCTACAGGTCATTTAATGCCTTGGATTTAAAAACCCTGTTTTTAAGTCCAAGGTCATGAGAAATTTGCAAAAATAAAGAAATTTTCAAAAGTTTTCAAAAGTGCCGGCAACAACCCTGGTTCATTCGCCACAGTCCATTAGATGGTCAACCTGCAAAAAGAACGGAGTCAAACGCCTCAAAAAGCTAATTTCAGGACAAAATCAACTCAAAAACAGTGTTAAAGAGAATGCAAAAGTGAAAACATTATAAAGTGGGTTTTTCAAGTTAATTTTTTCAAATGTGAGCATATAAAGGCAAATTCCCTCTTTGAAGAGCCTCATTATGCATTTGAAGGCAAGAAAACACAAGGAGAGAGGCAAGTTGTTTTGACTTCCTATTATCTAGTGCTTAGTTTAGAATTAGTTCAAACTGCTCCTAGGAAGCTGAGCTCGACCCCTAGAGGTGGGGAAAGGAGTTAGATGGTCTATATTATGCCTTCTCTTGCTCATTTTCATGGTTGGACTCTTGTGGGAGAAGCATTATTGTATATTGTACATCTATTACTGCAATTTAAGGAAAAGGAAGGCCAGGGTTTTGCAGACATCATTGTGGATTCTTGTGGATTCTTGTGTTGATGGTGTGTTCTCTACATGTTATTGTAAGTGTGTTTATGTGTTCCATCTCTTTCTTTGCTGCTAATTGAACAGATGAAGTGATAAAGTTTGAATTCATGCATGCCATGCTCAGCTTTTAATTTTGTTCAATATCTATGTTTTCCACTGTCTAAAGAGGATTCAAAGTTGTTGTTTGCCCTCTTTAGCTCCTCCTCTATCATTCCTGATCATCCATCTCAGATTAAGGCATCAACACTCACTCCTACCTTGCCCCAAAGACCCCCCTACAAAAACTGAGCCCAATCCCCGCACCCTGAATTGCACTCCCTCCAATTGCCACCAAAAACCCCAAAAATCTTTAAATCAACCCCCCTTATCAATTTACTAGCCTAAAATCTTTACTCCTAATTGGTCAGCTTATCATATTGAAAGATCTACCGAATCTGACCCGAGAGAGCCTTCTCATACCTCGTAGGGCTAGCTACGAGGTGAAATGGTTTGATGTAGCCTTGAGAGTTTGTCTATCTCAGCCTAGGTGAATTCCAAGCGCTAACAACGACCTTACCACATTTGTACGCCCATTGCAGGTAATATAGTTCTGGACAATTTGTTCCAATTCTCCCCATGGCTCTCCGAGAGAAGATGGACGAATGCTTTTACCCTTCTTGATTAGCTCCTGTCCTTCGTCCCTAAAAGCCTCCATAGCGTCATGCAGCTTTAATCACTTGCTAGCCCATACTGGTCCTACCGGCAAACCAAACACTTCTGCTATCATAGCATCAGTTATAATGATTTGTCTGCCTCTTACCAAGGATTGTCCATTCTATAGATGCCGTAAAAATTTGATGGCAATTTCCTCATTGGGGGTTTGAAATCTTGTAAAATATGTTGTCAATCCTGCGTGAGCCAGAATTTCACTAGCTTCATCGGAGACAGCCAGTGTTTAAGGTTCTCAGCACATTGTTTTTCCTCCCATGATCCTGACTTCTGCAAATGATTAATGTAGTGGAGAAATCACAGTAACGAACAAAGCCGAGAGATGGAACAACAAATGGTTGTAATGGCTCTATCAAGTGATGCTTTATAACATAAATATTGTTGTCAAGGACTGTTATAATGCCACACTCTCTGTGATCATGGGATGTCGTATTGTTCTACCAAAATCAAATGAAAAGTTGACAGTGCATGTATAAGTATACTGGACGTCCTCGCCCCCTCTCGAAATGATAGGCTGCCTACGATCAAATGAATCAAATGATGATGTGCTGGCAGCAAAGTACAGGGGTGATGGATTGGGTAATTAAAGTGGCAAGGTACGTATATTAATGAAAGGATCATGAAGGATATTGGAGTAATGAAAAAAAGGCGTGTAACTAGAATTATCAATAAGTGATAAGGTGTTGTGAGGTGATGCGATAAAGAAAAAGGACATCATACACAAGAAATAATAATTTACCATTTTTATTCCACTTAAAACTGTTGTGATTGATTTTAGAAGATTAACTCATGCATAAAGGTTCAAGGTAAGTTAGGGACATAATCTCTCCGTAGAACAAATAGAAACATAAGAAGAGGGTATTATAATAATTATTGATGTAGAAAATAAAACTTCAATACCATAAGCAGAGCTTCTGTTGCCTGCAAGCATCCATAGCCTCGACAGAGTTGCTTTCTAACCCTTGGGAACCATGGTCCTTTATGTATAATTGGGGAAGTGCATTATGATGTCCATAGTAGAGACCAATGTGTTGGCATGGTAACCAAATGAACACATTTTGATTCACTGGGCAGTGGCAAAAGTGGTCAGGCTGACTCGTGATGAGACCCCCTATCCTCCATCTGTGGAAAATCATAAAATTGTTAGTGAATATATATATATATATATATATATAGATATATGATACAGTCCCCATTTGATATATAGAGGGTGGCTCAGTACTCCTTAAGAGTAGGTATGGCAAAGGAAGTTTGAACATATCAATAGAAAAAAATATACCCATAATCTTACTGATAATAAAAAGAGAGAGTTATACAAGACGGGGAAAAACCAGCATGGTACAGATAATCAATTAGTTTGATTTATAGTGGAAATGAGAACAATGAAGTGATATAGATAATTGTGTCCTTTCTTTTCGATCATCACAAAGCAATCTTGTTAAAGATGATAATATTCAAGATTTTTCCCTGCTTCAGTAGACTCCATACTTGTTGTCCTTAAATATGTATTGTACTTTTGTTCCATAAAGAGGATCATAAAGAGTGGACTGGGATGGCCTAGGAATGATCATGCAAGGGGGGAAAATATGTTCTCAATAATACTCACAAGGTGTTGTTCCCTGAAGGGAACATCAGGAGAAAACACACAAAAAAATTGATGTTCCCTATAGGGAACATCAAAGAAAAACACGCATGAAAAGTGTTGTTTCCTATAGGGAACAACAGCTGTTCCCTGTAGGGAAGAGAAAAAAGAGAAAAATATGTGCAAAATTTGTTCCCTATAGGGAACAAAAAAAATACATGCAAAAAGTGTTGTTCCCTATAGGGAACAGTAGCTGTTCCCTGTAGGGAACAACAAAAAATACACGCAAAAAGGGTTGTTCCCTGTAGGGCACAAAAAAGAAAAATATAAGCAAAAAAGTGTTGTTCCTTATAGGGAACAACAACTATTTCCTGTAGGGAACAACATCTGTTCCCTGTAGGGAACAACAAAGAGAAAATACACGCAAAAAGGTGTTGTTCCCTATAGGGAAAAACAAAAAAATGCACGCAAAAAGTGTTGTTCCCTATAGGGAACAGTAGTTGTTCCCTGTAGGGAACAACAAAGAAAATACACACAAAGAAGTGTTGTTCCCTAGAGGGAACAACAATTTTTCCTTTTAGGGAACATTAGAGAAAAATGCACAAAAAAAGTGATGTTCCCTGTAGGGAACAACAACTGTTCTCCGTTGGGAACAACAAAGAAAAATGCACACAAAAAAGTGTTGGTGCCTATAAGGAACAAGAGTTGTTCCCTATAGGGAACAACAGTTGTTCCCTGTAGGGAACAACTGTTGTTCCCTATAGGGAATAGCAGTTGTTCCCTGTAGGGAAAAACTGTTGTTCCCTATAGGGAACAGCAGCTGTTCACTGTAGGGAACAACAAAGGAAAATAGGAAAAAAAAAACTGATAAACGATCATCTCTACTGTTCTATGAAAATAAAATCAAATAGAAAGAAAACATAAAAGAAATTTTATGTACAAGTTTCAAAAATAAATTCTTCACTAGACTGGTGCTGTCGAAGAGTTGCCCTCTTCAGTGAGAATTTGTATTGTGGAATCTTCACGTATCTATTGGTGAAAGGATTCCCTTGTAAGCGGTTTGTGGTAGAGGCGTACTCGACGCCCATTTGCTTTAAAAGAGTAGCTAGACCCATCAGTGGTGGCTAATTTAAGGTTGCCATTATTGTGCGCCTCCTTTATCTCGTAGGGACCTAACCATCTGGTCTGGAGTTTTCCCGAGAAATCCTAGAAGCTAGAATCGTACAAAAGTGCCTATTCACCTTCATGGAATATCTTTTTCTTGATGAGGGCATCGTGCCATTTTTCTCTTTGTTGTTGAATCAGTGCAGTATGTTGAAGAGCTAATAGCCAGATTTCATCCAATTCATTGATTTGATGTAGTCTATTAACTTGTGCTTCATTCAAATCCAGCTCTACTTCTTGGGCTATCCTCAATGTCTGAATTTCAAACTCTATGGGGAAGATAGGTTCCTTGCCAAACACTAGCTGATATGGGGAGTATCTTATGGTATTCCTCCAAGTCATGCGATATGCCCATAGGGCTTCTGACAATCGAGTAGCCCAATCACATCTATGCGAGGCGACTGTCTTTGTTATAATGGCCTCGATTACTTTGTTAGTACTTTCTACCTGGCTATTTGCCTGCGGGTGGTATGGAAATGTGATCCTATGTAAAATGTGATGATTTTTTAATGTGGCAGTAATCTTATGGCCTACAAATTGTGGCCCTCCATCCGTAATTATCTCTCAAGGCTAGCCATACCGCACGAAAATTTGGAAAAGAAAGTGGATTACTATGTCCTCTGTTGCCCTTGGTAATGCTTTTTCCTCCACCCCTTTAGTCACATATTCCGTTGCAACCAGTATATATGAATTTTGATTAGATGATGGGTTTATTGGGCCAATGAAATCTAACGCCCAATGTTCAAGAGGTTCGATGACTAACTGTGGATGTAGGGGTATCTCGTTATACTGGATAGGGCGGCCCATTCTTTGGCAGTTGTTGCATGCCTGGAAAAATTTCTTAGCATCCCTAAAAATGGTGGGCCAATAATAGCCCATCTGTAAGACTTTATGCCCAGTCATGCGGTCTACAAAGTTTCCATTGCAAGGTCCATCGTGGCAGGCTTTTAGGATATCGTAGATTTCGTCTTCCCTGACACACCTGCGGATATGCATATCGGCTCTTGTGTGAAAGGGTATCCTCCAATCCAGGAGAACCGAGTGCTACATTGCACATTAATTCTCTTTATCTGGGCGTTAGGTGTTTGGGTAGTTTTCCCATTGCTAGGTAATTCACGGCATCAATGTACCACGGTGTTTTCACGGTCACAACAAATAGGTGCTCATCAGGGAACTGGTCTTCTACTGCTATTGTGTCGTCTGTTCTTGGCACACGTGAGAGGAAGTCTGCCACCAAATTTTCCTTTCCTGGTCGATCCTTGATCGTTATGTCAAATTCCTACAAAAGGATTAACCATCGTGTCACTCTTCCATTCGTAATAGGTTTATTAGCTAAATATTTGATAACAGAGTGATCAGTATACAAAACCACAGGGTATCCTATTATATAGTGTATGAATTTGTTAATAGCATAGATTACAGCTAGAAACTCTTTCTCAGTCATTGTGTAATTCAACTCAGAAGGAGTTAAATTTTTGCTGATATAGTAAATTGCATAGGGTTTCTTGTCTTCCACTTGGCCGAGAACTGCTCCAATGGCCGTATCTGATGCATCGAATGAAATCTAGAATGGTAAATCCCAGTTTGGGCCCCGTAATACTGGGGCTATTGATACTAGCCGTTTTAATTCTACAAAGGCAATGTCACATTTGTCAGTTCATATAAAATCAATATTTCCTGTCAAAGCATATAATGGTGCAACAAATTTTTATAAATCTTCGATAATATCTAGAAAATCCCAAAAAACTACGTACCTAAATTTGAGTGTAGGGTGTATGTAGTAAGAGGATTACCTGAATTTTTGTTGGATCTACCTGAATTCCAGCTACTGAGATGTAATGGCCCAGGATCAAGCCTTCGGTCATCATCATGTGGAATTTCTCATGGCTTAAGCAAAGCCTAGTAGCAATGCATCTTTCCATAAATTTCTCCAGTGTCTGTAATGCCGACTTGAAGTCATCTCCATAGGGTATAAAATCGTCCATGTACACTTCTAATCCTTCGTTTATCAAGTCTATGAAAATACTGAGTATGGCTCTCTGGAATGTAGTAGGTGCATTGCACAATCCGAAAGGTAATACCGTGTAAGAAAATGTTCCCTAGGGGCAGGTGAAGGTAGTATTATCTTGGTCTTCAAGGGCAATTTGGATTTGGTTGTAGCCATTGAAGTCATCCAAGAAAGAGGAATTTTTTACCTGCCAGTGTGTCTAGAACCTGGTCGATAAACAAAAAGCGAAAATGATCTTTTTGCATTTCTTTATTAACCTCTCTCTCATCGACACATATATGCCATTTACCATTCTTTTTAGGAACCACAATTAATGGAGAAACCCATTTGCTATCAGATATAGGATAGATGAAATTTACATCTAACAGTTTCTGTAGTTCATCTTTAACAACATCCTTTAGGTGAGTGTTTAATCTTCGTTGAGGTTGTTGAATGGGTCTCACATCTTTTTCAGTGTAGATGTGGTGCATACATAATTGGGGGTCAATCCCTTTCATATCTGGTTAATCCCAAGTGAAAGCCCCTTTATATTTCCTAAGGAGTAGGATAAGCCTCTGCTGTTGGTCATCAGTAAGATTTTTGTTAATGTTTAGGAATTTCCCTAGCTCAATTTCAATGGGTTTGCTGTTATAAATAGTTGTTGTTGGTATTGTTTGGTCATTGATATATTTTAAAGGATCTTATTCAATTTCGTTTTCCAAGGCCGTTTCAATCATGTGACATTTAGATTAGATATGACAGTTGGGTGGTTAATGTAAGTGTTAATAATGTCACCTTCTATTTGATTCTTAAATTCAAGAGCATCTGCTACAGTTAGTGGTGAATGAATATTTTCGGTTAAATATGTTATAGGTTGCTTCCTAGTTTTTATTATAGTTAGGCTTGGCTGAGCTGGAGGATATAAAGCTAGGTTCTTCACATTGTTTCCTCTAGCTATAGTCATATTGCCTGTTCGACAACTTATATAAGCATCTGCAGTCACTAGCCAAGGTCTTCCTAATATTAGAGGATGTCCATCTAGCCAATTTCTAGGATCAATAATAAAAAAATCTGTTGGGTACTCCCAAGAATCTACATACACCATTACATCCTGTAATGTCCCTTCTAGTTTGATAACTAATCGATCAATAAGCTCCAGCAACGTTGTAGTTGTATCTAAGGTTGTGATGCCAAGTCTCTGACAGGTTGTTGTTGTGAGAATATTAATGGCTGCCCCTAGATTGACTAACGCATTGGGAAAGGAACATCCATTTAATTGTGCTGTGACAATAGGGTATCCTGGGGCCTCATATTTCACTGGTATCTCTCTGCCTAATAATAAATCAGACAATGTTCCGACTACGTGGACAGTTGGTGTTACTTTTATTTTCCTCGTAGGCTTTTTGGTACACAATTCCTTAATTGTTTTTGCATATATTGGAATGTCCTGAATAGCCTGGAGGAGGGGTACCTTTACACAAAGATTTTTTAATTCTCCCAAGAGATCGAAATCAAGATATTCGATTGGGCAGGGTATAATCAATTTTTCTGGGAATGGTGGAGAAGAGGTAATAGTTTGTTCGTGGCTTTTCTGTTTGACTATATTCTCCCTTTGAGGTGTTTGTTCTACAGGTAGTGATTCTTCCAATTGTATATTTTTATCATCCTCTGACTCGATTATTCGTCCAGACCTCAATTTGAGTTCATTACACTCTCTCAACTCAGTTTCCGGATCCATACCTTCAATAATTTGTATCGACTGGACTGGTCTGTTGTTAGGATTTGGGTTGGGCTGGGCTAGGAGTTGTGGTCGTAGATTGGGTTGAGGATTTTACTGCAATGTATAAGGTGCTGGTAGTGTAGGTTGAGGCAGGGGGATTGTTCCTGCTGGCTGGTTTGTAGGTCTTTGCCAGCTTGATTACCAGTTTTGGTTTTGTGAAGTGGAGGGGGACCATTGAGATGGATATGGATTGTTCTGCCAGAATGGTGGAAAGTAAGAGGAATTTGGCCAACTATTGTTTGGATTTGACTGATTGGACCAAGGTGGCATAGAAAATGCTTGTGGTGACCAATTAGGAAAAGGTGGCTGGTTCTGCCATGTAGCCCCTATGTATTGCTGAGAATTATGTTGTGAAGGATGAAAGAATGAAGATGGGTCAGTAGGTATACCTCTTTGTCGTGCTTTCCATTGGCGATGTTGATTTAATAGGTAGACTGGTTCCGCTTCTACCTCCACCTCTTTGAAGACTACTTTTAATCCTGGGAGTGATGGGCAATTTTCTATGGCATGTTATTTAGTGCATAAGGCACATGTCTGTACTATATCCAGTGGGCATTTTTATGACTATGTTTCTTCCTGCATCGAGGGAAAAAATAACCAAGTTCTATTCTTCTTCGTCTTGCTTCTGCTTGGCTTGCATGATGTCTAATTTTGTTGTCAAGGTTCCCAGGATATCCATTTTGAAATCTTCCAGTAGGTTGCCGATTTTAGTACGAGTAATGCTTCCGCCAGAGATTTTGTTGTCCCTGGTGATCATATCGAGTTCAACTGGTTTCAGTCTTGTACTACCCCTCAAGCACCTGATACACAAATCAATAATGTTAGCATAGTCTTCTTGATAGATGTCACCTTTACCCATAATATTTAATGTCTCTATCCACTGGTCTTTTATCTCCTTAATCATCGTGGCATTCAACACATTATCAGGCAGATTTGCGTAGGGAGATCTTTGAAGGTTATATTGGAAACGCTCCACATACTCTTCCAAAGTTTCACTAGGCCTTGCTACCATTTGAAATATCTCGTCTTTTAGTTCTCTAGATCTGCAATAATCTTGATATTTTTTAAGGAAAGCAGTTTTCATTTGGTCGCAGTCATTTATGGTGCCCCCACCCAATCCCATAAACCAACACAGGGCTGCTCCATTTAAAGTGGAGGGAAACAACTTCAGTTTCTGGTGGTCAGTGGTGTAATCATAACCCCGGCATAGGACATCGAATTCAAACAGGAATGCATTCAGATCTTTTGAAGTGAGTCCATGAAAGGTGGGAATATTTTGTAGAGGGATAGCTTTCATGGGGGCATTGACAGTTGTGTCAACAATAGGACACTGTAATGTAGAGGTCTGGGGTGTTTGTGGGTTATTGGCCATTTGATCAAAGATATGCCAGTACCCTTCTGGGATCTCTGGAGATATAGAGTATCTCTAGGATGTCCAGAAGATGCAGGCATGATCCTAACAACACTCCCTTAATCTAGGACACCGAGTGTCCTCTAATCAATTACTACATGTTGAAGCCCCGATAATCGGGTCTACAACAAGGGGGATACCCAACCGGTCCGGACCTTGAAAGCAGCTCCTTTTCCGTTTGGGATGGTGGGTCCAACTGGGGATAATGGGACCAGTTTCCAAATTTGTGTATGTGTGTGTTGAAAATTGATATTTCCTTTCTAATAATTCCTAAGTAAAATGCTTTTATTCTAAATCTAATTTAACAACATGCAATTGTATTCTAATGAATAGAAATATCTAATTCTAAAACTAACCCGGGATTCAATCTTTCAGTTATGCGATCTAAAATAATTTCTAACAACAATTGGTAATAAAGATCATTCAATCTCTGTGAGAAAACAATTCAATAAAGATGAACCGTTTCGTATAAAAAGTTAGCTGAAACAATTGTGAAAAGCATATTTCATAATAAGTCACTCATATATTAAGCATAAATAGAATAGCCATCACCGTACAGAGGTGCCAAATGATAACTCAAACATTCAAGCATTCATATATAAATAACTGAACATAAATATCACCTTAACACATAAGCAGAAATCATTAAGAGATAAAAATACCATTGATAACAAGTTCTACTCATGAGCTTCAGCAATAATGATTTATCTCCTCTTAATTCAACATCTACTAAGAGTACAAAAGTGCATTTCAGTAGCATATTTAAACACAGATATCAATAAATCTTGTTCCATTCATTCATCAAAACCTCCTCCGAGGGCGCAGAAGTGCATGTTCTGAGGAAATGTTTTTGACAAATTTCAAGACCCTTCTTTAAATGCATGAGAAGGGTTGAAATACTACTAGCTAACTCTAAAAATAGCTTATTAAAAAAATATAGGAGGAGCTTTAAATGAACATCCTCATCTAAGGAAAAAATAAATCAAAACTAAAACTAAAACTAAAACTGAATATGGCAATTAACTATCTATGTATCTATTCTCTGTGGTCGCAAGCATTCAACATTGGCTTGAGGAGAGTTGGTTGGCCGACCTCCGACTTTAGTTGCCCTGCGAAAACAAAATCGAAAAGTGTTGGCGCTATCTTCTTGGTAGAGTTAGTGAGGCATTTGAGAGTCATGCATTGACTGTGTAGTTTAACCAAGTACTTCGAGTAAGAATCCCAATTCAACTTGGTTAAACTCTTGATGGACTCTACTCTTTCTTCAGCCTTTTGTCTCCAGCTTGTCTGTAGATGCTGTGCATTTGGAAGAAATCCTGGAGTGGTCTCTGATATGAGATTTGCCCTGTGTAAGTTTTCATTGACACAGTCGATGACATTGTTTTTCGCTGTGGCTGCTTCTTATGTTGCTTGTTCTGCTTTCCTGATCTGTGCGTCCCACTTATTAAAGAGCATTTCTTTGTGGGCTTCATTGATTATGGGTGCGCCTGCCTCTTTTCCTTCCTCTAATTCCTGCCAAACCAAATAATAAAAAATTATTTTATCAATTAAATCGTAATCATGTCGCAAGTCCACGACTTGATTAGTGATTTTGTCGCTTATCTCACAATAGGAGCTCCATTGTGATATTCTTTGGCATAATGTTTCTTGCTGCTGCAAGAGTTGGTAATTTTACGAAATCTCTTCTGTGACAAACTCTGTAAGCTTGGAATCATCTTTATGCATCTCTTTCATAACCTATAACTGATTTTCTTTTTCGACCAAACTATTTTGGTATCCCAACTGCATCTGCTGAAAATCTTGTTGTAATTTTTCTAGCTTTTCTCTGCTTCACTATTGGCACTGGCTTGTTGTAGCTGTTGCTGCAAAATCTATATTTGATCCTCTTTTTCCTTCAGTAATTGTTGTACCTTGGATTCTTTATCAATGGTCGCAAAAGCATAGGCTCCTACGATCTAAGATAATTTAGTGAGATTTTCGGTAGGGTTAGTGGTAGGATCTCGCCAAAGGACGTCTAACTGCTCTGCCTCAGGTGAGAGTACGCTTTCCAATTTCCTTTTCTTTCTTTGCCTTCTTACCACCGCCTTATGCTGCAGACTATAAAATACATCTAGAGGAGGAATTTACTTTATTTTGAGCATGATTTCAAAAGATGGGGTAATGGGAATATGTTCCATTTCAGGAGCATTGCTGATTGTTCCAATGACCATATCATTCACTGTATGTACATTACTCTCAGGTGTCTTTGTGCTCTGCCCCTCAGTATTAATTAAGTCATTGAATGTCTCCCATTCTTTATCCAGCTCAATTCTTACTGGTGGTGGATGGATGATGAGAGGGGGAAGATTTACCTATGGAGTAGTCAAAAACTGTTGTTATGGGTACTCTTTAGATTTGGCAGTATCTCTTACTGACCCTTCGCTTTTATTATGGTCACTCTCAAACCTTTTAGAACTTTCTGGTGATTCTTTCCCGAACTTAGATCTAGACTTGTCTGTGCCTGAACTTCCACTTAGACTGATACTGGGAGTTGGCTCCCTTATTGGTTCCAAGCGTAACTTATCCAAAGGGATGTTAGCTAATCTCCTTTCTCTGTACAATTTGAATTCTTGAAATTCTGCTAGAGGAAATTGCATTTGGGCTGAATGTAGAACTTCTTTCAGTGTACTTTTCTGCTGAAATGTATCATCAAAAAGATCGTCTTCTCTAGAAAATACTTTTATTTTGACGGCAGTAGTGAAATTCTTAATGATATCATAAGGATCGAATTGTCTCCATGGAAATTTGAACAATCGTAGACATAACATATTGTCTACTTCTTTGAATTCATGACCTAAATCAAATAGTGAAAAGGCCCCACAGGCCACAGGAAATTGCAGCCAAATGGCCTTCTTCTTGTCCTTCAGTTCTTTGCTCATACCTCCCACCCTGCAAGTCTGGTAGGCAATCTCTCGTGCCAATAATTTATCAAGGACATATAAGGGTAGGACATGAGGGGAAGCAAGGCTTCCGAATACTCTGACATAGGTGAAAAGCTCTTCTCCAAACCATCTTGCGACAGGGAGAATATCAACTTCCGCTTCGGGAGAAAATCTTGGAGCGTCCTTATTATACAACATTCTGTACAGAGGTAACATGACTCCATGACAAATTTTGTAAAAATATGGAATAAACTTGGAATCCCATAATTCCTTATGATAAACATGAATGGGCAAGGGATCTTGAGTAGTCCACTTCCAACCCATTAAAGGAAACTTGGAAACATAACAGATTGCATCCATAATATAAGCAGCTAAATAGAAAGGAGGATAAATCCTCTGAGTAGTAGTTCTTTTGGACCAGTAGTTCCAAATAGCTGTAGCTAAATTATCAGACAATATCTTAGCCCAATCCACAATAGTAGCATTAGTGGCGGCATCTAATAAGGGTAGCCATTCAAATGAAAATTTGTTGACGTCGGGCTTCCCAAAAAGTCTACAGAGCATAGCAGCAGCAAAGCAATACGAGGAAGAGAGAGAACTAGTACTATACATATTGTGTTTATCCTTTTTTAGTGGTTCTTCCCTTCTTGACCAGTCCTTGGTGCATTTTGCCAAATCTTTGTTTTCTTTAGCGAACTTCTCCATGAACTGTTTATTGTAGGTTACCTATGGCTCTGGTAGATGATACATGAGCCTTAAATCTTGTGAAGTGAACGACCCAATGAGTCCTTGGCTCTGAGTCTTAAACTGTCTGTCTGTTATCTCAGCACTATCCAATACCCATTTGACCATATCTATGTATGGAATAATCTTGGGTCTCGCCGCTATCCAGTGCAAGAATGAACATGCTAGTTCTGTAATTGACGCCTCAGACGACCCGCGTGAGTTTGCAGTTGTTGTAACCTCCATTACTCTGGGATTTTCTTCCTCGAGTAGACTGTACATGCCTTCCCAAGTAGTGATGTCGGCGTCTCTGTTATAGGTGGTGTCTGTGTATAAAGGCATCATGTCTTTGTCTTCAGAAATTGGAGCTTTTCCCTTTTTTCCCATTATATTCTGAACACTGCTGCGTATACCTTTCTGCTTTCCGCTCCTACAATTTACAAATAAGGAAAGAGTAATGATAAGAAATAAGGTGACAGGAAAGCTTTAAATGCCAAAATCATATAAAATATATCACCCTACGTGAAATCAGCTTTCGATTAGATCCAAACGTTATTTCATTAATGATCATCAACTAACTCATTAAATTCACATTAATGCGCATAACTTGGCATCGGATTACAGAAAAACTTTTTGAACGACGAGCCCTGCAGATCTGCAATAAAGCAATTTTTTGATTTGCTTTGCAATATCGCAGATCACAATATCGCTAATCCATTGTGTTTGACAATCATCTATTACCATATGTTTCTGCGAAATGTGATTTGCGAGACGCGTTATCGCATATCGGTGGCTTGAGGTATTTCACCTTAAGTGATACTTGAGGCATATGAAAACTACGATGCGCGATGAGTTTCTTCAGTGTGCGATCTCGCATCGCGATTTCGCAATCTTAGGAGTTTTCTTATATGATGTTATCCATTACCTTCTTTGCGATGCGACGCTTTATTTTTGAGAGAACTTATCATAAAACTTAAGTCCTTTTGGATTTTGTGGGTATTTTCCTAAGTTTATGATAGTAAGATTTATTTGAAAAATGGAATACAAATGCTAATTTATTTTTTTTTATTTTTTCGATAATGGTCCCCACTTATTTAGTATTAGTAATAAAACTAAATAAGAAGGGGGGTTGTTGCTGGCCACAACAATTGGCGATTCACTTGGAAGAACTTGTTATCTCTGATTTTCTTTTGAATTTTCTAACTTCCAAAACAGAAGGGTTTTTGGGAAAATCAAACTTTATTATAGAAAGATAAAGTACACCATGCTTTCAGTTGTTAATGATAGTTTGTTTCTTCTATGTTAACTTTGATTATTTACTTCCTAGAGCTAGTCATTGTATTTACATCAGCCACTACTTGGTTTGTAAAGATAAAAACAAAGTCTTCTCTGTAAATCAGTTTTAAATATGCTCATTTGTCGTAGGTAGAGCCTCTGTTGCCAGCAACGGTTTATAGCCTCGACAAGGTTAGCTGTTACCCAGCAATGATCCTGTATCCTACTTAGAGAAATATATTATTTTCAAAGGGAAATCCATATCTACACTTATTGGTTTTATTTTCTTTTAATTCTTAAAGAACAATGCCTTCGTTTGGCAGCCAAATTATGACAGTGCCACTCGCTTGATTTATAACTTTGCTGAACAAGCTAGCTCGTGATGAGACCCCTTGTCTTTTGATTGCAACAATCTTGAGTCATTGCCCTATTGAGGTATGCAGTTTTGGCAAAGTCAGCAAGCTATAATATCTATGATCATGATAAGTCGGATCGTGATGAGACCTCTTATTCTTTAAGTTTAAAGTGTATCACTAGATTACTCCTTGAAGCTCGTAATCCTCTAGGTAGTGAGGAAGTCATTGTTTCCTTAAGAATAGCTCTGGATGACAATGGTAGAGTTTTTTAGAAAGAGATTTTCTACAGAGAATCTTCATTTTTTGTTATTGATGCCTTTCATTTGACTGATATAAAACAAAATCCCACTAAAGGTTGTTTTTTATCAAAATTTGCAAGGTTGAAACTAGTATCATTTTCAGGCTTATAGCCTTTGACTGTATCTTTCAATAATAATGACCAATTTTCCAAATCAGTTCTATTTATACAAGAGAAAAAGAAAAATCTAAAAGAAATACTAGTCTTTTTCGTGAATTCCAAATGTAACCATTTATAACTAGTCTTATTATCAAAATAAAGGGAAAACTAATTTACAAAAAATAGAAAAATGATCTTCTATGGAAAGTATTTTTTGAGGATTTGCCCGTTAATCGATAAAGATTCTCTTTTTCCTGTTAGATCATGTAACATAAAAGTAGATGTACCTATGATTTCCGCAATTTGGAAAGGGCCAATCCACATTCGTTGGAATTTCGTATGTTTGCCTTTTTCTTTGTGAGCCTTATCCCATTTTAAAACTGAATCTCCAATTTGAAAGTCCTTTCTGGATACCATGTTTGAATCAAAAGAAGCCTTTACTAATGCTCGGTGATGGGCATGAGTTATTTTAGCCTATTCTCATTGCTCTTCTAGCGTAAGGATTTCCAGCTACCTTAGTTGTAAGGATGAAGTTGGTGTTTCATCAATAAATTGAACTAAATCCAAAGAGGGAATTGCTAGATGAGTTGGAAGAACCACTTCTTTCCCATAAACTAGATTAAAGGGAGAAGTGCCAATGGAGGCTTTCTGAGTTATTCGGTCTGCTCATAGAGCATACATCAAAGATTTGTGCCAATTCTTATGATTTTTATCGATGGTTCGCTTAATGATTCTGATCAAGTTTTTATTTGTTGATTCAGCTAACCCATTCCCCTCTGGGTAATAATTGCTAGAGTATTTAAGCTTAAAACCTCTTTTGCATGCAAATTCAGTCATAACATTGCTAGAAAAATACGATGCATTATCAAACATTAAAGCAAAGGGTAAACCAAACCTGGTGATTATGAACTGATCTATGAAATCAATGATGTGTTGAGCATTAGCTGTCTTGAGAGGAACTGCTTCTACCCATTTAGTAAAATAATTTGTAGCTGTAAGGATATACCTATGTTGTTTAGAAGAGTGAGGAACGATCTCACCTATTATATCCAATCCCCATTGATCAAAGGGTTGATCGATATTGACTGGTTGCAAAGGCAACAATGATTTCTTTTGTCTTCCAGCAGCAGTTTGACAAACTTGACATTTCCTTACATAACTATGCGCATCTTTGAATAGTGTAGGCCTATAGTACCCTGCACGCAAGATTTTATGCGTTGTAGCATCTTTAGCATAATGTCCACCTACTGGTCCATCATGGAGTTCCTGCAACACCTTTTTAGCTTCAGATTTCTCGAGACATCGAAGGAGAACAGAATCATAATTCATCCTAAAAAGTACATCATTCACGAGTTGATATTGCTTAGCCTTCAATCTTAGGGCTATTTTCTTTGTATAATCTAGGTTTGAAGGAGCATATCCGTTCTTTAAATAAAACATGATATCAGCATATAATGTTTCAATATCATTTAGGCTTACCTCATACATTTGTTCTTCTGAATATGGTATTTCGAAAATAAGCGATGCTCCAGCCAGCATTTTGCAAAAGCCTTGACCTTTTACAATATTTGCTGGTTTAATTTCAGCGTCGTATTCTTGTAAGGCAATAACCCAATTTTCTCTTTTCTCACCCATGTCTTTCTGTACTAAGAGATTTCTTACTGCTGGAAATGGTACTATGATTTTTGTATGGGTTTTAAGTAGGAAGGGTCTGAAGTGTTTGATCGCTTTGAAAATAGCATAAGCTTGTTTCTCGACGTCAGAATAATTTAATTCGGCCCCTTGTAGATTTGAACTGAAAAAGGCAATTGGGGCTTCCGCCTTGTCTTGATTTGCTTGAGTGAGTATCGCAGCATATGATCTATCAGAGGAAAATGTATACAAAATGAAAGGATCGGAGAAATTTGGAGTTGCTAAAGATGGGGCGTTTACAATCGCTTGTTTAATCAAATTGAATGCTTCATATTCCTCTTGGCCCCATTTGAAGATTGAATTCTTTTTAATCATTGCTTGTAAGGGAGATATGATCCTTGAGAAGTCCGAAACAAATCTCTTAACAAAATTAATTTGGCCAAGGAAGGATTGCATGGCTTTCTTGTTGTGAGGCAAGGGTATTTTGGAAATTTCCTTGATTCTATCGAGATCAATATGGATTCCAGATTTTGACACTATAAATCCAAGAAGTTTTCCTTCACTTAATGCAAAAAAATACTTTTTTGGATTAAGTGAAATCCCATACCTTTGGCAACATTGGAAGATCTGTTTTATGTCTCTAAGATGATTACCATGTTTTTTAGAATATACAATTATATCATCCAAGTAGATTACTACTGATTTGTTTACTAATCCCTTAAATGCGATGGCCATGGCCCTTTGAAATGTGGCGCTAGCATTGATCAGCCCAAAAGGAATCTTTTGATATGCGTAAGTACCCCATTTGGTTCTGAACGTGGTCTTTAATTGATCATCAGGATGGACCAAAACTTGGTTGTAGCTGGAGAAACCATCCAAAAAGGACATTAATTCTGATCCTGCAACTGCTTGCAATATCTGCTCCATGGAAGGCAGGGGAAAATTGTCCTTTTGGCATGCTTTGTTAAGGTTTCGAAATTCAATGCAAATTCTAATGTCTCTGTTTTTCTTTCTAGCGGGAACCAGGTTGGAAACCCATCTAGAATGTCGAAAGGGAAAAAAGATTTTGGCTTTCAATAATTTATTGAGCTTAGACTTAATATGGCTTTCCAGATTAGGATGGATCTTCCTCAGCTTTTGCTGAACAGGTTTATCATCATTTATCATTGGGATAGTATGATGAATGATAGAAGTGTCGTAAGTCTTAAGGTCATCGTAATTCCAGGAAAAGACACTTTTGTATTGTTTCAGGAGACAAACATACGCTAATCTTTCTTCAGGAGCTAGGCCAAGACCTAGATTGATATTCTGCGGCTTGGTATTAGTTCCTAGATTTACTAATTCATAGTTCAGAGTTGAACTTTGAAGTTTTGAACTGGTAGATCTTTTGAATTGGTCTTTCAGTTCATATAGGTCTTCCAACTTGACTATTGATTTTGGTATAGCATTACTAGCGCTATCTTGTTGCAACTGTTTGTCATGTTGGTCCTCATCAATTATCTAATTAGTGTAAGATCCCTCTGATGTGAGGAAGTTTACAATATCAGGATCATCATTGAAAATTCTCCAGTTTGTAATATTATTAGGAATCGAGGGTCTAAAGATCAATTCAATTGAGAATCTGTCTGGGCTATAGTCTTCTGAGGGAATGAGCTTGGAAGCTACGTTTGCCAAGAGGTCAGCACTAGCATTTTGGAGTCTGGGAATTGATGAAATATTGAATGCTATAAAATGTTCAATCAAATCTTGTACTAAAGATTGATAATGCTTTAAATGACCTGATAGACAATGTATAGTATTTCGTACCTATCTAATAACAATTTCAGAATCTCCGAAGACTTGTAGATACTTGATATCTAATCTGATTGCCTTGTATAATCCTTGGACTAAAGCCTCGTATTCTGCAATGTTATTGGTGCAATCGAACTCGAGTCTACAATTTAACATAGTTTTGTTTCCCTTTGGAAAAACTAATACGCATCCTGCTCCTGCTCCATCCTTAGACTTAGAACCGTCAAAAAATAACTTCCAAAATAAAGATTTATTTATAGGACTATCTATAAAATTAACACATTTAGAACTATTTGTTTGAGAAAAGTTTTCTACTTGAGACAAAATAGAATGTTCTAAGTAAGGCGAAGTATGAACATTAAAATTTCCTAAGAAAGAGTCAACATAATAGTTGCCAATTATATTGTTGTTGTGTGCTACAGGTTCATTTTCTCCTTCCAATTCTGTTACTATGTATTTTTGATGTCTTTCTCTCTCAACTTTTATCTGATTTGGTTTACCATTGTAAGGGAGCCACATATGTGAGCAATCGGTTGTAAAGTATCCATGAAGCTTTTCAGACCAATCTCTACTAAGAATTAAGCCATAAAATTCTGGAATGTTTGCAACTAAAATATCAATAACTTGACATAACTTTGGATTAGATGACAACCTTATGGTAACCTGATTTAGTTCACCAATCACTTCAACCTACGACCAGTCCAGCTGAACTATGCATATTGCGGATTTTTGGGGTTGAACATTCAACTTTTCACATATTGATTTAGGTAAGATATTAGATGAAGCTCCTAAATCTACTAAACAATTATGCAAGTTTTTGTTGAAAACTTCATAAGTAAGAAGAAATGGGGGAGTATGAGATCTTCACCTTCCTCCAATTAAAGCGATATTTTCTGGATAACCTTTATTAGTCACATTAGTTGGAGGTCTTCCCATCTCATGAGAAGCTTGCAAAATTACAGCGACAGGCAGAGGTGCAACAGGTATTGCATGTAACTCTTTCAAAAGTAGCTTTTGTTGATGTATTAATTTTCTCAATTCATAAAAAGCAATGTTAGCCCTAGTCTTCTTCATGACTTCTATGATATTATACTCCATCTCATCAGAAACAATCAATGTTTTAGATGGAGTTGGTGAATCGGATTGGGCTGGGCTTGTTTGAGTTGCTTTGGGTGACGTTTTCTTACCTGTGACTTTATCTTTGGATATTGAGCTTGCGCCCTTCTGTTTACGAGTAGGTTGTGGAGGATCGAGTTGATTTCTACTTCTAGTACTAACTGGTGATGCCTCTTGATCCTCTTCATCTGGGAGGATGAAGTCCCACATTCCATGTACTTCTTCATCAGTAGGCTCCTCGTTAGAAACTTCCTCTTCTTCTTCTTCTGATTCTGCATTTGTAATAACATTGGGAGGCTTTGAATCAGTTGAAGGATCTTTTCTATAAGGCCTGTAAGGCTTTTTTGAAGAAGTCTCTGCTACTTGTTTCTTAATGTCAACCATTTAGTTAGACATGGTTTTCAAAACTTTCTACAATCCTTCTAAATCAAATGGGCCTTTTGGTTGTTTTTTCTTGGGATCTTCTTTAAAAGTGACCTTCTTATATTTTCGTTCATCAACAACGTTTTTCTTTTCTAAGGATATGATAACTTTCTCTACCGCTATTGCTTCCTTCATATTTTCAGCCAAAGTTGTTTTGGCAGCCCTATCAACGAAGATTGCTATATTTGATGGTAGAGCAAATATTTACCATTCACTTCGAACTTCTTCACTAGGCTTGGAAGCGGTAGGAATTTTATTCAAAAGTTTATTGAAACATGAGTTAAAATCTTTGATAGGTTCCCTTGATTCAGTCCTAAGATTCGATAGGTCATTGATCAGTGTTGCAGTAGACTTGTCATCATCAAACTTAGTCAAGAATTGTTCTTGGAAAATATCCCAACTAGTGATAGATCCGAATGGTAATGAAAAATACCATGATCCAGATGCTCCTTGCAAAGTGTAAGGAAAGAGCCGGACAACAGAATCTCCATTAGTAACTCCATTGAGATTTATAGATAACATAAAGTTGTTTATGTGTTCTTCTGCTAGCATGCCTACTTCTGGATTAAACTTAGGCAGCGATTTTTCAGGATGGGCCGGTATTTGACTCAAGGGTGCAGGCATTAAGACTGCCCTTGGGTTATTCCATGGGGTTTGGGCCATCGTTGAACTACTAACAGAGGAAAGCGTAGAAGATGTTCCTTGTGGTTGGGAAGATGAGGATATTGCAGTTCCAAATGATTGTGAAGGAGATGTCGAAGTTCCAGTGGTCTGTTGGACAATAATTTGAAGTGGAGGGGTGGATGGTTGACTTTGCAGTGGAGAGGTTGAGATGGATGATGATGACAAAAAAAGTCTCACTATCAGACCCTTTAGGTGATTTCCTTGCTCTTTTCCTTTTAGGTAGAGGTAATTCAGTTTGTTCGATACCAAACTTTTCACTCTGCAATCTGGTAAGAGGATGAGAAGGGTTATATTGCGAAGTCACACTACCTTGAGATATTTCAGAATTTTGGGGTGATATGGAAAATCTCTGAAGTTTATGGATCAAAGATTCAACTTCAGGAGGTTCAATAGTAGATTTCTCCAAAATATTCGGGTTTGTGGAAGTGGTTGTTGTTTTATCGACTTCTCGCTCAAGATTTAAAGATTCTAAATGTGATGGAGAAGTCGAGGGAGATGTTGAGGGCGATTTACTCTCAGAATGGTAATTAGATTTATATTTATTTTTCATTCACAGTTCGGGCCCTCCTAGCGCCAAATATGTTGAAGCCCCGAAAATTGGGTCTACAACAAGGGGGATACCCACCCGATCTGAACCTTGAAAGCAACTCCTTTTCCGTTTGGGATGGTGGGTCCGACTGGGGATAATGGGACCAGTTTCCCAATTTGTGTATGTGTGTGTTGAGAATTGATATTTCCTTTCTAATAATTCCTAAGTAAAATGATTTTATTCTAAATCTAATTTAACAACATGCAATTGTATTCTAATGAATAGAAATATCTAATTCTAAAACTAACCCGGGATTTAATCTTTCAGTTATGCGATCTAAAATAATTTCTAACAACAATTGGTAATAAAGATCATTCAATCGCTATGAGAAAAGAATTCAATAAAGATGAACCGTTTCGTATAAAAAGTTAGCCGAAACAATTGTGAAAAGCATATCGCATAATAAGTCACTCATATATTAAGCATAAATAGAATAGCCATCACCGTACAAAAGTTCCAAATGATAACTCAAACATTCAAGCATTCATATATAAATAATTGAACATAAATATCACCTTAACACATAAGCAGAAATCATTAAGAGATAAAACTACCATTGATAACAAGTTCTACTCATGAGCTTTAGCAATAATGATTTATCTCCTCTTAATTCAACATCTACTAAGAGTACAAAAGTGCATTTCAGTAGCACATTTAAACACAGATATCAATAAATCTTGTTCCATTCATTCATCAAAACCTCCTCCGAGTGTGCAGAAGTGCATGTTCTAAGGAAATGTTTTTGACAAATTTCAGGACCCTTCTCTAAATGCATGAAAAGGGTTGAAATACTACTAGCTAAATCTAAAAATAGTTTATTAAAAAAATATAGGAGGAGGTTTAAATGACCATCCTCATCTAAGGCAAAAATAAATCAAAACTAAAACTAAAACTAAAACTAAAACTGAATCTGGCAATTAACTATCTATGTATCTATTCTCTGTGGTCGCAAGCATTCAGCATCGGCTTGAGGAGAGTTGGTTGGCCGACCTCCGACTTTAGTTGCCCTGCGAAAACAGAATCGGCAAGTGTTGGCGCTATCTTCTCGGCAGAGTTAGTGAGGCATTTGAGAGTCATGCATTGACTGTGTGGTTTAACCAAGTACTTCTAGTAAGAATCCCAATTCAACTTGGTTAACCTCTTGATGGACTCTGCTCTTTCTTCAGCCTTTTGTCTCTAGCTTGTTTGTAGATGCTGTGCATTTGGTAGAAATCCCGGAATGGTCTCTGAATTGAGATTTTCCCTCTGTAAGTTTTCATTGACACAGTCGATGACATTGTTTTCCATTGTGGCTGCTTCTACTGCTTGTTCTGCTTTCCTGATCTGTGTGTCCCACTTATTAAAGAGCATTTCTTTGTGGGCTTCATTGATTATGGGTGTGCCTACCTTTTTTCCTTCCTCTAATTCCTGCCAAAGAAAATAATTATAAATTCTTTTATCAATTAAATTGTAATCATGTCCTAATAATTAGAAAATATTTTTTTTCTTTTGCTTGCGAGGAGAGGAAAAAACGCTCTGATGCGAATTACTGCCCATCGCAGCCAAACCCTAGCCAGCAACCGCCCCTGACTGCTCTCACTGTTGCAGCCGCCGCACATCTGCTGGTCGATAGCAATGGAAATGGTGGTAGGAGGGGAAAGCTCTGCTTCCCCTCCAAAAAACTCCACAAATTCTGACAATACCAAGTACGCTCAGCCTCTGCACCCCTCTGGCGCAGGCCCAGTCGCAGGTCAAGACGGACATCAGAAGACTGAAGCAAGGATACATACGGTCCCGACAGAAGAAGATGATGTTGACAAAGAGATCCACAATAAAGCTAAGGCGTCTCAGCCAAAGGCAACCTCAGCCACTTGTATCCCAAAAGCTGCTGAACCCATCAAGGTTGACCTGCCCAGCCACCGCATCAATGGTGAGATCCAGTACATGCAAGATCATGCACTCATCGGAAAGTTTCTAGGCTTCTGGCCTACGGAAAAAGCCTTACAAGGTTGGATAGCTTCAAAATGGAAGCCCAAAGGACAAATAACTCTGCAACTAGGACCAAAGGGCTTTTTTACAGCAATCTTTCACTGTGTGGAGGACAGAGTGCGGATATTCGAAGGAGGTCCTTACTTCTTCAACTCTTCAGGCCTCTATCTCACAGAATGGAAGCCCAGATTCAATCCCGACAAGGAAGATTTCAGCTGGGCACCGGTCTGGATCAGGATGTACTCCCTCCCAGCGGAGTACTGGAAAGAAGAAACGCTGGCGGATATAGGCAACAAACTTGGCACCTTCATCCGAGTCGCGGCTGAGACAAAAACTCGCAAATATACCTCATACGCCCGGATCTGCGTCCAGATGCATCTGACCAAAGCTCTCGCTGATACGGTAAAACTCTATCACGATGATTATGAATGGACACAACCTTTAGATTATGAGCACATTCCCTTCCACTGTCGTAAGTGTCATGAGCACGGCCACCTCTTCCGTGACTGTCCATTAAATTCTCAGTCCAAAGCAGCTGCTGCTGTCTCTGATAAAGACTCTGAAGGTTTTATCAAAATCCCCAACCGCCGTAGGCATGCCAAAAAGAGTCAGCCAGTTATGGAAAACACTCTCAAAGCGGACCACCAGAACAAATTCTCTGTTCTTGCAACGCATGATAAACAAGATCATCCCAGTTCTGAACCCCCACTCAACCCCTCTTCGCCCTCTTCCTCCCTCCTTCACTCAGACCCCTTGCAGCCCTCTGACCCTGTTCCATCGAATCCCACTCCAAACCCTTCTTTGGAGAAAGGAAAATCGGTATCAAGTCTCAGTCCCTTCTCTTTCTCTCAAGAGAAGCCCTCAGAGGATAATAAGCAGCAAGACTATGATATGGAAACCGATGCTACCCTGGCTCTCAGTCTTCAGCAAGAAGCGGATGAGGAAGTACTAGGAGAAACCACTGTCATGGAAGAAGATCAGGCGGATGTTAATATAGATGGATTAGACATCTTCACACTTGAAACGGCATGCAAACAGAAAGAATACAACTCTATTCAACCCTGGAAAATAGACAAGCTGGAAGGAGTCTTAGCCAAGGCGCAGCATAATAAAAGCCTTGGCATACAGGGAGGCAGCCTTTGGGACGGAAAAAAGGTACTCAAAGATCTCAAGAAACGAGGAAGAAAGACAGACCTTCAACGTACCATAGCAATAGGTGAAATACTTATGGAGTCGGGGCGATTCCCTAAGTTGACAAAGTTCTACAAACCCAAATCTCAGTTTACATGAAGTTAATATCCTGGAATGTGAGAGGACTCAACAGCCCCTCAAAACATAGAATGATCAAAAACTTGATTCAACAAGAAAAACCAACCATAGTTTTTCTGCAAGAAACAAAAAGCAGCACTGATGCTATTGAACGAATTCGCGGCAAAGTCTGGGCAGGAAGCAGAGCCATCTCTGTAGACGCCTCTGGAGCCTCAGGTGGTTTAGCTATTTTATGGAACCCGCAGATCATCACACTATATGACTTCCACGCCACCCTCCATCTTATTCAAGCCTCCTTCCACCTCGTTGGCACTGGAATCCATGGTCATCTCACAAATGTATATTTTCCTCAAATAATTCAGCAAAAACTAGAACTGCTGGAAACGATCTCTATCCTCAATGAAAACAGGCAATTCCCGCTATGGATTGGGGGCGACGACTTCAACATAATAACTTCCATGGCAGAGAAGCAGGGAGGCAGAATCAGGCTCGACAGTGACAGTGAAGGCCTCAAAGAATTCATTCAAAACAATCAACTTATGGACATACCTACCTCTAATGGAATTTTCACCTGGACAAACAAGTGATGAGGTATTCATCACATTGCCTCCAGGCTTGACAGATTCCTTCTCTCTGACAATGCAATCCATCTGGGAGGGGATTTCAATGCTTCCATCATCCCCCAAAGCGGTTCTGATCACTGGCCAATTTTGCTACAATGGACCAGACCAGGTAACCGATGCAACAGACCCTTCAGATTCGAAGCATTCTGGCTAACAAACACCAATTTCAAGACGGTAGTCAGCGATGCATGGGCAGCTTACATTCCGCCAGAGGGAGCCAAAATGTATCAATTCCAACAAAAGTTGAAAAATCTGAAATATGTCCTCAAACTGTGGAATCGCACAAGTTTTGGCAACATTCAGGAGAAGCACTCACAATTGGAACAGCAAATGCGCAAGCTCCAACAAAATCTCATTCTTCAAGGCAGAACAGAAGAACAAGCTCAACAGGGACAGGTACTTTGGAACCAAATCGAGGAACGGAGGAAGCAAGAAGAAATACTCTGGCGGCAAAAGTCGAGAATCAACTGGCTCAAAGAGGGGGAGAAGAATACAAAATTCTTCCACAAGGCCACCATTCAAAGGCGAATGCACAATAATATCGCGTTCATCAACAACCAACAAGGTGAAAGAATTGAGGAACATGAGGACATGGAAAAGGAATTCACAGGGTATTTCAAGGAAATTTTAACGGAACCCATTGAGAACAGGGATGCAGCAATTAGAGCCATCATGTAGCATATTCCAAGCATCATAACTGAGGATCACAACAACAGATTACTCCAGCCCACGACCCTGCAAGAAGTTGAAGAAGCCATGGCTCAACTCAAAGACGGAAAAGCGCCTGGTCCTGATGGCTTTACAGCCAATTTCTTCCACGAATTCTGGGACCTCATCAAAAATGAAGTTTGGGACCTTGTTGAAGAATCCAGAAGTATGCACTGGATCCTCCCGGCCCTCAATACCACCTTCCTAGCTCTGGTTCCCAAAGGCGAAGAACCCAACAGGCCGGAAAACTTCAGACCAATCGCATTATGCAATGTTATATACAAGCTAATCTCAAAGGTTATTGCAAATAGGCTCAAACCACTCCTACCCTTACTTATATCTCCGGAACAAACAGGATATGTGGAAGGACGGCAGATCATGGATGGAATCATACTATCAAATAAGGTTATACACTCCTTAAAGATTCTTAAGAAACCAGGTATGATTCTAAAACTCGACCTCTCCAAAGCTTTTGATAAGCTTAGTTGGAATTTTATTCATAAAATGCTTTTAGCCTTTGGCTTTAGTGCAACCTGGACCAGGTGGATTATGAATCTCATTACCTCTCCCAGCTTCTCTATTCTTTTGAATGGCTCTCCCTCTTCCCCCTTTCGACCCTCCCGCGGCATTAGATAAGGGGATCCTCTCTCTCCTTTTCTCTTTGTTCTAATGGCAGAGGGTCTCAGCAGACTTCTCAAATCAGCTATTGCCTCTCAAGAGCTTAAAGGTATTTCTATCCATGGTCTCAATCCTCTGTCCCATCAGCAGTTCGTGGATGACACCATGTTATTTGGTCATCCATCCTCGAAAGAAGCCTCTGTGTTTAAGTCTCTCCTCTCCCTTTACTCTGATGCCTCCGGCACCTCCATCAATGCCTCGAAGTCTCAACTCTTCTTTTTCAACACCCCCCCTCCACGCAAAGGAATATTGCCAGAATCCTGGGATTCACCATTTCCCATCTGCCATCTAAATACCTTGGAGCTCCCCTCTCAGACTCAGCTATTAAACATGCTTCATGGCGGTCTCTCCTTGATAGGCTGGAATCAAAACTCTCATCGTGGACCTTTCGTGCTCTCAACATGGCAGGCAGATTGGTCCTGATCAAGTCTGTCCTTCAAGCAATGCCGTTGTACCTCTTCTCCACCTTGGCAGCCCCAAAATGGGTCCTTAAAGCCATCTGTAACCTTCAGCGCAACTTCCTATGGGGCTCCACTCGCAGAAATCGAAAATGGGCTCTTGTTAATTGGAAAGAAGTGTGCAAATTCAAAACAGAGGGAGGACTAGGGCTTCGAGATCCACTTCAAAGTAACAACACTATGGGAGCCCGAATGTGGTGGAACTGGATCTCCAAGCCTCATTCACCTTGGGCACGCTTATGGCAAGCAAAATATGCTCTGGGAAGTCAATGGCACGATCTCATCAGAATTAACTCCATCGCCCAAGGCTCACCAATCTGGAATGCTGCAAAGATACACAGCCGCTTCATTCAGGAACACAGTTTCTGGGAAATCCACTCCGGCACGTCAGCTAAGTTCTGGGAGGATTCGTGGCAGCAGCTCCCTAAACTGGCAAATCTATTCCAAATGCCACTCTGGCAATCTTATATGCAGCAAGAAAACCTCATTCAGGTTCAACAGTTCTGGCAACAGACGCAGCATCATGGGTACCAACTATGGAGACCCGCAAACAGCTGGCAAAGGGACTGGGAAGGTGAAACATACTCAGAATTGGATCAGGAACTCTCTCAGCGCAGAATCCGCCACTCAAACTAGCAGGATAAGCTCAGATGGGGTCACAAGCACAAAGGCACATTCACCACTAAAGAAGCACATCAGCTGCGCTATTCAAATACCCAAGCGGATCAAGATCAAATTTGGGCACGAGTTTGGCTACCAGGGCTATGGCCTAAAATTTCAACCTTCTTATGGCTGCTCAGTAAAAAGCGCATTCTTACTTGGGATAATTTGATAAAACGGGGATTCATTGGGCCTTCTAGATGCCCGAATTGCAATCTCCACGCTGAGACAATCAGCCATTTAATGGAGACATGTCCGTTAGCAAAGCAACTTTGGGAGAAAGTGGAGAAATGCAATAAAAGAACAGCACCAAGGGGCGAGGATGTAACGGAAAATATTAGGAACTGGGACAAGAACCCATTCAAATGCCAACTTCTCAATACCTTATGGGGTCTAATTCCAGGTTTTTTGTACTGGCTTCTCTGGAAAGAGCGCAACTCTCGAATCTTCAACAACACCTCCCGGACAATAGACGCTCTGTGGCTTATCTACAAAAGAAATATCCAGGAAACCTTAGCCATAAGAACCTGGTATGACACTGACATGCCAGAAGCGCAACAAGAGAGGGATATTTTTAAAGAATGGAATCTTGACCTTTCAGCCTTTGCAAAGGTCATTACCCGTCCCCCACGCAGCTCCACCTCCCCGTCCTCCTGGTCCCCACCAGCTTTCAACTCTTTCAAGCTCAATTTTGATGGTGCAGCAAAGGGTAATCCCGGTCCGGCAGGATTCGGAGGAATCATCAGAAGTCATACAGGAGCACTTCTGCATATCTATTATGGCTCTCTAGGCAAAGACACCAACAATGTAGCGGAGATGGAAGGACTTTGGCAAGGGATCTGTTTAGCAGAGCAACAACACTTCTTCCCTCTTGAGGTGGAGGGCGACTCTCTCATTCTAATCACTGCAGCCAAGAAAATTCAGGCAGGGGCGACAGCGGTCAAAGTAGCAACCAGCTGGAGACTTCTAAGCAGGTTGGAATCCTTGGAGGCGAAGCTTAAGAATCCACATAGCATAACCTTCCAGCATGTGCGAAGAACAGCAAATCAGGTAGCCGACAGAATGGCTAACCAAGGTGTTTCTCAGACTTCACCATACTTTTCTGGCTCCCTGGACATGGTTGAAGATGAACAACTCAAAAAAGACTGCATCGCCTTGGTGCAAAAGGATCTCTCCCTCCCGGATGCGGGTGGTTATTAGATACAGAGGGTTTGTGGCTCGTCAGAAGGGCATGTGTCCGCCCGGACGAGCCACGTACACCAGGAGGACTCGCACTAGTTGTCACAGCACGCAGCATTTAAGAATGAAGGTTATGGCTCATGGCAGAAGCGTCCCTTCGGCATTAACTGCACGTCTTGGTAACGGGAACATGGCGCTTCAAAGCCACAGGTTCTCGGACATTCTCCCGCAATTCGCGTTTGCTCATGCTCTGGTCCTGAGGGAGGTGGCGGTGGCTCACTGTGTTGGCTCCTGTTCGGGTTCTGAGAGCGGTTGTGGAGGTTCAGAGGCCTTCAATTCGAGCAATTCGGGGGTATACCCGCAGTCTGGTATAGAGATTGGGAGCTTGGCGGTGGTGTATACCTGCTACCCGCAGTCTGGTATAAGGATTGGGAGTCTGGTTCTGAGGGAGGCTACGCGTGAGCATACCTGCTACCCGCCCAATTCAAGGATGCAGCGAGAGCGCCAACGAGGAATCAGTAGGAGTGGAAGTTATAGAGGCAGGGCCTCGTCTCAGAGGCAAGCCCCCTCTCCCTCCTCCTCAATTGAGGTTTCTTCTGAGCGCAGACGAACCAGGGGAAGGCCTGCGGGCAGAGGAAGAGCGGCGGAATTCCAAGAACGGATGGAATGTGGGCACTCTGAGCACCCAATGGTAAGATACCGCATTCCTTGTACACTGTCTAATTCCACTTTCTTTGTAACGGTTTCGGTGGAGCACTGCAGCAATCCTCAGGGTCAAGATGAGGCTCCTCGTGCCAGCCCTCTGCGGATTCCTAGGTTGGCACCCACAGTTGATATGCAACTTCCCGCCATTGACATGCTGCGCCCTGTTCAAGACAACTTCTCCCCAGATCCTGGAGCAGGCCCAAGTGAACCTGTGCAGCGCAACGTTCCCACCGAATAGAACATCCACTAGCCTCCCCGTTGCAATATGGAGGACGACCCGCACACCACTGATGATGAATAGTTCGCCCAGCATTTCGCTTCAGGTTTCTAAGCGAGGAATTTTCTCATTGTTTGCTCTCATTGCTATCTTATATGTGTCTGCACTATGTCATTTTGTAACTCTGTTCTTCTTTGTTACAGTGTCGGCTATCTATAGTTGTTTCAGACTCCATGTGTTTCAGTCTCAGCTAAATATGTATGTCGGTCTCATGAATGTCGATCTGGTTCATGTATCAGTCTTTTGTAATCCTGGAAATGATTATTCCTGAGTCTACAGTCAGTCCTACGACAGGAATTACAGGGCCTCGGCTCTGTTGTAACACTGCTGATGTAATTTTGCTTTTTTTGTAATATAATAGCTCAGTCTTATTTAGAAAAAAAAAAAAAAAATTGTAATCATGTCGCAATTCCATGACTTGATTAGTGATTTTGTCGCTTATCTCGCAATAGGAGCTCCATTGCGATATTCTTTGGCATAATGTTTCTTGCTGCTGCAAGAGTTGGTCATTTAAGGAAATGGCTTCTATGACAAACTCTGTAAGCTTGGGATCATCTTTATGCATCTCTTGCATAACTTGTAACTGATTTTCTTTTTCGACCAAACTATTTTGGTATCCCAGCTGCATCTGTTGAAAATCTTGCTGTAATTTTTCTAGCTTTTTCTCTGCTTCACTGTTGGCACTAGCTTGTTGTAGTTGTTGTTGCAAAATATCTATTTGATCCTCTTTTTCCTTCAGTAATTGTTGTACCTCGGATGCTTTATCAATGGTCGCAGAAGCATAGGCTCCTGCAATTTGAGATAATTTAGTGATATTTTCGATAGGGTCAGTGGCAGGATCTCACCAAAGGACGTCTAACTGCTAGGCCTCAGGTGAGAGTACGATTTCCAATTTCCTTTTCTTTCTTTTCCTTCTTACCACCACCTTATGATGCGGACTATAAAATACATCTAGAGGAGGAATTTCCTCTATTTTGAGCATGATTTCAGAAGATGGGGTAATGGGAATATGTTCCATTTCAGGAGAATTTCTGATTGTTCCAATGACCATATCATTCACTGTCTGTACATTACTCTCAGGTGTCTTTGTGCTATGCCCCTCAGTATTAATTAAGTCATTGAATGTCTCCCATTCTTTATCCAGCTCATTTCTTACTGGTGGTGTCTGGATGATGAGAGGGGTAAGATTTACCTGTGGAGTAGTCAAAACCTGTTGTTCTGGGTGCTCTTTAGATTGGGCACTATCTCTTACTAACCCTTCGCTTTTATTATGGTCACTCTCGGACCTTTTAGAGCTTTCTGGTGATTCTTTCCCAGACTTAGACCTAGACTTGTCTGTGCCTGAACTTCCACTTAACTGATACTGGGAGTTGGCTCCCTTATTGGTTCCAAGTGCAACTTATCCAAAGGGATGTTAGCTAATCTCCTTTCTCTGTACAATTTGAATTCTTGAAATTTTGCTGAAGGAAATTGCACTTGGGCTGAATGCAGAACTTCTTTTAGTGTACTTTTCTGCTGAAATGTATCATCAAAAAGACCGTCTTCTCTAGAAAATACTTTTATTTTGATGGCAGTAGTGAAATTCTTAATGATATCATAAGGATCGAATTGTCTCCCTGGAAATTTGAATAATCGTAGACATAACATATTGTCTACTTCTTTGAATGCATGACCTAAATCAAACAGTGAAAAGGCCCCATAGGCCACAAGAAATTGCGGCCAAATGGCCTTCTTCTTGTCCTTCAGTTCTTTGCTCATACCTCCCACCCCGCAGGTCTGGTAGGAAATCTCTCGTGCCAATAATTTATCAGGGACATATAAGGGTAGGACATGAGGGGAAGCAAAGCTTCCAAATGCTTTGACATAGGTGAAAAGCTCTTCTCCAAACCATGTTGCGACAGGGAGAATATCAACTTCCACTTCGGGAGAAAATCTCGAAGCGTCCTTATTATACAACATTATGTACAGAGGTGACATGACTCCATGACAAATTTTGTAAAAATAAGGAATAAAATTGGAATATCATAATTCCTTATGATAAACATGAATGGGCAAGGGATCCTGAGTAGTCCACTTCCAACCCATTAAAGAAAACTTGCAAACATAACAGATTTCATCCATAACATAAGCAGCTAAATAGAAAGGAGGATAAATCCTCTAAGTAGTAGTTCTTTTGGACCGGTAGTTCCAAAGAGCTGTAGCTAAATTATCTGACAATATCTTAGCCCAATCCATAATAATAGCATTAGTGGCGGCATCTAATAAGGGTAGTCATTCAGATGAAAATTTGTTGAAGTCGGGCTTCCCAAAAAGTCTACAGAGCATAGCAGCAGCAAAGAAATATGGGGAAGAGAGAGAACCAATACTGTACATACCGTGTTTATCCTTTTTTAATGTTTCTTCCCTTCTTGACCAGTCCTTGGTGCATTCCGCCAAATCTTTGTTTTCTTTAGCGAACTTCTCCATGAATTGTTTATTGTAGGTTACTTGTGGCTCTAGTAGATGATACATGAGCCTTAAATCTTGTGAAGTGAATGACCCAATGAGTCTTTGGCTCTAAGTCTTAAAATGTCCAGCTGTTATCTCAGCACTATCCAATACCCATTTGACCATATCCGTGTATGGAAGAATCTTGGGTCTCACCGCTATCTGGTGCAAGAATGAACATGCTAGTTCTGTAATTGACACCTCAGACAACCCGTGTGAGTCTCCAGTTGCTATAACCTCCATTACTCTGGGATTTTCTTCCTCGAGTAGACTGTACATGCCTTCCCAAGTGGTGATGCCAGCGTCTCTATTACAGGTGGTGTCTGTGTATAAAGGCATCATGTCTTTGTCTTCAGAAATTGGAGCTTTTCCCTTTTTTCCCATTATATTCTGAACACTGTTGCGTATACCTTTCTGCTTTCCGCTCCTGCAATTTACAAATAAGGAAAGAGTAATGATAAGAAATAAGGTGACAGGAAAGCTTTAAATGCTGAAATCATATAAAATATATCACCCTACGTGAAATGACCTTTTGATCAGATCCAAACCTTATTTCATTAATGATCATCAACTAACTCATTAAATTAACATTAATGCGCATAACTTGGCATCGGATTACGGAAAAAAATTTGAACGACGAGCCCTGCAAATCTGCAATAAAGCGATTTTGCAATTTGCTTCGCAATATCGCAGATCGCAATATCGCTAATCCGTTGTGTTTGACAATCATCTATTACCATATGTTTCTACGAAATGCGATTTGCGAGACGCATTATCACATATCGGCGGCTTGAGGTATTTCACCTTAAGTGATACTTGAGGCATATGAAAACTACGATGCACGATGAGTTTCTTCAATGTGCAATCTCGCATTGTGATTTCGCAATCTTAGGAGTTTGCTTATATGATGTTATCCATTACCTTCTTTGCGATGTGATGCTTTATTTTCAAGAAAACTTATCATAAAACTTAATTCCTTTTTTATTTTGTGGGTATTTTCCTAAGTTTATGATAGTAAGATTTATTCGAAAATGGAATACAAATGCTAATTTGTTTTTTTAATTTTTTCAATAAGGGTCCCCACTTATTTAGTGTTAGTAATAAAACTAAATAAGAAGGGGGGTTGTTGCTGGCCACAACACTACCTTAGGGGATCTTGGTTCCTCGAATTCCCCTGTTTCTCCTTCTCCTTCACGGATGTTGCAAGAATTCCCTTCTTGTGAGGGAATTGGTTGTGAATTTTCAATATCTTGAAAACTCTGTTCAGTCCCTTCTTTTTTACTGTGGACCTCAGCATAGGCTACAGATGGTGAGCCTGTGGGCCAAAGGGAGACAGTAGGTTGTCTAGAAGCAACAGTTCAGGGACCTATTGATGGCTAAGATTCAACTTTTCTTAAGATGTCGTTGATAAAAGTTGATCCTCCAAGGGTCACCGATCCCTTAGATTTTTCAGGTTTGGGATGTGGGATTGTATTGTTTTCTGGTCTTTTCTTCTTAGTCATTCATGTAAAAATTCAAATGTTTATTTCTACCTTAAATTCCTAGCAATTCTAATGGAAAGTGGGCAGGGGAGCAGGCATTTTACTTGCTCCGTATGCAAGTTCTTACCTTTCATTTTTAATACCCAGTTCTCTCTCAACAGAAAAACATCAAACACCTACTTCACTTTTCTGTAATTGTGTTGAAAAGCAGGCAGAGGAGAAAGCACTTTACTTGCTCGTTACGTAGGTTCTTACGTTCCATTTCAATACCCAATTCTTTCCCAACAACAATTATCAAATGTACATCACTCCTTGTAAAATGGCAACACTCTCCCCAGCAGCGATGCCAAAATGTTGGATGATAAAAGATGTCTTTTAAAACTCCTAGATACCCCACATTAATCATCAACCTGGGCAAGTCCTCTTTATTTCAAGAATGTACGCAATATGTGCATGCTATGAATTCAGAGAGTAATGTTTCTTAAAAATGAAGTACAAACCTTTGATACAAGAGTAAATGGATACATTTATAAAACTCAAATTGCAACTGCTAAAGGAAATATTGCATCTAAACATTAAGACTTAATCCTCTACTAAAATCATAATCAAATCTCACACAATCAATTCAGTTAACAAATAGCATTAACTGAGAGCATAGTAGCAATAACCAATCTCTTCTTAGCTAATTCAATCTAAATCACACTCAATCTCTATGAAGCAATCCAAATGGAACTGGTGTCAATCGAGAGCTCAATAGCGATAACCAAACTCTTACAACTAATTAAATCAATGCGATTCATTGTCTTAATGGCTAAATAATTTAATCTACAATAAGTGTAAATAGAATCAAATGACAATGTAGTAAAACATGTAAAGAAAATGTCTTGTCTTCAATATAGGAAAGCGGTAAATAGAAATTCAGATAAACTTACAGAAAATGGTAAAACTATCAAACCAATCAAATTTGTGAGAATAAAAAATATATAACACAAGGGAGCAGTTGAATCCATTAGAGGTCGGGCCCTTAGCCACCAGCGAATACTGCTGAGCTACTTCAAATAATACGAGTGAACAACAACATCAATTATATATTAATCATTGAACTCAAGTAGCATTACAATACAGTCGTGTTCTCCAACAGCATAAGCTTGTAAATTAAAATTACAATTTGAAATAACAGAGATCGATCCCCTTTCCTCCTACAATATTTTTCTTTTATAGTCAGAAAGAGGTAAAAGATAAAAGATTTGCAACTAAATGCTATCTTCAGACACCCATCATATTTGGCATTGATCCTCCTGATTTGTCCTCCAATCTGTCCACAAGTGACACGCCCCATTCTACCTGTAGGTTTTAACCCCATACAAAAATTACCTGCATACGAATTCTAAAACACAGAAAATAAACAATGTGAGAGCATAACACATAAAACACATATACACAGAGATTTTCCCCTGGATACGAAAACTGGGACTACCAGCTTGATTTTTCATTATATTCCTTTCAATGTTACAATACATATATATATACATGCCAAAGCATCCAATACCATGGACCGAAAACCATCGTGTCTAAAACCATGGACCAAAAACCATAGGTAGGTTCGCCCAACCTAATATAGGGTCCAAAAAAAAAAATTCCCGGGGCACTGCCCCGGACCCCATAAAGGGGGCTACCCGCCCCCCTCAAACCCCCCTGTGACCCCCCCCACTACACAATCGGCGTAACAAAGGGAGGGCTCCGTCCCCGCTCTAACCCTCTGAATCACTACGTTGGTTAGTCGTGGAAAGAATATAACACAACCCAACATTCTCCCACTTGTTGTTTTCTTTCCACAAAAGAGCTTAGTCATTTTTCCAGCCCTGAAATGCCCATTGTTTCTCTGCACCAAGAGAACTTCTCAGAACTCACAGATTTTGTCAATGCATCTGCAGTATTCTTTAAAGTTTCCACCTTTACCAGCGACACCTTTTTGTCTTCTATCATATCCCTCACAAAGTGATACTGAACATCAATTTGTTTTGTCTTTGAATGATAAGCAGGGTTCTTTGCCAAGAAAATTTCACTTTGGCTATCACAGTCTATCCTTATAGCTCCCTGTACTAGCCCCATACTTGAACACAATCTCTGCAACCAAACTACTTCCTTGCTTGCATGAGTGGCTGCCATGTATTCTGCCTCTGTAGTTGATAGTTCCACTACAGATTGTTTCTTACTCATCCAACTATCTGCAACTCCAAATAGATTAAACACTACCCACTTGTAGATCTTCTCTGATCCATATCTCCAACCCAATCTGCATCAACAAAGCCACGAATATCCAACATTGTGTCCAATCCTGGTCTTCCTTGTTAGCACAAACCATAATCACTAGTTCCATGCAAATACTTGAAAACTTGCTTCACTGTTGTCCAATGCTCCTTCCCTGGTTTTGACATAAACCTGCTCAATACTCCCACTACATGTGAAATGTATGGTCTAGTACAAACCATTGCATACATCAGGCTACTGACTGCACTTGCATATGCAACACGAGACATATCCTCTTCCTCTTCTTATGTCTTGGGACATTTTTCAATAGATAACTTTACACCTACAGTAATAGGAACCTTCACCGGTTTACTATCCTGCATATTAAAACTCTGTAGTATTGTCTCAACATACTTCCTCTAATTTAACCAGACCTTCCTCTTTGCCCAATCTCTTTTAATTTCCATGCCCAAAATATAGTTTGCAGCACCAAGATTTTTCATGTCGAATTTGGAGGACAATTGGGTCTTCAAATCCTGGATAATTTCTTTGCCATTTCCAACCAACAACATATCATCTACATACAAGACCAGATAAATAACACGGTCACCAATTAATTTAAAATACACACAGTGATCTGCTTTGCTTCTGGTGAAGCCAAGTCCCCATATAAATGTATCAAATTTCTGATACCACATCCTTGGTGACTTTTTTAACCCATACAGAGACTTCTTTAACCTGCATACCAGTTATTTCTTACCCTTCACTGCAAAACCTTCGAATTGCTTCATGTAGATCTCGTCTTCCAGACCCCTATGAAGAAATGTTGTCTTCACATCCATCTGTTCTACCTCAAAATCAAAAGCAGTAGCAACAGATAAAACTAACCTAATAGAAGTTACCTTGGCAACAAGAGAAAAGATATCACCAAAATCAATTCCCGACACCTGGAAATAACCTTTTGCTACCAAACGAGCTTTGTATTTCTCCACCTTTCCTTCTACATTTGTCTTCTTCTTGAACACCCATTTGCTGCCAATGGGTTTCCTTCTAGTCAGCAACTCCACCATATCCCAAGCCTCATTTTTGTGCAAAGATGCCATTTCATCAACCATGGCCTCTTTCCAGAGTTTTCCATCCTCTGAATCTACTGCTTCCTTCACGGTTATGGGATCATCATCAGTAATAGATAAAGAAAAATTTTAACAGAAAGCAGATGGACTATACCTTTTTGGCTGCCTTCTTTCTCGAGCTAATCTTCTTACACCCGGAGTTTGTGGCTCTTCATCTTATGATTCCTCATCTACTGTAGAGTCTGATTCTTCCTCCTTTAGCTCAAACTCTATCTTCTTAGGCTCCTTTCGTTGGACTTCATGTTTAATAACATCTTTCACCTCTCTGAACACCACATCTCGGCTATACACAACCTTTCTTGTTGCTGGGTTCCAAAGCTTATAACGCTTTAAACCATCCTTATACCCAATAAAGATGCACTTTTTAGATTTACTATCCAACTTGGTTCATTTCTCCTTTGGAACATGTACATATGCATCACATCCAAATACCCTCAGATGTGAAAGAGAGGGTTTCTTACCAGTCCATACCTCTTGGGGAGTCTTATCCTCCAACGCTGATGAAGGTGATCTATTGACTAGGTAACATGCTATCTCCACCGCCTCTACCCAGAATTCATGTCCTAACCCGACACCACTGAGCATGCTTCTTGCCGTTTCCATCAACGTCTTGTTCATTCTTTCTGCAACTCCATTTTGCTAAGGTGTATATGGAGTAGTATTCTGTCGTGCTATACCACACCTTACTGCAAAAATCTCCACTGTTCTGCCCTCATCACCTTTATCTTCTTCTCTGTCTGGTTTTCCACCAGAGCCTTAAATTCTTTAAACCTATCAAAGACTTTAGATTTCTTCTTAAGGAAATATATCCATGTATTCCTTGAGAAGTCATCTATAAATGATACATATTGCATAGACTTACCTAGTGATGGACCTTTCACAGGTCCAAACACATCATTGTGCACAAGCTCTAATATCTGTTTCGCCCTCTTACCACCAGAGGGGAAACTCACACAATTTTACTTCCCATATACACAATTTTCACAGAAATCAAAATCCAGAGAGCTATTACTCATACCTTCTACCATACCTTTATCATGAAGTATTCAAAGGCCCTTCTCTCCAATATGTCCAAGCATTTGATGCCACAGCATGGTCTTCTCTCCAAAGACCACTAGATTTTCAGCTCCACTTTTAAGAACCACAGAATTGTTGCACCCATCAACAACAGTGCTACCTTGCAGCTTGTACAGAGTTCCAGTCCGAACTCCCCACATCAATACTAGTGCTCCCCGAACCATCTTGCAAGTATCCTTCTCGAACACTATTTTTACACCTGCATCATCCAATTTGCTTACAGAAATCAGATTTCTAGCCAATGCAAGAATATGCAGAACACCCGAAGTGTTCTAACATTTCCACCTTGCAACTTCAACTTTACTTTTCTGCGACCAACGATTCTAGCCTTCCTATCATCCCCCAAGAAGACATCACCACCATCATATTTTTCATACTCGCAGAACCACTCTCTATGGGGAGTGAAGTGAAAGGATGCACCTGAGTCAATCAACCATGCCTCATGTTCTATTTGTGTACTTAAAGAAGCCAAGTACACATCCCCACCTTCATCTGAGGTGGTTTTTGCCTCTATAGAAGGAGTATCATCAGATCCCTTTCCTTTATTAGGAGCTTTAGATTTATAGTCCCTTTTGAAGTGCCCTTCCTTTCCGCATCTCCAGCACACCACCTTTACAGGTTTTCCTGGAGATTTAGACCTCTAACTCGATGACTTATTTTTGTTTCTGTTCTGGGAACGTCCTCGTACAGACAAGGGATCACCACTCTGGCTCTCCATATTTTTCCATCTCATTTGCTCCGTCAGCAAGGATGAGACTATTTCATCAAATTGCAAGGCAGTTGCATTGCTACCTATTGCAATAACCAAACTATCCCACGAATCTGGTAGAGAACACAAAAAACTGATGCACTTATCTTCATCTGAAATTTTAATATCAACAGATGCTAACTGACTTACCACAATATTAAATGCATTCAGATGCTTTGTCACCGAGTCTCCATCTTTCGTCCTCGGGTTATACAGCTTTTTCCGCAAGAACAATTTATTCACCAGAGACTTAGATTGGTATAAAGTCCCTAACTTGTTCCACAAAGCCTTCGCTATAGCTTCCCCTAATACATTCAGCAATACTGAATCTGAGACACACAATCGTATTGTGCTCTTTGCCTTCTGATCCAACTCATTCCATTATTCATCAGACACTCCCGTAGGTTTAGTACCCGGATCTACAGCAATCCACTGATCTTTATCCACCAACAGATCCTCCATCTTGAGTTTCCACAACTCAAAACTCTGACCATTAAATTTCTCGATCTCTATCTTTCCACTATTCTCCATCTTTTTTCACCACCAGGATCGATCTCGCAGATCTCCCACTGAACAAGGTCTACCACAGGCCCAAGCAAAACTCCTTAGCAACAAAGGTCTCCCCTTGAAGCCAAAACAGCTCCGATACTAAATGTAGGTTTTAACCCCACACAAAAATTACTTGCATATGAATTCTAAAACACTGAAAATAAACAATGTGAGAGCATAACACATAAAACACATATATACAAAGATTTTCCCTTGGATCCCAAAACTAGGACTACCAACTTGATTTTTCATTATATTCCTTTCAATTTTACAATATATCTATATATATATATATATATATATATATATATATATATATATATATATATATATATATATATATATATATATATATATATATATATATATATACATGCCAAAGCATCCAATACCATGGACTAAAAACCATCGCGTCCAAAACCATGGACCTAAAACCATAGGTAGGTTTGCCCAACCTAATATAGGGTCCAAAAAAAATTTCTCGAGGTGTTGCCCCGGACCCAGTAGACGGGGGCTACCCGCCCCCCTCTACGCAATCGGCGCAATGAAGGGGGGGCTCCGTACCCCTCTAACCCCCTCGGTACACTACGTAGGTTAGTCGTGGAAAGAATATAACACAACCCAACACTGCCTTTGTTGGTTTATGTTGTTTCGTCGCTATGGAACAACAACTGTTCCTTTCGTCGTTTCACTGTATAAAAAGGAGTAAAAGGGTAGTTCATCCATTTCTTATCATAATCCATCAATATGTTAGTGTATCGAGATATGAAAGAGATAAGGAAAGAGGAAAAAGGTGATGGAATTAAGAGTAACTACATACCCATTTCGTAACTCAACAAGAGGATTTATAGATTCAGACTAGGCTGGAAATGTAGATGATCACAGATCTATAACAGGATGTGCATTCAACATTGGATCCAAGGTGATTACATGGAGCAATAAGAAACAGAACACAGTTTCCTTGTCTTCAGTGGAAGCAGAGTATCCAGATATGTGTGCAACAACATGTGAGGCAGTTTGGTTGAGGAGACTTCTCCAAGATGTTGGGGAAGAACAGAAAGATGCAACAATGATCAAATGCGACAATCAGAGTTCAATAAAACTTGCCAATAATCCGGTGTTTCACAAAAACACTAAAAACATTGATACACAGTTCCACTTTGTCAGGGAGAAAGTGCAATCAAAAGAAATCCATTTGGTATATTGTAATACATGTGATAATGTTGTAGAGATTTTCACAAAGCCTCTTGGAAAAATCAAGTTTGAAATGTTTAGGGAGATGTTAAGAATATCTGTGAACCCATTCTTCGTTAAGGGGGAGTGTTAGAAATAATGGAGAATATCTTAGAATACTGAGTTGGTTCACGAGACCTCACGATAGGAATTAGTTTCTATTTTTTAGGTTATGGTTCTAACTTCTGTAAACCTGTGATTACTATATATTGTGTATTGTATATGAACAATGTAGAGCGTTCTGCAGAGCCAGAGTCTCCTGGTTCAGACTCTCTTTCGTAGAGCTGACCAGTGGGTTTCATTTTATTTAATACACAACATTGCATTTTTACCACAAGGTATATTGGGCTCTAATGGTGTAACATGGAAGTAATAAAAGATGGAGGAGTCGACAACCATGTTACAGAGCATCATCGAGGCAACCACAGTTAATCATGCCAGCTCCAAGAGTGGGGAATTCAATCAATTAAGGGGGAAAGCAATAGGCAAACCGACCGGGTAATTGAAGAGGAAAAATGTGGTAAAGACATGGCATGATATGAGAAAATAACAGGAAATGGCATGGGGATATTTTTCTGGGCCATCATTTAGTTTTTTTCGATTTTTGTTAGTCTATAATTTTCTGTATTTTAAAGAAAGGAATCGAATGCATTGTAATTATTTGGGCTACAAAACCTCTGCATGCCAAGGCAACTAGTCTATCAGATATTTGAAGCATGGCGAGATATTTGGAAATTGTTTTTCAAGCTTCCCCTCTCCTTATAAAAAGAGGGAAGAAACTCTTTAGAGAGGTTCCTGAATGATGCATTCTAGAGGCTTGAACTCTGTTTTTCAAGCTCTTAACTCTTTTGCAAATAATGTGGTTCCACTTTTGGTTTAATCTTGCTTGTTTGATGAGATGCTCAGGTTTACACAAATGTTGAACATGATGGACTGGTGATTTGGATTTTGTCTTCAAATATTAATGAAGTAGTTTTGTTGATTCCAATCAGAGAAATGTGCAATATGTTTTCCCTTTTGTATGTCATTTTATGTATGTACTTCTTCCTCTGAAATTGTGTAATGAATATGTTGGTTTCACTCTCGCTTATGGTTATATGTATGTGGCGAAGTAGCAAACAATACTTGTGTTAATAACAAATTTACTTGTGTTATTGTATAGCCTACAGTACCTATGTGAGCACAGAATTATTAATTGTTGTTTGGTGAAAAAATGTGTCCATGGGGCATAGAACTTGAGACCTCAATCTTCACTCCACTATTTCTGCATTTTTGCCTCCTCGTTCTTCCATACTACTATTGAAGTTCATTACCTAGGATTATGTGTTTTATCCAACTCTTTGCATCAAATTCTTTCCTTCCTTTCTGCCTCTTCATTTATACTATAAAAATAATATTAAGTTGCATATTGGTGTGTGTTAACCACCAGTATTAGGGCATTCCTCTTTGAGATAAGCCATATTTACCCATGTGTATTTAGATCTGTGTGTCTTCTTGAGTCTACCTTGGTGAAGGGATATTGAACCAATCTATGAATTAACTTACTTCAAATTACGTGACATATGGAGTGCAGCAGAAAGACTCATAAATTATTCAAAAGCAATCCTCTAGGATGCCCAAGGCACCGACCCTTTCTTTCAACCTGGGGGTTATCTTTAGGAGGCTTCTACATCTTATAAATAAATTTGCGACAGGAGATAGAAAAAGATACAACAAAACTCAATCAAAATATTGTTGGGGTTTGATTTTCATCTTAAATAATTTTTGTATATCCATTGAGGTAATGATCGATAAATGTACAAGGGTGAAATATTTATCTGCTTTGGGGTTTGTTATGGTTTTGGGCCATTGTCAAAAGATTCAAGGGTTTTCTTGAATGTTGGTTGTGTTTTAGGGGGTTGTGAAGAACAATAGGAAATTCCCCTTGGATGAAAGTGGAATTTCCTATTACCCTTAACAATCATGATAATTTGGCCTTAGTTGGATTGTAAAAGAAGTTAGACACATGAGCTTATTCATGGAGTTTGTTAACATCTTATGACTATATGAAAATTAGCTAGTGAGAAAGAGGAAAATCTTGTCTTTATATATATATATATAGATATATATATAGATATATATATATATATATATATATATATATATATATATATATATATATATATATATATATATATATATATATATATATATATATATATATATATATATATCATTCGAGTTTCAATGACCAAGTGGAATGAGGGACATGGTGGAAGAGATATGGTGGATTCATCTAATCATATTAGAGATAAAGAATATAATTTTTACCAAATTAGGGTGAGTTCAATACTCAAAGAATGAAAAATGATAGCTTGGGGAAGAATTTGTATGGATTCCCTTAGTATTAGTGGCACTAAAGATTGTGTGTGTGCTTTGGAACTCCTTTAACATTATGTGTTCAATGCTAGGATGGAAATGCTAAATAAAATAGCTCTAATATCCATTTTATAAACAAAAAGATCTCCTTTTAACCCCTTTTCAAGAATTTTAATTGTCACATCAAATGGAAAATCAACTATGTTGTGTGTGCCAAAATTTTAGTGATGTGTGATAAAGACATGGTGGGATGACTTTGAAAAAGTTGTCGAACTCACAACATATTGCTCTTTTGGAAATTTTCTTAGCATGTGACAAAGGAGACTTATTGTGATAGGGAAATATTTTCTTGGTACAATAAAGGGAAATTATTATCCCATTTCAAAGTTTGGCTAGCAGTGGTTTGTCACTAGCAGAGGTGAAGACAAAAAAAAAATGAGACATGAAAAAATTAGAAAGTTATCAAATAATTATTTGAGATGATTTAAGGCATGACTTGGGTCCACATATATTTCCTCTCACATTAAAACATGAACTAAAGATGGTACTATCCACACTTCAAGGTGGTGAGCACATTGATGCAAATGATACTCTTTTACACCTTTGGTAGGAGGCAGGTGTTGAAAAAATAGATAAAGAAAGAGGAAACTTAATCAACAACAAAAATTACAGCAACATTATTTATCCTGGAAAAAAAACCCAATATGGTAGAAAAACTAGCTAACTGAATTATATTAGTCCCTTGGCCAAAACTCATCCAAGCTGGCCAAGTGAGCCTTCACTGCTCACCTCCGTAGCCTATTACAATGAATTCTTTGATGAGGGTCCACATGACTAAATTCCTCCAAAAAAATACCTAGTTTAATTTTAAAAAAAAAAAAATGGTTTAGGAAGTGAAGTTATTAACAATAGAAAATTGATATTTTTATGGTTTTTGTAAGTGAAAATTTCACCTGCAGAATTTAGGTCGATTTCTGAAAAAATTTGTGCAAAATTTGAAGAATCTAATCCAATGTACAAATTCCTATAAAAAAGTTAGCATATATATCTTATAGAATTTCTTTGATTAAAATTTGTGCTCTCAATCAAAATATATCCAATCTACAAAATTCACAGTTATGACCTGAATATAGGAAGTAGAGTTATTAGCAATTTAAAATCGACATTTTTTTAGGGCTTCTTCAGATGACACCTGTGAATTTTGTAGATTGGATATCTTTTGGTTGAGAGCATAGATTTCAGTCAAACTAGTTTTATAAGATCCACAGAAGTGGCGGAATTCCATAATTGGGTTCATAGTAGGTAATGTGAGAAAGACACGGATCTACTTCCTGATATAATACATGCCATATCTTAATAGTTTTTTTCTAGTAATCTCACCCATGAAGGATAATACCTTTAAACATCCCCATATTTCCCCATAAAACATGAACACCAACTCTATTACAACTAAGTTAGAATTCATGGAAGGTCAGCGTAAGAAATGCTAGAAAAATGTAAATGGGTTAGAAGAGACGTTTAATGAGAAGTTTGATAACTTCAAAAATAATTTGATGGACAAGTTGTCGAATATGTTAGCTTGAATTATACTAGAAGAACACCACATAAGTGCACATCAAATTGAGTCACACCAAGAAGAATATTATAACTTAGAAATGTTTAGCCACCCAAAATACTTGACATGTTTACATAATAATATATCAATAGATAACAACATGTAACATGGTTGTCCTAAGTTGGATATGAACAAGTTTGATGGTTTTGATCCATCGAGATCGATCACTTTGATGTAACATTATTTCACCCTCATGATGAAATTCAAGGCGAGGCTCTTATCTTTAGATAAAGAATGATGGAAATGGTGGGAATGGCATAGTAAAACATGCCCAAGCTTATACAAATTTCATGGAGTCAAATTCCTAAAGTTGTCTATGCACATTTTTGAGAGGGATACCTATTATTTGGGGCTACTTACCAAGTTACACCAAATTGGCCTAGTCATTGAATTTAGAGCAGCCTTTGATAAATTAGCCTTCTAGATATAGAACTTAATAGATTCCTTATATAAAGAATGTTTCATAATTAGTCTCAAGGAGAAAATTTAAGCACGAGTATGGATGTGATAGTCTATATCATGTTTAGAACTAATCGATAGGGCCCTAGAAGTCAAAATAGTGAAAAATGGATGAAAATAATCCAACATTCATTCCTTGCACTTGTCCACCCCAAGGTAATTAACCAGGCACAACTCCTAATCATCACTTAAAGTGAAAAATTTGTTTCCAATAGAAATGGAGGACTACCAAACATGAGGAATTTTCTACAATTTTGATGAAAAATATTCTCCACGTCATAGGTCTAAAGAACACGAATGATTCCAAATTGATATGACTACTTAGATCTTGGGAGAAGATATAACCATGGAAAATAATCAAACACTATAGGTGGATGACACCAACACTTAGAATCATGAAGATATTTAATTGTCATTTCATGTTGAGTTCAACTCCACAAGCATTGAAACTCATACGACACGTCAAGCACAAGGAAGTTATAGTCCTAGTCGAAAATGTACATACTCACAAACCCATTATTAAGAGAGTTTCAAAAGAAACCCATTGTTTTGTACACCTAGTGCACAACTTTAAAATTATGATCATTAATGAAGGTATGATGAAATGTGATGGTAGATTTGAAAATGTCAAACTCCAAATGGGAGACTATCAACTCAAAATTATTATATTTTCCATCGACATAGGGGATTAGTTGCAATGGATTGCAAATAACTCTATATGAGTTTCATTAAAGAGGGACATGTGCACACCCTTTTGTATGCAGAAGTTGCTAAAGAAAGGATACTTTTCCATTATTTATAAATTTAATGCCATAAAGGTCATGTATAATATGACACATGAAATCCACCTAGATTTGTATTTGATGCTTGAAAAACATCATCTGGTATTTGAGACACTAAAGTGTTTACCCCCTTCTTCAGGAAAATATGACTATGGCATTCCCCTAATTCCAAGTAGTCAACCACTAAATGTAAATCATTATAGATAATTGTTTGCACAAATAATGAAATAAAAATATTATTAAGGAACTAATGGAGGCAGGGGTCATACATCCTAGTATAAGCCCTTATTCATCATCGGTAGTCATGGTGTTAAATAAAGAATGAAATTGGCACATGTATCCTAATTTTATGGATCTTAATAAATTTACAATTAAGGACAAATTTTTAGTCTCAATTATTAACGATTTGTTTGATGAAATTCAAAGCTAATTTTTTTTCACTAAGCTTGACTTAGGATGAAAGAAGTGAATATCTCAAAGACAAATTTCAAAACACATGTTGGTCATTATGAGTTTCTAGTGATTCCTTAAGATCCTTGTGCTACTCCATCCACTTTTTAGATCCTCATGAACACAAATTTCAAGCCCTTCCTACACAAGTTTATGTTGGTATTCTTAGATGATACGTTGTTTTATAGTAAAGCATGGGAATCACACATAGATTATGTTGATAAGTTCTTCTAACTTTTGAGAGACACCAACTATTTTTGAAGTGCTCCAAGTGTACTTTTGGGGCTTCTAAGGTTGAATATTTAGGTCACATTTAAGTCAAGAAGGAGTTTGAGTTTATCCCAAGAAAGTGGAGGCTATGAAAGACTAGACATGATCCAAAAAACGAAGAGCACGAGGGGATTCTTAGGAGTTATAGGATGCTACAATAAATTTGTAAAAAAATATTGAAAAATTGTAGCTTCCATAACTTCATACTTAAAAGGAATTCCCTTTTTTGGTGTGAGTAAGCCACGCAAGAATTCATTGCTTCAAAAGAAGCCATGTACACTACTCCAATATTGACAATACTTGACTTTAATAATACATTTATCTTGGGATGTGTGTCAGGTCTAGGTCTTGTTGTAGCATTAATACAAGAAGGATGAACCTTAGCATTCACCAACAAGAAAGTGTGTGAACATAATTTGGGAAAATCCACATATGAGAAGAAAATAATGGATATCGTTTATGTAGTGTAGAGTTGGCAACCACATATCATAGTGAGGCACTTTTAGATCAAGAGTGACCATCATATTTTAAACTAAATTACTTCCCTAAGCAATGATCATCTTCACCAAAGAAACAAAAATGGGTAACCAATATATTGTGATATGATTATGATGAGATCATATAGAAGAAGGCTAAAGAAAATGTTGTGGTTGATGCTTTATCCATACAATTTGAAAACGATGCATCATTTTTTTCCTTATCATTACCAAGTCTAGAATGGCTTGAGAAATATTGTAAGGAATGACTATCAAACAATACTATAAGGAATCTCATCCAACAACTTTAGATAGATCCCAAATCTCCTAAAATTTATACATGGAAACAAGATATATTATGATATAAGGGGCATATTTTTTTGGCAAAATATTAAACCCTAAAAAATAAGTTTTAAAGGAGATGCACTCATCACCAAGAATTTTTCATTCTGTCTTTCATAAAGCTAAAGAAAAAACTAAGTTGTTCATTATTTTAGGAAGGAATGAAAACAAATATCCAGGATTTTGTATCATACTATGATGTTTTTCAAAGAAACAAAGGAGAGATGTTAAAGTTACGAGGGGCATTGCAACCTTTACCAATCCCAACACAGATTTCAATCAATTTTATTGCAGAAATTCCAAAAGAAGGCAACAAAACAACGGTTAGGGTGGTGAAAGATTATCTTTCAAAAGCTGCACATTCTATGCCCTAACTTGTCCTTTTACTCCTTAATTTCCCAGGCCTTCATCCATAACACCTTCAAGCTATTAGCACTTCATATCATCCTCAAATGGATGGTAAAATAGAAGTAGTCAATACATGCTCAGAAACATATTTGAGATGCCTTTCTTTTGAAAAGTCAAACAATGGACACAATGACTTCCCCTAGCTAAATGGTGGTATGATACCACTTATCATAGCACTACCAAAATGACACCCAAAAACCCCCATATATGGAATCCTTTGTACCTGAAATGTTTAAGGTTCATGTAGCAGATAAAACACTTTAGAGTATAGAATTTATTATATGTATCCTCAAGGAAAAGTTAGATAAGGTACAAAATAAAATCGAATAACAAGTTGATCAACATAGAGTATGGACATTATTTTGTTGAAGGGGTCAGGTATTCCTTCACCTACAACCTTATAAACATACATCTATGAAGGTAAAGTTCCCCATAAGCCAGCTCCTACATTTTATGGGCCCTATCATATCATATAATGCATTGGTTAAAACAGGCTCTTCCAACCCACTCCTAGATTCATCTAGTCTTTCATGTGACATGTTTGAAGCAGGTTGTGGGATCAAATTTTGAATTGTAGACCAACCTACTTGAACTTGATGAATAATGTTCCATTTGGATCCAATTAGAAGCAATATTAGATACCAGAGCTAACAAATTATCAAATGTTGATCCACTGGAAAGATATGCAACCAAGTCATGCCACATGGGAACCAACAATGCTTCTCCAACAATTTCCTCATCTTCAATCTTGAGAAAAAGACTACTTTAAAAATAAAATGGCATGTTAGGGTCCTACGCTAACCCCTTACTTCAATATAATATTAATGTATATGGTCCATTAAATATTTAATTAATAGTCACTCATTGTAAAAATTCCTCGCTTTGTTAATAAAATTCAAATTGGTTAGTAAACTCTCACTAGAAGTGGGCCCATATGTAGTTAATATCCTCCATGGATTGAAATATATTGAGTATCAGGTTATGTAATGTTTTGTCAAGAAATGTGTTTGTATTTCGAGCATTTCTCTTGGAGATTTCCCCCTTGAAGAGGCAAGTGAACATAGCTAATTATGTTTTATTATAAAAAAGATCTGTCTTGGGGCTATCTATCATTTTTCTTTTGTTCTTGGGTTTTGCATTACATTTCATGTGAATTTCTCTACACACAAGAATAAACAATTACTTATGCTATAAGAAATATCAATGAAAATAAACTTGAATATTCTTTTAAAGTTACAAAACAAAATTGCCATGGATGCATGAAATAACACCAAGTATAGAATAATCTTTCCAACCCTATTATCATAATTCGGGAAGAAATTTATGGCAAATATATAATATGATATACACATGACAAGGAATTTACCTTTCATATTCCTAACTATTTTTAATCATTCCACTTCTACAATGCATGATTCCTTTAAAGAGATTGCACTTCACATATTTTAGTTTAACATTAGAATGCTAAGTTTCAACATTGCCATCAAATTGTTCACATGGAGATCAATGTTTTGACTTCCATCTTTACTTTCATTTTGGGAAGACAAATCTTGATTTAGATAAACGTTAAAAGAACCATACAAATACAAGCAAATATTTCATTATGGTTGGGTAAACTCTTGGTGATAGAATCAATAAGTCAAGAATTTTGCTTGAGTCTTACCATCTAGTTTAAACATAGGTAAAGATATATTTGTATAAATAAGCTATAAAAGTATATGGATTTCAATCAATTGCCTCAATAGATATTTTTGGGATTAGGGACCAATTCTACATGTCTTTTGAATTGAAACATGAGTTAAAAAAACAAAAGAATACTCTCTTGCACTCTAGGGGGCAATACATTGATGAAAGACAAAATTTAACCATTTTTCACAACAATGAGTATATTATGAAAAATGGTTATTGTTCATTCAAAACCACCACATTAATCAAGTCAGAATGGTTAGTGGTAAATAAAATACACTAGAAACAATAATGAATTATTGAGGAATATAATAATCCAAAATTTCAAGCTTGGATCCCTTCAATAATATTATCTCCTTACACCTGAGAGGAGGGAATATAAATGATGATATTTAGGCTTTAAGTATCAAATATCTCCAATAAAAATTTGGGAAATCTAGCATGACATCTAGTCTCCTCATCAAAACATCCACAATTTAATCAATCAATCTCATCAAGTCAACATATCTAGGAGGTTTTGACATAGAAGCTAGAATCGTCTCATTGCTCCTCAACTATTCATTGGAGTGTTTTCTGGCACTTAGTTGCATTTAAATTCAGTGATAACTTTGTTGATCCTATTTGTCCACCGATTCATAGGAGAAATTATCTTTTTTGGCCAAAATTACTTGGAAAATAATCAAACTGTTAAGCAATAAGGAAATGTTTGAACATGTTAGCTATTCACTTACACAATTTCTACTCTCTTTCAAAGTTCATTTTAGATTAACCATTTAATATCCATTTTCACAATTATTCAAATATATTTTCTTCCAATCTTAGTTCAAATGTTTCATATTGAATATTGGAGATGATACCCACTAGTTCATGTTGCTTCACTAGTATGATTATTTAGGTTTGTAATTGAGTGAGGAAATATTAAACTTAGTCCCTAGATAATAAAAATTTCAGGATCACCTTCACATGAGTTGTTATCATTTTCTACTAATAAGGTGTTGTCATTATCCATTGACAATAAAATCTAAATCTATAGTCAAATACATGTACTATAAATTAATATCATAAAACAAACACATATATTGCATATGATTTTAAAAGAAAAATCTACTAAATTCTTCTCTCACTTATTCTATTTCTTAACAATAATTTTTTTTAATTCTTAACAATAACCTTTTTAGTGCTCTTTTGAGTGATCTTCAATTGTTGTATTAATACTTACATAATTAAAATTTAACTTATAAAAATGTTACTGAATTTAAATATGCATGGTTATTATGATTGTAAAAAGTTATTTCTTAACAATAAAAATTTTAGTGTTCTTTTGAGTTATCTTCAATTGTTGTATTAATATTTACATACTTAAAATTTAGTTTATAAAAATATCACTGAATTTAAATATACATGGTTATTATGATTGTAAAATTATATAAATATGTATTTTTATCCTTTAAATTTAAATTGTATAATAAATAATCCATATATCTGAATAAATTCAACTATTGTTTTAATTTGAAAATAATTATATAATTACAATAAAATTTTAAATATCATTAAAAAAATATCCAATTTTATATATATAGTCAACCATCGATTAGCTTAACCGGATCCGAATCTACAATCAAAATAAATATCCAATTAACTCCATATTAATTTTGCTCCATATGCCTTGAATCTGATGTACAATCCAAATATCAAATTTATAAAAATAAAATGAAAGTCAATCCACAACCAAATAAGCTAACATATAAGCTAATATGAAATTTATTGAGAAGAGAGGTGCATTCTACAGCCTAGGCGGAGAGGCGGAGAGGCCCATTCTATAACCTAGGAGAGGTGAGCAGAGAGGCGCATTCTATAGCCTAGGAGGAGAGGTGCATTATACAGCCTAGTATGACCCTGATGTGTATGTGTGTCCATTCTATAGCCCAATATGACCCGATGTCTAAGTATGTCCATTCTACAACTTAATATGATCCTGATGTGTAGGTATGTCCATGCTCAAAGTTAATTTTTAGCTAATGTTGTCCAACATAAAAATAAAAAATTAGAAATCTAAATAATGTTTATGTTCATCTCTCCAATAAATAATAATAATGAAAATAGAAAAAAATAATGTTGGCCCAAAACAAAAATGAAAATAACCATTTAGATAAAAAAAAATAAGAATCAAAATAACAATATAGATAAAAAAAATTACAATATAATTATCTCATGCCGAAAAAAAAAAAAAAAAAATTACAATACAATTATCTCATGAGTTTAATAGTTCTTTTATCATATACATTGAATTTGAATGGATCATAAATTTACCTTCAACAATTTTTTTTACCACATTAAAATTCCAAATTAGGTAAAATTTTAAACATCTTTACTCTTTACTAAAGCCACTACCATTTTTTAAATCAAAGTAAAAAGGTTAATTCAACACAAAGAATCCAAAATCTTCTTGTAAAATCTTTTAATATTTCTTTTAATTAATTATTTGTAAAATGAATCTTTGAAAGGAGAACCGTATCCTATGCATATATTAAAACCTCTATACACATAAATATTTCTGCTTCAAAGCTTTAATATTCCAAAATATTCATTTGATGTAGTTTTACTATAAATTTTGTTATTATGCCATGTAAAAAACATCATTAAATCTAATATCAGTATTGAAAAGATTAATATTCATATTAATATTATTATTAAATATAATATTAATATTACTCAACTTAATAACTTTTAATTAATACAATATTAAATTTAATATAGTATTAATTTTTTATATTATAATGATATGTTTTAACTCTAGATATATATGGGAGGGAAAAACAAAGACATAGAGTGATAGAAGTGGAGAGATAGAGGGAGTGAGAGAAAGGAGAAGGGAGAGAGATATAGAGATAGAGTTGGAAGCAAAGAAAGTGAGGGAAGAAGAAAGACATAGAGAGAGAAAAGTGGAGAGAGAGAGAGAGAGGGATTGAAAAGAAAGAGATGCAGAGAGAATGTTTATGCTTGGGGGTGAGATAGAGAGACAAAGAAGGAAAGATAGAGATAAAAGGGGAGAGAAGGAGATATAAGGAGAGAGGGAGGGATATAGTGACAGAGTTGCAGGGTAGAGAGAGGGAGAGTTGAAGGGGGGAGATAGACGGAGGTGGGAGAGAAAGGGAAAGAGGGAGAGGAAGGAAGAGAGAGAGGATGTGAGAGAGAGAAGGAGAGAGGAAGGGAGAGAGAGAGAGGACAGTAAGTAGAAATACAGATAGAGAGAAAGGTGGAGAGAATGAGAAGGAGTGAGAACGAAGATGGAGAGAGATGGAGAGAGGAGAGCGGGATGGAAGAGAGATAGAAAGGGGAGAGAGGGAGAGAAGGGGAAGGGAGAGAGTTAGGGAGAGGAAGAGGGAGGGAGAGATAGATCACTAGATAGACATGGAGAAAGAGTGTGTATATTTTGGGGGTGATATAGAAAGACGAGAGATACAAAGGGAGATAGATATATAGATGGAAGGTGAAAAGAGGGAATAACTGCAAGATAGAGAGAGGGAGAGATAGATAAATATGGAGAGAGAAAGCATTTGTGTTTTGGGGAGGGGGGTGAGATAGATAGACAAAGAACGAGAGATGGAGGGAGATATAGATATAGATGGAGGGGGAAGATGTTAGGCCCCTATACTACCAGTTTAACCCCTTATTGTTATTAGTACAACCCCCTTATTATATTGTTGTACCCATGTAGTCCCCATATTGTTATTATTGTGCCCTTACATTATTATCGGTATGTCGGCTCTGATTATATTATGACCCCTTAGACTCCTATATATAGAAAGGAGGTCTTGTCATTTGTATCATCCAATAATTGTTCATTTGTGTAATGTAAAGGAGGTTGCCCCCTTGAAGAGGCTTATTTCTAATGTGTTTATCTATATTTTCTATCTTTTTGTGAGTTGGTTTCATAACATTTGGTATCAGAGCTTTGGATTCTAGGGTTTCGCTGCTCCAAACAGGTCATCGTGGCATTTTCACTCTAATTTTTTTCCTGCGATGTTTCAGAAGCTAAAAGAAAAACCCATTTGAGACAAAATATCTCTGCAATTCAGATCCAAATTTCAGATCTTGTCTCGTGCTATGTTAGGCGATATGGTCTAAGGAAGTTAGGGTTTTGGCAAGCTCCAGAATTTCATCTAAAACAAGTCATCGTGGAATTATCACTATAACTCTTTCAATATGAAGTTTCATAATCTCAAACAAAAACCCATTTGAGCATAAATGCATCTGAACCTCTGCTCCAAATTTCAGATCCCGTCTCGCTACAGTTTGAGAGATATAGTCTGAGGAAGTTAGGGTTTATGCAAACCCATGAATTACATTCCAAACATGTGACCGGGGGAAATCGTCATAGATTTTGTTCTGATCATCAGATTGAAATTTTGTAAGAAGTTTCAGAAAGAGGACTTCCTGTAGTTTTCTATATATACGTTTCAGGTACTAAGGTCGAAACAGTGAGACGTGGCACGTCGTACAAGTTCGCTCTACTGAACTAGTCTATAATTAGGGCACCATGGGAGATTTGGCATAACTATTTCTTGGATAATCAAATTGTGATTAGACTTGCATGGTTAGAAAGAGAACTCATAGAGCTACCGCAAGAAGAAATTTCAAAACTTGGAGATCTGAAATTACAGAGTTACAGTTGTTTCAAGATTGAGCTCCTAAAATCAAGAAAAATCGAGATGAGGAAATTTGATGGCAAGGATCCGGTAAATCGGATACTACATATGGAGAAATATTTTGATCTATATGGTGTACCACTATTACAAAAGGTATGTATTGCATCTTCATATTTAGAACAAGATCAATTTTTGTGGTATAAATATTCTCGTAAACCACTTGTTACGTGGTCAATTTTCACGGAGGAAATTATAGCACATTATGAGGATAAAAAGAGAAACACCTTCTTTAGGAAATTGATAAATCTCAAACAAAAGTGTTCAATGGCAGAGCACATTGAGGACTTTCAAAAATTTAATATAAGGGTAAATGATATTCCCGAGAAGCAAAGGATTTATGTCTTCATAGGTACTTTAAAGGATAACATTCAACATGAGGTTCGTCTTCGGGAACCTGATTCATTGGAGAAGGCATTCAGGTGGACAAGAAAAATTGAAAGCACAATTATGGAAACAAGGAATCATGCCACTCACAACTATAAAGATGAAAGTGTTGTTTCTCCTAGCCTTCCACAACGTACAATGGTTACACCACAATAATTGGAAGGAAAAAGAGAAAAAAGGCTTTGTTACAATTGTGATAAAAAATACATTAAAGGTCATAAGTGTGCTGAGAAGAAATTATTTTACATTGATTGTGGAGAGGAGGAAGAAAAGGATCAAGAAACTTCAAAAGAAGAGTATATACACCAAGAACCAACCCTAGAGAAAGAAGAAATGAATCTGACCACATCTTGTAAAGCATTGGAAATAATTACTACTCCTCAAACTCTTAAGATAGAAGGACATATCAAGAAGAAAAAGGTTCAAGAAGTGAAAGACCACATCAAGAAAGAAGAAATGAATCCGACCATATCTTGTAATGCAATGGCCAGAATTACCACTCCTCAAACTATTAAGATAGAGGGACATATCAAGAAGAAAAATGTTCAAGAAGTGAAAGATGACATAGAGCATCAAGAAATGAATCCGACCATATCTTGTAATGCACTGGAATAAATTACCACTCCTCAAACTCTCAATATAGAAGGACATATCAAGAAGAAAAAGATTCAAGAAGTGAAAGATCACATCGAGCATCAACAACAAGTTCTCCAACTTTTAAAGGATAATGCCACTTTGGTGCAGAATCGAATGAAACAACAGGCCAATCAACATCGCAATGAAAGAAGTTTTCATATAAGTGATTGGGTACTTTTATGGTTACATACATACAAACAAATGTCCCTCAAGAAAGCTATTTATGAGAAGGAAATGTTGGCAATAATACACGCACTTAATAAATGACGACCTTACATAATGGGAAGACACTTCAAGGTAAAAACGGATCATGATAGTATTAAATACCTTTTAGAACAAATATTTTCCTCTGAAGAGCAAAAAAAATGGGTCACAAAGATGTTGGGGTTACGACTTTGAAATCATCTACAAAAAAGGGAAGCAAAATGTTGTGGCATATGCACTCTCAAGAAAGGATGAGGATATAGAAGCATTGTTGTGCGCCATTTCTATTATCCAACTAGATTGGATAAAAGAAACAAGGTATGAATGGAAGAAGGATAAAGAAGTGTGGCCACTCATTCAAAAGTTGCAGAAGTTCCCAGTTCAAACAATATTGCCAGAACTTGGCGAGGAAGGAAAAATCATATTGGAGCCTGGTGCAGTCACAGAAGCAAGAACCTGACAGCTACGAAATCGATCAATTTCAGAGTATCTCATCAAGTGGAAGAACTTACCGCTGAAGATTCCACATGGGAGGACAAGATTTTATATAGAAACATCAAGAACCACTCAAGCGTTGAGGACAACACTTTTTGAAGGAGAGGGGCATGTTAGGCCCCTATACTACCAGTGTAACCCCTTATTGTTATTAGTACATCCCCCTTATTATATTGTTGTACCCATGTAGTCCCCATATTGTTATTATTGTGCCCCATAGAAGCCCACTATTGTTATTATTGTGCCCTTACATTATTATTGTTATGTCGGATCTGATTATATTATGACCCCTTATACTCTTATAGATAGAAAGGAGGTCTTGTCATTTGTGTCATCCAATAATTATTCATTTGTGTAATGTAAAGGAGGTTGCCCCCTCGAAAAGGCTTATTTCTAAGACGTCGATCTATCTTTTCTATCTTTTTGTGAGCTGGTTTCATAACAGAAGAGAGGGAAGAAAATTTCTTGGACTAGATTCATTGATTTCAATGTAGATGGTGATTTCTAATCCTCATCGATTGATTGCACTGAAGGAGATAAACTAAATTAGAGGGGAGAGGAGGAATGAAGAGAGAGGATAGGAGTGAGAGAGGGAGAGAAGGATAAGAGAGAGAGAGAGAGAGTGATGGGGGGAAGAGAGAGGGATAGAGAGGAAGGACGAAAGGGAGGAGGAGAGAGGGAGGGACAAAGAGATGGAGTTGGAAGGGGAGATAGGGAGGGAAGAAGAAAGACATATAGAGAGAAACAGAGGGAGTGACAAGGGAAACATGTAGAGAGTGTGTGTATGTTTAGGGGTGAGATATAGAGACAAAGAAGGAGAGATGGAGGGAGATATATATATATATATATATATATATATATATATATATATATGTCTAGGGGGGAGAGAGGGAAGAATATTTGTTACACTAGATGCATTGATTTTGGTGTAGATGTCGGTTTCTAATTATATTTGATTACTTCCAATAGATGTATTGATTTCAGTGTAGATGTTGATTTTTTGTTATATTTGATTGCTTGCACTAGATGCATTGATTTCTGTGTAGATGTTCATTTCTAATCCTATTTGATTGCTTGCATTAGAGGTATTGATTTAAGTGTAGATGTTTTTTTCTAATCATATTTAGTTTCTTGCATTAGATGCATTGATTTCAATTTAGATGTTGGTTTCTTATTTGATGTAACTGGATTACATTAATTTTAAAGTGATTGAATTAACAGTGTGATTGATTTTAGTGTAAGCACAAAAAATTATTGACAATGTGCATTGATTTTTGCATTATAGTAATTCAACCTATTAATATTGGAGAGAAAGAGAGAAAAGATAACATGTGTATTACAATAGATCGAGTTAAATATTTGAATGGTTTAAGACTTCAACTACACTTTTCATATAATCGATATGAAAATATGGCAAAACTGACAAGGTGACAATAAGAATAGTAGAAGAAAATAATTGAGATTGATCACAATGAAGACTATTTGTAATTGGATACATTCTTATTATTCGCATTTTTTTCCATTCAAAAATATTACATTATCACTTTGCATTCAAAATTTTTATTTCATCATTTTTCATAGTTAAAGTTATTAACAATATCTATCATCTCAACGCATTGAGGTAACTCCGCAGATTTAAAATTAAAACTACTCTTCAATATATATTTAGTAATACCTGAAGGGACACTATTAATAATTAATTAGTTGTGAAAAATTGTAATACCTAAAATTAAATGAAATAGATGTGCAACATCAATCCTCCTACAAGTTATTGAGAATATTGTCTTCCTTCTTCATCACCAACTAATTACTAATAGACAATTTCATACACCTATAGAAATATAACACGAAAACTATAACATTCACAAACATTACCTTCCAAATCTAAACACATAAACACACAAACCATTTAAAACATCTAAACACGGACACACACAAACCACTCAAAACATCCAAACACAGACATACAAATCATTCAAGGCAAGCAACATAGACTAAATTAAAGAACAAAATTATATGGTCATTTCAAGCAAAGAGGACATAATGTAAATTTCAAAGGATGAAATTTATCTCAAACATATACATAATAATGATAATATAAAAATATGGCATTGTTTCCGTTAGTTGGAACCAACCTAGATCCATCTAACTTTGGATCTCTCATGCCCCGAGAGGGATTGAATCTCTCGAGGTGCAAACCTTTCCTCAAATTCTACACTCAAAAAAGAAAGTTTACATCTCAAGAAATTTCATCCTTCTCAGCCCATGATAGATCCGGAGTTAAATAAATCTAAGCTGGTAAAAATAAAATGAAAGTCAATCCAAAACCATGATATATTTGAACACTTTATAAATTGTTTTCCAACTTGTGAAACAACTATCCTTCCATGGATAACTCTGTTATTGAACTCGTGTAATAACTACCCTTAAAATCTTTGAATACCAGTTTCCTGGTGTTGTGGGAGGAGCATATTTACAGGTCACAGAAGCTTAGCTCGTGTGATGGAACCTACTTGATCCTTGTAATAAAAACAAGCTTATCTAAAATAAAAGAAAATTTAAAAAATGATTTAATACTATGGAACAATCAATAGCTAAGCTTCTCATGTGGTTGTAGGAACTTTCATGATGGAAATAATATACCCTTTCTATTAAGTTCATTATAAATCCAGCTATATTTAATGTTCCTATATTTTTAAATAAATGAATATATATATATATATATATATATATATATATATATATATATATATATATATATATATATGATATAATATTGTATATTATTATATAATATAGATATTTGAAAAATTAATTTGAAATTATAAATTTATATGAGTCTAAATGTTTGTAAAATTTAACTTCAACATTTATCATTTATATGTTAATTAAGTATAAGAGATATATTTATCAATTACTCAGTTCAGAACAGTATAAATATATAAATATTTAACATTTGTATGTAGACTCTGAAGATTTATATGTTAGTTCAGTATAAGAGATATATTTATCAATTACTCAAATCAAATCAGTATAAAAATACAAGTTGTAGTCTAATTGCTCTAAGTTCTATACATTTTTTAGCCAAATTTCAAAATCCCATAAAAAAATCTTTGAAATCATAAATTTGATTTTTAAACTCTACACAATTCCACTGCTCCAAAAATTTCCAAAAGCAATATCACCCAAAAACAATTTTGAAATCATAAATTTGATTTTTAAACTTTTCACAATTCCACTGCTCCAAAAATTTCCAAAAACAATTTCACTAAAGTGAACAAAGTTCCTTCTATAGATTAATTACTCCAAATTCTAGAAGACTTGGAATATAAAGATATCCATGAGGATATAAATATTATATTAAGATGTGTGAATAAGAATGATTGCTACAATGAGAATGAGAGGCCTTTTTATATACCAAGCAAGTGCCTTTTCAACCTAATTACTAATTGACTAATCATTATTTATGATTATTATCATTTACATTATTTTACATTATCTCCTATATATTTATTCGTAACATTGCCTTCCTCCTCAAAAAGCTATGTCCTCAAAGATTGTTAATGAAAAAGGCTTGATCTCTCTTTCAACTTCGAATGTATTTCTATCTCGGAGTAGTCATCTTCATCAATACATGTTGATATGACCCTCTAAGTGACAAAAACAAATGTCGCACTAAGAAAGGATCAGGCCATCCTAGATTAATCTTCTGTGGAATATTCTGATCACTGGAATTTGGTAACGACTTGTCATCATAGGACTAGATTGAGGTTACATCACTATTCTCTAGAACATCAGTTTGTTGTTTTTGATCTGAATGGTCCTGATACGTAGCATGGTTAAGTTATCTACTCTCATGATTTGGATGTCTATAGGGAACTTTTTTGGTTTGACATTCCCTTATTAGGTGTGTGGAAATTTTTTGATTTACTTCAGGGAACGATGTTGTTGATTTGGTTACAAAACCTTCACTTGGGATGTTAATCATCTGAATTGCAACACCTAAGTGTGTCATTTCTTCAACTGATTTGTCTTCTTGAGTTGTCATATTCACTGGATCAATTTTCACTCCCTTATCTTCAACTTGGATTGTTACGACTGGGGATTTCGATACTTCTTCTTGAGTGAATTGTTCCAACTTACCTTTTAATACTTTCTTATCATCCTTAAGTTTCTTAATTTGAGTGAGTAGACTTTGATTATGGTTTCTCAGACGTAAAAGTTCTTTGATTTCTGATTTATCAACCTTACATTCAGTTCTTTCTACAGATTAATTACTCCAAATTCCAAAAGACTTGGAATATAAAGATATCCATGAGGATACAAATATTATATTAAAATGTGTGAATAAGAATGATTGCTACAATGAGAATGAGAGGCTTGCTTATATACCAAGCAGGTGTATTTTCATGGAGATTCATGTCTCATTTAGACATGAATTTTCAACCTAATTACTAATTAACTAATCATTATTTATTATCAATATCATTTACATTGTTTCCTATATATTTATTCATAACATTCACCCAAAATTGTTGGGCAGAATTCCAAGCCAAAACTCTAAAACTTAAAACAATAGTATTATAGTTAGAAATGCCCATAAATATTATTCAAATCAAATAGGTACGAATAATCACATTACTTAATTAAAGTATAATTAGAGTGAGTTTAATGTGGGCTGACTTTGATATTGGAAAGAAAACTTGCCACTGTAATATGATCACTATTAATTGAGAAGTTTGAAGACAAATAATAAACCTCACATAAGTGATATCTAAGTGAAATACATTTTTCAAATTTGAACCGAAAGACTAAACCTCACACCAACTTAATTAAAACCGTGATATCTAAGCTTAATACATAAGTTTTGAGTAGATTCTAAATACAAATGAAACATAAGCACAGAATGCCAAACGTTTAATCCAAATCTATTGAGTCAGTCAAATCTGGATGCTTTGTTGGGGATGATAAATTATAGAGCTAAGCCAGAGACTTGTTGTTGCACAACCAGTTGACCACAATGTTGTAGGTGGATTTGCCTGGCATAAGATCTTCCACGCACAAACCATCGGAGTCAGTCAAAGCCTTCACTCGATTCTCCAATTCTATTTTCTTTTCATCATTATATTCATTCTTTTGCATTAATCATGGAAGTTCTTCAACATAAGCCTAGATGCAAATTAATCAACAACAAAAATTACAGCAACATTATTTATTGTGGGAAAAACCCAATATGGTAGAAAAACTAGCTAACTGAATTCTATTAGTCCCTTGGCCAAAACTTAGCCAAGCCGGCCAAGTGAGACTTCACCACTTACCTCCCTAGCATATTACAACAAATTCTTTGATGAGGGTCCACATGACTAAATTCCTCTACATTAACACCTACTTTAATTTAAAAAATAGAAAAATGGCTTGGGAAGTGAAGTTATTAAAATAGAAAATTGACAAATTTTTAGGGTTTTTGTAAGTGCAAAATTCACCTACAAAATTTAGGTTGATTTCTGAAATTTTTTGGGTAAAATTTTAAGAATCTAATCCAACGACCAAATTCCTCTAAAAAAGTTATCATATATATCTTATAGAATTTGTTTGATTAAAATTTATGCTCTCAATCAAAATATATCCAATCTACAAAATTCATAGTTGTGACTTGAAGAAGCTCTAAAAAATGTCAATATTAAATTGCTAATAACTCCACTTCCTAGATATGTTTTGGATATATATATCCAAAATGAATCTAGGAAGTAGAGTTATTAGCAATTTAAAATCGATTTTTTTTTACGGATTATTCAGGGGATGCCTATGAATTTTGTAGATTGGATATCTTTTCATTGAGAGCATAGATTTAAGTCAAACTAGTTTTAGAAGATCCAAAGAAGTGGCAGAATTCCATAATTGGGGTCATAATAGCTAATTTGAGAAAGACATGGTTCTACTTCATGATATAACACATGTCATATCCTAATAGTTTTTTCTAGTAATCTCACCCATGAAGCAGAATACCTATAAACATCCTCATATTTCCCCATAAAATATGAACACCAACTCTATTACAACTAAGTTATAATTCATGGAAGGTCAGCTTAAGAAATGCCAGAAAATGTAAATGGGTTGGAAGAGAAGTTTAATGAGAAGTTTGACAACTTCAAAAACAATTATATGGACAAGTTGTCGAATATGTTAGCTCGAATTGTACTAGAAGAACACCACATGAGTGCACATCAAGTTGGGTCGTGCACCAAGAAGAATATTATAACTTAGAAATGTTTAGCCACCCAAAATACTCGACATCGCTACATAATAATAGATCAATAGATAACAACATATAACATGGTTCTCCTAAGTTGGACCTGAACAAGTTTGATGGTTTTGATCCATCAAGATCGATCACTTTGATGGAACATTATTTCACCCTCATGCTGAAAGTCAAGGTGGGGCTCTTATCTTTAGATAAAGAATGATGGAAATGGTTGGAATGACATAGTAAAAAATGTTCAAGCTACATTTCGTGGAGTCAAATTCCTAAAGTTTTCTATGCACATTTTGAAAGGGATAGCCATTATTTGGGGCTACTTAATTACCAAGTTACACCAAATTGGCTCAACCATTGACTTTAGAGTAGTCTTTTAGCAATTAGCCTTCCAGATAGAGAACTTAATAGATTCCTTATATAAATAATGTTTCATAATTAGCCTCAAGGAGGAAATTTGAGCACAAGTAGGGATGTGACAGTCTATATCATGTTTAGAAGTAATCGAGAGGGCCTTAGAAGTCAAAATAGTGAAAAATGGAAAAAAAGAATCCAAAATTCATTCCTTGCACTTTTCCATCCCAAGGTAATTCACCAGGCACAACTCCTGCTCATCACTTAAAGTGCAAAATTTGTCTCCAACAGAAATGGAAGACTACCAAACATGTGGAATTTTCTTCAATTTTGATGAAAAATATCCTCCATGTCATAGGTCTAAAGAACATGAGTCATTCCAAATTGATATGACTACTTAGATCTTAACACAAGATATAACCATTGAAAGTAATCAAACACTATAGGTTGATGACATCAACACTTAGAATCAGGAAGATATTGAACTATCATTTCATGTTGACTTCAACTCTACAAGCATTGAAACTCATAGGCCATGTCAAGCACAAGGACGTTATAGTCCTAGTCGACAATGTCAATACTCACAAATCCATTATTAAGAGAGTTGCAAAAGAAAAACATTGTTTTGTACACCTAGTGCACAACTTTCAAATTATGATCACTAATGAAGGTATGAAGAAATGTGGGGGTAGATTTGAAAATGTCAAACTCCAAATGGGAGACTATAAACTCAAAATGCTTATATTTTCCATTGACATGGGCAATTTTGATATAGTCTTGGGGGTAGAATGGCTACACACATTGGGATTAGTTGCAATGGATTTCAAATAATTCTATATGAGTTTCATTAAAGAGGGACATGTACACACCCTTTAGGGTTGCAGGCAGCTTCCCCCAAAACAATCAGCTCTAATTGTATGGAGAAGTTGCTAAAGAAAGGATACTTTTCCATTATTTCCAAATTTAATGCCACAAAGGTCATGGATAATATGACACATAAAATACACCTAGATTTGTAGGTGATACTTGACAAACATCATTTGGTCTTTGAGACACTAAAGTGTTTACCCCCTTCTTCAGGAAAATATGACTATTGCATTCCCCTAATTCCAAGTAGTCAACCACCAAATGTACATCCTTATAGATACATGTTTGCATAAAAGAATGAAATAAAAATATCATTGAGGAACTATTGGAGGCATGGGTCATACATCTTAGTATAAGCCCATATTCATCATCGGTAGTCATCGTGTTAAATAAGGAAGGAAATTGGCACATGTATCATAATTTTATGGATCTCAATAAGTTGACAATTAAGGCCAATTTTTTAGTCCCAATTATTGACGATCTGTTTGATGAACTTCATAGATACTTTTTTTCACTAAGCTTGACTTAGGATGAAAGAAGTGAATATCTAAACGACAACTTTCAAAACACATGACTTGGTCATTATGAGTTTATAGTGATTCCTTTAGACCTTTGTATTACTCCATCCACTTTTCAAATCCTCATGAACACAAATTTGAAACCCTTCCTACAGAAGTTTATGATGGTATTCTTCGATGATATGTTGATTTATAGTAAAGCATGGGAATCAAACACAGATGATGTTGATAATTTCTTCCAACTTCTGAGAGACAACAATTATTTTTGAAGCACTCCAAGTGTACTTTTGGGGCTTCTAAGGTTGAATATTTAGGTCACATTGTAAGTCAAGAAGGAGTATGAGTTTATCCCAAGAAAGTGGAGGCTATGCAAGACTAGACATGGCCCAAAAAATTGAATAGCATGATGGGATTCTTAGGAGTTATAGGATGCTACAAGAAATTTGTGAAAAAATTGTTAGAAAAATACTATATATGACAGAGAAATGCAAGACATATAATATGCAAAAAAACACAAATACATAAAACCAGAGAACACAGATATACGTGGTTCACCCAATTTGGGCTACGTCCACCCCGAATAGCCAGTCCTTCCTTTACCTTATCCAGCGAAATGAAGAGACACAACCTACAACAGATCCGCTGTAATATCCTCTATTTTCTCTCACAGTCTCACCTCTCTGTTTCTCGCTCTGAGAATATACATATGTATCACAACCCCAATATAATACCCTCATACAAAGACAGGGGTTGCCTTCTAGGGAAAAAAACCCTAAACTAAACATAAATTCTACCGTCAGATCATCTGCCTAATGAACGGCCCAGATTGACTAGAAATTAATATACTTTTACAAGGAAATTTTACATCTGTTTTTAGCTTCGGGGGTGCTGCCCCTGAAACCCCTGCCCCGCCAAACCCCCGCGGGGGGCACAAGTCCCCCCCGCACCCCGCATGGAGGGGTGTACAATCTTCATGGGGTATACATCTGGCTGAAACAAAGACCTTTAAATTAGGATGATAATCATGCTCCACACCCAACAAAAATATTAAAAAATTGTAGCTACCATGGTTCCATTACTTAAAAGGAGTTCCCTTTGTTGGAGCAAGAAATCCACACAAGAATTCATTTCTTTAAACGAAGCCATGTACACTACTCCAGTATTGGCAATATTTTACTTTAAGAATACATTTATCTTGGGATAAGGTCTCGTCATAGCATTAATACAAGATGGATGAACCTTGGCATTCACCTACAAGCAAGTGCGTGAACATAATTTGGGAAAATCCACATATGAGAAGGAGACGATGAATATCGATTATGTAGTGGAGAGATGACAACCACATCTCATAGGGAGGCACTTTTAGATCAAGAGTGACCATCATATTTTAAAGTAAAGTAATTCGTCAAGAAATGATCATATTCACCAAAGAAACACAAATGGGTAACCAATATATTGTGATATGATTATGATGAAATCATATATAAGAAGGCTAAAGAAAATGTTGTGGTTGATGCTTTATCCATACAATTTGAAGAGGATGCATTGTTTTTTTCCTTATCATTACCAAGTCTAGAATTGCTTGAGAAATCTTGCAAGGAATGGCTATCAAACAATACTTTAAGGAATGTCATCCAACAACTTTAGATAGATCCCAAATCTCCTAAAATTTATACACGGAAACAAGATATATTATGGTATAAGGGGCACATTTTTTTGGCAAAAGGTTAAACCCTAAAACAACAAGCTTTAAAGGAGATGCACTCATCACCAACAATTGTTCATTCTGGCTTTCATAAAGCTAAATAAAGAACTAAGTTATTCATTCTTTTAGGAAGGAATGAAAATAAATATCCATGATTTTGTAGCATACTATGATGTTTGCAAAGAAACAAAGGAGAGATGTTAAAGTTATGAGGGGCATTGCAACCTTTACCAATCCCAATACACATTTCAATCGATTTTATTGCAGCAATTCCAAAAGAAGGAAACAAAACAATTATTATGGTGGTGACATATTATCTTTCAAAAGATACACATTATATGCCCTAACTTGTCCTTTTACTCCTTAGTTTCCTAGGCCTTCATCAATAATACCTTCAAGCTATATGGTATGCCCATTTCCATTATTTCATATCAAGACCCCACATTCACCATCAAATTTTGGCAAGAGTTGTTTAAAATTCAAGGTACACAACTAAATATGAGCACTTCATATCATCCTCAAATGGATGGTCAAATAAAAATAGTCAATACATGCTTAGAAACATATTGGAGATGCTTTGCTTTTGAAAAGTCGAACAATGGACACAATGACTTCCCCTAGCTAAATGGTGGTTGTGATACCACTTATCATAGCACTACCAAAATGACAACCAAAAACCCCCATATATGGCATCCTTTGTACCTGAAATGTTTAAGGTTCATGTAGCAGATAAAACACTTCATAGTATAGAAGTTATTATATGTATCCTCAAGGAAAAGTTGGATAACGTACAAAATAAAATGAAACAACAAGTTGATAAACAATGGTTCTCCAACAATTTCCTCATCTTCAACCTTGAGAACAAGACTACTTTAGAAAGAGGAAGGCATGTTAGGGTCCTACCCTAACCCCTTACTTAGATATAATATTTATGTATATGGTACATTAAATAGTTAGTTAATAGTCACTTATTGTAAAAATGCCCCAGTTTGTTATTAGAATTCAAATTGGTTAGTAGACTCTCACTAGAAGTGGGCCCATAGGTAGTTAATATCCTCCATGGATGGAAATATATTGAATATAAGGTTATGTAATGTTTTGTCAAGAAATGTGTTTGTAGTTAGAACATTTCTCTTGGAGGTTTACCCCTTGAAGAGGCAAGTGAACATAGCTCTTTATTTTTTATTATAAAAAAGATTTGTCTTGGGTTTATCTATCATTTTTCTTTTGTTCTTGGGTTTTGCGCTATATTTCATGTGAATTACACTACACATAAGAATAAACAATTACTTATCTAGAAGCAATATCAATGAAAATAAACTTGAATATTCTTTTAAAGTTACAAAAGAAAATTTTCATGGATGCATGAAATAACACCAAGTATAGAATAATATTTTTGAGCATGTTATCATAATTTGGGAAGAAATTTATGGCAACAAACATCTAACATGATATAGACATGACAAGGAATTTACCTTTCATATTCCCAACTATTTTTAATCTTTCCACTTCTACAATGCATGATTCTTTTAAATAGATTGCTTTTATTTAACATTAGAATGCTAAGTTCCAACATTGCCATCAAGTTGTTCACATGGAGATCAATGTTTTGACCCCCATCTTTATTTTGATTTTGGGAAGACCAATCTTGATTTAGATAAATTTTAAAAGAATAATACAAATACAAGAAAATATTTCATTATGGTTGGGTAAACTCTTGGTGATAGAATCAACAAGTCAAGAACCTTACTTAAGTCTTACCATCTAGTTTAAACATAGGTAAAGATATATTTGTATAAATAAGTTATAAAAGTAGATGGATTTCAATCAATTGCCTCAATAGATATTTTTGGGAATGATTAGGGACCAATTCTACATGTCTTTTGAATTGAAACATGAGTTAAAAAAACAAGAAGCATACTCTCCTGCACTCTAGGGGGCAGTACATTGATGAAAGATAAAATGTAACCATTTTTCACCTACATTGAGTATATTACGAAAAATTGTTATTGTTCATTGAAAACCACCACATTAATCAAGTGAGAATGGTTAGTGGTAAATAAAAGCCACTAGAAACAATGATGAGCTATTGAAAAATATAATAATACAAAATTTCAAACTTGGATCCCTTCAATAATCTTCTCTCCTTACACATAAGAGGAGGGAATATCAATGATGATATTTAGGCTTTAAGTATCAAATTTCTCCAATCAAAATTTGGGAAGTCTAGCATGACATCTAGTTTCCTCAACAAAACATCTACAAATTTAATCAATCAATCTCATTAAGTCAACATATGTGGGAGGTTTTGACATAGAACCTAGAATTCTCTCATCGCTCTTCAACTATTCATTGGGGTGTTTTTGACACTTGGTTGCACTTAAATTCAGTGATAACTTTGGTGATCCTATTTGTCCACTGATTCATAGGAGACGTTAGTTTTTTCTGGCCAAAATTACTTGGTAAATGATCAAATTATTAAGCAATAAGGAAATGTTTGAACATGTTAGCTATTCACTTACATAATTTCTACTCTCTTTCAAAGTTCATTTTAGATGAATCATTTAATATCTATTTTCACAATTATTCAAACATATTTTCTTCCAATCTTAGTTCAAAAGTTTCATATTGAAGATTGGAGATGATATCCACTAGTTCATGTTGCTTCACTAGTATGATTATTTATGCTTGTAATTGAGTAGGGAAATATCAGACTTAGTCCCTAGATAATCACAAAATTGGTGATCACCTTCACATGAGTTGTTATCATTTTCTTCTAATAAGATATTGTCATTATCCATTGACAAGTTGTCAATAAAATCTAAATCTAAATATAGTCAAATATGTGTACTATAAATTAATATCATGAAATAAACACATATATTGCATATGATTTTAAAAAAAATCTACTAAATTCTTCTTTCACTTTTTCTTAACCATAACTTTTTTATTGTTCTTTTGAGTGATCTTCAATTATTATACTAAGACTTACATAATTAAAATTAAAATTATAAAAATATTACTGAATTTAAATATACATTGTTATTATGATTGTAAAATTATATAAATATGTATTTTTATCCGTATTGTATAATAAATAATCCATATATTGAGTAAAGCCAACTGCGGTTTTAAATTTGAAAATAATTTTATAATTATAGTAAAATTTTAAATATCATTAAAAAAATTATCCTAGTCAACTATCAACTAATTTAATCGGATCCGAATCTACAATCACAATAAATATCCAATTAACTCGATATTAATTTTGCTCCATATGTCTTGAATCTGATCTACAATCCAAATAAGCTGACATTAAATTTATAAAAATAAAACGAAATTCAATCCATAGCCAAATAAGCTGGCATTAAATTTATTATGCCGAGAGTCTTGAATCTGATCTACAATCCAAAGAAGTTGACATTAAATTTATAAAATTAAAATGAAAGTCAATTCGCAGCCAAATAAGCTGGCATTAAATTTATTACCGGGAGAGGTACATTTTACAGCATAGTATGTATGTTTATTCTACAGCCTAATGTAATTTGGATGTGATGTGTAGTCTCCCATGTCTTGGACTGTATCATTTTGTTGGTCATGGATATCCAAATTCAAAATTGAGGACTTTGTTGTCATATCCAAACCTTGTTCTGATATCCGCTTCAAGATCAGACCATGGTGGTGCATATATGAAATATGTTGTTGTTGCTTTGTATGTCTTGGCATATCTTCCTAAAAACAGAGATTGAACTCTGGTTTTTCCGATGCCTATTTTACATGATTTGAATTTTCCGGTTGTTTCGCTGGCCTTGACATCATGTTCGTAGTCTCTCATCTTCTCTTTCCATTAATGCCTGCCGTCACATAGTTTTTCCCTTGTTGAACGCTATCTTCCTCTTTGCCTATCTGTATACCACCACCCCATGATGGATGTTTTAAAATATCTTTTTATTTGACAATAGGGAAGGTTCTGGTGAATGGGCTTTACTATCCTATATCCGTCATTCCTATATTCTATTTGGGACCCTAAAATTTGTCAGTATAGTACTATTGTTTCGCCAATAGATTGAAGCTTCGGGTTTATATTCACCTAACCTATCCATTTTATTTACTCCATGAGATCTTTCATTTGTCAGTAAATCCTATTGGGATCCTCCAATCTTACCTTTTGGTCTCAGTATTAAATCCGTCATGGATTTTCACACTGATCAATCTGCTGAGTCAGCCATGGTTCGGGCCACAATGGAAGCAGAGAAGACCCTTGCCAGCCATGCACAGAAGTCTAACTGGAAAGCTTCACTGGAAGCTGACATCATTCTTCCCTCTCAATCTGATATGTCTCCACGGGGTGATGGCATGGCATATCGCCCGCGACAGAAACAATACCGCCCAGTTAAAACTTCTCCCCCTCCTGAGGCCATTAATCTGGATGGTCCTCTTTTATTGGATAGAATAGCAAGTTTATAGAAGAGGGCGCTTGTGGGGAGATGGTTCTTCCCGTCAATGGAGGATTCACAAATTAGAACATGGATTGCTGCCAAATGGTCTCCTCTCCTGGGCTACTCTCCTACCATTGTTCGCCTCATGAACAATTGGTATAGTTTCCACTTTCTCCGGGTTCGTGACTTTGAAATTATCTATTTGAAACCCTGGGTGTGAGAGAAGAGCTTTTTAGCTCTACACAAATGGTTCATTAGATTTAATCCGCTTTGATGCACGCCCCAAAACAATTACATTTGGTTAAAATTGCCTGGCCTGCCTCTTGAACTGTGGACCAAAGAATCTATGGAAAAAATAGGAAATGATATTGGGCGATTCATATACGTCGATCCTAGGTGTATTGGGGCTAAAGACAAGCGGGTGGCTTGGATTCTCATAGAAAAGGAATTCAGAGGGGGCTTTCCAAAGACTATCGATTTAACTTGGGAATTGTCCAAAATTCAACAATGATTAGATTATTGGGGAGTCCCATTTAGGTGTTCAAATTGTTACAAAACTAGACACCTTTTTCCTAAATGTCCTCGTCGCCCTGGTGGTAAGCAGAAGAAAAAGTTCCATGCAGAAAATATTCCTGTTTCGGCATATGAAAGAGAATATATGGTAAATGAATGGCCTAACACCATGGAGTTTTAACAGGCTCCTGTCATAACAAATGATGTTCCATCTTCGCCGAAAGGCCATTCCCTAGATCGATCTGCCAGTCTTCCACATTCTCGATCTGTATCTGTGGACCCGACATATTGTAATATTAACTATTCTACTGATCGACCCCGGTCATCCACTGTTTCTAAAACTCCTTCGTTGTCTTTTTATGACCTTTCGGCCAAAGTGATGGGTTTCTCTAACATTTCTCCACCTCATGAACTAGAACCGGACCCTCAGATCGCCCTCCCTCCTACATCTTCTAAGCCTGCGTATATTGAACCTGCATCCGTTCAATACATATTTTCATCGCCTCAATCCCCTTCCTCTCACGTTCCTCCCACCCTCGTATTCCCGACTTCCCCATCACATGGTCGAACTTCTGATATAAATGATAAATCTCCATATAAATTTCACTCCCCTAAACCTCCATCCCTTGGAGGTTTTTCTAACCGCAAAGGAAAGGCCCCATATATTCCAATTTCCCCTCCACAATCCCCTCAATCCTCTCCCCGTAATTCATTCGATCAGGATATTGACCTCCTCCTAAAAAGAGCATCTTTGAAACTTCAGTCATTAACTGTCCATCGACCCAATCGTTCCCCCTCGCCGAATATTAGACCTAATTCGGCTGGAAACATTACAGTCCGCCGCAAAGATAAGCATGGTAGTAGACACTTTCGGGGTAGGAAGGGAAGACAGGATTTGTCAACCTGGGATCTCTCCTTAATTGACATTCCTGTTACAGAAATTGCTACTGAAGATAATCCTGACAAAAGGCCTCTTAGAGCATGCCGGCCTAATGATGTCCCCAAATGATCGACATACTATCAATGAACATTCGGGGCCTTGGAGCTGACCCCAAATTTCTGGCCCTAAAAAATCTTTTTGTCTCTTCAAAATCTAAAATGCTTCTTATACAGGAAACCATGCATGACAGTACAAAAACCATTTCATACTTTAGGCGGATGCTACCATCATGGCATATGGTTGCTTCAAATGTTGTGGACATGTCTCGAGGATTAGCTGTATTATGGGATCCTAAATGGATTGTGGTTGCTGCCTTTCAATGTTTTGTTGGCATTCCCATTCTAGCCCGCTTCCGTGGCTATACAGACCCCATTCACATATTGAATATTTATGCTCCATATAAAAATCGGTTCCCTTTTTGGAATTATCTGCTTTCTTCTGAACTACTTGAAATTGACTCTATGATAATTGGCAAAGATTTTAATTGCACCTTTTGTAACGATGAAATATGGGGCAATGGCAGGAAATATGATCCAATGGGGAGTTCATTCGGGAATCCATTATACAAAATAATTTTATTGACATCCTGCTTGTTAGTCAGGGACCAACTTGGGACAATGGGCGATCAAATAATTCATTTCTGGCGAAAAGATTAGACAGATTTCTCTTTCATGAAAGATTGATTGAAAGATATGGCTCTCCTACAATGAACATCATTCCATCTTTCATATCTGATCACCGTCCCATTTCTATTCAATGGAAATATGTTGGACGCAGGTTTGGATATCCATTCAAGTTCAATCGTACATGGCTTGCTGACGAACAATTCAACAAATTTATAAATGATACTTGGAAGCTATCTCCCATGCAGGAAAATGATTCTTCCCGGCATTTTCTTGATCTCCTGCAATTTCTTCGAAAAGAGGTTAAAAAATGGCAAAAAGAGAAATCAACCTCCAATAGAAAGGAACTGAAGGATATATGTAGGAAACTGGAGTACTTATCTACACTTTTTAAAAATCCCTCCATGTCGTCCACCATCAGAAAACATATATGGGGTTTAGAAAAAAGAAAACAAAAGATATTAGAAGAAGAAGAGGCCACTTGGAGGCTTAAAAGTCGAGCATTATGGCTCAGAGAGGGAGATAAAAACACCAAGTTTTTTCACAGGTTTGCAAATAAGAGGAGGGAGGCAAACGCTATTTGGGAGATCAAGGATGAGGTAGGAAATTCTCATTCCTCACAGGAGGCAATTTCTAGAGAAGCTGTGAAATTCTTCAAAAAGGCTTACAGCGAGGATTATGTCTGCGACATAGAGGATATTCTATGGGGAATAGACCCATACCCCACTATGTTTGATGAAAGTCTAAACAGAGCTCTATTTGTTGAAGTATCAGAAGAGGAATTACTGGCAACAATGAAATCATTCCAGAAAGACAAGTGCCCCGGGCCAGATGGGTGGACCATCGATTTCTTCATCCACTTCTTTGAATTATTTAAGACAGATATTCTAAAGATGGTCGAGGAATCGAGAACACAGGGTTTCATAAGCCAGAATATCTCCTCAACATATATCGCTCTAATTCCAAAGAAGAAGCTCTCCTCCTCTTTTTCAGATTATCGGCCAATTTCATTGTGCAACGTATTATACAAGGTCATATCAAAGATTATAGCTATCCGAATTAGGAACACTCTATCTCTACATCTATCTCCAGAGCAACACGGTTTTCTAAAAGACAGAAATATCTTAGAAGCGGTGGCTCTCACCCAAGAATGCTTACACTCAATGCATAGCAGGAAAATAGAAGCTGCTCTTTTAAAAATCGACCTTAAAAAGGCATACGACTGTGTGAATTGGGGCTTTATTTGATGCCTACTGGCTAGGATTTGCCTTGATGTCAGGTGCATAAGATGGATCATGGCCTGTGTGGTGGAAGTAAATTATGCAGTCCTAATTAATGGAGTCCCAACTCCTTTCTTCAAAGCAGCCAGGGGCTTACGTCAGGGTTGTTCCCTATCTCCACTCTTATTCATTCTAGTAATGGAATCTCTGAGCCTCTCCCCATTTGTAGGGATATCCTCATGTCGCATAATCTTTTTGTTGATGATATCCTTCTGTCAACAATACTATGCAGATCAACATGGATATGTATCCATGAAATCTTGGAGAGATTTTAAAAAGCCACCAGCATGTATATCAACAATATAAAATCATCATTTCATGTCGTTAATGTAAATGGAGATATAATCACATTTCTAACAGATCTTTTCAATATCAAAGCATTTCATATCCTGAAGGGATTCAAATATCTGGGTTTCAATTTGAAACCTGTGGGTTACAGATTGGCCGATTGGTCGTGGATTCCGGATCAGTTCTATAAGAAAATATCTGCATGAGAATACAAGTGCTTATCCATTGGAGGTAGCACCATTCTCATGCAATCCGTGCTGGTTCAAATCATGGTTTATTAAGCACACCTCTTCTATATCCCTTCATCTATTATTAACAGTTTAAATAGAATGATAGCTAATTTCATATGGGGAGGACAGAAGGAAAAGAAAAAATATCACCTGAGCAAGATTTCAAAGTTGACACGGCCAAAAAAAATGGGAGGTTGGGGTATATTGGATTTACACTCTTTTAGAAGAGCCCTTCTATGTAAATCTATGTGGAAAGCGATTATGGGTGAATCCAACTGGAGCAAGACCATTAGAGCTAAGTACATGGATGATCAAGACATGACATATTGGTATAGACGGTGCTCCATTGGATCCTCCATCGGCTCATATATGTGGAGAGGCTTTCAAAGATTGGAGTCGTTCTTTAGAAAAAATTTGATCTGGAAATTCCAATCCGGATCCAATATTATCATTGGATTAGATGAATTCGCAGGTGCGGGAGAAAAGATCCATATTTCCTCTCAGCTTTTGAGAACTTTACACAACAGGGGATATTTCTTTTGGGTCAGTGTAATAAAAAAATGGGATGGTGCTATTCCAATTTGGAAATCTGCTACAGAAATGCAATTACACGGTGTTCTGGAATCCCAATGGAATGCTATCACTACTTCACTGCAAACGCGTGGATTGTTTCGCTCGTCAGACAGGGATTGCCTCATTTGGAAAGGTCTCGGTGGCTCATCGGCTGTATATGCAAAGCATATATATCTCCAAATTTTATTATCAGAATCCGATACATGTGATAATATTTTTCCGCCAGCTTTTTGGAAAACTGGATGCCCTTTAAAAATCATTATTTTTGCCTGGTTGGTTTTTCATGACAGGAATCTCACATGAGAGAATCTCCAGAAGTGAAAATGGTGCGGGCCAGCCATATGCCCCCTATGTAGAACAAATTCTGAGAATAATTTGCATATTTTTTTACAATGTCCACAAACCCAATTGATTTGGCAGAACTTAACTGATCATTTTGGTTTCGCCAACGTCAGTGATCCTTCTATCTATGAGGCTTTCAAAGGATGGAGCAACATGTATTGTGAGTGGAGGCCCATTCCATTGTTAACAATCTGGCCCATATGGAAATGGTGAAACTCGATGATTTTCGAATCCAAAAGGGAATTGATTTCTAATCTATCCTTTGTTTATATGAAGCGCTAGCTCGACCTCGACAATCCAAATTCTGACAAGGAAGGAACCATCAGCCCATGGATGCCTATGGATATCCCTGTGCTTTCTTTGACAGTGCTGCCCAACATGATACATGCACCTGTGGAGTTTACATAATCCTAGAAGAAGGACAAGCTTTTGACATACATTGGAATGGAGGACCTGGAACTAACAATAAAGCAGAAATTATGGCCCTGGCTGGACTCCTTTCTATCTGTGACTTCCTTGCCCTCCAAAACCTTCATATTTTTGGAGACTCGAAAGTCATCATCGACCATGTATTGTCTAAACATATCATAAAAAATATACATCTCTCTGGTTGGTTGAACAGGCTTGAGGCTTTGTGGAGCAACAAAAAAGACTACACAATCTCCCACATTGTCAGGGATAAAAACTAGAGAGCAGATGCTTTATCAAAACAGGGGCTATCATCGCCACAGGGTATATGGAGGATGCAGATTACAGTGGACAACACCTCCCACCAGATCCAAGACTTTTCCATGCCGGGTACATAATTTTCTATTTTGTGAAGTCAAAACTGGTATGATTTTCTGTTTCCCCAACATTTTGACTCTTATTTTTTGTCGTTTTTCCATATATAATCTTGGCTCATGGGACTGAATTTCTGAATTATCAATATGTGCATATGTGCATTATGCAATATATTTCCTTATGACCTTTATGTAACAGATCTGATAAGGCTCCTTATATCCTTTCTCTCTATGTGGTTTTGAACCACATTACATTTTCCATATCATATGGTTTCCATATCAACATTGTTGTACATATTTGTTGGATGAATATAATACAATCATATAGCTTTTTTTCGTACTGAGAAAAGTATGTCAATTTTACAAGTATGTCAATTTTACAGCGTAATATAATCCCAATGTGTAAGTATGTCCATGCTCAAAATTATATTTTAGTTAATGTTGGCCAACATAAAAATAAAAAATTAGAAATTTAAATAATGTTTATGTTCGTCTCTCCAATAAATAATAATAATGAAAATAGAAAATACTAATGTTGGCAAACAAAAATGAAAATAACCATATAGATAAAAAACAAGAATGAAAATAACAATATAGATTAAAAAAAATGCAATACAATTATCTCATGCCTTTAGATAAAAAAAATTACAAAACAATTATTTCATGAGTTTAATTGTTCTTTTATCATATACAGTGAATTTGAATGGATCATAAATTTACCTTCAACAATTTTTTTTACCACATTAAAATTCCAAATTAGGTAAAATTTTGAGCATCTTTACTATTTACTAAAGCCACTACCATTTCTTAAATCAAGGTAAAAAGGTTAATTCAACACAAAGAATCCAAAATCTTGGTGTAAAATCTTTTAATATTTCTTTTAATTAATTATTTGTAAAATGAATCTTTTAAAGAAAAACCATATCCTATGGATATACTAAAATCTCTATACACATAAATATTTCCACTTCAAAGTTTTAATATTAGAAAATATTCATTTGATGTAGTTTTATTATAAATTTTGTTATCATGCCATATAAAAAACATCATTAAATCTAATATTAATATTGAAAGATTAATATTATTATTTTAATTAATTATTTGTAAAATGAATCTTTGAAAGGAAAACCATATCCTATGGACATATTTAATATTTCCACTTCAAAGTTTTAATATTCGAAAATATTCATTTGATGTAGTTTTATTATAAATTTTGTTATCATGCCATATAAAAAACATCATTAAAACTAATATTAATATTGATATATTAAAATATTAATATTATTCAACTTAATAACTTTTAATTAATACAATATTAAATTTAATATAATATTAATTTTTTTATATTATAATGATATATATTAACTCTACATATATATATGGGAGGGAAGAACAAAGACATACAGTGATAGAGGTGGAGAGATAGAGGGAGTGAGAAAGGAAAAGAGAGGGAGGGATATAGAGATGGAGTCAGAAGGAGAGAAAGAGAGGGAAGAAGAAAGACATAGAGAGAGAAAAGTGGAGAGAGAGATGGAGTTAAAATAAAGAGACAGAGAGAGAATGTTTATGCTTAGGGGTGAGATAGAGAGACAAAGAAGGGGAGATGGAGAGAAGGGGGAGAGAAGGAGAGAGGGAGGGATCTAGTGATGGAGTTGGAGGGCAGAGAGAGAGAGAGAGAGCTGGGGGGGGAAGATAGAGGGAGGTGGGAGAAAAAGGGAGAGAGAGGAAGCAAGAGAGTGAGGACGTGAGAGAGAGAAGGAGAGAGGAAGGTAAGAAGAAATACACAGAGAGAAAGGTGGAGAGAGTGAGAGGGAGTGATAACGGAGATGGAGAGATGGAGAGAGGAGAGCGGGATGGAAGAGAGATAGAAGGGGGAGAGAGGGAGAGAAGGGGAAGAGAGAGGGTTAGGGAGAGGAAGAGGGAGGGAGAAATAGATATAAATGGAGAAAGAGTGTGTATGTTTTGGTGGTGATATAGAAAGACAAGAGAGGAAAAGGGAGATAGATATATAGATGGAAGGTGAAGAGAGGGAAGAAGAGAGAGATAGATAAATATGGAGAGACAACATTTATGTCTGGGGGGTGGGGGCAGATGAGATAGAGAGACAACGACGGAGAGATGGAGGGAGATATAGATATAGATGAGAGGGAAGAGAGGGAAGAAGTTTTCTTGCACTAGATGCATTGATTTCAATGTAGATGGTGATTTCTAATCCTATTTGATTGCTTGCATTGAAGGAGATAAACTAAATTAGAGGGGAGAGGAGGAATGAAGAGAGAGGAGAGGAGTGAGAGAGGGAGAGAAGGCTAAGAGAGAGAGAGAGGGAGACACAAATATGGAGGGGGAGAGAGGAGGAGAGAGAGAAAGAGAGAGGGAGGGAGAAAGTGACAAGGTTAGACAACAAAGAGAGAAAGAGATGGGGGGAGATAAAGGGATAGAGAGGAGGAGAGAGGGAGGGACAAAGAGATGGAGTTGGAAGGGGAGAGAGGGAGGGAAGAAGAAAGACATATAGAGAGATAAATGGAGAGAGAGAGAGAGAGAGGGAGGGAGTGACAAGGGAGAGATGTAGAGTGTTTGTGTATGTTTAGGGGTGAGATAGAGAAACAAAGAAGGAGAGATGGAGAGAGATATAGATATAGATCTAGGGGGAAGAGATGAAATAATATTTGTTACACTAGATGCATTGATTTTAACATACATAGTGATTTTTAATACTATTTGATTGCTTGCACTGGATGCATTGATTTCAGTGTAGATATTGTTTTTTAATGATATTTCATTGGTTTTAGTGTAGATGTTGATTTTTAATGATATTTCATTGGGTTCAGTGTAGATGTTGATTTCTAATCCTATTTGATTGTTTGCACTAGATGCATTGATTTCAGTGTAGATGTTGATTTCTAATTATATTTGATTGATTGCACTAGATGCATTCATTTCAGTAGATGTCGATTTCTAATTATACTTGATTGCTTTCACTAGATGTATTGATTTCAGTGTAGATGTTGATTTTTTATTATATTTGATTGCTTTCACTAGATGCATTGATTTCCGTGTAGATGTTGATTTCTAATCCTATTTGATTGTTTGCATTAGATGTATTGATTTAAGTGTAGATGCTTTTTTTCTAATCATATTTAATTTTTTGCATCATATGCATTGATTTTAGTGTAGATATTGGTTTCTTATTTGAAGTAACTGGATGTATGATGACACATTAATTTTAAAGTGATTGGATTAACAATGTGATTGACTGATTTTAGTGTAGATGTTTCTTATTTGATGTAAGTAGATGTATGATGATACATTAATTTTAAAGTGATTGGATTAACAATGTGATTGATTGATTTTAGTGTAGATGTTTGATGTAACTAGATGTATGATGATAAATTAATTTTAAAGTGATTGGATTAATAATGTGATTAATTTTAGTGTAAGCACAAAAAAATCATTAACAATGTGCATTGATTTTTGTGTTATAGTAATTCAACCTATTAATATTGGAGAGAGAGAGAAAATGTAACATGTATAGTACAATAGCTCGAGTTAAATATTTGAATAGTTTATGACTTAAACTGCACTCTTCATATAATTGATATGAAAATATGATAAAACTAACACGGTGAAAATAAGAATAATAGAAGAAAATAATTGAAATTTATCAAGACCTTGTAATTGACTACATTCATATTATTCACATTTTTTGTCATTCAAGACTATTACATTATCACTTTGCAATCAAAATTTGTATTTCATCATTTTTCATAATTAGAGTTATTAACAATATATATCATCTGAACATATTGAGACAACTCAACAAATTTAAAATTAAAGCTACTCTTCAATATATATTTAGTAATACCTGGAGGGACACTATTAAGAATTAATTAGTTGTCAAAAATTGTGATATCTAAAATTAAATGAAATAGATGTCGAATATCAATCCACAAGATTGTCTTCTTTCTTCATCACCAACTAATTACTAATAGACAATTTCATACACAGAAATAAATCACGAAAACTATAACATTCACAAACATTACCATCCAAATCCAAACACAAATACACAAACCATTCAAAACATTTAAACACAAACACACACACAAACCACTCAAAACATCCAAACATAGACGTATGGTCAAGCAACATAGACTAAATTAAAGAACAAAATTATATGGTCATTTCAGGCAAAGAAGACAACTTAAATTTCAAATAATGAAATTTATCTCAAACATATTAGCTAGAACCAACCTAGATCCATCTAACATTGGATCTCTCATGGCCCGAGAGGGATCGAATCTCTTGAAGTGAAAACCTTTCCTCAAATTCTACACTCAAAAAATAAGGCTTACACTTCATCTAACTTTGGACCTCTCATGCCCCAAGAGGGATCGAATCTCTCCAAGTGCAAACTTTTCCTCAAATTCTACACTCAAAAAATAAAGCTTAAGACTTACACCTCGAGGGATTTCATCCCTCTCGCCCCATGATAATAAAATAAAATTCAATCCACAATCATCATGAACACTTTATACATTGTTTTCCAACTTGTGAAACAACTACCCTTTCAAGATGACTCTATTATCGAACTCGTGTAATAACTACCCTTAAAATCTTTGAATACCAGTTTCCTTGTATCGTGGGAGGAGCATATTTGCAGGTCAAAGAAGCTTAGCTCGTATTATGGGACCTACCTAATCCTTGTAATAAAAACAAGCTTAATTAAAATAAAGGAAAAATTAAAAATGATTTAATATTGTGGAACCATCAATGGCTAAGCTTCCCACGAGGTTGTGGGAACTTTCATGATGGAAATAATGTAATTGTGTATTCATTTCACTATAGATCTATCTATATTTAATGTTTCCATATTTTTAAATAAGTTTTAATATATATAGATTATGAATAATTTGTATGTTTTTATAATATAGAATTTGGAAAATTATAAATTTATACGAGTTTAAATATTTGTAAAATTTAACTTCAATATTTATTATTTATGTGTTAGTTTAGTATAAGAGATATATTTATCAATTTTAGTATAAGAGATATATTTATCAATTACTCAAATCAAATTAGTATAAAAGTACAAGTAATAGTCTAATTGTTTTAAATACTATACATTTTTTAAGCTAAATTGCTCCAAAAATTTCCAAAAACAATCTCACCCAAAAAAATCTTTGAAATCATAAATTTAATTTCTAAACTCTGTACAATTCCACAGCTCCAAAAATTTCCAAAAACAATTTCAAAAATTTCCAAAAACAATCTCACCCAAAAAAATCTTTGAAATCATAAATTTAATTTCTAACTCTGTACAATTCCACAGCTCCAAAAATTTCCAAAAACAATCTCAACCAAAATTGTTGGGCAGAATTCCAAGCCAAAATTCTAAAACTTAAAACAAATAGTATAATAGTTAGACATGCCCCACAAATATTATTCAAGTCAAATAGGTACAAATAATCACATTACTTAATTAAAGTATAATTAGAGTGAGTTTAGTGTGGGATAACTTTGATATTGGAAAGAAAAATGACCACTGTGATGTGATCACTATTAATTGAGCAGTTTGAAGTCAAATACTAATCCTCACACAAAAGTGATATCAAAGCGAAATACATTGTTCAAATTTGAACCGAAGGACTAAACCTCACACAACTAAATTAAAACAGTAATATCAAAGCTAAATACATTGTTCAACCATACATAAGTTTGAGTAGAGTCTAAATCCAAATCAAACAGAAGCACAGAATGCCGAACACCTAATCCAAACCTACTTGACTTGTTACAACCAGATGTATCGTCACTCAAATCTGGATGCTTTGCTGGGGATGATAAATTATAGAGCTAAGCCAGAGGGTTGTTGCTGCGCAACCAGTTGACCACAGTGTTGTAGGTGGATTCGCCTGTGGTAAGATCTTCCACGCACAAACCATCGGAGTCAGTCAAAGCCTTCACTAGATTCTCCAATTCTATTCTTTTTTCATCTTTATACTCGTTCTTTTGCCTTGAACAATTAAGTTCTTCAACATAAGCCCAGAGGCAAGAGTCCTGAGTGAGCTTCGTTGGGAGTGATTGCAGCTGCTCTTCATTATTTTCCAGCCACTTTTGAAGAGTTTTGTAACGACGAGGCCTTCCATGAGTGAGGTACGGTCCTGAGTCCTCATTCTTACCCAATCTGTAATAATTAGCGATGTCCAGTGGCTCAACAAGTAGCCTGTAGTACGTGCCCCGTGTTATCCACTCTTTCCTGCACTGGAAATCATCGGGTAATTCGTCCTTATCGAACTTATTCTGTATTATCTCGTCCCACCAGCCTGCAAGCTCCAGCCTGTTGAGATTAGCCTGGAAGTCCACATTACCTCGTTGCTTCTTTTTAAAAGCATCAAAGTATACAGTCTCATTTCTCAAACATTGTTGGCGGTATTCTGCTAGTTTCTCCATGGGGGTTTCCATCTTTTTGGGATATTCCCTCTCCAAAATGGCCAGGTTCTCACTCTGCTGCTTCAGAACTTGTCCTGCTGCTCTCAGGGCAAGTCTCGCTTGGCAATTCTGCACAAACAACACAGAATGTGCGACTAATAAAAGGATGTAATCTTCTCTGCCAGAAGTAACAAATAATTCCAGTAGAAAGTGTCATTCTTTGCCACGTTGATTTAAAAATAAAAAGGTACTGAACAAACAAATACTGCAACAAGAAATTAAATCAATTATTCAGAACCTGTACCAGGAAAACTAACATTTAAACCTACTTTTGCAGCCTAACTAAGATCTCCTTCAACATCTTTAGTGTTTATAGCAAGTGAAATTTCCAGCTCATTTCTTCCTGAGGTAGATCAATTGGGCTCGTTTACTTAACCACGAGGTATCCCAGATTTGGGGAAAAATGTAGCAGGGCGGGCAAAAATGAAATTCCGTTAGGAAAAAAATCAATTTATTGTATTTAGAGGAGCTCTCCAATTGAGTATGGTAGAGACGTTGTAATGTAATGTAATGTCTTCTCTTGTGAAATCTTAATAATAAAAATAACTCCACATGAAAACATTTTTGTTCTATCAAAATATTTCCCAAAATGGCATGCTTAGTTTATATTGATTAGGCTCAAGGAGTAAGTCTGGGCTTAGCTTGAATTGATTAGGCAAGGAGTATGTCTAGGCTGCTTAGTCATAGGGTCTTTACTGTTTCAAGAAAATAAAAGATATAAATAATTACATTAAAATAAAAATAACTTCATGGTATTTACCCATGATAAGAGAACCCATGGTATTCATGTGGAATATAGTCTATTTAAAAGGGAAAATTAAACCAGCCTAGATCTATCTTAACTCCGGATCTATCAAGCTCAGAGATAAATCAAATCTCTTGAGACTCAAACCTCTTTTAGAGTGAAAAGTGCTTTGATCCTCTTAGCACTTGGTAAATCAAGAATTAGATAGATCTAGACTGGTTTTATAAATTAAAAAACAAAAAAATATAATATATAATGTTACATTATTTTATTTATTATTTATTAATAAATAAATAAATAATTACTTAATTAAATAAATAAAATTTAAACCATTTTTATAATTAAACCAAAAAAATTAAATAATTTATATAATTGATTTAAAATATTAATATTTTTTTATAATTCTTATATAATTTTTATAATTTATTAAAAAAACAAATAATATTCCATCTATTCTAAACACAAAAAAAGTGTGATTGGCTTTCTATATATTTTCATCTTATTATGTAATCTACTCAGGGAAGCCTACTCATCATTAAATGCCTTAGAAATGTGAGTGATGCATATTTATTGTCAAAATAGAAAAGCAAGATGTTCTACAAGGAAAGATGTTTCATGCTAGAAATTTGAAAAAATTAAATCCATTTCAAACACCACTAAATCCCTGAAGAATCCAGTTTTGATTCCACTGAGGCTAATAAATCTAAGTTCAAAATGGATGTATAACAGCCTGTATGAAAATTGACCTGGAAACTCATCTAAAAAAGGATATTAAAAATCTCTCCAAGCAGTAGATCAGTTCAAATAATAGAAACACCAGAAAATTACTACAATCACAAAACAAAGAAAGTTGTGCATCCAGTTTATCTTAAAAATCTGTCCCATCAGTAGATCAGTTCAAATAATAGAAACACCAGAAAATTATTAGAATAAGAAAACAAACAAAGATGTGCATCCAGTTTATCTTAGGAATACTAGACAGAAACACCACCGGCCCACAGAACTATCCAACTTTGGTTCCTCTCGGAGTTAATAAATCTGGGTTTAAAATGAATGTGTAACCCTATGAAAACAGTGATGAAAAATGACCCTGAAATTTATACTAAAAAGGATTTTAAAAATCTCCCCTGCAGTATATCAGTTCAAAAAATAGAAGCACAAGCAAACTATTATAACCACAAAACCAACCAGTGTGGATCCAGTATAACTCAGGAATACTGCTGAAACTTTTATATTGCAAGCAAGCAAGAGAGAAACTCAATCAAAGAATGCAAAAACTTAAGAGATTTACCTGAATTCCAAGCCCAAGGGCGTCCAGTTGTGTTTTTATCCCTGCGTCTTGATAAACTGATCCTGCATCAGACAACGGAAGATCTGAAAGCTCATTGAATTTCACGATGTTTTGCAGGGCATTGGGTAAGATATAGCCATAACCAACATGCTGTAAGATGAAGTCCTCTAAATTAGCACCTAACGTCTGTAGGGAGAAATAGAGGATGGGTAACACAGCATAATGATTTTCTACCAATATTGCGCCACTACTTGAACAGAATAGATAATACCCAAATGGCCTATAAGGACTTAACTTCACCAGAGGCTTTACAGCAGCTATCAAGGGGTTGTTGGGGCTCATTTTGGCAGCGCTGGTATAATTCGAGACAGCGGAACAATGCTGGACTACAGTGGCAACAAACTCAGGAATGCCCCCTGGGAGGGTTTCTGCCATAGGTAAATCAGTGGAACCCATTGAATCCGCTGCGCTCTGCATGGATCTGTTCCAATAGGGTAACAGAGCTTCTAAGGGCTTAGAAACAGATATCGAAGGAACCAAGAGAATCCTAGAGAGGGCATCGCGCCTCAACACAACATAGCAGAACTGATCCGCCCACTTCTTGCGACGAACTCCTCGCGCCAGAATTTCATCCCCAATCAAAGGGAACCCAAACGTGATGCAAAATACCGATTTAGGCAGGCCACGCTGCATCTCCAATATCCGTAAAGTGGCCAACGCAGCAATACCCCCTCCCATGGCGTGGCCGGTAAACACAATGGTATTCCCCTTCTCATAATCCTCACTGACCTGCAACAACAATCAAAATTACCAATTAATAAATCCAAAACGTAGCAATATTCTCTTAAACAATCCTGGTGGAGGACCAGGAGAAAATTGTTGTGTGCCATTGATGGTGGACAATACGAAAACAAAAGCTTATGATATAAAGCATAAATCCATCTCAAGGGCTAAGCCCTTGCATTTCACGCAGATCCAACTGATTCATGTTCTTTGCAGCACTTGATGTTAATTTGCTGATAGTGAATTGTGGAATAATTTAGAAATTTATTGGACTAAGGAAAATCGAATAGTTGACATTATTCTTGTTATTTAAATTTTCAAAATGATTCTGCAATTGAAATATGCATATGCCTAGACGGTAATAAATATCAACAACATACATATACAATCATATGAGTATTTGAGTTGTGAGAAAAAAAACAAAACAAAACAAAACGTTCCTAAAAATATCAACAACATACATATACAAATTTGTGGAATAATTTAGAAATTTTTTGGACAAAAGAAAAATCAAATAATTAACTTTATTCTTTGTTATTAAAATTTTCAAAATTATTCTAAAATGTGCAATTGTATGCCTAGACTGTATCAATAACATACTTATACAAATCAAAAACATACTTATACAAATCAAAGGAAAACTGAGTTTTATCTGGGCATCAGAGACATACTCGACCTTAAACTTCAGATATTTTACGTAAATAGCTTGTCAAATATTAAAGTGGAAATACTGCAGCTTTTCCCATTTTACATAAATAGCTTATCAAATATTAAAGTGGAAATACTGCAGCTTTTCCCATCAATGTTTTGGATGAGGTTTCAGAGAACCAGTGTTTTAAATTCTTCCTAAAAATTGTGTCCATTATAAATGGTTAAATCAAACAAATCATAATAGTTCAAATTGTTAAATGAAGAATTACAAAAAGTAAGAAGTTTATTTACTTATTAACTAATTATAAAAAGTAAGAAGTTTAATGTTATGAGGGGGAGCTGAAAGCGTTGGAACTAGCTCGCAAAAAAGAGGGTCTTTTAAGGAAGCAGTGAAGGGTAAGAGGAAAGATTCTACAACTGTCACTGAACCCCAGGGCAGTATATTGTAGATCAAATGCCGGAGAGCCCTTCTATCTCCATTGATATACCAGAGGTAAATATCATATTCTCAGATTTACAAAAAATGCAGTTATTTGTAGATTCAATGGTTTCTAGCCTAGAACTGATGCATTGTACCAATGGATACACACGGTTTAGACAAAAAATTGCCAAATCTACCTATACCCTAAGGGGTTCTTCATAGTATGTTTTCACACAGAAGAAGAAAAGGAAACAGTTCTCAATCAAGGGCCATGGTTCTGGGGCAGTGGTGGACTTTTTATTACTCCATGGTTTCCTGAGTTTGATGCCAACACCATGGTGGTATCAAGGATGCCAGTATGGGTTAAGTTGCATAACCTTCCTTTACATTTCTGGCACTCAAAGGCTTTAACAGCTATTGGAAATACCCTGGGGAGAATGCTAAAGATAGACGGAGAGAGACATATAAAAGGAATTTTTACCTTTGCCAGAATATGTGTCGAGGTAGATCTCAGCCGAGGACTACCTGAAAGCATAATCCTGAACTTCAATAATACACAGTGGAAACAACCTTTGGACTATGAGAATACAGCTTTCAGATGCCGGGGATGTCAACAAACAGGTCATTTGTACAATGCATGTCCAAGCCACAACAAGAGCAAGCCACAACAAAGGAAGCCGAAAGGATGGCAGAACATAGATGCTGCTTTAAAGAAGGGAGATACAGCAAAGAAGGAAGAGCAAAATACAAGAAGGGAGATACAGCAAAGAAGGAAGAGCAAAATACAGCAAAGGATAAAGATCAGGAAAATAAGGAAAAAGAGATTAATGAAGAAAAGGAAGAAGATCTCCAGCTGGAAATAAGTGGTAATAAACGAAGTCACAGTCCTGAAGGATCAGATTCAGATAAGGAACAACAAATGAACACAGTGGAAAACCAGCTCGCCATTATTGCCTCCATGCACAACACTGATGGTTGGCGAAAAGTGGAGAAAAAGAAGGGCAGGAAGACTTAGGTCAGCTGGTTTTTGTGGACTGCTCTTCGGATAACTGGAGAGCCTCTTTCTTTTTTATGCTTGTAGGCAGGTTTGTATCATACGGGCTGTATGATCCATTTTTCATACAGTGAAATTGAATGCTTAAGGCATATACTTGTAACTTTTTATTTTTATTAATAAAAAGTTCGATTTTTTTCTTTGGAAAAAAAAAATTAAGAAGTTTAACACGACACTATTTTATGCTCTGTAGTAAATTTTTTTGTTAATTTTATTTGAAATTAGATGTTTGAGTTATTTAATTTGCATAATTTAAATGTTATAGAAATTTATAGAGATTTTTCAGCTGGTTAAATTATTTATACAATAAAAACATATTTTAAATAACTAAATATCGCAATCTCATTCACAATTTTATTATCAAATTCCAATACAAGAATGGTCCAACAATACCTATTTATAAATCTTAAAATCTAAAAAAAAAAAAAAAAAGTTAGACAACGCCTATTTATAAATCCTAAAATCAAGAATCTAAACATTAAAAGAAAAACGAAAATTTTGATCTTATTTCTATCACAATTTTGCCCAGGATCGTATTACCCAAAATTTAGAATAATTAGACAATACCTATTTTAAAAAAAAAAAAAAAAAAAAATTCTAAACTTCTTTTTGTTACAATTTCGCTCACAATGGTACCACAAAAAAATAACTTAGAATATATCATACAATCTAAAATTTAAAAGAAAAACAGAGAATCATGACTTATTTCTTTCCTAATCTCCCAATTATATGACCAAATTCTAGTATTAAAAAAAAAAAAACAAAGACACACCAAAACTTTGTTATAAAATATCTATTTATATAGATTCTAAAATCCAGAATAACCCAAAACTTATAATAATTGGACCAGGCCTATTTATAGATCTTATCCCAAAATCTAGGACCTCAAAATTTAAAAGAAAAACTGAGAACTTTGAACTTATTTCTGTCAACACGACAGTTGCACAGAACTGAAAATATTCACAATCGTAATAATTGCACAGAATTTAAATCAAAAGCTGGGGTTTGAACGAACCTGTTTTTGGACGCCTGATCTATTCCAAATCTCCTGAAATTGACTGAGAGCGCCTTGGTGGACGGAGGGTCTCTGGTCATTTCCATCTTTCATTCCCTCAAGAAAACCATCCTGAGGCTTAATTTGGTACTCTCCGTATTTGGTTGGTGAATGGGGTTCCAGAGAGCCACGGAAAGCGAACACAACTAATTTTTTAGCGCTTATGACAGACCTCACATAGCTGCGATTAACGTGTTGACTTTTGTAAACGCTGCAGGATAGCTCCCAGGCATCCGATAACAAGGGAGCCGAGAAAACAGAGTCTGATTCAGCCATTATTCTAACACAAAATCCAACAAGAAACAACAGAACCAGGCAACTGAATATTGCTTTACTTTTGCCCAACAGAAACTGAAAAGGAATGTGTTGTGGGAACTGTTATTACACCTAACTATGAAGCTGAAAACCCTGAAATGAAATCCATAAGATCTATGTTTCCCCTCTTCTCCGTTTGGGTGCTTATAAGAGGAGAATCGGTTGTTGGGGCTGAAGAAAAGTCGCTGAAGCTCGCTCTGTCACGTCTGGATAGGGTTCAGAGAAATTAAGTCTACAGCCATGGGACGATATTTCCCGGTTCCTGCAGTTGTACCGAAACTATTGTCTCCTTTAAATAAAGTACTCATTGAAAAGGACTTCCACGAGGATGGAAGTTATCAGGAACGCCACTCGGTAAAATGTTAATATGTTAAGGGGTTACATCAAGCAGGTCTTTGGTCAGAAATTATTTGTGCAATTTCGCAGTGAAATAAGTGGAGCCATGTCTTCCAATTTGCGTACCGTGAACAAGTCAAGTTTTTTCTCAAACCGCGTAAGGAGGCACAAGCTCAGATGCTTCGTTGTTAATATAAAAGTAATGCTGACCAGAGAAAGATAAGATGAGAATATTAACAAGCAATGCTGAAGAGACAAAATGATCGCACGTCACATCGCAGAGATCAACAAAGATGTAGGTTAATGATTTCACCCACAGCGCTTTCGCTTCCATTGTTGAAGCTTTTAAAGGATGGAGTATTATGAAGCTTTTAAAGGATGGAGTATTATGAACAAAGAATGGCGGGCCATTCCATTATTGACTATTTGGGCCATTTGGAAATGGAGAAATAGTATGATCTTTAGTACAAAAAGGGAATCTCACTCTTCTGTTGTTGAATCTATCCTCTCTCTATACAATGCCCTTGATTTGCAAGGTCAGAAGAGGATCAGGAATGGACAAAGTTTTTCGTCATGGGTGCCCTCGGCTACTCCATCTGCCTTCTTCGACGGAGCTGCACAACATGAGTTGTGCGCATGTGGTGTATACATCATTCCAGTAGATGGTCAGGCCTTTGAAATTCATTGGAATGTTGGACCAGGGTCCAACAACAGCGCTGAGGCGGTGGCATTAGCTGGTCTTCTTTCCTTTTGTATCTTTCTTGACATACCGAATTTGAAAATCTTTGGAGACTCGAAAGTTATAACTAATCATGTCTTGTCAAAATACAACATAAAAAACATACATCTTGCTGGATGGCTGGACAGGATTGTAGCTTTATGGAATAACAAGAGGGACTACACTATTTCACATATTGACAGGGATAAAAACAAAAACGGTGATGCCTTATCCAAAATGGGCCTATCTTCTCTCCAAGGTGTTTGGAGGATGCAGATCATAATGGAGAGCAACAACGACCAGATCCAGGACTTTAGTCTTCCGAGTACATAATTATCTATCAATGGGAGAATATCTGGTATGTTTTTTACTTTCCCAAATTTTGGCCTATTTCACTACGAAGGTATGCCTCACATATATTTGTTGCCATAGGAATCCATCTTCTCAATATCTGTTTGCTCATATAAATCTATCTCCTATATAATCTTTTTGTATCGAGTACATAATTATCCATCAATGGGAGAATATCTAGTATGTTTTTTACTTTCCCAAATTTTGGCCTATTTCACTACGAAGGTATGCTCACATATATTTGTTGCCATAGGAATCCATCTTCTCAATATCTGTTTGCTCATATAAATCTATCTCCTATATAATCTTTTTGTAGCAGAACATGAAAACTATCACATGTTTTTTATCCACATTATGTGGTTTTGAATAACACATCTGCCTCTACTATCAGCATTATCCATCGATACATGTATATGTCTGTAAAATCATGAATATAATACAATATATAGCTTTTTTTTCTTGCTGAGAAGGTTTTGAGATGGGAATAGTGATTAGGATTAAAAATAGTTTAGGTGGAGATTTTTCGCAATTTAGGTAATTGTTGTAAATTTTAGAATTTTGAGTGTTTTAGGGTGAATTTTTGATAGTGTTGAATTTTTTTTACACCTTAGGAAAATTATTATAACTTAGTTGTCAAACCAGTGGTGAGGACAATAATCTCTGGCTGCTAACCTAGAATGCACGGTGACTCATCACCCTTATTTAAGGAAGATTATTATAACTTAGTTGACTCATCACTCTTATTCAAGGAAGATTATTATAACTTGGTTGTCAAACTCGCAGTGAGGACACTAAGAATGCAAGCACCTTGACTCATCACCCTTCTTCAAGGACCACACCATCTGGAATAACGTGCTGGTGGTCCTTAAGGTAGCACGGTTTCACTCTTGCAAGATGCCTCTCGGTGTTGGGTCGAGGGGAGCAGGGTTTCGCTCTTGCCACATGCCTCTCGGTGAGTCTTGGGTCGAGGGGATCAGGGTTTCACTCTTGGGAGATGCCTCTGGGTCTTGGGTCGAGGAAAATGAGTTCTTAACCAAGAAAAAACAATTTTAAGACATATTCCAATATTCTCACCATTAAATTTCTTGAAAAAGAAATAATAATTTGTCATCACCAACTATCTCGGTTTTAATTTTATATATTAATTATATAAATATATATATTTATAAAAAAATAATAATACTAGTTTTCATTGCATTAGGTTTCTTGTTTTGATCGAGGTTTCGAACCAGCGACGGTGGTTCATCTTCAGGTTGTGAAAGATTAGTGGAAAACTGGTCTTATTGTTTAGTTTATTAACTAGATGTATGAAATGCATTGCCGATAGATATTAGGGATTATTAATTTATTATTGAATTATAATTTATTAGGGTCATAGTTGTTTTAATTTATATTCTATTATTTTAATTATATTTTATTTTAATGGTTTTGCTTTATATTTTGTTATTTTAATTATATTTCATTTTAATTGTATATTTCAATTATTTCAATAAAACTAAGTACCAAATTTGTATAAAAGATACCCGCATCTTAGCTAGAAGTGATCACTACTTCATAAGGAAACTTAGAGAAGCCATAGAAATTAGCAAGCACCCTAATAACCTCAATAGAGACAAAGGATGGACCATAAGTGAAAACTAGATTCTATCATCCAATCTTACCCTTCCCTACCTATAATTCTCCTCTAATGAACCAAGAACAAATAAAAATAGTGTAATCCATTATAATTAAAATAAATTATGACCATAATAAAATATAATTTAACAAGAATTCAGAATTTAAAATTAACAATAATTTTAAATGAACAATAAGAAACTTTAAACAAAACTCAAATTAACTATATAATGAGATATCTGAATCATATAAATTTCAAAACTAGGAAATAATTGAAATATACAATTAAAATGAAATATAATTAAAAGAATAAAATATAAAGTAAAAATAAAATATAATTAAAATAATAAAATATAAATTAAAACAACTATCACCCTCATAAATTATAATTCAATAATAAATTAATAAATTAACAAATAAAAATAGTTTAATCCATTATAATTAAAATAAGTTATGACCATAATAAAAATATAATTTAACAAAAATTTAGAATTTAAAATTAACAATAATTGAAAATTAACAATAAAAAACTTTAAACAAACCTCAAATTAACTATATAATAAGATATTTGAATCATATAAATTTAAATAATTGAAATATACAATTAAAATGAAATATAATTAGAATAACAAAATATAAAGCAAAAAAATTAAAATATAATATAATTAAAATAATAGAATATAAATTAAAACAACTATGACCCTAATAAATTATAATTCAATAATAAATTAATAATACTTAATATATGTCGGGAATGCATTTCATACA